>JAWNMD010000337.1:0-642688 GCA_035044365.1 Drosophila neotestacea
AGTTGCAACATTTGCCTTCTTGATTAGTTGTGGATAGTTGTGGTTGACGCCCACTTTAACGACATGGGCGTGGCTGAGGCACACATCAAAGTAAGCCCAAAACAAATTGAAGCCGGACAATTGCCTGATGATTTGATTGTTTGTGTCTGTGCGGAATGTTACATGTGGCATGTGGCAAATGTGGTGGCCCATCAAATTTGAAAGTAATAAGGAAATGGTTTAACTAAGCTTAGCAGTAACAGAATTCGCCAAGACGTGTTATAAGTTTATCTTTATCCAACATATTCTCATACCCCAAATGGATGCCTTTTGGAATAGTCTCCACCTGGATGTTGCTGCCATTACGTTGATCGTAAACTTTGACGGCGATTTTGAAAAACAAACGCTCTACATTGAAGCCGGTGACGGCAGATGCCTCCACATAGAGTATGCGGAGATTTTCGGCATACATGGCTGCCACGTCTGGAGACACCTGACGATCTTGAAAGGCATCGCATTTGTTGCCCACCAGAATAATGGCGACATTTGTTGATGCAAATTTCTTAATCTCATCCAGCCAATAATCCACATGAATAAAACTAAGACGCCGTGTCGTATCGAAGAGATATTTGAAGCTTGATTAGTTTTATTAAAAAAATTCTTTCAACAAGTAATTCTTAGTTTATGGTTTATACGAAGAATACTAAATTGTACCTGAAGTTCTTGGAATAATTTGATTTATATTTATTTCATTCTCCTTTATTTATCAGTGAGTTTTAAGCAAAAGTGAAGCAATAGAGATTATGACTTTCACAACTCTTCTCTTAATCTTAGTTCAGGATTATTAGTTGGCAATTAAGAAACATCTCTTTACATCCTCCTTGCCTTGAAGTGTTGATAGTGTCCTGACTAGTTCCCACACTGAACCAGTTCATTAAGTACAGAACTAATAGTTTCTTGAAACTGTACAATGTGCAATGAATTTTAAATGCAGCAGGTGAACTAGTTCCTTTATTGTCCATTGGCAGAACTCACAATCAAATGAAACTAGTTCGGTGCTTAAATGAGCCATAAAACTCGAGGGTTAACGACCTTTCAGACAATACTACCGAGCACTTGTACCCAGCTGCGTGTGCCAAAGACATCAAATTAACATTCTAATGCGATGAAGCGCTTCCATTTTGTCCGTTGGAGTCGCCTCCATTTACAGTTACGTTGAGTTGAAGTTGAAGTTGAAGTAATTGTGTCGCGCTACTAAATAATATACACACTTGTATTATTAATTTCATTATTATTAATTGTTTAAAGCAATAACAATAGCAAGGGCGGCAAGCAGCCAGCGGCGAATGCTAGCAAACAATAAAGAAAAGAAATAAAGTGTGTGTGATACGCGAATTGATGTGAAGTGTAAAGTGCGTGCAATTCAAATTGGAGCAGCGACACCAGCAGAGGCAGCGACAGAAGCAGCAACAGAAGCAGCGACACAAATGCAGCAGGAACACCGATAGCGACTTTAAATTGGCCTTTGGCTAACTGTAAGTGTGTAAGGTAAATTCAAACTGTACGCTCTGCGCTCTCCGCTCTCGGCTCTCAGCTCAACTCCTTTTATGTATTTTTGTCGACGTTGCTTAAGTTCAAGTTCAGCTTACGGCTTACAGCCTGCAGCCTTCGGCTAATTTGCCGGTAAAATGCACGACGCGTTTTTGTCGCCCACAACTTGAACTTACAGCAGTGTTGCCAATACAGCCTTTTTAACAAATAGATCTGTCCTTTTTAAAAAAAAATCTTGAGATTTGAAATATAAATGTAAAAAGTATCCTATTAGTAAATCTATTGTCTCATCTTTGTTTTTTAAGTTAAATAAAAGTAAATTTCAGCCTCAGTCATAGAACACCTAGAATAATGCTATAATTGAAATAGTTAATAAATAAAATAGTTTTAGCCTCTTTTAACAAATAAAATAGGTGATATATTTGTAGAAAAATAGCCATGGAACAGAACATCCAGAATTTAGCTATCATTGGCATAGGTAATAAACAAATAGTTTGCGATTAATAAAGTGGCTGTTCAACAGGTGATTTCAATCAGAAATCGCTTAGTTTTTTGATGAATCCGTAATCATTGCTTGTTGAACAACTTGATGCCTGTTTATACAAATCCGTCGATTGCATAGCAATCTTGTATTAAGAGATTGCTAATCAAAATTAACTGCTCAACACATTTAATACAGAGCTGATTGTTCTATTTTCTATCGTCTTTTTTATTGTGTTATCCTTTAAGCTTCCAGAAGAACAAAAAATAATTTTAATTTAAAATTATGTTTTTTGTTTGTTTATTTTTGGATGGACTTGTCCTGTTTTTGTCGTGTGCAGCTCGCATCACTGATTCTCACCAACTTTTACAGGCATTGCGCTCATTCCTCTCTTTGACAAGTGGCTCTCTCGCACTCTCCGGCATTTTGTTGCGAGCATTGCACCTTTGCCTGTTCCTTAGCCAGCCTTGTTGTCGTTGTTGTTGTTGTTGTTTCGTTTTTCGCTTTCAATGCGTTTTGACAGCGAATTGCTAATCGCCGCGGCATTTCGCACTCACACACACAGACAGACACCTCCTGTGTGCCTGCTTTCTCCCCCTCGTTTCTGAAGCCACCCACTCAGTACACATGACGAGATCATACACGCTCTCTCTCTCCCTCTCTCTCGCTTGTTCGGTCGCATTCTTTGAGTTTTTGTCATTTCCTTCGCCGCAGCAGCAACAAATTGCTTTGATAAACAACATTTGATAAGTAATTCTTGTACTCTTTCTATTTTTTCCCCTTACCTTTATTAGCATTGTTTTTTTTTGCGTGAAAGATAAGCCAATATTCTCTTGCCCCTCTCTACCTTCAGGAATCACCCGACTTATCGCAAATACAAATTTGTTGAGAACTTCATTCCAATCCCATTACCACATGGTATATCTGGTCTATCTATCGTATTACCTTACCTAGTCATATATCACCATTAACTATGCTATTATAATGTCCATTCAAATGTAATTTCACGTCGTCGTCAAACGTTTTATGGTAGATAGACAACGCTGTCTTATCAGTAGTAGACCTCATAGTTCTCATTACGCTGGTCAGTCAGGTAAGATTTTCAGTATGTGTGTTTTTGTTTTGTTTGTGTTTGCTTTAAGATTTGCTTCCCATATGGACGAGGCTACTTAATCCCAACTTATATTTGTTATAGAATATATGTAACTCTCTCTATCGCTAGGGATCGTTGTAAGATCAGGTTCAGTTTGTTTTGGGCTTTAATCTTGCTAGCTTAACCTATTTTAAAACTACTTGTATATTTGTTTTATATTGGCCAGAACTTATTTAAAATCTTCTGTACTTCTTTGACTATGTATTCGAAATAAAAATAATAATGTAAACATTTTAAGAACTATATCTTTTCATCTTCAGTACACCTTTTATTATAATTGAATTCTTGATTTAATTGTATTACTTTAACTTACTTATACTATACAAAGTAAGATCACTTTCAGACTAATACATCCACGGATTTTCAAGATGAAGAAACCACAACTTTAAAGTGTCTACAAATTTATGCTTAGTATTATCATTAAAAGTCGTGTTTAAAGCGATCGACTGAAGAGATAAGACCTCCGCTTCAGTGGAAACTAAACAGAATAAGAAAACAAAACATAGCGCAAAAAGAAGTATGATGAAGAAAATAAATAAAAACAATAATATTAAAGATCAACAATCGAATAATGAAATCAATGTAAATTACTTTAAAAAATAGAAGGTGGGAAAGAAAGAATTAGAATTATTGCAAAATAGAACGAAGCTGAAATGATATAGATTTCACAATCAGATATGTTCACATATTATGTCAGCGATCACATTCTTATTGATCATCAGTTTATATATTATGTATATGTAAATTTAAATAGAAATATTTGAAACTTGTTTTTCGACATAAACTAACAATAAGACACTTGCTTGTGAAATGTGGATCGATCTATAAATCGATCGAGTGATCATTTAATGGACCTTACCCATTGATCTACACCCACTTCAAGTCTCAAATGAATCACAATAAAAACAAACAAAAAAAAAGTGGCGAATAATTTTGTGTGTTGGCCAAAATATGTGATCAGTTTGTGATCAGTTAGACGATCGTTTCCCATGTGGGCGATACGGCAGCAGAAGTTAGTTAGTCGACAAAAAAAATATAAGTATATATATTGATAGAGTCGGGGGTCTGTTTACGCTTTATTGTTGTTGTGGCCAACTGTTTCAATAGAAAGCCGCCGGTTTCGAGTCCGAGGTCATGCTGAAGACGATCGCAGAGTCAAGAGACGCTCTCGTTCATACGATCATACGTTTAACGATCAACGATCAACGATCGTCAGCGTCTAAATATAGATTTCGACCATATTTGATGATAAATATTGGCAATGAGTGTTGGCTTCAGACCAACCGGACCTACCTCAACCTGTGGCCCAGCGTATCTGTATCTGTATCTGTATAGGTATCTGTAAAAGTGTATCTGTATCTTTTTTGTGTCTGTATGTGTAACTGCGACTGCTGCACGTGTATGTTGTTCTTGTTTTGTGGCACAAACCACGCGCATTCAACAGACAGGGGCAACATGTCACAGACAGCAGCCCCCACGCGACATGCGACATTTTTGCAGCGACTGCGCGGCCTCAGTTGCTGCCTCAGTTGTTGCCTCTGTTGTTGCAAGCGACTGTTGCAAGTAGTAGTTGTCGCCACTGCTGCTGTTGCTGTTGCTGCCTCGGCTGCTGCTGCCTTAATAAGTTTTAATCTATTTGTCAATATTTCCTTGTTTAGTTCTCAAACATTGCCCATGTATCTGTAGCTTCATTTGTATCTGTATCTGTAGCTGTGTAGATGTATCTGTGTGACGCATTCGGCGTATCTTTTTGGGCCCAGTTCTCCGCCTCGTCGCCTTGCCACACAATGCCCGCGTATTCATAAACAAGGCGACTCCCAACTCCCAAGTAGCCTCGACTCTGACTCCGACACCGATTCCGACTCCTTAGCAGGCCCTCATCTAGTTTGGTTTTGCGGCTGCCACTTTGCCACTTCCACATTCATTGGGTTGCCATGCGTCTTTTCCTTTTCTTTTCAATTGAATTTTTAATACCCTTTCAAAAGGGTACTTTAGTTTTGTCTTGCAATATGTAGCGTTTTAAAGTATACTTAAGAGACTTTACTAAGAATCAAATTTGAGCTGTACTATATATTAACATGAAAACGACC
Source organism: Drosophila neotestacea (assembly GCA_035044365.1). Lineage (NCBI taxonomy): Eukaryota > Metazoa > Arthropoda > Insecta > Diptera > Drosophilidae > Drosophila > Drosophila neotestacea. The sequence continues at coordinate 5,255 of JAWNMD010000337.1, forward strand.
ATTCACATATTTTCTATATAATTTTTCAAACTTTTTTTTAAGAATAACAAAACCAAGTACGTTTTTAGGCTGTATAAAGAACATTTGTCGGAATCTGAAGGATCGAATTATTATACATATAATTTGGCTGCCTAGGAACTGTAGTACTAAAGATTTAGTTGTTTCTTGGCATATCTAATTAAGTTCTTGATCTAACAAGTTGTTTATTAAATGATATATTAAATAAGCTAAAATACTATGAAATGTCAAACGATCGAAAATTTTATGTTTGTTTAAGATTTTTTAAGATATATTAGCTTGTGTTTTAAGCTACATATTATTAGCTAAATTATTTGAAAAGTGTAATTTTGTGGAAGAAGTTACTTAATGCTACTTTTATTTAAACAAAAGAAGTATAAACCAAATCACTTCAAATGAAAGTTATTGTTGTTCTTTTGTAAATTGTTGATTAATTAAATCATTATTAATGATATACATATATATTTCTTAAGTTATAAAGGGTATTATGTGTTTGCTGTGCTAACAATAATTTTACTTTTCAGTTCTTTTTTTCGCATTTATTTTTCATGCGTTTTGTTTGTCTTTCCCCTTTGTGTTTCCCCTTTCCTTGCCGCTTCTCCCACTTTCCACTTCCCACTTCTCATTTCGCTGGGCGTCTGTGCAAACTTTCGTCATTGTATTGTCATATTGCTGTTGCATGTGCCACCTCCTTGCCACCATGCGCTGTCTCTTTCTGCCTCTCTTTGTTTGTTTGTTTGTTTGTCGTTGGCAGTAGTTTTAGTTTCTGTTTCTGTTGCTGTTTCTGTGGCTCATTCTCTCAGAAAGTAAAAGTGAAATCTTCTGTGTGTGGCCTATTAGAGTTGCCACAATTATAGTTCTTTAAACGAAAGTCTATGCCTTTAAGAATAACTGATCTATCAGAGATAACTTTACAATTAAAGTGTTCTAAGAATATGATTTGAATTGTTGTAAACTACAATTTGGTTATTTTTTTTCTTTATATTTTGCATAGTATTTAGTATTTTCTTTAAATTGATTCTAGAAATTTTATGGCTAATAAAATGGTATGTAGGTACATTCCAGTAAACCACAACTAAATAAAATTTCTATAACTAATACTTTTTAAATGAAATCTCTTAACTTTTTTTTTATCTATCCGATTGAAGCATAAACTTGGAAGTTAAGCCAGCAATTGTTTTATGGGACAAAGGCAATTTGTATATATCTGACTATCTGGTTTTGAGTATCTTTTTATAAATAAATTTCTGATTCTGTTAAATGGTTAAATAACAATTAAATTCTTACACATACTAATGCTGAAAATATGCAAAAAAGTGCTGTAAAAATGTTAAAATTTATAATAAATAGAGCTACAAAATTTTATGCATCGATAACTTTGCTAAAAGTGAATCTTTTGTCAAATGGAATGCAAACCACATTCCGTTTATTATTTAAGTATCGCCGTTAATATTTCATGCTGTTTATAAAATAGATATTCAAAAAATGTACGAGTATATTTAGATTTAATGAAGTGTCATAAATATTGCGACTACATTATTGAAATGTTGTGCGACCCGTTTCAAGGCAAGGTGTTAACACAGTATCTGTATCTGTATCAACTATGTGTAGCTGTATAATGAGGTTCGGGTATTTTAGAGATAGATTTCCATTATACATATTGTGTGAAATACCAGTTCTCATTTTCGGTTTCAGTTTGATTGACTTCAAATACGATAAGCGAAATGTGTGTCAAAAGTATCTAAGGCATGTCTCTAACCAATTGGAACAACTGACCTTGCCCAAGCTGATTTGCATTGTTAGTGCCAAAGAGCAGCAGATTTCATGACGCTCTCAATTGTGCAAAAATAATATGCACAAATTAATTAAAAAGGACACATTGCGACCCAATTTAAACATATCGTTGAGAGAGGGGGGAATGGAGGGGAAGGGAAGGGGCTGCAGTTCAATTACAACGAATCAACGCTTATCAGAAAACACATTTCAATTGATTTATTGAGGAATCAATTGACGGAATGCAAAGAATGTGATCGCCTTGACGACACTTGAGATGCGGACATCAAAATCACCTTCAGTCTCAATTTGTTGACAACGACGTTGACGTCGACGTCGACGTCGACTTTGACGTCGACTGCGCTGCGTGCGTGCTTATCAAGAGACGACAGAGCTAGAGCTTGAGTTTATCGTAAGTAGTTAAACAAAAGAGTGTCCAAGATAAGAAAGAGTCGAAAAACAGAGAACTAAATTTGAAATGTATCTGAAGTTGCACTATGTATCTGTATCTGTAGATATAGTCTATCTCAAGCCGTGTCTTCGATAAGCAAGAGTCCAAAATAAAGAGTTGCAATTTAAATGTATCTGTAGTTGAAACATGTTCATCTGTATCTATAGCTGTATTGTATCTTAAAGCTATATTTTAGATAAGAAAGTGTCCAATAAAAGACAACTTTTGTTTAAATGTATCTCTAGCTACGGTATGTACCTGCATCTGTAGTTATATTGTATCCAAAGCCGTGTTTTAGATAAAAAAAGAGTCTGAAAATAAAGAAATTAAATATAGTGAATCTGTAATGTAATATATTTTTGTATATATTGCTTTATTGTAACTGAAAAGATTCCGAAAACAGAGAACTGCGATTCAAATATATCTTTAAATCCAATATATATCTGTATCTGTATCTTTATCTGTAGCTTTGTTGTATCGAAGCCGTGTTTTATGTAAGAAAAAGTCCAAAACCAGATAATTCCGACTTTAATGGATTTTTATCTGTAGTTGCAATATTTAGCTGTATCTATATGTGCAATATGTATCTGTATCTGTATCTATAGTTGTATCAAATCTCAAGCCATGCTGTCGGCTGCTCACAGCTGTCCCTCTATCGGTAAATGTATCTGTATATTTGCATAAGTGTCTGTGTGTGTGTGTGTGTGAGTATCTCATGGATATTGTATGCTTTCAATTTATGGCTCAATATCATTTAATTAACTTCAATTTTACGCTCTTCCTACCTTAACATGTAGTTATGAATATTTCAAACTGAAATCAAATAAACAAACGTTGGGAATTTGAATTTGAATATTTCTCGTTGTTGTATCAAGTTGATGCCTTTTGTGTGGAAACTCGAATCGGAATCGGAATTGGAATTGGAATTGGAACTTTGTTTGAAATTTCATGCCTCACACAATCTCAGGCGTTGCAGCTGTTGTAGTTGTTATTGTTACTGTTACTGTTGTTGTTGTCTCATATGTCACCATTTGCTAATGAGCCGGTCCAAAAATGAGAAAAAGAAGATGAAGAAGAAGAAAAAAAAATGGTAAACATAAACAAGAAGCATCAACAAGTTGAGAAATCTTGAGGCCCAAAGCGATCTACAAATGCTCTTTAGTCCATTCGTAAATATTTAGTTAGCTTAAAACTATAGCACAGTCTCAATATTATCAGTACAAATACCCTGTAATCTCTGACAGCCAACGAGTTGTTGTATTTACTTTGGCATATTTAGACTCTGCTTTTCGGATTGAAACATTTACTTATTTCAATTGAGAATTGTGCGGATTCGATCTGTTTATTAAACATTGTTCAACACTACAAAAAATCGTATTTAATCTTTTTTCTTTCATTCCTCAGTTCCTTTTATGATTTTTCATAATCCTTTAATTTTTAACATTTAATTGAACTACTCTAGAATTTTACAGCTTCATTTTTGTCTTTTATGTGTCTATGTTTTTAAAACATTCAATTTTAATCTGTCAGTTTTGTTTAAACAAAACAGTTTTCAATTTCAAACATTTCTGCATATTTCATAGAGTTTTCCAGCTCATAGTGTTCTGAATTTCACTGTTCCTTATATATTTATATTGCAACTCCACTGTTTCTTTGTTAATTTGATTTATGAATAAAAATTTCTCATTCACATTCGAATAACAAATGTTTCAACTGTATAAATGTTAAATTTTTCTACTGAATTTTGTTCCAATTTCATTGAGTAATATTCAATGGAGATTTGTGAATTGTCGGCTTCACTTTCTATCGAACTCTGTTTTCCATTCCATTTCCATTTGTATCTTTTGCAGTTGAATTACAAATCTAAATGCGATTAGTGACAAATTCAAAGCACTCTACACTGTGCATAGAGTGTTAAACATATAATAAACAATTTATATACACACAATGGAGCTTAAATAAATAAAACTCCCGGGACAACAGCTCATTTCGTATGCATTTAAGCTTGAGTAATGAGCTCCGACTGCGACTGCGACGGTGACTGCGACTGCGACTGCGCAGCAGCAGCGCAGTTAACTGTGTGGATTTGTCGCGTTTTTCACGCATTTCGTGTTGTATTTATTTTATTTTTGGTTTTCATTTATTTACTTGAATCTTTTTTTTGTTTTTTATTATTTTGATGGCCGATTTAAAAGCGCGCGTAGTTTGAATGCAGCTCAAGTTGTTTTTTTACTATATATATTTTATTTATATATGTATGTACATATATTTGTTGTTTGTTTTGAAATGTTTTCTGTTATCAAATCGTGTAAATCGCTGGCAATTCAATTTGCAATTCAACTTCCGTCAACTGCTGAGGAATTTTGAACAGACTTGCGCACATTTCTGAGCCAGTTAACCAAAAAAAAAAGAAAAATACGAAAATTAATGATATTTTAAAACAAGTAGGTAGGCTCTAGACGAGACTGCTGAACTGTGTGATACCCTAGACAAATAAATAATTTCCTTCGTTATATGATCACTAGAATAGCTTTTTTGTTTGCGTTGCGATTGTTCTTAAATATTCAGATTAATTCAATAAATATATGTATTAAAAAACAGTAAAGCGAAATATATTTGTTTTAATCTTGTGATGTATTTTACAAAATATAAAAATAAACTAAACTTATAACTTTATACTTGGTTTATTTACATATTTAGTTAAAATAAAAAAAGTAAAAAAAAAATTTTATTGATTGCAAAAATTAGAATAGTATATTAAACAGAAATTAATTTTGTACTTTTTGTACAAAATTTAATTTGTTTAATTGGTTAAATGGATTCAGATGGCTATATTATTTGTTAAAGTAAAAAATATAAAATATTGAATAGAAATTAATTTTGTTATTTGTAAAAATGTAACAATTTAAATTTAAAATGCAAATTAATTGTATACTGTTTTTTAAATTAAATTTAAATTTATGTTGTTAATAACTAATTTCTATTTAATATTATATATATATTTTTTTACTTTAACTAAGTAATAACAAAGCCATTTGAATCCTTTTGGGTATGTATGATTACAGGGTGTTGAAATTAAATAAAATCGAATTAAATAGCAGACATACTACAGTAATAAGTAAGTAAAATGGTTATGTAAATGTAAATGCAAATGGAAATGGAAATGAAAATGTAATTAATGAGCATAAAATGCGGAAAATTGTGGAAAATACGTGAAACAAGTTTTCATTTTCATGCGTCGCGCAATGTGGTTAGGACAGTTGAAGCAGACCAAAAGACAAACAGACAGACAGACAGACAGATGGACAGACGGACAGACAGAGAAACGGACTGACATCGTCAAACATCTCGCCAATGTTTGGACAGAGCGATTGCTCTGCTAGCTGTGGCGCAGCTTTTTTAATTAAAAGTACGAGTATCTGTAAGATACATTCACTTTTTATTTGGTTTATTGCTGTCTGCGAGGGTCCCAATTGCTATTTGGCTTCGCACAACCAGAAAACAAAATACTCAACTCTAAACAGCTGTAGTTAAAGTTCGTAATGGACTTTGTTACAGATGCTAATAACCATATGAGGTAGTTTTTATCAATCTCAATCTTTTTTTCAATCATCATTTGGTAACTCTGTGTGATATCATTGTTGATTGCTATCATTTCCGATCGAAAGATTTCTTTTTTTCTCTCTTCAGCTAATGAGAAAAAGGTGGAAACTTTGAAATTTTCTTCTACAGAAGATGGATTTGAATGGAAGTCGGATAAGAAAAGGTTATGTATAGAATGTTTTGGTCTCTTTGCATAATATACATAACTTAAATCAGGTTGACAAATTATAAAATTATGTCTTCTAAGATTTTAGACTTTGTATTCATTTCTTTTTAAGGTTCTTTAAATTTAGCTCATGTTGTTATTGCTATATTCAATCTAGAATATTTATGTATGCAATTCTTTTATACAATTATTGTTCATTTATATGCACAATATATTTTAATCTATCTAAACAATTCTCTAAAAATTCAATTTCTTAAACAATTTAAGAAGTATTCCTTATTTTATGCACAAGTGGCCTAAAGATATTCTACTTTAAAGGAAAGGATGAGAATACATATCGAGAGAATACTCTAGTATTTTCTTGACGATTCTACAGTTGTTAGATCAGTGATATATGTACATATCTATGATAATTTCGCAAGGTTTTCGAATGGATTTAATTTTTTTTTTATAAATTTAAAAGCAACATTTTTAAAAGATTAGTTAATAGCTCTTTAAACCTTAGAATATGATCAGAAACTCTTTTAGTTTTTAGATTTATGCCAATTACATAATAATTGGATCATCAGTATTCTTATGTTTATTTTAATGGAGCTGCCAACGTGTTTTGCAGTGCATGTTAACCCAGGAAAGGGTCTGGTTCTGGATTAGTTCTAGACAAACCCCAAAAGAATTGTCACCTAGTTCAGTTCTATGCCAAACCTATGGAACGAAGTCGTCTGTTTTACACATTAGAATGAGCTTAAATCAGACTACTTTATCATATAGTTAACATCAGTCGAAAGTTGAACACCGGTCTCTGCGAGAGTATAAAATCTTTCGCATGCCGAAGATAGACTTTTTTATATAATATTTGTATTCTTTCATCATTCGCATACTTCCCAACTTCCCAACCGCCCATTAAGTGGGCTCAAGTGGTTATAACCCAAGCACTAACTTGATGTCAATCTTTTGTCCACAGTTAACCAGCACGTTCCAAAACTCTAGACGAGTGTGTGTTGTGTTGTGTGTGTGTGTGTTGTGTGTGTGTTGTACAGGCTGCCCACCTGCCGCATAAGCAAATCGAGCACGTTAATTAAATGTCAACAGATTCAAAGTTGAAAAGCGCGCGGGACGCGAAAGGACGCGGAGTTGGAGAAGAAACCGAATCTGAAACAGAAACAGAAACAGAAACTGAAACTGAAACCAAAGTTGAAGCTGAGAAAGAAATAAAAAAAAAGACGACAGCAACGAATTGAAATTGTGCAAAATGTTTGCATGACTGTCAAATAAATCATAAGAAGCAACGATAAAGCAACAACAATAACAACTACAACACCAGCAACATCAACAACGCCAACAACACCAACACAAATAACAACAATCCAGCAAACAATCTACAACAACAAGGAGTCAAAATGGTTAATGCTGTCATGGATGCCATTGCGGTAAGTGTCCAAATGTACAATGTCCAAAAGTCTAAGTCATTCCCAGATTGTAGCTCATTTCATTTCATTTCATTTCATTTGTATTCTTGAATATTATTATATATAATTTGTTCATATTATTTGCATTCTTTTTATATGATAATTATTTAGGTTTTCATTATTTTATTTGATTTCATTTGAGGATACATAAATTGAAATTGCAGTCGCAGCCAATTGAAGTTTGGTTGTTGTTGTACTTCAAACAAGATACACGACGATTGTCGTTTTAAAATACTCTTAACAAAGGGTATGCTAATTGGCTTAGACATAATGTGACAAATTTCTAGACTCATTTCTGTCAAAAATATGTCAGTTAATCGTTAACTAATTATGTAAACTGTGTGTATTTGTGATATAAAAAGTGATTTAGAATAATTAGTTCTTTTATTAAAATTGTATTAGAATTTTCTTATAATACTCTTGATACTTATTTAAAAACTTATTAAAAGATAAACAGAGAATTTATTTATATTTTATTGATAAACAAATCATTCTTTCTTTTAGTAGTTATCTTATTTTTCTCTTTATTATCATATTAATTATTTTATTTTTGATCTAAAAAATGAGTCTGGATTTATTTCTTAGTCTTCATCAGCTGATGAGTGAAGTTAAAGGAAGAGTATTACATATTCGGTTATTCTATCCTTTGTTATTCTTTCTTGTTTTATTTTTTCTTATTTTCATGATTATTCTTCATATTTTGTTGCTGTTGCTTTTTGCGTTGCTTTGCCCACATTTTCAATTTGAATTTGTTTGCTGTGTCAATTGCTCAATTGGCTGGTCTGTCTGCATATTCTGTGTGTGTGTGTGAGTAGGGTGTGTGTGGAGTGTGTGTATGCTTGTGTTTGTTGCACATTACACGCTAATCCATGTGTTTAAGGCCTTTTTCTCCTTTTGCATATGAAACGACACTGCACACTGCACATTAAGTGTGCAATGAGGCGTATGCGTGATGTGGTGCAACTTGTGTCAAGTGTACCCCATAAGGAAGAGGTGTCAAAACTTGTGCAAATTATAGACATGACTGATGGTAGGGAGAAATCAAGTACAAAGTGAAGAGGATGCGGAATGTGATAGGAGATGAAATGGAATCTTCCATATAATGAGATATATGTATGTAGATGATAACGGAAACGATATAATGGGATAATAAATGTGTTATTTGTATAAACAATATGATATACGATATGATGAGAGGGAAAGAATAAGCACAGGACACGCATAGAATAGAGATAGAAAAGCAATAGAATACATATGTGTAGGATATTGATAGAATAGGGACAGGATATCGAAAGTAGAGAAAAGGAATATGAAAGAGATAAGATAGGTATTGGATAGACATAGGATACTCATAGGATAGAAGAGGATGAGAATAGAATAGGCATGGGTTAAGATATATATTGGAGATTTGTATTTAGGATAGAGTTAGGATAGACATAAAATATACATAGCATAGGTGTAGGATAGTGATAAGATTGAGGTAGGATTGAGAAAGGATTGAGATAGGATAGATATATATGGAGAGAGAAATAGCTGTCAATACAAATCATGTCAATCTTTCGATCTTCTATACAGCTTTGTACTTATTATCCATTTTAATATTTTGGTTAATATATGCTATGCTTCAGCTTTATCAATGCTCAATTGCAGCGTACTTAAAGGTCTGTTCAATGTGATCCATTCAAATTCAAAACTTATAAAACTCGGTCGACGTTTTTCCACTTGAGTTTAGCCCACAAAATTTGCATACAACTCGCAACTGTGCGAGGTTTTTAGCCAAAAACACACAAACCAGCAAAAAATAAAAAAAATAAGATAAAGGCCAAAAACTGTAGAAATATTTATAAATACCAACAGCAAAAAACAAAGTGAAACAGAAAAAAATTGCAAATAAATAAAAATACAACAAAATTAAAGAGCTGAGTCGAAAAACCGACAGCAACTGAAACCGAAAAAAAGATGGAAAAATAAAGAAAAAAAAACAAAAATAAAAAATAAAATATAGAAGTGGAGCTCAAATTAGCACAGAGCGTGGGAGCCGGTTTGCGTTGACGTCGACGTCGACGTCGCTGTTGAGGTAACTGTGTGTAGACTTTTCTTAAATGTTGCACGTTGCACGTTGCTTGTTGCACTCGTTGCATATAGTTTTGAGGAGCACGACCGCAACCCCATAAACCCGTTATTACTCAGTCAACTGTCTAGCAATATTGTAATTATTAAAGGCGTTTCGATTAATCGTCAGCCTCGTCAAGGCCTCCCCACTCTATGCCACCGGCCGGAAGTCAAGACCAGTTTTTGTTTCTTTCTTTTTTTTTTTTTGGCGACTGCAGGTAACACCACCAGCACCACCAGCACCACCGACTAGTCCCGCGTTTTGTTTGTATAACGGAAATTTCTCAGCACTGCTCTGAGTCCAAGTGCCAGACTAGGGGGCATGATTTGGCAGGAAAGAACTCCCAGATGTAAATGCTAAATTAATAGATACCCTGTATGTTACAGTTGCTGCCAGGAACTACCTCTCTTCAAGTGTAAAATTTAAGTTTAATTTTAAAATTGGTACGAACTAATTTAAATAGAAAGAATATATTACTAGAAGGTTTAATTATAAAAAGAGCCCTAGTAGCTATGGGTGCATCTCCTCTTTTTAACTATAAGCAAACAGTTATATAAATAAATAAATAATAAACAATCAAAGCAATATCTTTCAAATTTAGAAGAATAAAAAAAATAATATATATTCAAAACACTTTCTTTTAATAACTTAGAAATGTCATTTATTTAAAAAAAAGAGAAAGAATTCCCTCTAAATAATAAATTTGTCATATTATTAAATCAGATACTTAATAATTAAATACTCAACAAAATTAAAAATTCTTATAAATAATATAAAAGAAACTCATTCTTTAATATCAAAAATTAGTGTATTATTGTTCAAAATTATTTTTATAGTAATCAGGAAAGCGCAAAACATTATTGAAAATTGAAAACAATTTCAAAATGTGTATATTTTAAACTTATATATGTACATATATAGTCTTATCGTCTTATTGCTACAATACTGCTCATATAATGTTTAACTAGAAAGAGCTCTCCTTCTACTTGTTATAAATGCCGTAAAGTTATGTTATACCCACTTTTATGTATGTATTTATATAGGGTATACAAATGTACGATGATATTCTCATGGTCAGACAGACAGCGTCAGCAGTTGATTGTCTGTGTCAAGTCTATGGCTACTTGAGAGACATCCGTTCATTAACCCAGAAAAACTTGACAGAGTTTTCGATAGAACTCAATTGTCAATCGATTCGGAAAAACTATTGCGCATTTTTCAGCGAATCAATCAACGATTTTTCCAGTGTTTGCAGGTGTTTCAGAACTAGGGTGTCAGGTTCAGAACTAATTGAAAGTACTTATTAAAAGGCTATTTCATCTGGATATTGTGTATAAATAAACTTGCAAAATCTATTTAAAATCTATCAAAAAATCTTGTTAAAATCTATATTATTATTAGAATTATTATTTACAGTTAGATTAGAGTTATAAACTAAGAACCTAACTTAAATTGTAGCATGGCTTCCTCGTGGCCTTCAGCTAAAAATCTATATAAAATCGGTAAAAAATAATAATGTATTGTTAGTTATGTTAAGTGTCCTTATGATCCTTCTAGGAGTCTATTATATTATAGCTTTCCACAGAGATGCTAGATTTTCCTTAAGATTGATGGATTGATGTTCTGCTTTCCAATTTTCTGTTAAGAGTTTCGAATTTTTATTGGAAGCTGATCGTACGAATGTTAAAGTTTTTAAAGCTTTTTCCACTCTATGTTTTACATGTCTCAATCAAATGAGGTTTTTTTTATAAGCTACATATAGCATCTTGGATTATCTATTATCTGCTCATAGGGGTTTTTTGGATGGATTATTTTCCATTCATGGCGTGTTCTTTCTGATGTTTCATCTTTATTTTTCCTATACTATATAGTTAGCTTTAATCATGATTTTCAAACTAAACAAACACAAACACAGCACTTTTCTCCCCTTGAGCAGTGTTATTTTCTCAATTTGTTGTTTGTTTTTTTTTTAATGATAATTATGGTATTTTAAACAAGATATTAATTACAGTATTTAAATTAATGTCTTTTTTTATTATTGTTGTTACAGTTGCTCAGCTCGCTGGCAAGTGATCTGGATGTGATGTTGAATGATTTACGTTCAGCGCCGAATCATGGCACAACAACAGGAGCAACAACAACAGCAACAACGGGAGCAACAACGGCAGCAGCAACAGCAACGAGGAACCAGCAACAACAGCAGCAGCAGCAGCAAACACTGCAACAACAACGACAACATACAAGGCAATTGCAGTTGCAGCAATGGCAAGCCTTGAGCAGCAACAACAAGCAATGCAACAACAACAACAACAATAATAACAACAACAAGTACAACAACAGCAACAAGTACAACAATAGCAATATTGCTCAAATAGCTGATATCAAATTGCGGGCGGCTAAAGCGCCCAGAACAACAACAACAATAACAGCAGCAGCCGCAGCAGCAACAATTGCAGCACCAGCAGCAGCAGCAGCAGCAACAACACTCCAGCCACAACAACAGCAGCAACAGCAACAGTCAAATGGCTTTCAACGTCGCCGCCTCACCGCAAAGCCAACGCCACCGCCACCGCAACGTCGTCCAACGCGTAGACTGCGCAGCGAACAGCAACAGCAGCAGCTGCAGCAACAGCAACAACAACATCGGGCTGAGCTTGAAGCAGATGCAGATACGGATGCGAGTGACGTTGCCAATATGACGTCACCGTTAAGTGCTAGCGCTGCGGCAACGCGCATCATTGGCCTCTCGCCGGACGTCAAGAAATTGCAAAAGTTGCCGCTGTGGTGCCGCAACAACAACAACGGCAATAACAACAATAGCAGCAGCAGCAGCGCAGTTGCAGCGCAGCGTCGCCTAACAACAACAACTACAACAACAACAACAAGAGTCAGTCAGAGTCAATTTCATAATGTGCATCAAAGGTAAGTTTCAATTTCAATTACACTAACGATAAGAAAGTGCCACTTGCCACTTGCCACATGACACCAAAGTCTATGTCTCGTCAGGGCAAGTTGACATTGGCCAGATTTTGAATACGCTTGCAAAGGGTATCATTGTCGGTCAAACTTGCATAACTTTTGCAAAACTTAACCGATCTTAATGTGGAATGTCATTTTGACCACAGTTTGATGTATTTATTGATGTTACATTTAAAAATTTGTAATTATTCGAAATATGGGGGACCCTTAAGATTTTAAGGACAAAAACAACAGTCTTTAAACATGCATAACTTCTTCAAAGCAAAACCTATTTTTATGCGGAATGTCTTTTTAATAATGGTTTGATGTACTTATTGTTTCTACATTTAAAAATTGATCATTTTGCAAAATATATATCTTTAAACATGCATAACTTCATCAAAGCAAGACCGATTTTAATGTGGAATATCATTATTATAATGGGTTGATGTATTTATTGATGTTACATTTAAAAATTTGTAATTATTCGAAATATGGGGGACCCTTAAGATTTCTTGGACAAAAGCAACAGTCTTTAAACATGCATAACTTCGTCAAAGCAAAACCGATTTTTATGCGGAATGTCTTTTTAATAATAGTTTGATGTACTTATTGTTTCTACATTTAAAAATTGATCATTTTGCAAAATATATATTTTTCAACATGCATAACTTCATCAAAGCAAGACCGATTTTAATGTGAAATGTTATTTTGAATATGATTTCATCTTTAAATTGGCTCTACATTTTAAGATAGTTCGTTTGTTTGTTTTTTATTCTTTGTTTTTAAATCTTGCATGTTTGCTTCTTCACTTGAAAATTAGTTGACCTTGGCAACGAGCAAAGAACCAGGAAGAAAGGGAAGGTGTGCCAGCGAGTGTGACTCACAGTCATAGTCACAGTCACAGTTAACGTATACAGTCACAGTTCAGTTGTGGATGGAATTCACGCATCGTTGAGCGTTTCATGCGAATACCAAAATGCATGAATGCCATTGAGGTGCAGGCATTCAGTCAGCCTGAAATTTTTAGAGAACAGCAGCAAAAAAAACGAAACAAAACAAAAACAAAGAAGAAGGGAAAAGGAGAAGAAGTGAGAGAAAGAGTTGTCCAACAGACAGAAAGGGAGAGAGAATGTTATTCAAATTATTATTTTAACAAATTGTTAAGATTTTGGAAAATGTAAGAAAGAACTACAAGAAAAATAGAATGTTACAATCAGATAAAAAGAAATGAACAAATCAAAAAGAGAGAGAGAATTAAACAATATCTAACCATAGTTGGAATTAAAACTATTTGTATAACAAATAGATAATTATCTGACTATAATCAAATGGGAAATGCAATGAAAAGGATAACAATTAAAAAGTAAGTTTAATATTTTGAACATAAACAAGTGAAGAATAGAATGAAGTCTTCTTAAAAATTTCTTATTTACTACCTATATATGAAAACCGTAGAAGAATGGAAAATCTATCATAAATGCAGTTGAACTATTTTAAATTGAAAAATATTTTTGTCAAGCAACCATTGCATATAAAACTTGCTCACAATTTGTAAAGCGTTTAGCTGAAATCATACTCCTTATATCATCTTTTGAAAGGTAGCTGCTACCTTTTACTTACTTGGCTGACTTGGCTTAGTATTTTGTGGTTCCACTTCAAAGGCAACTGCATTTGACAGCCAACTTTTTCAATGGGGGGTTTTTACTGCTGATGTGTGTAATGGTGAAGAGGGGAAGGCGGGGGAGGTTGAGGCCAAAAAGGCAATGCAAAATCTGGGACCCTGTTTAACCCCGTCAAAAGCGAAAGACAGAAATATTTTTGTAATCCATATAAGCGCAATATGTTTAGCATATAAATTATGAGGCCAGCCAACGGCAGACAGAGAGACCGAAAGACAGACAGACGGACAGACGGACGGACGGACAAAGTGACAGCGATGCTGCTAAAACTATGTAACGGACAGCATCAGAGATATATACTTGTAGTATAACCGAAATACCAACTATACCCCCATGTCCCCCTTTCAGCAAACACAGAATGAGCCTCGCACAGTGGGCTAGAGATATAAATGACTTGATTAAGATATTTCGCTTACATTTTGTTTACTGTTATTTTAAAGAAAATTCATTTTAAATAGTTAACAAAAGAACAACACAAATTTACATATAAAATATTTTTGTTATAAATAAGTACATAATACAAATCATTTATTTATTTTAAATTATAATAGTTATTAGAATGGGAAATCAAGTGGTGTTTAAAAATAAATAACAGTGTTTAGGTTTTTATAGATGTGCAAATATATTTCTTTGATAAACTAAGTAGCCCTATACTAATACAGATATTCTTAGTGTTAGAGTTATCATTTTCTGTTATTATGTTATTTCTTAACATCTACTTAAAGTTACAAATCATATTCCAAACATAAAAACTTAGCTTTTGATTGTATTTAACCTAATTTTAGTGGCTGTCTTCGATCACTAAGCAATTTCAATCAATTTTCTGCATTAAACTTATCGAAATAAATAAAAGAAAAACTAAAATAATAACAAATAATAAATAACAAAAGAAACAAAAGAAAACTAAATATTTCTTCAACTTGACATATATAAATTTTGAAATGTAGTCACTACATATAGTTATAATGCCCACTGTGCCTTGACACGGTGGCAGCTGCTGTTGCCGTTGCTGTTGCTGTAGTTGTTATTGTTGTTGTTGCTGATGTTGCTGCTGTGTCGTAATCGTCGTAGGCGTCGCATGAATTTGGCTCAAGACATTTGGCCAAAACAAAACAACGGCTAACAAATGAGGGGCGGGCCCTCGCAAATATGTTAAAATGAAGTGTTATATTTTATGTGGTTGGCCGCAAAAGCGAAATGGCCTACAGCAGCAACACCAACAGCAACAGCAACAGCAACACTAACAGCAACAACCAGCTAAAACAACAACAACAACAACAGCGACAACATCTTTAACAACAACCAATAACAACAGTTACAACAATATCCCTGACAAGAACAAATAGAAGCAGCCATAAACTTAAGTAAATATGAATATGGACGCGACAACGATGGCTTCTTCAGTTACAGTTTGTTGGCTTTTTAGACCCTGTACTTGAAACGCATAAAAGGTTAACTTGTAAAGCATCAAGTTCAGAAGTAGTAAAGAAAAATCCCCATAATCAAACTTTATAAATTAAACCTTGAGTCAGTTATTTAGTTATCCATATTTAATAAATATTTATAACAAAAATATACAACTTAAAAATGAAAATTAAGTTTGTTCTTTTGGAAACTATGCTTGATCTGTACTAAAAATGCCCAGATCTCAGAGACTATTACAGCTATATTCTATATTCTAAGTAATGCATAATTATTTGAAAATCTTACTACATCTATGGAATTACAAGATTGAAGCTAGAAACTTGTTTCGCTTACAATTAGTACATAACATGTATTCCACATACGAGATTAAGATGGTTCGCTAGACTCACAAGTACAGGGTCTCTTACAGTCTGTTGTAGTTTTTGCTGCTTGCTTTTATTTTTCGGTCTGTTGACAGCCCGACCAAGCGAGCAGAACTCACTCAACTCAAGTCATCCAATCACCCACCAATCCACCCAACCACCAACTCACCCACCCACCCACAAGAAAAACCACCCAACCATTTTCCCCATTGGAATTGAGGCTTGGTTGAGTTTTTGGTGTTTTACAAAGGGTTGTGACTTTTGTGTCTTTAGCTATTTATTAAATTTGTTTGCCAACATACACAAAACACACACAGTGTTGTGCAGAATGATGTGTTGAATTGTGTAAAAGGGAGGAGTAGGGTTCGTATATAGGGGGGATGGGTGGGGTGGGGGAAGGATAGCAGGAAGAGCAAACAGGACCAGTGAACAGAACATGAGCTGCGTAACTAATTTGCTTAAAGTGCACGATGGCTCATCAGCGACAATGATGGCACAGTGGTTACTAAACGATTTAAAACTTCTTAAATTGTCAGCTCAACAGAGACAGAGATAGAGAAAGAGAGAGAGATGTGAAAAAAGAAGCGACATTCAGAGAGAAAATGAAAGGAAATAAATCGGAAATATTTTATTGTGTATATTTTAGCTTCTTACCAATAATTTTGTTTTCCAAATTTCATATTGCGTATGCTACATATTGAATTCAAATATAGCAAATGTTCATTTTCAACTAAATTTTTATTTGAAAAAATATGTGATTATTAACATTTTCTTAATTATTGATAAAAAGGTGCTCAAGTTAAAGTTGCTTAATAATCCAATAATTTAAATGATGTAGTTTTCAGTGAAGAAAATGACACCAAATTCATAGTTTTCGGTATTTTATTATTTATTTGATTTGCTTCCTAGTGTTACAAATATACAAATGACATGTAACTTTTAACACTAGTCCACATTTGTATTTGTTTTAAAATGTTAACTTTGTGGCCAACTTAAGTTGAAGACATCAATTTTGTTAATTCATATCTATCACGTTCTTTACCTACAACATTTTAGAGATATGAACATTATTATAGATACTTATGCAGTTCATAGTTTAATTTGTTATCTAGCTATTTTAAATATTTCATGATAAAATGTTAACAAAGACAAATTTTCAGATAATTTATAGTATATTCTATATTGACACGTAAGAGTCTTCACATATCTATTCACAGGGTATCTGATCGAACACGTTACGATTTTGCCATTTCTCTACTTTTAGTTTTTCCTATTTCTACTATTTCCCATAAGGAAAATTCTCCGTTCTTACTGTAATTTCATCACTTCTTCGATTGCTGTCTTTGGCTCCATTACAGTCTCTTTTCTTTTACTTTTTTTCTTCGTTTTTCTTTGCTCTTTTTGCTGCGTTATGCACTTTTTTTTATTTGTTAATAGTAGATAATTTGTTGTTTATTTTTAGTTCAGTTAGCTTTTCAGCTTTTCTCTTGTTTTTCCCTCATTTCTTTATTCATTTGCAGTTTACCTATTTCACATTTCCTCCATGTTCCAGTTTTTTATTTTTTATTTATTAAAGTGCATACAATTGTCATTTAATTTCCATGTTTTTTGGTCATAATTCGATGTTTAGTTAACTTTTCTCTGGTTTTTACATAAATTCATAATTTATTAACCGATTTCTGCGTTTTTCATGTTTCCTTTTTTGTTGCCATCGAATTTCTCTGACATTTTCTGCTTTCAGTTTTTACATATAACATTATTTATATAAATACTTCTTTTTATTATTAGTAAATTGCATTGTTTCTTTTATTTGTAACTAAATTCCAAGTACTTTTCATAATAATTCTAAGAAACACATCATACTTTTTGCATTGCTTTCTTCAAAATGTTGTAAATAGATTTGAAACCACTGTAAGATCCACACACACTAATAGAAAGACGCACCCGCACACACACACACACGCACACACACACACACTTCCAAATAACCGCATAAACTTTTTGCTTCAAAGTGTTTTGTGGTTTCCATGCAACGTGCATGAGAGACGCCACCAAATGGGGCAGGGGCAAGAGGAGTAGGAGGAGAATGAGCGAGTGGACGGGGGTTGTTAACTGGAGTCAGTTTGCCAGTCAAATTGATGACGTCTTAGACGAGCTGACAGTTAACTCCTTTGCAGCTACACTGAAACAAAAAGTCGTGAGAGTTCCGGGATAAAATCAATTTAAAGTACTTGATTTAAGTACGCTTTTTCGCTTTAGTCTAAGCATATGCTTTGACTATAATCAATCTGATAACTATCGGATATCATATAGTAAAGAACTTTTAATCACATATCTTTCAATTATTTACCTTAATTTGTATATATCAAATATGTTCTGAATACTAACTTAAACAGAAGTCAAGTTAAAATCAAGATTTTAAATGGGAAATACTTGATTTTATTACGCTCTTTTATTTCAATATTATCGGGTTCTTATTTTGTTTGAAAAGAGTTTTGTAACTAAGCGAAATACTTGAGGCTTATTTGCCATATTATTAACTAAACAAATACTTTCTGAATATGAACTTTTCAAAATTCAAGCTTTAAACTTGAAATTGAAGCAAATATTCTTTTGCTGTGTAGAACTTTATCATCGACATCAACAACTTCGTCATCTACATCAACATCATCATCATTATTAACATTAGCTGGCTCATGATTGTCTTAAAAGTTGTTGTGCAATTTACGCGTTGTTGTTGCTTGGGTTCAACGATGCGTATGAGCAACAAATGGATGCATCCGTATCTCCACACCTGCCTCGATATTTAGATGGGAAAGAGGGGCGTGACAGGGGCGACAGGTGTTTGCTTTATTAACTGCCATACAACACTCCCCCATCCCCTCTCAGTCACTCTCTCTCTCTCCCTCTAACCGCAAGCCCCTCTCTCTTGCTCTCTCGCGGCAGCTCGTTGACATGTAAACAGATTAACATAATTAATTTATTTGCATTGTTGTTGGCCTAACCTAATCTAAGTAGAACTTTTTTATACACATACATACATATATATTTAAGTATAATTTGGCTTCTGATGACACTGTCATCATTGTTGTTGTTTGTGTTCCCATTGTTGTAGTTGTTGCTGTTGTTGTTGTTGTGGCATTGTTAGCCGCAAACTAATTTGAGCTTTTTGTCATCATCTAATCAAATTAATTAGCGTTGCATGCGTTCATTAATCAGAATGCACAAATATTTGAACAGGTCGTGTGAGTTTGTGCGAGAGAGAGACAAAGATTATGAAAGACAGAGATAGAGATAGAGACAGAGACAGAGACAGAGACAGAGACAGAGACATTGTTGCTATTGTAGTGAGAGGCAGAAATTTCGAATACTTAAGTAATTAATACTTAAATAAATTTTTAATATACATACATATGTATATTGCTTTCTAAATCATACAATTTACATAATTTAAATTGTCAACATATATTTTAAGGCAATTTTAATATTGTTCGACTCTGCCAAAATCTAATATTTAAAATAATTATTTAAAAAGGCGATCTTCAAACACCTCGTACCTTATAGGGGTCTAATTATGTATAATTCAAACCGATTTCAAAGTGAAAAATCATGATTTATCCTTTGTTATTAATATTAGGCCTACTCTATTTTTAATCCTATTTACTTTTACGTTTATACGGAGCTTTCAATTCTTTAATATTGCAAAATAAAGCATATAATTCATTCGGAAAGGCCCGACAGTAAAGTACCCTGTGAATGTTAAGGACGCTGTTAAATTCTTTACACATACAAACACAGTTAACTTCCTCATAGTATATACACAAATATAAGTTTATAAATAAATATAAGTGCAAGTACATTTGAATACATATTGAATTATAATACCAAAAATACTCAAATAATTATCCAAAAATTAAAGAAACTTCCAGAAAAGTGCAGTGTTTACAAAGTTCAAGTTAAAGAGCACGACAAATCCTTTGTTTGGGACTATTTGCCAATTATGCTGTGCTGAAGGGACTTTTTATAAATCGCACAATATTTTGTCTCTGTTGCACCTCTTGAATAGAAAGTGTCTTAGCTTCTATCTCGTTCTTGATGGCGGCCATTTTTCTTTCAAAAATAGTGTGTGAAACACCTAAAGTTGAAACTTATTCGACTACGCTAGAATAATATCAGCTGATTGCCATAAAGTGTTGGATAATTAAGAATCTGGCAACTTCATAATTGCACTCATAATGTAAATTTTTTAATTTGGCTGTATTTTCTACTAATTTATCGATACTTTCTTTAAGATGTCCTTTACTTTCCTCTTAAATTTAGCTTAATTTCTCCTGATTAACAAATATATTTTAGGCTGCACCTCAAAAAATAAAGTTGTTATTTTGACAGTGTTATGCTTTTCATGGTTCCTATTTTCTATGTTTACATTTATTTATTATCATTATTGTTAATATTTATTTAAGCAAAGGGTGCAGGGTATCTATCAATCGTACTCTCTTATTTGCTTAAATTAATGTGACAAATAAATTTAGTTTTCGTTTGATAAAGTTATGAAAGTTGCACGTTATTTTAAACACAAGATTTTGTGGGTTTATTAAAATATTTTGTATGCAATAATAATATGTTTAATGAAAGACAAAGTCAAACTTGAAACAATTTCTTAAATAATCTTATACACATCTATTTATTCTTACCATTCTTATCGTCAAGTTCTTTTGTGCTCGTCTTTTTTTTCGTGTGTGTCTAAGTAATCAATACTTGTATACTACATATTTAATAATTTATTATATTGCATAGTCCTACTAAATCGATCAGGAAAATGAAATTCAAATTGTAAGCGTTAAATTCTTTAATTTGTATTCACACATGACACCATTTCATTAAATGTATTTGCAAACTGGTCGCCGTGTAAACAGAACTTGCTTATTTTGGCCAATTGGGGTTTTGTTACACACTTTACAACACTAGATATTACCAATACAATCAAAATAATTTGACATGTTCTTCAGCAGTCAAGTCGAAAAGTCGTAAGGAACATTTTCAAGACGAAAAACCAAAAAACCGAAAATTGTGTGTGCATTTCAATTTGTGACTCGTTTAGTTTGCAACAAAGTAATTTCAATAAAAAACAGTTTCTTGAAACCTTGAAATTAAAAATTAAGAAGCTACATCAAATCAAAGTCGTTGCGTGCCTTATTGGTGTAAGAAATGAGTCTGTCAAAAGAGTCTGCAAGTTCTGCAAGTTCATCAAGTTCCATGGATACTGGAAAGTCTAATAGATGGTTCTTTACCAATGACAAATTGTATAATACACCGAGTCGCCGGGACGGCATTGGATGTGATGAAGAGTTGCGTTTTCGGCAGTGTGCCGGGTGTTTGATACAGGACATGGGACAAAGATTGGGTTTGTCCCAGCTGTGCATGAGTACGGCCATTGTTTTTATGCATCGATTCTATCAAATGCATTCGTTTAAAATGTTTCATCGCAATGAATGCCACCAGTCATTTTACTTGCCGCCACCAAGGTGGAGGATCAACAACGTAAACTGGATCATGTGATAGCCGTATATGAAAAATGTCTCGGCAGCAAGGATGCATTGAATAAGGATATGATTATCTTAAATGAGCGTGCGCTTATGATGACACTTGGATTTGATTTGACCATCGAACATCCACATTATCATGTGGCGTTAATGTGCCAGCAAGTTAAAGCACCCAGGAATGTGGCCAGAGCTTCCTATTTATTGGCCACACACACATTACTTCTTACCACAATGTGCCTGCAATATCAAGCCAAAGTGGTTGGCAGCTTTTGCATTCATTTGGCCTGCAAATGGTCGGGATGGAAGATACCCTCCGAGTTGGATCCACTTGACAAGAGTGTTTCAATGGAACGATTGACGGATGAGTTCTTTGCCATTGATGGGAAGAGTGTATCGCGTCTCAGGCAAAAACTGATGATGATCAAAGCCGTGGCAAGAGGAGCTGAGAAGGAGAACATGCCGATAGAAGGCGGGATAGTGAGCCAGGAGAAGAGGAAGGATCTGCCAAAGCTAATAAGTATCAACGCTAGTCGGGATCAGCCACCACGGCGAGCGCTGCTACCAACTCCTGTCAATGTGGATCATCAAAGATGGCCAGTGTTAGGTGAGTCATTTAGTTTATTGTCAGCTACCTGCTGCTCCTTCTTCTCCCCTTCATCCGCCTGCTCCTTCCCCTAGTCCAATCACAAGCTGTCAATTTATCCAGGTGTTTTTCTTCCAGGCGCTCACGGATATCGTGGCCCAGCTTACAGTCAGCAATTAGTTATTAGTGAGGTAGCAGCTCTTCCTCATCAAGCAGATTTTCTGGTCGCCAATTACTACCAGAAATCAATGCGTGGCATGCAACCTGTGGACAACATGTCAACTAATTGGAGAGCACCCCAAGTACTTGAAAGTCGCAGCAACTCATTGAATTTAATGCAGAGCAAATCTCTGAATGGAAACCAACACTTCAATCGATTCCAACCTCCTCTTCCCCCTCTTCTTAAATGGAATCCTCAAGAGAATAGGGTACCAGGTTTGGAAACTGAAAAAGCCACATGCCGTCAAATAAAAATGCACATCTTCGGCCAGCTCAAATGAATGCAAATCCAAATCCAAATCCACAAAAAACTTGGTAGTAATCAATTTAAACGTGTCTACAAAATGGAGTCTGGAGTTAACCAACTGGACGAGATCCGTGACAAAACGCCCAAGTTGGACAACAGCGTGGGGTTGACAGACCATGCTAGTTATAAGGATTCCATGATCAATGGGACTCAGAATACGTCCGGTCTAATGTTAAAATCTATTAAAACAGAGCCTGGATTGCCTACACTGAGACCAATAGAGAAGTCATTTACACCGATGTCATCAAAAGCGCAACATAATCTTATCAAAAAGGAGTATCTAAGTAAGCCTGAAGATACAGTGGCTAATAATATGGAGCTTGACGAGATCCGTGACAGAATGCCCGAGCTGGACAACAATGTGGGCGCCAGGTACAATGGGGTTGAGACTGCGTCTGGTCTGGTGCAGAAATCTATGAAAATAGAGCCTGAATTGCCTACACTGAGACCAATAGGGAAGTCATTAACACCGATGTCATCAAAAGCGCAACATAATCTTATCAAAAAGGAGTATCTAAGTAAGCCTGAAGATACAGTGGCTAATAATATGGAGCTTGACGAGATCCGTGACAGAATGCCCGAGCTGGACAACAATGTGGGCGCCAGGTACAATGGGGTTGAGACTGCGTCTGGTCTGGTGCAGAAATCTATGAAAATAGAGCCTGAATTGCCTACACTGAGACCAATAGGGAAGTCATTTACACCGATGTCATCAAAAGCGCAACATAATCTTCTAAAAAAGGAGTATCTAAGTAAGCCTGAAGATACAGTGGCTAATAATATGGAGCTTGACGAGATCCGTGACAGAATGCCCAAGCTGGACAACAATGTGGGCGCCAGGTCCAATAAAGTTGAGACTACGTCTGGTCTGGTGCAGAAATCTATGAAAATAGAGCCTGAATTCCCTACACTGAGACCAATAGGGAAGTCATTTACACCGATGACATCAAAAGCGCAACATAATCTTATGAAAAAGGAGTATCTAAGTAAGCCTGAAGGTACAGTGGCTAATAATATGGAGCTCGACGAGATCCGTGACAGAATGCCCAAGCTGGACAACAATGTGGGCCCCAGGTACAATGGGGTTGAGAATACGTCCAGTCTGGTGCAGAAATCTATTAAAATAGATCCCGGATTCCCTACACTGAGACCAATAGGGAAGTCATTTACACCGATGTCATCAAAAGCGCAACATAATCTTATCAAAAAGGAGTATCTAAGTAAGCCTGAAGATACAGTGGCTAATAATATGGAGCTTGACGAGATCCGTGACAGAATGCCCAAGCTGGACAACAATGTGGGCGCCAGGTCCAATGAAGTTAAGACTACGTCTGGTCTGGTGCAGAAATCTATTAAAATAGATCCTGGATTCCCTACACTGAGACCAATAGGGAAGTCATTTACACCGATGTCAACAAAAGCGCAACATAATCTTATCAAACAGGAGTATCTAAGTAAGCCTGAAGATACAGTGGCTAATAATATGGAGCTTGACGAGATCCGTGACAGAATGCCCAAGCTGGACAACAATTTGGGCGCCAGGTCCAATGAAGTTGAGACTACGTCTGGTCTGGTGCAGAAATCTATTAAAATAGATCCTGGATTCCCTACACTGAGACCAATAGGGAAGTCATTTACACCGATGTCATCAAAAGCTCAACATAATCCCATCAAACAGGAGTATCTAAGTGAGCCTGAAGATACAGTGGCTAATAATATGGAGCTGGACGAGATCCGTGACAGAATGCCCAAGCTGGACAACAATGTGGGCGCCAGGTCCAATGAAGTTGAGACTACGTCTGGTCTGGTGCAGAAATCTATTAAAATAGAGTCTGGATTGATTAGACTGAGACCGATAGCTGAGTTGTTAGAACCAAAAGCGCAACATAATCCCATCAAACAGGAGTATCTAAATGAGCTTGAAGATACAGTGGCTTATAATTTGGAGCCGGACGAGATCCGTGACAGATTGCCCGAGCTGGCCAACAGCGTGGGCCTGAATGACTATGTTAGTCATGAGGATTCCATGTTGAATGAGACTGGTACTACTTTTCGTATGAGGTTGAAATGCATGAAAATAGAGCCTGGATCGCCTCAAAAGCAAACCGATGCATTTACAATGATACAGGAGTATCAAAGTGAGCATGAATCTATGGAAGAGGGCCAAATTCCCATCACAGATGAGTATCTAAGTAAGTCTGAATCTCTGGAAGAGGACCGAATTCCCATCTTAGATGGTTATTGTAGTGATCCTGGTGTGGTGGTGATTAGGGAAGAGGATAGCAGTTTCATGTCGGAATAAAAGAAAAACGCAGACTCCCAATAAAATAATTTATTTAAATTTATATGAATTCAATTCAAATTAAACTTAATTTTTTTTAATTTATGCCATCAGGTAATAATATATAAATGTAATTTGTCAATGAGAAATACATTGTATAGAGTTGCCATAAAAAATATAAATATATTTATAGTATATAAATTAATTTCAAACCAAATTGAACTTTATAAAATTGTTCTACAATGAATTTTTGTTTTAAATTTGGCTGCTTTTTTAAAAGCTTTAGATATTCCGAATATTAATGAATTTAATTATTGGTCTTTAATTCATAGTTTTTCATTTAAATCAATAGTTGCATTAATAGTTATCTATGTAATTTGTCGATGGGATAAACATGACACAGAGACACACACTGCCATGCAATTAAACTACATGATAAGCATTAAAATGTAACATCTACATGAGAAAGCAATTCAATTACATTGAAGTCCACCAAAAATGCACATACACTCAACTCCATTGGGGAATTGGACGCGTAGTCTATAAAATTTGATTGAAGCAAACAAAGCCAAAGCACTCTGTCGAAAGCAATCAATGGAGTATTCATATTCACATTATATTCAGTCGTTAAATATGTATTCGATATCAATGAATGTGGATGGTATTCAAATCGGAATGCCAATCAATGGCTATGATTGCATGATGATTATGAATTTTTGGTGGCATTAGCTGCAAATAACAACAATCGTATCAATCATATTTAGCATAAAACTGTCAGTCAATCATTCAATCAGCGCGTCAGTTAGTCAGTCAGTCAATTAGTCAATTATTCAATTCGAGGTTAACTCGATGAGAAATTCAACTAACTGACAAACTGACAAGTCATTTCGCAATTTGACAGCTGGTTTCTTTTTCTTTTTTTAAAGCCTATTGGTCAGCTGCTTTTCAAGTAACTCAACTCAACTCAACTCCAACTCATTAGCCCCCAAGTTCATTCTGTCACTCACTCACACCTTGTATTCAATTCTTATTCACACTTATATGCACAGCGCTAAATTTCCCCAGACAATAGACCACAAGAAGAAACTCCAAAATGACCAAAAGACCAAAAGACATAAAAAATGTGACTTTTAGAGTGTAAACATTCCAAGCAAAGCACAAAATATGCAAATTGAAAGGACACTCAGGCATGGAGTATTCACAGTTCCACAGCTGGAAGTAACTCCTTGGTCTCCCCCTGTACACTCGAAGAAATAATCGAGCTAGTTCTTCGGAAATATTTACTTAAAGTCCGAAAACATTTAAGTTTGCACAGTTGGTTAAATCTTGACTTACGCACAATTTTAGAAAGCTATTTTAAAAAATGTAAACAACTTTTTATTAGACAAAACTGCTCGACTAGTAAATACCCTGTAGTGAAAATTGCATAATGTTCTGTGATAATAATTACAATTATATAAGCTTTATTTTATTTATCAATTTATCTATTTGTCATCTAAGCGAAAAGTCGGAAGTGCTGGGAAAGAAGATACCCTGTAAATTTTTTTCTATAATATTAGGCAATTTCGATTTGAGTTTGATTTGTTTCATGTCTTTGCAGTACGTATTTTAACTAGCAATATCTAATTGGGCTGATGTCGAGGGTACACGACTAGAAGATACCCTGTATACAAATATTATGCATCAAATAATTTGTATGGGCGTGTGGATTTTCTATATCTGTCTAATAGCATAGAGATACCCTTTATATTTTAGAGATGTTATAATGTTTCTACTCTTCATATCTTACTTTAATGTATTTTTCATGTGTAGAACATTTGCAGGGTATACTAATATCAAATCATTAGCTGCTTAGCTTAAGCTTCACTCAGTTTTTGTTAAATCTATGTTAGTTTTTAAACCATTCTCCTTTTCTTCGCCGAGGGTATACAGGGTTTTTTATTAAATACACTTACATATCTCATTTATATTAGTGTATCGAACTTTTCTTCAAGTGTATTTTGCTGTCGGGAAAACTTTACATCGACATAAATTGCATATTAAATTTTACATTTTTCATATTTATGCAGCCAAGTCATAAAGTGAAAGTGACTCAAAAGACGTTTAACAAAACAACGGCAGGGGAGAGTCAGGGCCCAGGAGAAAGAGAGAGAGAGAGAGAGAGAGAGAGAGGGGGGGGGAGGGGGCATGGAAGAAATGGAAGGGGAACAAGAACAACAAGAACAACATTTCAATTTAGCAAAATATTCATTATGCTCAAGTGTAGACTTCAGGCAAATGGCGCTAAACGGAAAAGCGGAAACGTGCCAAGCAAAAGGTGATTCTGTTTTCCCTCCCCTCCCCACCTTCTACATCCCACCCCCGTCACCCCTCTGTAGTTGCCCCCGCCGCCTGCTGGGGCAAAGTTTCAATGCCCCATTTGCTGCTAGCCGCCACTCATTTGGCCATTGTCAGGCAACGTCTTCATTGTCGTCGTTCTTCGTTCGAGCCTCAACCTTAGTCCATATCACAGTCGGAGTCTTTCTCCTCTCCTCCCCGTCCTAGCTTCTTCTTCAATCCGTGTCCTCGAAGTCTTCTCTCTGTCTCCGTTTCAACCTCAATCCTTGTCAGTTTCGTCCTCGTCGTTCCGTTGTCTTTGCTTGCATTGTGCAAACTTTTATAAAGTTATGAAAAGTCATTCAAGTGCGTGGCTGTAAAACCGACAAAGACAGCTACAGAGAGTGTGAGAAAGAAAAAGGAAAAGGTAGAGTGAGAGAGGTAGAGATAGTGAGAATGTGTGTGAAATATTGAGAGACGACTTGGCGACTTTCGAGCACTTTGTGCTCATTTTCAGCATCTTTTTAGATTCTGTACTTAAAAAAGTACAAAGGGTCTATAAAGTTGATATAAATAAGTTTATTTATTTTTTATTTTTATAAACATCAAATTTTAATTACAAAAGTACTTTAAAAAGATAGCGCCTTGAGTTTTTGGTCGAAAACATTTCATCTCGATCGGATAAAAAACTCAAAAGTTATGCACAGTACAGGGTTTTACACAGTCGTGAAAGCTACGCTGCTGCCTTTCCCCATATCTATCTATACATTTTTTTTGGTGGCCCAAGATAAAACTAAATACAGCTTCGACATCGACAAGTTTCGTGTAGTGTTGTGCAACCAGGTGGTCTGGGTGGTTGGATGGTTCAGCTGGGTGGTTAGATGGTTCAGCTGGGTGATTTTTGAGTGGTTGCTTGCCGACAATAAAGCCGTCAAAAACGTGCATCCCCGACAAGGATGTTGTCCTCGACTATTCTCGATGTCGTCGCCGTTTTTCTAGTCGGCTTAAATGCCAAATGACAACTAGTTTAGATACTCTACAAAGGTGGGGTATTATGGTTGACTATCTGATACTATATAGTTTCCGTAAGTCCCATTAGTTGGCACTTAATCCAAATAAACCCCACCTTTAATTGCATATCAAAACTCTTTAAATGGTTATTGGATAGTGCTCATATGGAAATATACTAAACCAATGTTTAATTACTCTGGTTTTAGTGTAAAATTTTTGAATAAGCTTGAAATTGCAAGCTTATTAAAGTTGCTAGAATAATCCTTTAAAACTATCAAGTAGACTTTATCTCGTTTATATTTAAAAGCTTTTCAAGTGCCTTAAGCCGGCTTCAAAACTTTTTTAATAAACTTTAAACAGAGATGCTTTAAGCCTGAATGCTTTTAAAGTGCATTAAAGCAGCTGCCAAATATTTAAAAAAATAAAAATATACACATAATAAGCCTATTCCTGAAACTGTGTTGATTTTGATTTGCTTAAAATTAATCTAATTTTAAACAAATCATTATCAGTTGCAAAACGACCCGTTTTGCACACTGATTTGATTTTGGTGCAAAGCTTCAAATGCCAAATAAAAGCATACATGAAATGTGGTGTAATTTTCTTCGCGGAGAACGGTCACACAGCTAATCAAATCAAAAGCAAAACGTAATCATCCTCTGAGCTGATTCTGCTGCAACTTCCATTGTTGCAAAATTTGCTAAATTTGTTCTTTTCCAACACTTTATATGGAGCAGCTGTGAACGGCTGATCAACAATCAAACTTTAAGCAAATCAAAGTCAATCAGGAATAGGCTTAATAACTGTACATCTAAGAACTTTGCTTTGTATTTTATAAATATAATTCATAGGTCTCAGTAATTATTCTAAGTTGTTGTTCATCTGAAGGCTGTGCCTTCAAGCTGCTTGTAGGAGCTTTCTAAGTTTCTCAAACTAATTGAAAACTCAAACTCTCTTAAAAGCTGTTAAATGTAGTAAAGCTCAACTTGAAATCATAAATAATAATTGCTGTTGATCTGAATGTCTTGTAAGTGCATTAAAGCTGCGTTGTGGAATGTCAAAAGCACTTGACTGTCCCCTTAAGTGAGCTTTGCCATTACGCTTAGCTGCCGCACAGCTGCGCTGGCTTTTTGCTACCTGTCAATAAAATCGTTACCTGAAGTTGGAGTGCTGAACAGAGAGAGAGAGAGAGATAGGTAGTTAGAGAAAGATAGAGAGAGAAATAGAGAGAGAGCTAAAGTTGCACTTTGAGTGCGGCTGCCAAAACTCATTAACCACAACGAGAAATTTGCAACTTTGCTGATGTCACACGGTGTTGCGTCTGGAAATTAATGCCACGCCCATGATCCCACACACACACACAGGTTGACCCCCGCCCTGTTTTCCTACCCCATCCTCCTCTCTGTCCCTATCCCTGGCTCTGTTGAGGATTGCGTGTATTTTGTGCTTGGCGGCAGTAAATAATTTTTGCCAAAAGGTAGTTGAAACATTTAATAAAACCAATATAAATCATAACAAACACTTAGCACCACAACAACAAGAACAACACACTCGACACTCACACACACAAACACACACAGGCTCGTCACACACAGACATATGTGTGTGTGTGTGTGTGTAGAGGCAACAAAGCGTAACTAAAATTCCAAAGCGTTTGCCCATTTTGGCCGCAAAAACTTCTGCCAGCGCCGTGCACAAAAATGCCGAGCAGGCCTCTCTCTCTTTCTCTATCTCCCTCTCTCTTTCTATATGTGTGTATTTCTCTATGTAAGAGGGGGGCATCAAATGCTGCATTGCAACGCGTGAACGCACCTTGCCACTGAGTCTGTCCCTTCGTCTGCCCCTTCAACTGTCTCTGTCCGACGCACACTACGTGCTACATGTGTGTGTGTGCTGTGTGTGTGTGGTGTGTGTGTGGTGTGTGTGTGGTGTGTGTGTGGTGTGTGTGTGGTGTGTGTGTGGTGTGTGTGTGTGCATTGCCCTCATACCAAACGATGCTATGCATAGTTCCATGTTGTCGTCGTTGTCGGCAATGGCAGTTTCCCCATAGCAACATTCACAGTCAGTTGGTGTGCTGAACTGGGAGTTACCCTGTATTAATTATTCTAGTACAATCATTTGTTTCAGTAACTGGTACTCTTGATCCATCTAAGGTACAATATTATATTATTGTATTCTAATAAATCCAATTAAAACATAAATGAAATAATAAATAACTTCACTAGAAACCAGTGATAGCTGTATAGCTAGTGACTCGCTAGATTTAGCTTATTTTATCTGGCACTTTTTTGTAGTATCACGAGTTCACTATATTTGCTAAACACTTCTAAGCTCGTCCTAATTGAGCTTGACTGTACTGTGAAGCGATTGCTTTTTTAAGAAAATGTCAGCTAAAATCATTGTTTGCAAAAGTTACATTTTCAATATTTTCTACAGAATTAAAATTGTTACGACCATTAAATTTGGTATGTAGCTACCTGTACTTCAAAACATAAAGATTTTGATGACAACTTGTTACGCAACAAATATACCCGCTTTGTTTGTGCCCGTCTAGGGTATGAAAATGCGCAAAAAATTAATTGCTGCGCATAAATCAAAAGACTTTGCTCTCACTCTCAGTCTGTGACCAACTCCCTCTGTATTACTTTTGCCTTCCCCCTCTATCCTGTAGTTCCCCTCTTCCAATCCCTTCAACTCTCCCCCTCTCCACCCTCTTTGGAGCTGCCCACTTGTCATTTGGCAGCCCTCGGCACTTGATACTATTTCTGTTTCTGTTTTGCGATGCGATTTCAATTCGTTTCGAATGCGATTTTTCTTATTGTTTACTTTAGAGTTTGAGTCCATCAAGGCCACATTTGATGATGAGGTCCATGCACGCAAGACTCATTAAAGTCTTGGTCCAAGGTGTTGTTATTGCCTCCTCCGATCTCTTGATCTTTAGCAATCAAAAAAGCAATGCAAATCTTGCTCCCATTGATTACCGGAAGTTTCGTATGGCATTAAACTCAATTGACTGATCCATAAACAAGATCATTGTTGAGAATGTCTGATGGATGTGTTTTTCATGCCTGTCAACTTGATTAATCATTTAGCAATTTTCCTTCGTTGATATGCAAGTAAATTATTGCTGCATGAGTTGATTTGAAGTCACAATAACAATACTTTGTTAAAGTTGTTAAAGAGCAACAAAAAATAGACTAAATGTAAGTAAAATCATTTAAAAATATTGACAAGAAATTTTCAAAAATAAAAAAGAAGTAATTAATATCTTCTTGAGTTTATTTGAAATTCATGCAATCGCAGCTTTTTACTTTGCTTCATTTTAAGAGTATCAATAAATAGACTTAACTTAAATCTTTTAGAAATATTAAATCTTTTAGAAATATTAACAAGCAATTTTGATGGATTAATTATGGATACAATTTTTGATAAATCTTTAGAATACACTTAAGATTGCCAAAATAAAAGATTAACTAATGAATTGAATAATTAATGAATTCTTTACTTTTGATATTAGCCACCGAATGAAAATTAGTGACTTTAAAAATGTGTATGATTTTTATTAAACAGAAAACAAATCGTACCGGCTGTAAAACAAAGTTTTAAACTAAATAACAAAGTATCTATAGGAAGTTTTAGACTGATCAGCTTGCCAACTCTCTTCCACATTCACAGTTTTCAAATAGTAAAATTTACCTTAAAACATTTTCATTGTTTTTTATTTCCTTCCAAGCTTGCTTCCTCCATTTCTTGCTCTCATAAACTACAAAACTTAAATGCATTTCAAATTTACAGTCAATATGTTTTTGCTTTATTGCTGTTTGCCAAGGTCGTTTTTTTTCAAATTTCTCGGACATTTTTCTGCCGGCGACTTGGAAGCGTCATGCCATATCACGCATACGTCATGGGTGCCAGCCATAAAAAGTAACCATGCATAAAATACTTCAGAAAAAACAAAAATAGGGAAGAAATGCTGACAGAGATGCTCGTAAATAATGTTCAAGTGATTTATCAGACGAGACAGTTGCAAGTTCCAAGTTGCAAGTTGCAATCGTCCGTTGATGGCAAAGCGCAACAAACTATAAAACTAAAAATAGCTAAATAAATAGAATAAATAAAATAAACCTTTAAACCTCGCGACTATTCAAATTGCAATTTGGCAATAGTTGAGCCGGCCATCTAGCTATCTCTTTCACTGATTCTCTCCCTTTCTCTCTCTCTCTCTCTCTCCCTCTGCGTCGACAAATCCATGCAGAGAACCCACATAAAACAGGTCTAGCTTCAACAAATTTTTTGGCGGTCGGGTTACGGTTTGTGTGTCCGAGTCTGAGTCTCGGGCTTTCGGTCAGTTTGTTTAGCCACGTTAAGCCTCACACTAATTACACTTGCGCTTTTTTGCAAATCCACACACATACATAACATTTTTCTTAGTCTCGCCACAAAGCGAACAAAAATAGAGAAGAGAACTAGAGGAGATAACAACGACTCGCACATATTTTCATTTTCATGGTCAAAATGTCAGTCCAAAACGGGAATCTGTTAAAGGTCTTATGGCTTGGAGGAGGGAGGTAAAATTGTTCTAGCGACAAATATGCAAATTCCTCGACTCAAATTTCCTTTCTGCTTTTCCCATTCTCATTCACGTTTGTCCATTTCCCATTTCCGTTTCCGTTGTTCGTTCTCATTGCCATTGTTTTTTTTGCACCCATTTTTGAAGCACGCAAATCTTGATTTAATTTCCGTCTATTAAGCTTGAATGCCAGCCAACAAAATATTTGTGGCCAAAAGGGATTTTATGAGGCTTTAAGCTGAGGACTAAAAGCTCATTAGCTTGCCGCCAGACTGTATAAATAATAGTTTTACAGTCTAAGCTCTATTTAGTTGACAAATTTGCTAAAGTTTTTAAATTATGTTATGCAATAAATCAACGCCTTGTTGCCAAATTTCAGCACAATTTCCATTGATGTCATACTAACAATTTGGAAATAGTCACTGCCGATATACATATATATGTATATTTAAACTTATCATTGCGCTGTTGCTAAACTTCACGTGCGTTAAAGTTGCCGGTCCTAACGGCTACTAGATTTCAAACCGATTTTAATGAAGAATGTCATTTGTAAATCCTTTGTGGTTGTTTACTATGAAATGTTGTCACAATTAAATAGTGTGGCTGTACCTTATGAAACTTAAACAACCAACAGTTAATAGATTAAAATATCCCACAAAAATATAAGTTTAATAAAAAAGTGATAATTTTATACTTTGCCGAAGGACTTATTCATTTGAACTTCGCATAATAAAAATCGCAACTAAAGCTCTTAGAAAACATTTATTTTGTTTGAAAACTTTAACACAATTTGAAAGGTCAACCAATCAACTAAAATTTGAAGTTGTTGCCCAACTTCACACAAACACCATTAAAATTCTTTATTTACCTGCATGTTTTGTCGAAATTTACATATATTTTTAGTTCACTTTAGTTAATAGCTACCACTATTAAGTTTATCAAAGTTTTATAGAGAAGCTTTTAAACTTTACACTGTTGCCAAACTTCAGCATGTCACATTTTTTTGTCGAGTTTATGAGTCACAAATGAATACACACCTCCCCCCCCTTGTACGAAACCTTTGAAAGGCAACACTATTAGTTATTTATATAAACTTTGAACTGGACACTGAATCGAACCCCTTTTCCATTGACAATGTTGACTTTTCCGCTTGGTCGCCTCTTTATCTTGTTTTTTGTTTTTTTTTTTAGTAGTGTGACAAATGAATTTGGGTCAAAAGTTGTGCAAATTAAAAAGGGCCAACTCAGCACAGATCGAGCGAGAGACAGTCTCCACAAAAATGAACTCACTAAAAAAAGGGAGGTGATGATGATGAGGCCAAAGTTGCCACAAAACATTTGCACGTCTCGGTTAGAGCGGGTGCCACTAGAGGGACACAAAGGTCTGTTGACCATCGAAGGATTCGCAACGCTGCTGAATGACATTCAACTGGTCATCCAAATTGCAGTTTTATTTCCGTTTCCGCATCGACGTGCCACATATGCCACATGTAGCACGTAGACCGGACTCATTCAATTGAACATTCGCTGGGGTTTTTTTCTCCTCTGCCTTTTTTTCTTTCCTTCTTTTCTTCCGTCTGTTGTTGGAGCTCATCTTCAGGCCAAAAACAACAACAACAAAAGGGACACTAAAACGTTACAAAAGATTTACGCCGCTTTTGGTAGCATCCTCTGTTCCCCTCTGTCCCCTCTTTTCCGTCCCCCTCTTCTTCTTGTGGCAGCATTACTTTTGCCTTTTGCGGGTTTGAGTAATGGATTAGATTTTTACTCACTTGTTGTTTGGGTTACGTTTTCTGAGGGGTAGAATGGGAAAAGGGGTAAGGGGGGGGGGGTTAGGGGCCGGGGGTTCCATTGGTTAACCGTTTGGTTGACGGTTTCACTCTGTTTTTTATTTTCGCACTCGGCTTTGAAAGTGCTCTTTTTGATACACTCCACACTTTGAGGTCCTTTAGTTTGTTCCTGTCAAAGTTTAGCTGTTAAGTTGAACATGGTGTCATCTTCATGTGAACTGTCAAGGACTTTTCATTTACTTGACAGCTAGTTTAACTTAATGTTCACAGTTTAAGTGGAAGATCATTTTAATTTTAAATGTTATCCCTTTCATTTTCTTGACTGTTGGTTTAACTTAATGTTAACTATTAAACGTGAGGATAACTTGCAGCTTGCAGCTACAAAATTAATAAATATTGAATTTCTAATGATGATTTTTAATAAATAAAGATTCTTTTTCCAGCAGCTAAATAATTAAAAACATATATTGACTGTTGTTTCATAGTATTGATGAATATAAAACTTGTGCTTTGATTGGTTTTAATACTCTAAGTTATGAAAAATATAACAATTCCCATTAGGACGTTAACTTTTCCTGAACGCTCTCTTCAAAAGTCTCTTTCTTATACTTAATGTAAGTGCATACAACATTCGTTGTGGACAATCTTGTTGTGCTTCTCTGTTGTATTTTGATAGCAAGTGTTAGTCCTGCTTTTGGTGGGAATTTAGAGGAAGTTATTTCTGGTCTTTCGATTGTGGTAACCCCTTTTGTGGACGAACCACAATGTTGGAACATTAAAGCGCATTCCAAACTTCCTTTTTGTCTCGTATTCGGTTGTGAATAGACCGAATCGGGAAGGGGAATGAGAACACCAAAAGGGAAAGGGAAGGAAATGCTTTATTAGTTTGGAACGTAGGAGTTGTTGTTCATTTGTTCTTTTTGTATTAAAGTTTACTTAAAAAAATTGTTAGAAACTTTTTTAGTATTAGTTTTAGTATTAGTATTTAGTATTATACATATTTATTCATTTATGATCTATGAAATATATCTTGCTTTAATTAATTTAGGTCATACATCTTTGGAAAATCTAAAGTTCACCTAGATTTAGATCTAGATCTATAAGACTATAAAGACTATAAGCTGGTAATCAAATTTGAACATCTAAGACACTTAAGTCCTTAGTCCTTTATTCCCCTAAATACTTTATTTATTAAAATTATTTACAAAGATTAAATGTAATAAGTTCCTGTAATCTGTTCTGTATTCTTTACCTTATTTAAACAAATCTCAGACTATTCAATAATTGAATGAAAATAACCAGCGCTATTCAGATTTTCCTCTCTGTTCTAATAATTGTTTTTCAACCCCAACTAAATAGCACCTAATAGACCTCACCATTGTTTTCAAATCCACAAATACTAATCCCAAATATTTAGTTTAATTTTGAAGCAATGAAGACCTTACTTTCAAGCCCCAGGCCTTGTTGTTAATTGCTAATTCTAAAGGTATTTTGTGAATCTAATTCAGGGATAGAGCTTCCCAATACAACACACACACATACACACAAGAAAAGAAAAAGCCATTAAGTCGAGCACATTCCGGTGGTGCAAGAAATCCACATCCAAGGCCAAGGCAACTACCTGTAGCCCCGCCACATTTTATGACCCACCCAATAGAAGAATGTATCCTTCCCCATCCTTAACTCAAATAGTAACAGTGTTGTTTGTCATTTACCGTATCAGAATCAATCGAAGCTACCAGAAAAACAATGGTGAAAAAAATGGAGGAGGAACTCCGAGACAGAGAGAAGGAGAAAGTTCTAGGCCTAGAACAGGACCCAGCATAAAAACCCTAAAACCATCAAAGAGACGTTGAAATTTTATGAGCCCGCAAGGGTCACATTAAAACGCATGTTACAAGAACTGAACTGAACAGAACAGGGAATAAAGGTTTTGATAGAACTTTAAGGGTGGGATTGGGGGGGGAAGAAGTATTGGCGCATCCTTTGGCAGAAAACTGATAAGGTCGCACGGTTTGCTACGCCAATGCCTCGACTGGCATTTTAATAGACTGTTGACTGTGTTCACAGTGTTTACAGTGTGTCTGTGTCTGAATTGTGGATTGAGTATTTTTTTCTTTTTGGGGGAGTCCCAACCTGCGACTCTTCAGCATATCTCCCTGTCTCTCTCTCTCTCCAAGTCTCACTCTCCTTCTCTCAGGGACAATGGGTCGTGACAAAAACAGCGACCACGTAGCCAAGTTAGGATTGAAAAACATTGGAGCATTCTTAAACATAAAGCTGACAAGTCTTAGAAGACAGCTTAAAGCCAAGCTAGTTCCAATTTGCCTAAAAGGAAAGTTAGTTAGGGTTTAATGTCTTGGAGAATGGATTAAAATTAAATTGGAAACTCCTTAACAAATCGTATAATAATTGTAGTAGGGTCTACGAGTTTACGATATGTACTAGATAATAGACTAATTTAAAATTTATGATCATATCCAAAGATTGTAGTAAACAACCTATAACTAAAGACATTTGCTGAATAAATGCTAAATCTAATGTTAAATTCTACCCAGAAACCTAATTAATTTGATGTAGATTATTAAATAGATGAATAAAAGGACCGATATACATCTAAAGATGGATAAGATAAGAGATATGTACTAGTAGTAAGATAAGATAGTTGATTAAAAAGAATACCAAGAAATTCCGCAAATATAATCAGAAGATTTAATAACTCCCAAAGGACATAAGGACGTGCTAGAAACTTTTCCTCATCTCGTCACATTGAATAGTAAATACTATACTATAAGTCAAGTCAAATGCTAGGCTATCATGTGGATTGTGAATGTCATAAGATCAATCAAAAGAAAAACTTCGAGGGTAACTCCCGCCTCCCCCTCTCAGAAGTTCCTCTACCCCGATAGTTGCCACGTAAAACACTTTTCACTTTTGCTGTCGAAACATAATCCAAGTTGTATCTATTTACATATTTATCTGCGTTTTGCGGTATTTCTTAAAAGACGAAGGCAAAACTAGGGAAAGTCGGATGGATAGAGGAGTTGGGGTGGTAGGGGGGGCTTCTTTTTTTAAGGTTTTTGGGATTGGAGAAAGAATGATACGTGCCGCATCTTTGGGCTGACTCTTTAACTGCTTATGGTTTAGATTTATAGTCACGGCTTTTATTTATGTCACTTTGCTTTGCCTTGTCTTCGAAGGACACACACACACACACACACTCGCATCAGTGTTGCTTATTTAGCTTTTTTCCGGATATAACAGTCTTTATTAAACTGGGAAAACATATCAATGCTGTTTTATATTCGAAAATTAATTACATTTCTGCACATTCCGGCACAAAAAAAGTTTAAACAAAGGAAACAGGACAAATATTTAAATTTTAAAAGCCAAATGGCATCGTAAGCTATAAAAAATAGATCCAATTCATTTACATTTGGGACCAGAAAAATAAGCTTCATTTTGAGTCTCTATAAACAAATAAAGTTGGTCAAAATCATTGACAAAGTCACATACATATAAATAGTTTCCGAATAATACTGTGGATTAAAACACTTTCAGGAAAAACTTGTCCTATACTCACTCCTATTTTTTTTTATCGTTTTTCTCTTTTTATTTATGGTCATTAATTTGTATCCTTTTTCAACAAATAAAACAGAGCTCATATTAAAATTATTATTAAAAGGTTATCGAATAAGAATAATTTAGCAAAGCTTAACATTTTTAAGAAAACTTGTTGTCCTATTTCTAGTCCTGTTTATTTTTGGGCTATTTGTCCTTTTTTTGTGGCAAGTAGTTGGCAACACTGGCCTGTACACATTCACACATTCAGACAGTTGTGTGCTCGTATTTCTTTTGCGGTTTTAGCATATCGTTGTCCTGAGTTAAAACCCTAAATATATAGGATCCTTGTACCGTCTCAACTCGTTGCATAAAATCAATTTCTTTTTGCCGCCGCTTCCACATGATGATGATGATGGTGATGAGGTTGCAAGTGTTGCAAGTACGAGATCCTTGCCACAGCTGGTGTGACGCAAGGAGGAGGGTTGTTGTTGCCAGTGTTTGTTGGTGAGGGGAGCGGAGAAGGGGCGAGTGTTGTCTTGCATATTTAAGTAGCCTGCCCACTGTGGCTGCTTGCCACTTGCCACTTGCCACAGCTACTTGCTGCTTGCCACGTCCGGTTTTTGCCTCGAAATTTCCGTTTAGTTGTTTTCTTGTTACCTTTTACCTGTGCTTCATTAGGGAGTTCTAGTTTTAATGTTACGAGTATCTATGCCAAACACATAGATATATACTTATATATATATATGTATATGTATCTTTTGCAACATTTTCCTGCATTCATTTCCGCTCATTTTGCCAGACTTTTCCGGTTGCTTCCGCTGCCAGGAATGTGCTTTATGAACTCCTTGCCTTGTCCTTTATTAATGAAGTGACCCAAAAGTCGTCTTCTATCTTAATCTGTCTCTATCTCTTACAGTTCGCCTCTCTCTCTGTCTCCCTCTCTATGTCTTTAGCAATTAGCAAAATGTGTGAATATTTTGTGTTAATTTCCGTTTAATTGTTTAATATGTTGTTTGCACTTTCCATTAGCATCTTTCCGTTTGCCTCATTGTTGCTACAATTATTGCTTCATCCGCTTAACTCTCCTCCACTCTTCTCTATCCTCTCCTCTTCGCCCACTCTCTCCTTTTCTAATTGCATAAAGTGTTAGTCAAGTGCCTTGCTCCCTTCTTCAAGGGGTTGTGTTGTCTATCAGAGAAACCTCTCGATTGCCATTCGGCGAGTACTTAAGGGTATGAGCTTAACTTGGCATAAACAGTTGAAATTAGCTAAGCTAAATGTGCTAGATTAACTGATACTCTGTAGTGATTCATAGAGTTCCTATATCTAGTTTGTTTGACAAACGATTGTGTTGAAATTTTCAGAACATCTTGTTGAGTAGAAAAACTAAGAATTTAGCAGAAATTGTGGCTTTTAAATAAGAAAAGTGCCTGTTATTCCTGAAAATATATAAATAGGCATACCTCATAAGATAGATAGCAAATTAGTTGTGATATGAAATGTATAATGTGTAGTCTAAGAGCCTAGATCTGTTTATCTACCCTTTAAAATTCGCCTAATAACTACAGGGTATAATAAACCTAAGCACAGGTAAATACTAGGGAATGTTTGAAGTGGTCAAGTAACTAACTGAGTTAAGAAGGAACAGAAGCAAATGTCTTGTCAAGAAACCACTTAACGCAAGCTTATAGTCAAGAGTTTAAGAGTCAGACGTTGGGAGAAAGAGCGAGAGAGAGATACAAAGAGAGAAAGGGAGAGGGAGTTATAGAAAGAAAGAGAGTGAGTTATTTGCTATAGATTAACAGTAGACTCGCGAGGTTAAGCTCTTTGTTAACTGCTGGAAATATTTGCAGCTGCGACAGGATTGAACAGGATACGACACGATGCGACAGGCAGCGACAGGCTACACATGTATGTAAATGTAAGGAAAACCGAGAGGCTCTTAACTAATTTAAATCATTTTAATGGTCTCCATGGCCTCAACTCGAAACCGAACTAATTCCGACGAAGCATCTTAAGCCTCCGCCGCCATGCAAATCCCAAATGCCATAAATGTGGCGCCTGCCACGCCTTCCCGTCACCTTGCCACATGCCCCAGTTGAGCCTCAGCTGTTTGGCGACAGACACAACTCGCAGACAACCGCAGCCGCATCTTCAGGAGGAGGACAACAAGAACAACCAGTGGGTTTGGCTACATTTGAGGGAACCCAACTGTTATAGACCCTGTAATTTACACCAGTGTCTGTCATAATTTCCTTTTGGGTGTGTGTAAAAACATTCTGTCTACGCTTACAGCAAAACTGCAGAATAGATAAATTTAATCAAAGCTATAGAGTTCACTCTGGTTTTAATCGGCCTTTGTTTTTATCCCGCTGAGCTTTAAGAGCTTTAGAGAAAATAGCTTTCTCGCCCAGGTGCCTATTTTAACAAACGCTCCTTCTACCTATTGCCAACAATTTGATGAATTTATTTTTACAAATCTAACTGACCCTTTGTACTTTTCAAATACAGGGTATAACAACGAGGACTTCCAACAACTTTCAATTGTTCCCTTTACGTTGTTGGCGTTTGTTTTTGTTGTTTGCAAGTCGTAATAGAATAAAGTTTGCACCATGGGAATTCCAACTGTTGTTTTTCATTCAGCTCCCACCTGACCCTGCCCCCCTCCCCTCCCAGACCATCTACCACCGACCCGACCACCTCTTAAACAATTTTCTCCTGTTCCCAAGTACAACATAAAAAGCACATAGATCTTTGGCGTTTTTTTGCCGTCTTTAGCTTGTTTCCAACATGTAATCCACTCAGCCCACAATTTCCCCCTCCATTTTCTACTCTTTCTCCTCCTCGTTCTCTTCTCTCTCTAGATATGACAGTTGGCATGGGGCAAACATTTTGGCGGAATTCGTAATCCAGGCAGAACGCTAAGATGTTTATAGCCGTCCTGCAAAAGGTATTTCAACAATGTGGAATGTATTTGCATTTACACTTAACATACACACACATACATATACATTCCACACATACATACCACACACATACAACATACATCTCCATATATAATTCTCAACTTGATTCGTGTGATTTTAACTTTATTTTCTGTTGTTTCTAAGCTCGAATTTCTGTCTTAAAATATCATAATTTTAATACCTCTTAATGGGATTTTGTGCAGAGTTGCTCAGTTACCTCTTTAGTTTGTAATTATAAATAAAAATCTCAAAATTTTTTATGAAATCCTTTGCATTTCTTAACAGGTTTTACAAGGAAAATCATCCTAATATTGTTTTTAAATACATTTCCTTGTAATTATTGTTTTCAAGTTTAGTTATTATCAGCGAATTTTCAATATACTGTATTTTATATATAACATTACTAGTTTTTATGATCTTTGAAACATATAAGAATCCGAGTAACTTACTTAGTCCGATCTTATTTGTTTTGTTTTAAAAGATACTAACCAAACTTTTCTTTTAATTTTAGA
This sequence comes from Drosophila neotestacea, assembly GCA_035044365.1. Lineage (NCBI taxonomy): Eukaryota > Metazoa > Arthropoda > Insecta > Diptera > Drosophilidae > Drosophila > Drosophila neotestacea. The sequence continues at coordinate 46,933 of JAWNMD010000337.1, forward strand.
AGAGTTTCTATATTAAAATGAGCATTTTTCATCTCAAATTTGACATCAGAACTTTTGGGGCTTTAATCTGCTTTCGGTACTAAATTTGATTATTATAATATTTGTTCAACTTGTGCTCAGTCAAGCATTTTGTAGCTTCCATTTGAAATCCTAGACGAATGCCGGCATATCTTAAAGTTTGCTCATGGGAACATTCATTTATATTCATTTCACTCATTATACACATGCTTGATATCAGATGACAGTCATTATATAATCGCGCAATTTGCTTGATCGAGTTTCAAGGGCGACTTGTGAATAGAAAAGAAAATTTCAGCAAAGACAGCAAAAAAACACACAGCTTTGTTTTAAACTGACACACGCATATACATACATATAAGAAAGTGTCTGGGTGGGTGTGTGTATGTGTGTGTGTGCCTAGCAGCAGCAGCTCCCGCTTTTGAGACTCACCTACTTATGGCGCCTGCTGTCGTCTCTGTCGTCTGCTTATTGCTTTTATTTATTTACTAGACATAACTGCCAACCTCCCCCTCCCCCCAGTCATACTCCCACTCTCACGCTCTTTTAGTCTCTACCATTCTCCCACCCACCACATGCTCTCATTGAGAGCAGCCGTTGTTGCTTTGCGCCTCTCCGCCTCCTTTGCTGCTTTGTCTTTGCATTTGATTTGTTGTTGCGTTTGTCGCAGTCGACGGCGACGGCGACGCGACGTCGCAGGTGTTGCTGCGTTCATTTTTGTGGTGTTTTATGATGAGATGGCCCAATAAAAGCATTCGCAAAGTATTTTGCCATGTTTTTTGTTGTTCATATTTTGAATATTCCACAATAAATGGAACATCCTCGAAGTTCTCGCAAATTTGCATCTTTAAATTTATTTTATTGTATTTTTTTACTCAGAAATTCAAAAAACCGCCAAGTCGCAACGGTTAAATTGTAGTTCTAAAAAAGCGGCGCTAGCAAACAAGATGGCAATAGATGGCGTGATCACCGACAAGTGCAGCAGCTCTGGGCGATATTGTTGCATACTTTTTGGGATTTTGTGAAAATGTGCTGAAAACTCGCGCCTGTTAAATTTGAAAAAACAAACAATTCAAACTTCTGGCGGTGGTTTTGTTATTTACATATTTACAAGATGAAATTAAGAAATTCTTCTGGCAGGAAGATCGTGTGAATGCAGTCTTTTCAGGCGTATTCTGCCTGTATACCTCAATAGGCCTTGGGGCAAGCGCATTTGGGTGGATTTTTATATGCAAGCCTCGCCGCGTTTATTGTCCATGGGGAGTATGTGGCTGGGGGTGGCAGGAAATCTGCTAGTAGGGGGCGTGGCAATCAATATGCCAACTGTCCATTGATTGGATTTTGATTTGCACTCGGTCAGTGATTAGGTTGAGAGGTCGTAACCCAAGACTCTCGGGGCCATAAAACTAATCAAGTTTAAATGCGAGTTGGGCATTAAACGTTAAGCTGCTTTAATAGCTTCAACCACAGAGATAGTGTGAGACAGAGATGGAGAGTGGGAAGAGTGAGGAGTGAGAGAGACATTCACTAATTAAGTAATTACATTTCGCTCATTAAACGGCGACGGAGGAAATTCAACTCCAATTTGACTTGATGCTGTCTACTTTTCTAAGACTCCATCAAGTATACGTACACACACACACTCGCTCACCAACACACACACACATACAAGTTTTTGCGCATTTTATGCTACATCCTTAAGCTTCCCTTTCGCCCCCTCGTCCCCTCCCTCACCACTGGCATCTACATCAATCGATTGAATCGACGACGCTTAAATATTAATGATAAAATGAAGCAAACGGTGGCATCGTCAAGTGACGCCCCTTTGAAGCCCCCCTTTCTTACCAATTCCCTCCCCTCATCATCATGTGTAGCGACGCATTTCATAAGCAGCATCAAAAGTTTTGCGCAGTTTTCCTCGATGACTCATGCGGGCAATTTGGTATTGGAAAACATGGAAAAGTCGACTTCGTAGTCACCTAAAATATTTGGCAGCTTAGAAATAAATTTCAAAAGCTTTTAAGTTGCTCTTAAACTTATTTTAAAAAGCTTTTTAACGTTTAAACGTTTAACGTTTAAAGTAATGGATTTAGAAGCGATCAACTTACCTGAGCTTTGAATTTTTTATAGATTTTCCAACACATTTTTAGATAATCAACAGAATTAATCTGAGCAAAATATAATTAGCTTGTAAAAAGTATTAAAGCTTTTGTAATTAATAAAAGATTAAAGGAAGCGTTTAAAAAAGGCATAGAAATTGGTTTAAAAAAAAGCTTTCTCATTTTCAGTTAGACTTTTCCCACAGCTAATATACCCGATAGTATTGAGTGTAGCGCCCAAAGCGAAAAACCAAACTAAAACCCAAAAAGGCGAAAAGCGTAAGGAAAATATCAGACACCATAATTAACTAGCTCATAACGCACACAAAATGACGACGCCCCAAAAAAGCGAATGGAGAAACCAACAAAGGACCAAAAACTGCACCAGGAGAGGTTGCAACAAACATTGGGGTGGTGGGTGTAAAGAGGGGAGGGGAGTGTGGCACAGACGCCGCCAGTTGCCAGATGCTGTCCTTTTTACACTGAAAAGGCCAACTTTTGTGTTTAGCGCCTTGAAACTGGAGTGGGCGTGGCACTTACATTGGATAATTTTTTGGCAGCAGACGCCAAAAATTCAGTTCACATTTTTTTCTTTCGATTTTTTTTTTGTTGTGCGGCGAAAAATTGCAGAAGCCGTGCACTGAAGTGCTTTAAAAAGATAAAAGCCATTTATCACGCGTGCACACTCACAGGAACACACACACACACACACATGTACACAAACCAACACACCCAGAGAGACATGTAAGTAACATATACATGGACAGACAGGTGGTACAGGATATGGAATTCAGAATCCAGACACGCGTGCCGCAGCGCATTTTCATTGAACTGAGTAATCCCGGCCAGAAATTGAGGCAGCGATAAAAATTCGAGTCTACACAGAAGCTTGAATACACTCTTAAACAGAATAAATTTCAGAATATTTAATAATAGCAACTTAAGATTTCATTTAAACAAAAGTAAAGAAACGCATGCAGTAGAAAGAAACAAAAGAGTAAATTCTAAAAAAGTTCCCAGAAGATGAAGTTAAATGAATTTAACTTATAACTGTTCAAGCGTGGATCAAAATGAAGATACATTCAAAAATTTGAATAATATTTAAATAAATAAATTTCAGAAACTTCTTGAAACTTTGTACATTAAATTAGTTTTGACTTATTATGTAAACTTAGAGTTTACGATACAAATTCTAAATATGTGTGTGTAAGTTTCTCTGAAATAATAAAAATGATAAAAATCTCGTAAATAAATTTCTATAACTTTTTTTTAAGGAAAAACCTTTAATATGTAAAAATCTTTTTAATATGTCTGTAAATATATAATGGGCATTTTTCATTACTGTAATTACAACTTTAACGTTTTTAGTAACCATTTTATACCAGTAGCAAACTCTTTATTCGAAACGTTATACCCCGCAAACACCCTTCAGCGCCAAAAGACATTATTAAGCCAAATTCGTCGCATTTAGCAAGTTCAAGCAGCTTTTCTCCGCCTTCTCACAACACAAGCTGCTGCTAAGCCGCTTAGCCGATCATTTGCCATTAGACATGCATAGGCCTGTCTAACCGCACCCCAAATACCCTAACTACCTGCAAGTAAGTCTCTACCCCTGCCACTTGCCACCTGCCACTGACTAACTGTCCGGTCCAGTCCGGACCTGTAGCAATAATCTTTCTTGGACTGATAATTTTCAGCCTAAAAGCGTGGCTTTCTTTCAGTGCACGTAGCAAAAGTTAGCCAAGTCATAAACCAGTTTTTCAATTTGTAATGCAAACGGCGCAAAAAACTCAGAAGGACTTTCGATAGAAACTCCACTCATAGCCGTCTAAGCACCCTGTAAGTATAGTTAAACTGAGAAATTAAGAAGATTATGCTTACAAAATACATAAATATCTTTATAGATATTGAAGTTTAAGTTTCCAATATGGTGAGAAACGAACACAACATATGAGAAAGGAACACTTCAAATATTTAACTATAAAATCTAACTTTCCTAAAAGGATGTTTTTTGAATTGAGCTTGCTTTTTTCATCATTTTTCGAGGATGTCGTAGCCAAATTTTAAAGCTCTACATTTTCTAAAAACTAATGAAAATATTTATGAGTCTTTTATAAACTGTTTTAAATTTAAATAAATAGGTTACCAGATAATTATTGAGTTTAAGAAAACAAAGGTTTCTTTGTAACCTTTTATGTAAATGATTTTTTTACCTTAAAATTCAAGAAAAATTGGTAACAATGAAAATCTTGTACTAAAAGTCTTGCTTCTGGGACTATTTAATTTTTTTTTTTTATAAATTAACATTTGTTGCAAGATTTGTAGTAAACCCAGAAAAACCCCAAAATTTGCACAACTTTAAGCTACCTCATGTCAATTAATTTATGCCTACAGGGTATATTTGTATAAAAAAGGTTTTTCTTTTTGCAAAGTGTATTGGAAACTGTATGTAGTTGGGTAATTTTTGAGAGGAGGAAACAGCGACTGAAGGGATTCAGCTGTGTCGTAAATAAGCAGCAGCAACAACAACAACAACAACAAAAACAACAACAACAGCTACATTTTCCACGTTTGTTCCTTTAGCTCATTGAATGCAATGGTTGCCACTAAATTTTCCCGCTGTTGCTGTCGCTGTCGACGTCGACGTCGGCTTCGGTTTTTATCGCATTCGCGTGTCTGGCATGCATGCTTCACTTATGCCAATACACAACACTCCCCACTCTTCTCCCTGCCCCTTAAATACTATCTTCATGCGCCTCCCACACGCAACAAAGCTGAAAATTGCTACTTTGTACGTCAACGTCGACGTCTCTGTCGCTGTCGCTGTCTCTGCCGCTGTCGACGTCACTGTCTAGCTAGAGAAATGTGGAGTACTAGGTTAATATGTCTATCACTTTTATGGCTAGTTGGCGCTACTAAGCACATATTAATTTCGAGAGTTATTAGTCTTTGTTGCTGTTGCTGTTACTATGGTTGTTGTTGCTGTTGTTGTTGCTGTTGTTGTTGCTGGCAAGTGCCACACACTGTTGCAACTTTCGCGATTTTTTGGGCGTGTCAACTCTGATTGCGAGTGAATGTTGCGCAAGCTTAGCTTAAATTGTAGTTTTGGATGATGGTAATACGCTTCCCATTAAAAATAAACTTCATTCAAATTGAAGTTGTAGTTAAGTGATCATAAAAATAATTACATAAAAACAATGTACATAGATGCTTAATGTGCTTATACATATGTACATGCTTCGATCTTCATGAAATTTTTAGAATCATGAAAAAATACTTCAGACTGAATGTATACCAAACTTTAGCTGAATATCTCTAAAACTGTATCAGCTGTGATAAATTGACTCTTATTTTATTATATATATTTATACAGTGAAACCTCTCTTGGGCGGACACTCATGGTCGCGCAATTTGTGTCCGCTCAAGGGGAGTGTCCGCTTAAGGGAATATTTCTATCTTTTTGTTTTTTTTCCCCAATTTTAATAGGTTGTTCAGTACAGCGTTTATTGTAATAATAATGACTTTAAAAATAAGGAAAATTAACTTCAAACTAATTTACTAAGTAATTAATCATATGAGTGCTATTAATAACAGCGAATCTATAATTTTAATTTATAAACATTTTTAGTTTGTCGCGTTTTTAAGTCTTTTTTCAATTATGCAGGATTGCAAATGACTTTCCAAATAATTTAATACATTCCAACGCCTTGTTGTCATCTTTAAAGAATTTTTCAATTTTGAAATTTTGGTCATTCGTCATGTGTGTGTCCGCCCAAGAGAGGTTTTCGTTCGTTTTTGTCCTTTTTTTAGTGTCCGCGTCCGCTCAAGAGAGTGTCCGCTCAATAGAGGCAAAATTGGTCTGAAAACCCCACCAAAACCAACGTCACGGAAAAAGTGTCCGCCCAAGGGGGGTGTCCGCCTATTAGAGGTGTCCGCTAAGGGAGTTTTCACTGTATATATATATATTATTAATATTAGATAATTATTATAATTGTTTACATAGGAATCACATGAAGAAAGGCATGACATTTCTGTATTAGAAGTTCAAATACAGTGTATATTAAGTATACGCAGCATCCAGACTTAAAAAAACTTTCCTAATTTTGTCAAAACCAAACCGATTTTTATGCCGGATATCTTTTTATACCCTTGCAGAGGGTATTATAATTTTGTCACGAAGTTTGTAACGCAGTGAAGGAGGCGTGTCAGACCCCATAAAGTATATATATTCTTGATCAGGGCGACGAGCTGAGTCGATATAGCCATGTCCGTCTGTCCGTCTGTCTGTCCGTCTGTTTCTATGCAAACTAGTCTCTCAGGTTTGAAGCTATCTTGATGAAACTTGGTACAGGTCCGTCTTTTTGCTGCACGCAGTACATATGTCGAAACCGGCCGGATCGGATAACTATATCATATAGCTGCCATAGGAACGATCGGTTGGAAATAAACATTTAGTATGAAAAACTTTTTTGTTTCTCAAGATATCTCAACCAAATATACACATTATGTGTTTGATTAAGTTTTAAACAGGCTGACCAAATTTGGTGTAAATCGGGCTACTATATCATATAGCTGCCATAGGAACGATCGGTTCGTAAACAACATTTAGTATGAAAAACTTTTTTGTTTCTCAAAATATCTCAACCAAATAAACACATTGTGTGTTTGATTTAGTTTTAAACAAGCTGACCAAATTTGGTGTAAATCGGACTACTATATCTTATAGCTGCCATAGGAACGATCGGTTCGAAAACAACATTTAGTATGAAAAACTTTTTTGCTTCTCAAAATATCTCAACCAAATATACATATTGTGTGTTTGATTTAGTTTTAAACAGGCTGACCAAATTTGGTGTAAATCGGACAACTATATCATATAGCTGCCATAGAAACGATCGGTTCAAAATCAACCTTTAACAAATTTTGTAAAAAATCTGACGGCTTACACAGGGCACTGCAAGGGTATCCAAACTTTGGCGCGCCAAAGTTAGCTTGCGCTATATTTCATCATGTTGTGATCTATTAACTAATTCTACAGTTAAAAATTGCTTGCAACCCTTAAGATTTTTAATACAAAAAATCAATAGACTTTGAACTTGCATAACTTTGTTAAACAGGACCGGTTTTTGTTCGGAATATTATTTTGTTAGTGGTTAGATCTATTTATTGATTTTACATTTTAAAATAGTTTGGTTTCAACCATAATTTTTTTCTACATTTTTGGAAATATACCTTTAAAATGTTCAGAAAAACGTTCTTTCATAATTTTTAATGTTGAGTTTACACTTTTAGTCAAATCAAAGTGCCCAAATTAGTGTAAATCAACACTTTAAATTTGTATTTTAATATAGTACAATGAATCTTTGTATTTTTTTTATTTATTTGAAGAAAGAACGACAGGTTTATTATGCGCGGAACAAAAGCGTTCTTGTTGCATACAACATTTGGCATTGGGGGGATTTACATTTTGAATCTGGTTGCATAGTTCAAGTTTCAGCATTAGTGCCTCGATCATTCTCTCTCTCTCTCTCTCTCTCTCTATTTTTCTCTATCTCTATCTCTTTCTTGCAGTGCTTCCTAGTGAGACCGCAACTGGTTTCACCTTACCACATGCACTTGCCTCAGGGCTGCATTTGTTGCACTTGTTGTCAAAGCATTTTATCAAGGCAACAACAACAACAACAAAGTGCAAACCTTTATTGTTGTTGTTTGCATTGCTCTTATTGGATTATGCGCTTTCTCTTTCACACATTTCCGCATGGCAGCAAGTTGCGGAAAAACCAGACCTTCCTACCCTCCTCCTGCCTCCCTGGTGAAAAGCAGAGAAAAGTCACTAGCAAAGCCGGTCAAGCTGGACGTGCGAAAAAAAAGCAAAACGAAGCTTGGAGAGAATGAAAAACTGGAACTATTATTTCTCTGTAAATTGAATTTCCATTTAGCGGTTCCACTAGCGGCTAATTAATCTGCATTTGGCTTGTTGTTGTTGTTGTTGTTATTGATTTGATTGCCACACAGCTAAATTACAGTTGATTGAACCTGGCACCAGTTTTGTGTTGTTGTTGTGACTCAGCAAATGGCTTCCTTCTCTCTTTCCCATTACTTGTCCTTCTTCGCCATGCAGTGTTGGTAAATTAGACTTTTTCTGGACAGATCTGTTTTTATTTATAAATAAGTTTTTCCCCAAATCATTATCAGATCTACCTACACTTTACACTTAATAATAACATTTTAATAAATTTTCTCTATTCCCTATAATTTGCCACATTTTCGTCCTTAATGCAGTCAATAACTTCTTTTTCTAACCGACAGTTGACAGCACTGTCTCCTTGTCGTTGTTGTTGCTAAAATTTCCAATTCCATTTTGTCAATTCCTTGGCCTTCTCGCACGCATGCGATTATAGCTTGGCGCTCACTATTACGGAGTGCTTACACTCACACATACATACATTCTCTCTCGCTGCCTTGGCTGCCTGCACTTTTGCCTGCTTTCCATAGCCTTTGAGTTCGCACGCTCTCACTTGCACGCTCACTTGCTTGCTCTCTCGCAGAGTCTTTTGTGGGTCTCTTTGTGGAGTGCGCCAATGGATCTGTGGACTGCGTCGTTGGCGCTGTGTCGTTGTCGTTGAATGTCGTCTTCAGTCAGTCGCAAACATTCAATGAGAACGCGCGTTTGGGATATTCGCGGTCGTTGTTGTTTATACCCCGTTAGGCAGCGTCGGCTGCTGCTGCGGCACTTATTCGGTTTTTTTTTCTTTATCGCAGCGTAATCGAAGAGTTTTCTTAAGGTGTGTGTGTGTTTGCTGGTTTAACCCCACCCCCGCGCAGATCGCCAACGCTTGTGATTCATTCAAATAAAGCGAATTTCGCCAGCCTTAAACATCATTTAAGTGCTGCTGTTGTTGTTATTGTTATTGTTGTTGTCATTGTCATTTCTTCATGCTTTTGTAGTTGTCGTTGTAGTTGTAGTTGTTGCTCTGCTGCTGTAACTTGTAGCCTAACGGTAACGGTAAAGTGAGCAAGCTGCTTAAGAAATAACAACAAACTGTTTTATTATTGTATTTCTTTTTTTTTCCAACACACAAAGCGAAAAAAGACGAAGAAGAAACAGCAACAGTAACAACAATAACAAAGACAACAATGATGAAGTTCAGTAAATGAAATTTGCAATTTATGTAATGTTTGTTTTATGTTTATTGTTATTGTTGCTATTTTTGTAGTGTAGAGTTCAGTGCAGAGTTCAAAGCAAACTGAAGAGTTAAAAGCAGTATCGGTTTGAGGTTAGGTTAGCTTTCGTCTATTAATAAGAAAGAGTCTAATTAGAGTTTAACCAACATTTACTTATTGTTAGATTTGCTTCTTTAATATAATGATTAATTCCAAACTTGAATAATACTTTCTAATATGCTTAGATTAAATCAAAGTAGAATCGTTTCGAGGTTAGAAGAATAATAATTGGATTTAGTTTAATCAGCATTAGCTTAAATTCCAAATAGGAATACTTAAAATTAGTTTCTTTATGTAGTGATTAATCCTAAACTGGACAAATAATTAGTCTACATAATTTCGTTGGGTATATTTCTTGACTTTTGCGCATTTGCCTTGCTTATCTCTGTGGTTTTTCAGCTGCATTCATAACGATTATTATGTTAATCATTAGCATTTATGCAATTCCAATGATAAGCAAGGTCATTAATCATCCCCTCGTGGGAATCCACTCGACTTTGTAGCTTATGAGTAATCTAAAGACATATATATGTACATATATATAACCATAGTCAGTGTAACTTAATTAGTTCTTTAATTAAGTTTAATTTCCTTGTCAGCTAAAGCAAGGATTTATTTCTTTATTTTTTTATATAGAAGCTGATACAGAAATGTAGAAAATTGCTTATAGAGAGTTTAATATTTTATATTTAGCTTTATTTTCATGAATCAAATGCGTTATAAAGAGAATTTTAACTTGAATAATGTAGAAATCTTAGCCATTTTTAGCATAACATAAGTAAATATAAGGCTTAAGTGTTGATTTTGGGTATAAGCGTTGTTTTATACTCTTTTATAATATTCTCTTACTAAATAAAATATATCTTATATAAATCTAATACTACAAAATCGCGTGCGAATCGCTGGAAAACCGCGCCGTTGTCGCCTGCATCTTTACAAGCGGTTCTTCCATTATTATTTTCAATTATTTATACTTACTTTTTTTTTTGGTTTGTTTACAATTGTTGTATTAAAAGAAAAGTTGTTCGGGTCAAAGAAGCCCATTAAAATATACGTATGTATAAGTGCCTGTCTGTGCGAGTGTGCTTGTGTATCTAAGTGTGTGTGTGTGTGGGCGTCTGTTGTGCCTTGTGTATACGTCTATATGGTGTATATATCGTCTGATTAGTTTAATTAAAGCGTATTTTCAATTGCATTGTGCGCATTTCCTGTGCCACACACACACACACTCACACACGCATACATATGTATACAAACAGACTCACACTGTCGTAAAAAGATAGAAAAACCCAAAAGTCAATAGGCAAAGTTAAGTTAAGTGATCGTCTTGGGCGCCACTAAAAATAATAAAAGAAAGGAGCAGCAAATATCGGACAAAATCGGACAAAAAGTCGGAAGATGACAACGACCAGCCTGGGACGACATTTTCTGGAAAAGTTCTTTCCATTTCGGTGAGTAGGAAAAATGCAATTGCAAATGTATATGAAAACTGAAACTAACGCAAAAAATAAAGAGAGAAAAAATTAAGAAATACCAATGCCAAAAATAAATATGGGTCAGGCGACGGAGGCAACAACAAAAAAAAAGAAAAGAGTTCGACAATGCTGAAACTGCAACTGCAACTAGAAATGCAACTGCAACAGGCAATTGCAATTGCAATTTCCACCAAAGTGTCTGTCTGTCTATTTTTGTTGCATCTCAAGTTGCTCTGTCATTTTAGTGGAAATTGCAGGAAATTGTTGCAGGCATAGAACTAAAGTTAAGAACAACAACAAGATTGTTGCAAGATTGCTGATCCTCTAAAAAAACAGTAGCAACAACAAAGACTGTGGTTTGTCTGATTGATGATCTTTAGATGTGGTTGGCCTCTCCTAAAGCCAATAGTTGGACAACTCTTAGACAGTCTTCACCAAGAAGATCACTTAAGATCCCTACGAGCATTCTACAAGTGCGTAGATCAGAAAAAGATCTTATTACATAGATACTGATCACATTTGTATATGTTTTACATGTAACTTTTAAACTATGATCAATATTATTAATGTTGATTGATCTATCAATTATCAATTTTACTTTGCTAGACTCTATATATAGTGTCTCTATACAAGTTTAAGCAATGAAGTTAAGCGGCAGATGAATATCTTTACTACTTGGAAACTTATCAAAATTGTTTTTCATAATGGATGTACCAGTCATTTTTTCAATAATATGATAAAGATTAATCAATCTTTGAGAAATTTTAAATGTATATGTGCATGATCATCTATTGATTCTTAATTAAGTATATTGTAGATAGAGCAAAGTATGAAAATAATCCATATATACGCTGATAGATAGATAGATACGGAACTCAATCTTATCAAGCACTAAATATATTTATTTTTATATATATCGATCAAATCGGAGGATCCATTACCTCATTAAAATCATATTATAATTGGACGTATCGGTGTAAAAATGCAATATTTTCAACCGTAACTTTTAAACTATTTTATCCTGACAAATCAGTTAATCAGTCTGTGATGCTTTACAAATGCATTCAGGATCATTTGGAGGCTCTTAACTGTTTCGTAGAATAAGTAATAAAAAGTTGTCTCTATAAAATTCTATATAAGATAGTTTTCTTAAATTTCAACTGGTCTTTAATATATGTATGTATGAAAAAAGTTAAACTTGTTTTTAATTAATTAAGGACCATCTATCCTAGTAGAAGAATTGTCCCATCATTTTTCCTACACAGAAAGAAGTCTCTCCACAAGCAAAGAGGAAGTGTGTACAACCTACTGCAGATTATGATCGGATGCTTGTGGCATGTTGCAAGAGCAACACATGCTGAATATGATGAATGGCATATTCTAGTGGCATGATCATTTGACAACGCTTCGCTGATCCTCACCAGCTGGAGAAGACAGAGAGAGAGAGAGAGATGGTTGTGGCAAGTGGCAAGTTGCAAGTTGCACTCGCTGTCAACCACTTGACATTTGTCATATGCATTTCGATCGATCGTTTGTGGCATGGAATGTTGAACGTTGAACGATCTCATTGCCACTGCAACTTTCCACATGCCACATGCCCCATCCACTGATGTCTGCTTACAGCTGTCTGTGTGTGTGGGTCGAGTTGTGTGAAGAGGGGGACTATTGGGGGGCACAGACTTGTCTAAACAAATAAATACAACTTATTGATTGTAGTTGGCTTTGATCAATCTACAATAGGGCCAAAAGCTTGCAGCTGTTGGGTCAAAAGCCCGCCCCCCTCCCACCCCCTTCTTTTCCCCCCTTTTCTGCTTACCATTTGAGACTACGCCTCTGCTTTTTAGGGTAAGCACGCTGAACACATTATCCTTTTTAGTCAGCAGGCTAATAAACATATTTTCTCATTTTGGCCAGGCTTATTATAAAGACTCCTTTTGCTTTTCCCCTCTTCAACTTCCCTGTGGCTCTACGCCCCCGACTCAAGTACCAGCTAAGCATTTTTATCGCGTGCTATAATTGTCTGCATAACAATAACACTTTTGACATTAACAATCAGCAACAACAACCATAACCATTATGACAACAACTACAACAAACAACAATGTCATAATTTTGCACAATAAAAAGTGTTTTTCTTGATTAAATGGCGCAAGAGGGCGTCAAAAAAAGGCGAAAAGGGGGAAAAGGGGGTGAAAAGAGGGCAGCAAAAGATGCAAAAGACGAAAACTTTGGCGAAATTTGTGCGTTTTCCTTTTTGCGTTTTCTCGAGCGCTTTCTCGGTGTGAAAATACCAAAAATGGCATTTGTCCATAATTTTATTGCTTTCGTTTGGCCAAGACGAGGAGAGGAAAGTGAGAGAGAGAGAGAGTGAGTGAGGGAGAGAGATGGTGTCAGAGGGGGATGATTAACTCTAGGCGAAAGGGGGAAATCAAGGGTGTCAAGTCACGGGGTTAAAGAGCTAAAAGTGTTTATGAATTGTCGTCACTTTGTTGCACTGCCAAATGGGTGAGAAAGGGGCAAGAGAGGGTGAAGGGGGTAAAGGGGGAAAGTGACAAGTTGCTACACAAGTAGTTTAGACACACACACTCACACACACACACACATCCACACACTCAAACAAACAAAAGTGCAATTGCCAGGGATTAAATGACATGGAAATGTTAAGGTCTAAAGTTTAGATTAACTTTATCATTTGGTTAACTTTCAGTCCACTTCTTAAATAAGCCTTAATTAGATAAGTTGCGATGAGAGTAATATGAGAAACATATGAGATACATTTGAGATACATATGAGATACATATAACATAACATATACATATGTATAACCTCATATGAATAGGTTTGTTAATTTTACCACTACTTTTCATTCTAAATAAAATGTCTACCAAAATCTGATAAAATGTTGACTATAATATGGAAATTGAAAATAGAACAACTTTAATTTTAAAAACCGACTTAAAATATCTGAAAAGGAATTAATTGATAAGATATATCAATAGTACTAACAACTTTATTCAATCTGTTAAAGAAATCTGAATACTATACTCATAATTACAATGTAGATTTGCATAAATATTTCTTAGCTTAATTTAAGTTATCAACACCTAACTAAACTATTGCAATTATCACAATTTGGGCCCATTTTTTCAATGTCTTTATAAGGTCTCAAGTAACTATCCGAATGATAAACTGATTTAAAATGTATGGAAACTAATTTCAAATGTCAAAGATATCTGTCAAGTAAAGCTTATACGGACTTTCAAAAAATGGGCCTTAATCTTTATTCTCAGTGATTTTCTATATCATCATAGGCATTTTAAAGTACTTCTCTATTCCCACTACAATTTCTCATTATCAACTTAATCAACTTCTCTACTTAGCTTCTTTCATGTGTCAATCACATGTTAAGTGCATTCCAAGTTAACATTTGATTGCCCATCCCTGGTGCATTCTTCAGTTTGTCGCCAACGCTGTCCATTTTGTGTGATTGGAGAAAGTCCAAATTGTAATTGCCATTTGCCACATTTGCCCATTTGCCATATTTGATCATTTCTCGGATGTTGCAACGCATTCGCGAGGCGTCCCCAAAACAACTCATCCATAAATACGCATACATGTCTAGAGACAGCACATACTTACACATACATACATATACATATGTATATGTACATCAATATGTATTTTTGCTACATACAATGTCGTATATATGGTCGAGCATAAACATTATCATCATCATAATCATATTTGTATACTCTAAACCAACGAGTATTTTAAATATAGCATGAGGTACAAAAATTTGATTAAAAAGTTTGTTTTGCAACTAGTATTTTACCATTAACAAGTTATTTAATTATTTATTAAATTGTTTTTATTTATTCATATCATTGATTCCTAGCGTTACAAGTAAACTAATACACATATTTAAATTGTACACTATTTGTATTTAACATTTTTAATTTTATATTTGTTTAATGTGGTGTATTATTTATTTATTATTACCACCATTATTTTTATTTTTAGCATATTATTATTATTATTACTAAATGCAAGTGTAAATATTAGAATTAACATTATTAATATTTTTATTAATGATATTATTTTACTCTATTTATTTAAGTTAGTATATTTTAAACTAAATCTTTACTACTGCCAATAAATTATTTTTAATAGATCAAGCAATAACTTATTGCTGTCATAGTAAAGATTGTTTGAAAAACAATAGAACTTTTTTGCTAAAATGTAAACTGTTTTAAGCTTTTAATAATTATTAAAATTAATTATTATAACTATTATTAAAATTATATTTATGTAGTAATTATGAACATAAATAGATCATTTTATTAGAGTGTATTTCATCTTCTGCAAACCAAAAACATACTTTATTCTTGCCTTATTTTTTTCCATGATTATTTGTTTATTTGTTGCGCTGACTCTACACATCTACTCCCTCTCTCTTGCTCTCTTTCTGTATATCTCTCTTGCTCTCATTTTAGCCAGTGGCAACTTTCGCTTGAAAATTTATTAATTTATCCTAGGGGAGCAATAGTTTGGCGTGTGTAGCTCCCTCTTTGGATTTGGTGTGGGCAACCAGACAGCAAACAGCTCCACAGTCAGTCTTCCCCTCTTGCCCTTTTCTCTTCTACCTCCTACTGCTCCTTTTTCTTTTTTTTTCCTTCTTCAACTGACCCCAAGCACGCGTGTTGTTGTTGTAGTCTTTTTTCTTTTTTTTTGCTGTACATACCCTGCAGTCATAAAATGTACTCAAGGAGTTTTGATTAAGCTCAGGAAGTATTTCGGGAGGTAAGAGAAATTCATTTCAAGATGGATTATTATTATATAGTTCTGATTTCGATTCAAAGTTGAGAAGAACTAAGAACACAGCTTAAAAAGAACGAGACCATAATATATGTTGAAAAATAAATTATTATTCGTAATTGTATCAAAGAAATAAATCAAATAAGTGGAAGTGAAATATTAATTATAGGAATAATAAGTACATATGTTACCTGTAACTGTTATAACTTGTATAATAAAAGTCATCAAATTGTTTTTATTTATTGACTTTTGTAATACAAATCATTGTTGTTCTTCAATTTTCTACGGGTAGGGGTGGGGGTAAGTTATGTCATTGGATAGTTTTAAAATTTGTAGGTGCTTGGTGTATATGTATATTAAATTTGGTGCCTATAACTATTAAGGTCTTTAAGATATTCCACAAAGACTTTTATTTTTAAAAACAGAAACAAAAATCATTAACTGTCTTTTATTATAAAAATCAAAAAATAACTGTTATTTACGTTCCCTGGTACATATGTACATAAGTAGTTAGTGTGTTGTTGAGGTGTCTACAGGGTATTTTTGTTTCACAATATTGTAGCTTGTTTATTTGTTCGCTACTTCAACTTCAAATGGCGCCGCATGCCGTTGAGATACTTTTGTTTTTGTTGTTGTTGTTGTTGTTGATGCTGATGGAACTGAAGTTGGAGATGGACCTGAACTTGGATTTGGAACTGAGCAGTGGGCTTGGGTATTATTTAATTACAGGCTACAGTTGTCCTCTCGCTGTCGCTGTCCCTGGCTGGAACCCACCTAACTAACTATGCCCCAGCCCCAGGGCATTCTTTCTCCTTCTCTCCTTCTCTGTTCATCCTTATCCTCTTTTAGTTGTTGTTGTTATTGTTTGGGGGCTTTATCGTAAAAATATTTTCAAGCTGCTTCAGCTACATAAAGGAGGGGGCAGGGGCAGGGGGTCCTTTTAGAATGCCAATTTCTTGACCCCGTCAATGGCCTGTGGGAGCCTCAGAACAATTTCAAAATGTTGCTACCCTGAAAGTTTTTAATTATTTTACATTTCTTTTTTTTTTTCATTACGGCTTGTTGTTGTTATATATTTTATTATTGTTGTTGTTAAGCATTAAATTACAACAACAAGCAGGAAAAAAAGAAGAAGCAAATTCAATTAATGTCATTTCTTACAATTTCTTTTTATCTCTCTTTTTCTTGCAGGTAAGTTGACCATTTCCACTTGGCTTTTCTTTTGGGTTTTCCTCAAAAGTAAGTATAAAGTTTTTCCAGCAACTGTAACTGTAATTGTCATGGTTATATCTGATATATCTGCAAAATATTTTATCTTGGTCATGTCATGTCAATGCCATAACAAATCCACAGCATCATTTTCCACATCATCATCCACATCATTATCATCCACATCAGCTACCACTTCATCATCTTCCATCATCATTTTTAACCATATGCCGCATTTCCGCAAACATTTCGGCTCATTTCTTTTCAGTTTCTTTTTTTTTGCCTCTCTTTCGTTTTTAGTTTTCTTCGCTTTTCCGAATTTGACAGTTTGTTTACAGTATGGAAAATTCTAGTGGGAGGCTAGGGGTGTGGCACACAGATTGCCTGCCTCTGATATGTTCGCTCCTCGTGGGTGGCTCTTGTCAGCAAAACTATCCAATTGTGTCAAAAAAATCAAATGCAGAGAGTTTCGAGTTAAGTTGAATTGAGTTGAGGAAACTGCAAAAATGTTGCGGAAATTATTTTCGATAAACTAAATGATCTTTATCAGAAACAGTCACTGAAATATGTTGCATTTGTCCTCCATGATCTGAATTGAAATCTATTGAATAACAACTTACAATTCTTCATCTTTTTCTCCGTCTTAAAACGCATCTCTAAAGCTTCACATCATGCAACAATATAAAAAGCTACGCCAAATGCAAAAAGCTTATTAAACAACATTCAGTTGCCTGCTTTTAGGCAACCAAAAACAACATACATATGTTAAAACTTATTAGCCATCGCTATTCCCTATAAAAGAACAATTTTCAAATGTACAATCAATTTCTAGATGAAATAAAGACTTAAATTAAAATTCGCATAAAAATCGGGCTGATGTTGGCGAAGTTATGCAAGTTTAAAGTTTGTTGACCCTTGGAACTAGGAACTGACAACTTTACAAGTTAAATTTGAGTTATAAAATAATCCAATATAATTCTTAAATGGTTTTGGCCATACAAGTGTCACTGGCTGCTTATGGATTTTGTCTACTACACACAACTACATAATCACGGCTTCAAGATGCGACAAAACACACAATGTATAGAGGGAAGGAAATATTTCATGGCCATTAAAATATTTTGTGGTCGCTCTCGTTGCTTATTGTTTATTTATAATTAATCATTTGGCCTTAAAACAAAACGCAACAACCAGAAATATGCACATTATGTGGCCAACACCACAAGGATACGGAAACATGGCCCAGAGGAGCCTCCTCTCTGGGCCAATGAAGCTGAAACCGAAACCGAAGCTGAAACCGATATAAATTGCATTATGGGCAAATTAATTGTTTTTACCGGGATGATGATATGGGGGGGGGGAAAAACATTAATGGCAGAGTTACCCTCCCCTGGAAAAGCCAAGCAGACGGCATAAGGCCCAAGGACATTAATAAGGCCCAAAGGATGTGGTGACATTAATTGCGCGACGTCCGAGCCTGAAGGGGAGGAAAGTGATGGTGGGGAGGGGAAATAGGCTGAAGGCAGTCATTACATTTCCATATAAATATTTATCGCATGTGATAATGCTATGAGGACCCGTCCTGGCAGGAACAACAGAGAGTGTGCGAGAGAGAGGGGATGCTATGTTTCTTTTGGGGGGTTGGACTTGTCAATAGTTTTTCAATTTGTGTAATATATGCCAAAGAGCAGGACAGCAAATGCAATAGTCGGCACATGTGCAAAAATCCTCTCCCTCTCTCTCTCTCTCTCTTATCGCATTATTTCCAGTGTTGTCAAAAGTTAGTGTGCTAAAATAGCCAGTTTCATAGTAAATAGTAGTTTGAGATAGCCATAAAATTATCAAATGTGCTATAGAATTTGCGTACATTGATAAACAAAGCTGTATTAAATATACTGGCAATCTATGTGCTAAATATTTTCTTAATTATACCATTTTAAGAGATAAATTTTAATAGAATAGCTTTCAAATTATAAAATTGGCAAATCTAGCTACTTAGTAGGTAAAATGGCAACACTGACGCCATCTTATTGTACTTATATGTGGGTGTGTGTGTGAGTGTGTATGTGTGTGTTGGCGCTTGGCTTTGCATATGTAATTAAAGTCGAATCCCTTTTGCCAAATGGCCAAGAAATTATAATGGGCATTTAGCCAACATCGATACGCTCCCCCTTCCACTCCTTCAATATGCTCTAAGCAAATCACATTAATTACTTTAATTAATAATAGTCTTGCATTAACTTTGATTTATTTGTTGCTCTCTTTCTTTCTTTGCCTGTTAAAGTGTCTAAAATACCGCTACTTACTCTCCTACTCAATCACTTGCTCTCTTTATTCTGCTCTCTCTCTCTTTCAAAACAAAGCAACAGCTGGTCGATCGTTTGGTCTCTCGAGGTCACAACAACAGCAACAATAACAACAACTACGGCAAGAACAAAGGCCGCAACAAGAACAAAACTTTCAAACAACTTGACGAAGGGCTCTCCCACGTTCAAGTTGCCATGACAATGCTAAATATTCACACACACACACGCATACACACACACACACACACACACATATAGCATGCACATGTGTTCCACTTCCTTGGCAGCCGATCTTTAATAGCTCCCACTCTCTTTCTTTGTCGCTGCTGCCGCTGCCGCTGCTGCTGCTGCTTCGCACGCTTCGTTGAGCTTTTTGGCCAACAGCAGCGACGCCAGCAGAATTGGGCGCATTTTACACAGATAAACAAAAGCTTTGCATAAAACTTGAAGTAAACAAAAAACTAAGGCCCGTTTTTTCAATGGCTATATAAGGTCTCAACTAACTATGCCAATGATAATCTGAAGTAAAGTGTATAGAAAATACTGGTAATTTCAAAAATATCTCTCAAATAAAAGTTACATGGACATTGAAAAAATAGGCCTAATTGTATATTTGTGCCAGAGTTGCGACAAAAAAACAATAAGGAAAAAGTCCAAAAATGAAAGAACAAAAATTATAAATTATTAAGCGAGAGGATAGATAGCACCAAAAATAAGTGTTTACTTTTTTAAATATTAATATTCTTAAAAATTTAAATTAAATGACTTCATATACATATGGTAGAAATATTATAGGTACCCTTTTCGTTAGCTTTTGCCAAACAATTTGATACATTTCATTACTTAAAATTAAATTTGGTTACACGAATGTAATAAATTGTAGAATTTTTAAATCAAAATACATTTCCGAATAAAGGATGCTCGTAATTTTCTTGGCTGATGTAGTTTTCTATATTCTTTGGTACTCTGTAATGTTTTATTAGATTTTTCTTGTATATCTTTTGAACCTAACATTTGTGCGACAGTGTAAATCAGCCTATGCATTACATTTATAGTTGGGGCGTATGTGGGCAACGTCTGTCCGTTTTATATGGCAGCCTTGTTGCACTGTGCTTGCGGCGCTTTTAATAGTTTTCCGTTTTTTTTCTTTCGATTTTGTTTTTGTTTTTGTTTTTGTAATTTTGTATTGAAAAACGCACGCGTTTTATGCGCGTCTGCAATGCGGTTAGCCAAAAACAATGCGAACGCTTTGTTTTCATTATTTGTTGCTTTTGTTGTTTGTTTGATTTTGATCGAAACGAGCTGCAGTGCCGCGTTGCAAGTTGTTAGTTGCTAGTTCCAAGTAGACACAGTTGCATACGCATATCTACATATGTGTGTATATGTATGTATAAGCATATGGCACGCATACGCAATCAACGCCCAGCGATCTGTTGCCGATGGAAAAAGAAAAACGCATGCGATTTGCGCAATTTGCTCACATGCAGCAACAACAACAACAACAATGGATTAAACTCCAATGTGGGCAGCCCCAAATCGCTGCATGCTGCCAACGCAGCGACAGCAACTGCGACTGCGACTGCGACTGCAAACTCGTTCCACACAAAAACACACACACACTGGCTCGCTTACACAGCATCAACAGAAAAAGCAACAACAACAATCGTGCCCCAACGTACATTGGTTAACAATTATTTATTTATTTTTATATATAAATAAATAAATTAATTGACAAATATACCGTTTAAAAAGGAACATTTCTTATTCCTATATTTATTTAATTAACGTTAATTGGGAGACGTTGATGAAAAGAAATTTAAAATATTAAATACAAACTTGATTAATAAGGAATTAAAATAAATTAAATCGTAAAAATGTCAACTGAAAATAAAGGAGAGTTAATAAATTAAAACAATAGTTAATAGTCAAATCATCTAAATTGAATATATAATAGCAGCTGCATCACATATTTCTTTACCATATTATGAAAATACAGATAACTTTTGGGCCCATTTTTTCAATGTCTATATAAGGTGCCAAAGAACTATCCGAGTGTTAAACTGGCGTTATAGAAACTCATGTAAAATTCAAAGATATCTATCAAATAAAGCTTATATGGACATTAATGGACATTTGTTATTATTTCGTTATTTTATTTCCCATTTATTTAAATATTTGATGTATGTTAGTGAGCTACTTGCTTGTTGTAATTTCAAATTTATAATATTTAATTAAATTTTATTGATTCTTAAATAGACTAGCAAGCTAAGTTCTTGTTATTAAAAATGCTTTATTCTACAGAATAACACATCTAAAAAGAAAATGAAATACAAAAATTTCAAGGAAATAATTGATATGACAAAAAATATAAGAATAATTATAATTACATCAAAGTAATTGTCATATCAATGTAAAATTTTAACTTTTGTTTGTTTTCACGTGTTGTTTAAGAGCTTACTTCTGGGTCTGGGTCACAATAAGGTTAGGCATAGTGACTAGCGTGCTAACTTGTAAGCAAAATAAACTAAAATCCTCTGCTCATAATATGTGTAGGTGTATGCAATATAATTTAAACAACTAATTTAAACAGCAATCAATAGGTGTGGGCTCAGTGTGCATTCGGCTTCATATGTTTTGTGTGAGGGAGGAAGTGGAGAACTGTGTATGGTAAAGTGGATGGCAGAGCAGAAGAAGAGCGAACGTGAAGCACGAACACGAGAACGACGAGCTTCACTGTCGTTGTTGCTGTCGTTGTCGTTGTTGCTGTCGCTGTCGCTGCTGCTGCTGTCTGCTGCTGCTGCTGCTGCTAACTGCGCTGCTGTTGCTGTCGGCCGGTCACTGCCGGCTTCGGTTTGCTCAGTTGTGTTTTGCGTTCCACAGACGACGGACGAAAGTTTTGTAAGCGCAACGTGCGGTTGGTTTTTTTTGTTGTTGTGTTATTTTTTTCTTATTGTTGTTGATGCGTGTGTGTTTATATATGTGTGTGTGTACACGATCAACAATTAACGTTTGTGTGCAAAGCAAACAAAACAAAACAAATTTAAAATTAAATAAATAAAAACAAAATGCAAAAACAAAAAACTAAAACTAAAGAAAATGCCAAAAACAATATGATTACAAATGGCGCTGCGTTTACCGATATTTGATTTCAAAACACTTTTGTTGGTATCGTTGTTGTTGTTAATGCTGTGCAGTTATAATTTGTGGACAGCAATTAAATCTTATATAATATTAATACAATAATTAACTGCAATAATTAAAGAAGCCCAAAGAAATACATATGAAAAAGGGGAGCACAGAAACAAAAACAAAAGCAAAGCAAAAGTAAACTTGCTAGCAATGCTTGATTTTGTTTTTGGTTTTTTGTGTGTCGCATTTTGCGTTTTGCTTTGGCTTTAGCCGCTGGCAGCGCTGCCGCTGCGCAGCCTTACCAAATTTTTGTTTTGTTTGTGTTATTGTTATTGTTGTTGTGTGTGCTGAATTGTGTTTTATTTTTCGTTGTTCTTAATTTATTTTGAATTTTGCAAGAAATGCAAATTGTAGTGAAAATACGAAAAACAAAAAACTGCAATTTTCAATAATTTTATTTAAATGGAGTAAATATTTAAAGTTGTTAAGTTAACTTACAAAGAGAGGGGAAAAGTCAGTGAAGCGGATCAGCGTAGAGACCGACAGACAGACAGACTGACAAGTTGGACGTACTTTGAGTCTCTCTAAATGAGTCATGTCTCTTTTAACTCGTTCACTCTTTTGTATCTCCCCCCAAATCGGGTTTTGACTCTATCTTCTGACTACTGTCTTCTGACTTCTGTCTTCTGACTCTGACTCAGTACAAAGAGATATGCTTTTTAAGTTTAAACACAATATCACAGAAATATTTACGATTATATCAACCCAAGGGGAAACCGTGGAAGATTGCCCAATTACGAGTACAAGTAATTGCATTTTATGAACTGCTTTTCATATACAACAACATATCATCAATAAAGTCGTTAATTAAATTAAATAAACCATTTTTATTATCTTTATCAAATTAAAGTTAATTGAGCTCTTAATTGTGTCTTAAATGTGCGTGATTTGGTGATTGTCCGTCCGTATTTTATTTTTTATAGATTATAAAAATATTTGCTAAATGCTTTGCTTGGTTTTCATCAGATATTTATATTTATGCTTCATTTGGATATATCTTTGTTCTTAGATAGATATAGATGGCAAATTCATTGGTATTATTTTTGAAAAGAAATTTCTTAAGCCGTCTATAAATCTGCGTCTATCATACATTATTGTAACTTTTGAGATGCTAAGATCTTTTAGTATACATTTTTGTAGATTGCTGTGAAGCTTTCAAAATCACTTTCCAATTCAAATGGAATAAGTTCCTAATCTCTGTTTTAAAAGAAATCCACAAATCGAAAAACCATTTAAAACTGCTTGAAACTTTTTGAAGCTGCTAAGATATCTACATATATATTTCAAAGTTTTTACTCTCTACAACATTCTGAAATGTTCCATGCAAAGAGAAAATCGTTTTAAAAATGCAGAAATCATACTTAATAATATTTAAACAATTTTTAAATGTTTTTATCACCTGTGAGTCGTGAGTCGAACACAAGTTGGGATAGTACTTAAATCTAAATTGTTGTTGCCTCTGTGTGGAGAACTCTTTAAATTCTTTCCGAAAACATTTGTGTAAAACTGTCTCATGGGGCATTCGAAGTGCTCAACATGTGATTAAGTATCTAAAAATAAAATGTGTGTTTGAGGCGAATGTGAATGTGTATAGACATGTTTTACACATGTATCTTAAATTTTCCATTTTCACATCTCACATATAATTTTTCAACATTTTACCATTTTCCATTTTCCCCATTTTACACATGCAACAACACTTTTCAGTTTTGCTGCTGCAACATTAATGCCATCTAAAATCATTAGCAAATCAATTTTACAACAAATGTGACAACACTTAAAGGGAGGAGTGTAGAAAGAGAGAGAGAGAGAGAGAGAGAGAGAGGATGGAAAGTGGTAGAGGGCGTGGAGAAGTACTTGCAACACTTTGGATGCACCCCATGGGCTACTTGCGGTTAATTTTTACTAACTGTAAAATGCAATAAGAAGATGAAGAAGAAGAAGAACAGCAGCAGCAACAAGCTCAAGTCATAAGCAAATGCAGCTAGCAGCGCTGTCGACGTCGACTGCGCTTCGTTTGCTTTTGGTGTCAAGCAAAGCTTTAAGCGCGGCAAAAGTCGCGAGTAAAACGCAAGCGATTTTTACAGACTAAAAAAAATAAATAGTTTTTTTATAATCATTTATTCTTGCAGCTGTTTATTTTTTAATCAATTTATTTATACTATTTAAAGTCTTATTAATGTAATGAGCTTAAAGTGCGGCAAAGTCGCCAGAAAATCGCAAGCGATTTTGACAGACCAAAAGCTTAAATCATTTTTTGTTAAAAGTTCTTTTTGTATTTTGTACAATTTGTTATTGCATTGTGGGTTTAATTTACGTGCATTGTGGTTGTAGTGGTGAGGGGGGAGGGTGAGAGCTGCCATAACAACAACAGCTTGAATGAGTGCTTGGTTAAACGAAATGAATGTCTGAATGAATGAGTGAATGAATGAATGTTTAAGTGTGCGCTTGACTGCACTATGCAAATGCCAGCAGCAGCAAACACAACAACAACAGCAACAAAAGTCCAATAAATAAATACAAAAAAAGAAATGAAAATAAATAAATTAAAATGAAAATTTTCTTTCAACATTATTTGTTTTAATTAAAATACAAAACGTATGGAAAATCGAATGGAAATGAAAACAGCGCTATGAAAATGCAACTGCAACGTGGCAAATTTATGCAGCAAGTTGCATTTTAAATAATTCACGTCAAAACGTCAACGAACTGTCCCAAAAAAAATATAAATAAAAATAAAAGAGTGAAAATTAAAATCAGCAACACGCAGACAAAGACAGCAACAGTGTGAGCGAGACAGCGAACAAAAGTCCCAACAATTTGCATATTCAAGCAAAAATATTAAGGTTTTTTCTTTGCTCACGTAAGTTAAAAATAATACTAAATAAACGCTTATTATGTGGAAAATTTGATGCTACCAAAAGAACAAAACCATAACGGAAAAAGAGGAAGAAAATTCTTGAAAATTGCACTGGAAATGTAGAGGGGAAAAATTTGTGGAAATGTTTGCTTCATTTCATAATAAAACGTGAAATGTTGAGAGTCAAAAGAACAATAACAAATTTTATAATTATTTTTGTGTAATGAAACTCTTGGGGAAATGTCACTGAACCATTGAATAATGTATTATTTAATTAATTTCATCATCATAATATAATTTATCAGATATATTTATATTATTATGAATAATTATGTTTTATCAACTATGAAATGCCATCATAATGAATTTATGGCATTTGTCATAAGAAATAATTTGAAAAATATTCTTATTGCTTCATAGTCAAAATTTGAGTTTTTATATGAGTTCAGAATAATTGGGATGATTTCTCTATTGCAATTAAGCAAACTATTGTAACTTTAATTGTAAATTTAAGTTTTATATGAGAACTTGCAACTTTAACCACACACATATGGCCAACTTGGGCTTAAAGTCTAGACAAACGTACATTTGAGTCCGAAAGAGAGAGAGAGACAAGGAGACAAGCAACTTATATTGCCGGGTTGCGTCTTATCAGCGCCTTTGCACTGTCGATAACTCAGAATTGTGGAGAGTCGAGAGACGGACAGTCGGACAGTTGGACATTTAAGTGGTGCGTTGAATGGTTAGTGACCCATGGATATGGATACTTACAGCAGAGTCACACCACCGTCACCTGCAAATGAATGTCGCACAAGTTGTCCACCGATAAGGGGCAGTCAGTGGCAGCCAGTAGTCGAAAGTTTTCTATTGCTACATGGGGCAATAGCCAGGGGGCAGTCAACAACCAGTGTTGCCACAACTAGACAGGAAAACTAAGCTAGATTTGAAAACAAATAAGCTAGAACAAAAAGTAAAAATAAGCTTAAAAACCTTTTTTCAAATTCAACAAATATATAGGTTTCCTAATGTTTAAATATTTTAAAAAAGTGATGAACTAATAATATCATCTACTTAATAAAACATCATCTTAATACATTCGTATTTAGATTTGAAATATAGCTAGTCTAGTCTAGTTTCCAAGTTATGAAAGCTATACAAAATTAAACTTGGTACAAAATAGTTTGAAGCCGGACCGATTGATTAAAATTTATAACAAAGATCATTAATGTATTAAGTTATTTATTAAACGTGTTACCTTCAATATATTTATTCATAAAATATTACATCCAATGCAGCCTCTTGTGCTTCCGTTTTTTGAGTCTATTTTGACTCCTAGCACTTTCAGCTAAAACAGGCTAAATTTGAATTTTTAAAATAGCTAAATGAATGGCTAAATTTAAAGGCTAACTCGTTAAAAAATAAATGCCAGATAAAGTCTAAAATATGCTAAATGGCCAACACTGTGGCTGACGGAACGACCCAAGCAATCGACGACACAATTTGTTTGTAATTTGTTTGTCTATAGACCAGTGACCCCTCTACAACCCCACCCCTCTGGCGGTGGAGGAGAGAGGGTGGGGGGGGGGCAAGTTTATCTATTTCGTGTACCGAATTGTATCTACAACAAATCGCTGAGCAAACAGCGTTGGCAAAGTCAAATGAAATCGATTGCCGCGGGCGCTAAAAGCAAATAACAGTAACAGTAACAACAACAACAAATTGCCAGTAAATGCAACCCAGATACTTGTAGGTGCCTCTTCCCCCTCTCTCTCTGTCACTTGTCTCTCTCCATCTCCCTCTCCCTCTTCCTTAGTCAACACATTTGTGGCGCTGCCAAAAGTTTTATCTGCCTCAAGCAACGTCAACGATTTTCAACGACTTTCGTTTTCGTTCATTTCACTGCACCTGTCTTATCAGTAGACTCCCTCCTTCCCCTCTCTATCTCACTCTCTCACTCACTCTTACCCCTCTCTATCGTGTGAAACCCACTTGAACCTATTTGGTAACCGATTTTCGTAGCGCGTCAACGATTACAAAATTTTTTCTTCTTTCTCTATTTTTATTTATTTATATTTATTTTTTTTGTTACTTTTTTTGGGGTCTGTTATGGCTCAACACGATGTCAATTGCGTCGTTTATCATGTTGATGAAGAGCTTCAGTTAGGGATAGAGAAAGGGAAGAGAGAGAAGAGTAGAGAGGAGTAGAGAGAGAGAGAAGCTTCATTTAATTGTAACTACATTTATCATATATGAAAAGCGTTAAGCGAAATGTAACAGGAGACAAATTTATTGACCTATTGATTTTGGATGCGCTCTTGCAACATGACAACAGCAACAACATTGGCAACACATTGTTGTAACATGGCAACAAATGAAGATCATTATGCTCATTTACTAGAAGAGTGACACATCTCCTATGTAAATCATATGGGAGATGTGGCACTCTTCTATTAAATGAGCGATTTATTGCTAAACTTAATTGTTGTATTGTTTTGACAGAGTGTTTAATATATTGCTAAAGATGTGCGACAATGTCAGGCAACGATTTGGGTGGATAAAATCGGGAATCAATAGTTATATAAAAGAGAAGTTAGACTACAAATGTTCAAAGAGAATAGCTAGTGTAGAGAAGTTCAAATAGAGCTCAAATTCGGAGGAGAAAAGTTTGCCTAAAAGAATATATCAAAGTGAAGTTTATCTGACAATATTATTTAAGGTTGATCTAACATGCAAAAGTTCATTTGAATATTATTATATGTTTCAATTTAATATCCACATTTTATTAATATTTGTTTACATAGCTTTTTTAAGGCTACAAATCTGAGAGATTATTTTAAAATTCAAACCTTTTTCAACACTATTTTTTTGGCTTAAGTTGTTTGGGAATTTCAATTGAAAATTGCAGCCATTCAAGTGGTTGCAACAACTATTTGAGGCAACTATTTGACTAGCTGAGAAACCAAAGTAAAACCAAATGAATCTGTTTGTATGTGTGTATAAGTGTGTATGGTATGTGTGTGTAAGTGTGTATGGTGTGTGTGTGTGTGACACAAGATTTTCCATTTTTGGCAGCACTTCCGTTTGCAAATTTCGCGTGTGGTTTTTTGTGTTGTTGAAAAGTTCTTGAGACGTTGACGACGACAACGATGAATATGATGAGGCTGGGCAATTGTGGTTGTCAGGGAAGTCAGAGAAGACAGAGAAGAGAGAGAAGAGAAGAGTGAGAAACAGGGGAGGAGAGATGAGACAATGTTCTTTCATATTTGAGCTGGCAGACAGAGAAGCTGATTGAGCTTCAAGTTCGTCATTGTCGTTGTCGTTGGCAACATTTAATCAAGCCAAGAAGCCAAGTGGAAGACGCCGCCTACGATGAGAAACAAAATGAAAAACGAAAAGCAGAAAACAGAAAACGGAAAACGAAGAGTAGCAAAAAAGCTAAAAACTTAAAGCGGAAAACAGAGAAACAAAGTAAAGTTTGTTGTTTCGATGATGCTAATGATAGTTCAGTTCAGTTAATGTAGATATCATAATACTAGACTCTATATAGTTAGATTGAAAGGTGATGCGAGAGACGTGAATGCGTAAGTATCTCGGCAAGTACGATTATCTGAAAAATACGCAGATACGCGCACTCTTTATTTGTCATCCACTCATACACTCAAAAGGGTATAACACTTTGAGAAAGTCCTTATGATGGTCAAAGGCTTTAAAACTTTAAAGAAATATTTGTAAATTGTTGAAAAATATATTGAATATTCATATACTTATTAAAAATATGTTAAATCAAAGCTACTCTTTTAAAATAATGATTTCATTTGAATTAGCTTATGTAGAATTTAGCTAGTAATGAAAAAGAGAGAGAGATAGAGAGAGAGAAAGAGATGGAAAGACTTCCACTTACCGTCTAGTCTTGTTTCTCAGTGGTTGAATCAAAGAAAAGGAATTACAATAAAATATGTTAACGTAATTATCTTTTTATAAATGAATGTCACAATTCACTAAATTATTTTTGTAACTAGTTTTTGTATTAATATCCAATAACTAAAACAAAATAGAGTATCTATATTTAGACACATGAAAGTTTATCCATGCTGACTTGTTTAACCATTTCTTTTTCTCAATCCGGATGGCATTTTTTGTGTGGGGGGCGCCAGGGAATGTTGTCGAACTCGAAAGATTTATCACACTGCGGGGCAAGTTTTTGGGCCCACTTGGCGTTGGCGTTGGCGTTGTTGCTCTCAAAGGAACAACAACAACAACAACAATAGCAATAATGCACCTGCAAGTTGCTTAGATGCTGGCCCTGAACAACAATTGGACCACACCCACGTGACCAACAGGTGTAACTATAAATAGTATACATATGTATATATATATATATTTGATATATAGTATAACAATTTGTGGTTGACCATAATGCGCGATCTCTAAGCCATGGCTAATAGCTTGTAGCGACAGCTGACAGGTGAAAAGTGAGAATCATTTAAATATAACCATATCCATCTAACCATCTGCCTATTCATCTACATACATATATATATAAAAAGATTCCGAGTGTATCTAGGAATGTGTAAAACTGTTGATGGGTTTGCCATGGGCCAAGTTAATGTTTGGCTCAAATGTTGTAGACAGATTTAAAGCAGTGTGAAAGACATGATCTATACGAATTATATATACACATATATCTATCTATCTAACTATCTATTTAGATAGTGGGTTGTCAGGGTGTGTAAAAGTGTTGAGAATTTTCTTAAGCACTTTTTTGGATGCAGCCAAAAGGCATGCTTGCAACATGCTGTTGCATCCTACTGTGGGCTGTGTGCAACGTCGAGGCGTTTGTGCAGCTATCAAAGATGTTTTGCAGAACAAGTTTATGACAAGACATTTTTCATAGTTTTGTATCTTTGAATTTCAGTTTCGAGTGGTTGTTGCAAGCCAATTACAGACTTTTGTAGGTAGATCTTCAGTTGAAAAAGAGTTCAACGAAATTTCGTATACTAACGAGATTTGTTGTTGTAAAGTTGTCAGTAGACTTCAAGCAGGCATAACTTTGTTAAATCCAGACCGATCTTTAAGCGACATGTCACTTTAATCATGATCTATTCTGTACATTAATTCCACATTTACAAAAAATGTTTTTTCTCAAAATATTTGAATATATCATGATCGTTCAGAAATCAACCTAAATTACGAATAACTTTTCCAATCCATATCCAATTCAGTTCCCAGTTCTACGAGATTACCTTCTTTTTGATGCTTTCCCAATTATTAAATTAGCTTTAAAGAAAAAAACAATCAAATTTCTTCACATTATCTCTCTCTCTCTCTTCACTCTGCAAACATCTTTAGGTTTTCAAATGTTAATTGTTGTGTAATTTTACAAATTGCATTGAAACAATTTATTTTTCCTTCTTTTTCATTGAGAGGGGGTGTAAAAGTAATGAAGGGAGGGGCCACTGACATTCAATTGGGCAGCAATAATGTGGCCTAATGCATGTGGGCGTGGCCAAATGAGAAGTGGGCGCTACATTAACAGCCACAATGGCCATATAAAAAAAAGAGACACCCAAGAAAAAAATACGAAACCAAAAAAAAAACTAAATAAATATAAAAATTGATTATGTCGCGGGCTGGCAACCAAATTAGGAGGTGGGGGGAAAAAGTGAGAAAAACCAAAACAGAAAACGGGAATAAAATGAAAATAAAAGAAATGTCAACGAGCGTGAAAGTGATGGAAGAGGAAGAGGGGGCAGTGTTGGACTGGAGTGGAGGGGAGTGGATTGGGAAGGGACTACAATCAAAGTTGAAAATTAGGCAATAAAATTAAACGAACGGCAACGAAACGAGGCACGAGGCATAAGGCGAAAAAGGAGCACACTGGAGGCAGGGAAGTGGCAAGGATGGAGGGGGAGGGTGGTAGGCAGGGTGTTAACCTTTTGCCACATACAATAAACACACATAAAATGTTAAGAAAAAGTGAAAAGAAAATAAAGGAAAAGAAAAGAAAGAAGAAAGAAATTGCTGCAAATGCTGAAAACATTGACTTACATACTTGCAACAAATACTCGTACTTACATTGTTGCCACATTTCACACACACACACACACATACACACACAAAGGAGTCGAGTGTATTATCGAGCCATGAATTATGCCGCCAAGCATAAAGAAAATTCCCATTTTGGGTCATTACAGCGATTGATTTGCCTTCAGCCCTCGACTTGAAGTCGTTGTTGTTGTTGTTAGCTATGTAGGAGTCTTGTGTGTGTGTGTGTGTTTGTGTTTGTGGCACGGTAGACGTGTAACCTGGCAACAGTTGGTTTTGGCCACAATTTGATGTGAAAGTCGCGTGTGCCAAGTCCTGGCCAAGTCAATAAACATGGCCAACATGGCCAACAAGACCACAGCTGCGCCATCAAAATAATGTTACAAGTCTGTTTTCTTTCTTGTGATAATGTGAAAAGCTTCATAGCTTCAAGTCAACATACATAACTTGCCACATGTGTGGCATGCAACGTTGTTTACATGCTCAAAAAGTCAATCATAAAATACTCAAGTAGGTTTACAGCCTTGCAAGATATTATATTCTTTTTCAGTTGCTAGTCAATCAATATTAAGATGTATCTTTGTAATCTTTGTAGCTAGCTAGTGTTGTAAAATGCTCCAATTTGCATCGATTAATTTTAGTAAATGCTTAAATTTACTTTAATTTAAGGTTTTGCTTTTTGTACAGTCTTCAAACTTGTGAATAGCAAAATCTTGGCTTTAATTTTCAATGTTGGAAAACGCTATCTGTGCATTTACTTTATTTTAGTGTTTTAAACGAGTAATTGCAAATTTCTATTTGGTAAACTAGTTTACAATTTCAATAACAACAATTAATTGAGTTGACTACTGAACAGTGTTGCACAGTAAGTTGTTAGTTAAACTATATTGTTTAATTTACTTATCAACCCTTCAATAAATATCTATGCTAAATTCATGTTAGGCTCACATGAGCTTAAAATTGTTCTTGGCATTTCAAAACGCAGCTTTCTTTGCATTTGAAAGTTGTTAAAGCTTTGCAGTGTTGTTAAACGTCGCAAAGCTCATTAAAAATTCTCGCAGCAGCAACTCAATTGAAATTGAAAAATGAATGCCAACTGGTTTCCATTGAGTTGTCATTGGAACTGTTAATATACCCATGGGGCACGGCTAAGTCATTCTACATCCCACACCTACACTCCAAATGTTGCTCCCTTGACGCGTTGCATGCCCCACACACACACACACACACACACATACACAGTGTGTTTTGGCTGCGCTCTAAATGACCACAAAAGTTGCAAGTTGCTGCGCTCCAATTTGGCATTTGCAAATTGCAACGGCAACGGCAACAGTGCAACAGTGGCAGGGGGAGGGGGTGTGGCAAGCGGGCAGTGGCAACTGGAGGTTTGCGCCTCATAATCAGCTAAATGCATCATTACAAAGCTTGCCCCCAAGTTGCAGCTTAACCAGAGTGTGCCTCGAGAGAAATTTTGATGAAACGCAGTTTGCAGTCTACTGCAATTACCACACATACCACACCATGCCCCAAAAAAAAGAAAGAAAAAGAAAAGAGTGAGTGTGGCATGAGGCCTGCTGTGGTGTTGCTCATTAAATTTCCGCTCTCTTTGCAAAATGAAGTGGCCGGCATTGGATCTGCTGGTTATGCTCTGCAAACTCATAAAATAACTGTAATTGTCGTAGTTTCTGCTTTGCAGCCATGTTGCCGCACTTCATCCATCCATCCATCCATCAGGGGCAGCAACAGCATCAGCAGCATCAACAGCTCCTGGGCTCAAGTCTGGGCCTGGCCTGGGCTTTATACTTGTTGCCAGTCACGTTTCTTATACCCTGTATTGTGAAAATTGATACAAAAAGGTATCAAATACAATCTATAGATTTAAAATCAGATGTGAATAGACTTAGATTTTGTCCTCGTTGCTTGGTAAATATTTTGCATAGTATATACTGCAAATTTTATTGAATTTGCTTAATAAATACAAAGATTATCACACTTTTAAGCCACTTGTAGGTTATTTAAAAGTCTAGCAATGAAAATTGGTACCAAAAAGGGTATCAATTTCCATATATAATCTATAGATTTATAATCAGATGAGAATAGACTTAGACTTTGTCTATATTATATACTGCAAATTTAATTGAATTCGCTTAGCAAATACAAAAGTTATCACACTTTTAAGCCATTTACAGGTTATTTAAAAGTCGAGCAATGCATCTGCTTCTGTTTTTGAGTCGACTTCATATTCTGAAAATTGCATAAAAATCGCTTGGTAAACACAAAAGTTATGTTAACTTTAAGTAATTTACAGGGTATCTGGAACTCGGCTAAAGCTTCTTGTACGTTTTGAGTTGATTGTTGTTGTTACTGGTGCTTAGCTATCGCTCCCAAATCTCTGCCTGCTCTTGCAATATTTTTTTTTCCATGCTGTGCCACAGACAAAGCAAAGTGGATGACAAAGACAAAAGCGAAAGAAGAGAGAAGGAGAGTAGGAGGGCAGGAGAGGAGGAAGGAATGGTTGGGTAGGTAGGGGAGAGAGTGGAAATAAGCTACAGTGGCTACAGCACCTGTTCATCCGTCCGTCCCACCTGGCGGCCATTTGATGCGGCCGCAGCACGAACGAATCTCGGCACAAAGCAAATTTTCTGGTTCATTGCAAGCATTCAAACTGTAATCAGATACGAGGAGCATCGCATCGTATCACTTCCCCTTCTTTCTCTATCTCCTGGTCTGTCTTACATTCCACCCTCCACCTTTCACCTTCCACAACGGTCCTGCAACTCAGGGCCTTGTGGATCGTGTGGACTGTGTGCATTCCATTGTGTATGCAGTGCAGGTCTTAACTTTGGGTGACGTAGGCTAATAAAGTACCACAAAATACCGTTAAACTGTTACCTCTTTCTCTTCCTCTTTCTCTTCCTCTAACTAATTCACATTGCATATACAATTCTAATCAGAAGATGTCTTATAAGATCGTTGGAAAGATGAGAAAATCTTGAAAATACATTTCTTGATTAATTCTTAAGCTTATCCGATCAATTGAAAAGTTCAGATTCAATTCAAATTCAATTTGAGCATTTTTTTAACTGTTATAACTATTTATGGGTTATTCCTAAAATAAGTATAGCTATTTGTGAATGTTTTCTCATGATTGTTTATCAAAATCAGACACATTTCAATTAGTTATTGTTTGTTCCCTTACATTCTTATCTGTAAAGTTGTCAGCAATCACACAGAATTTATTTTTTATCAATGCGATAACTTTAGTGATAATATAAATTATTTTTAATAAAAAGCTACTACATACTATACATACATATATACCTATCTATAGCTCTACAACAGGCATTTTAGGGTCTCTCTTAACGATTATTTACACAAGACAAAATAATAATTCATTATTAAATACAAATATTAAGCATTAAAATGTGCTTTTTCAAAACATTTAAATTGAAATTGATTTGCAAAACAATTACCTACCTATCAAAACGATAACTTATTGTTCTAAAATTGTTGCTAATTTAATTTATTTAAATCAAAAATTCGTTGATAAACCTTTTATTTATTAATTGATTAACTTACATTCCTGATAAGTCAATTATTGTTTTTCCGAGCTAGACTTTATTAATGGTAGTTTAAAATCAACTTGAAATCCATTTTCTTAAATTCCAGTGATAATTGAAATTCTATTCTGATCGATATTACGCTCCAATTTTGTATCTTTTTTAACTTTGTAGTTTATTTTCCAATGATTTCTATTTTTAATGCTGATCTTTAGCTGCTTCTTCTTTTGCTGCATTGATCTTTTGAACTGCACTTAACGGTTAACCGCCGATCGGCAGCTGATCGCAACTTGCAACTGTTGCAATATGCAACAAACACAAGTTGACCCGACGACACCCTTTTTGTTATTGGAATGCAAATGACTCGTGTTGCAAGAGCGAGAGAGAGGAAAAACTAAAGAGAGGGGGAAATTGTGAGACAGAGAGAGAGAGAGAGTGGGGCATGTGGCGCTCTCTCGCACATTCCACATACGCAGCATTGGCAATAGTGTTACCAATTCAACTAATTTATGACATAAAGCTAAGAATATTTATGAAACCCTAAACTTCTAGCTTTAAATACGGCTACTTTTAAAAATAATTAGCTTTTTAATTATAAATTTCTTGAAAATTTATGATAGCCATCTTAATAAATTGTTTCTTAACTTACAGATTGTTCAACATTTTTAAAAATGTTATAATTTTCAACAATTTCAAATAGATATTACTTTACTTTCATCGGTAACTGCTCTACAGCTTTCTGGCTTTTTTATTATAAACTTAAAATCAAAATTATCATTAATATTTGTTGTGGATTTTTTTAAAGCTAAGTATTTCTAGCTACTTTTTTTGTAGTCAAATAGCCCTTGAAATTGCGGCAACTCTGAATTGGCATTGCAAATGAGAAAAGTTGTGGCAACGTTGTCGTCAGCTATTTGTGTTGAACTTTTACAGTTGCGTTGTGTGTGTGTGTGCGAGGGAGAGAGAGAGAGAGAGAGAGAGAGAGAGACAAGGTGATAGGTATTGAGCAAGAGGGGGTAAAAGCGGAGATCGTTTGTTGGGTCTGATAATAATTATTGCAACATTGCCTTGCCACAGTCTAAGTAGCAGCAGCTGTGGATTGTATCTACATATGTGTGGGACCTCTCCACATACATATATACCACAAAGTGTGTGTGTGCGTGTGTGTGTGTGTGTGTGTGCATCATATTTCTTTCAAATTGCTTTTTATGCTCTGTTGTCGATGATTCAACAAGTCCAAGGCGTAAAAATAACAACAAAGCATTAAAACAACAACAACAACAACAACAAGCAACAAAAATGTGCTTTAAGCTTTGTAAAACACTTACAACAACAACAAATCTACAAAAATAAAAACAAAAATATTGTAATAAAAATATTTTTATAAACGAAAATGAAAATGAACATTTTTTATAGAGCTACAAAATGATGGACGAAAGTTCTACACAAAATCTACATAAATTTCATGATTCTTATTGTTGTTGTTGCTGTTGTTGTTGTTGATTATATTTATATTGTTGTTGTTGTTGTTTGTGCTGTGTTGTGTTGCACGATGGCAAATTGAAAGCATTTTAATACCATTTCATAAGGTAGCAAAAGCTGTTTTAATTAATGTGCTATAGATATGTATGTATGTATGTAGAGGAAGAATGAACAAAAAAGAGGCAGGGCAACAAGATTCTAACGGTATTTGCGGCAAGTTTGACCCAGCGACCAACAAAAGAAATTAGCTGAAGCAAAAGAAGAAAGATGTCGATGGAAATTGAGAGAGGGAATAAAAAGTAAGAGACTAAGACTGAAAGATAACCTGTAATTAAGTAGTTACTTACTTGTGGCAAAATATGGCGAGTTTAAAAATAAATGAAATGAAAGTCAAGTCGATTTTTGAATGTTCAATAACTACAGCTATATATTTATATAGATATCTTCTGAATCTATGAATCTTTGAATACAATTTTTAGAGATTAAAATTTAATTTTTACATTGCAGATTTTGCAAAGTTTCCATTTTATCTAGACTTTTAAAAAAATGTTACATCATTTAGTTAAAAATGTACTGAGAAATTAATATATTCTCGGAGTAATCAAAATGAATGTCTTTAATCCCGTACGATATTTTTAATTGAAACTATAGTCTCATTTATTAAATTCACAAGTTTGAGTTATTTAGCCAAAAAGTTAACAAATAGATGGGATTTATTAAAAGCTCTTAAATGATTTCATTCACAGATTAATTGTTTTTATGAATATATTACACTTGTCTACACTTTGTAAGTAATTAAAATTTAATTGAAATTGTTTAAGGGGGCGTATTTAACAGAAGAACTCAATTGGAAAACACAACTAGTTTTTATTTAAATGTGCAATACAGGTACTGCACAACAAATCTACCTTAATGTGCTTATCTCTTACAGGGTATCCACATAAACTATCCTCAAACGTAGCGACTTTTTTATGTAAATTTTCCCCATCCAATGCGACGCACAACATGAAATGTTGAAGGCATTTTCATTTTGTATTTTAATGTTGTTCATATGCAAATCGAACAACGCGAAAGTGTCAATTGACTATCGTTGTCATTGTTGTTGTCGTTGTTGTTGTTGTCGTTGTCGTTGTTGTTGTTGTTGATCAGTCAAAGCGAATGATCATAAATAAACTTTAAACACTTTAGCTGCCAAATTGGGCACAAGCCTTGACTCAATTCTTTCATTTCGAACAATAAGTAATCTCAGAGTTTAGCCAAGTTCCGCAATGGCATCGCCCAAGGCACTTGATTGTGGTTTGTTCTTTTAAATGATCGACAGGGCCTTTCACATGATCCCATAGATCTTACAAATGATTAAAAGAGCAAATTAAAATGGTCTGTTATACTTATACCCTGTAGGCTCAAGAAATGTATTAACAATTTACAATTGTCAGTTCTGAATTACAGCTTAAACTTGTAATGTATAGTATAAACAAAAGTTATATGTATCTTATGTATTTTTATATCAACTGCTTATGCAGAAAATTTCAACAAATATTTATAATATTGCTGGGTTTAAATTTAATGCAATGATTATCAGTTTAAGCTTATGAGTTATATCTTGGATATAAAATAAATTCCATGTATTTTTATAGGAACTGGTCATGCTGAAAGTTTCATAAAGATCGTATGACTAAAACAATGTGGTTTATTGAGTTTACAGCTTATTACAGGGTATCTCTTAGTGTAGCTTCGAAATAGCTGTTTGTTGTATTTCGTTTGGCTCCACTGCCCATTTCTTGTTAATCGGTTGTGATCGTTGCCTCAACTGTCTTCTAATTGCGCCCCGCCATGAGTTCTAATTAGAACTTGTTGCCATATTGAGATCGTTACTTGTAATACCCTACATTTCCCCCCCCCCTCTCCATCACCAATCACTGAACGATGACGTCAGCTACTGTGCGACTACTGCTGCTTCTTCTTGTTATTCTTATTGGACTATTAATTGACCGCTGGATGCGAGTAAACTGCGTGCCAACTAGAGATGACAAAAAAAGGCGTAAACCTATTAGTTAAAAAAGGGAGAAAAAAGAGGACAGAAAGTAAAACAAATAGTTTTATATTAAAAGTGTTGTTTATTATATATGATTATTTGGAAACTATTTCCATACAGACGTATATACACAAGACTTTGTCAATAACTGGTTAATTCTGGATATCTTTTTCGATAGCTTATGATACGTTTGTGCCTATAATTTTTGATTACTTTATCTGTTTATAGATACTAAGGAAAATTATTTCTATATCTATATAAGATTTCAATTAACTATCCGAATGGTAAACTGACGTAAAATGTATAGAAACTTATGCCAAATGTCAAAGATATGTATGAAATAAAGCTTATAAAATGGGCCTAATAGTTACACGAGCTTTTCTGTGCCCAATTTGGGCTTAAATTTGGTAAACCTTTAATCTTATAGAACAAGATACAATTTCAGATCAAATGTTTGGGATTTTTCCCGGCTAAGTACTGACATAGTTATAAAAAGGACAGATCTATACAGAAAAGGGCTAAATTGACAACACTGGTGCTTTTCTCTCTCTTGCGCTCTCGTAGCACTCTCTTGGTGTTTACATGTAAATTCTGCAGTCGACGTCGACGCTGGCGTCGCTGCTAAGCTTGGCTTTTGCAATACAATTCGTGTGGATTATGTTTGCCTTTGGCACCTCGAATGGCATCCACATGCGTTCCACGCGGCGTAAAAGTTGCTCAGGCAGCTTTTGTTGTTGTTGTTATTGTTGCTGCACTTTCATATTTTTTTTTTGCAGTTTTCATAGTTGTTTTATTTTGTCTGCCATTGTATGGTCAACATTGCAACTAAACCGTAAGCTGCAACAACAAAAGCAGCAGCAACAACAGCAACAGTTGCTGCTGCAACAACAGCATCAAAAATGTTGCGACTGCATTTTGTAGCTGACTTTTATCATAAATATTTCAACGCCTCTGTTTAGTTGTTGCAGCTTTTCCTGTTCCTATTGTTGTTGTTGTTGCTGCAACATTTTTCTAGCAGCGCCTTTCACCAAAAAGCGAAATGGTTAAAAAGTGTATCTGTTAGATACATAGAATTGTGTAAGCAGCTACAAATTCATTTGCTTTCCACTGCGTGAGGCCAAACAATTAGTCACACCCCAAAACCGACCCACAAAATGTATCTAAATATCTTTGAGATACTGCTTAGAATTTTTTTATAAATCGCACAAAATAGTAGAAATGCCCACAAAATGTATCTTAGAGTCTTTCGTTACAAACAAATAGTTACCAAGTAATTTTAGATAGAAAAGTATCTTGGAGACATACATTAGCCAGAATTTTATAAATTACAAATAAAGTTACTTGTTTAAGCAAAATAAAATATACAAGCATGTAACAGTTATAATAAGTATGGAAAAGATACTTTTCGGATTCTTATAGATCCACAATGAAAGTATCTAACTAACTTGGAAATGCCCAAAAAGCATCTTTGTGTCTTGTAAATGCCAAAAAAAGTACAAGGTATCTTAACATCTGAAAGATAGCAACGGACTGATAAGAAATATTGTGGTGTCTTATGGATACCAATTGGCCGACCAAAAGTATCTTAACGCCATAAAAATTCCAACACAAGCATTTGAACATCTTACAAATGCCAAGCAGAGTATCTAAGTATCTCACTGTCCAAGTATCTCACAGATACATATGTACAAGCCCATAGTTTTCGAAAATCATAATCCTTAAGCATCCAAGTATCTTACAGCAATCAAGTGACCCACAAAAAAAAACTATGTATATGTCAAGTATCTCACAGATACCCGAAACTATCTCATGGCCTCCAGCACTTTCATTCAGTTCACAAATCACACAAATTGCAGACAAATTAAAAATTCATAAAAACCAAAATCAAATTTCCCAACAACAACAACAACAACAGAAAAAACGATTTTGATAATAAAAAAAAGAGAAGAGAAAAAAATCCGCTTTACATTTACACAATTTATGGGCTCGTGTCAGAGTCCCCACATAGACTGCAAACATATAAATATATTTATTTAGATAACTTTGCTTATCGTTGTTGTTACTCTTGTTGTTGTTCCTGTAAATGTTGTTGTTGTTGTCGTTGTTTAGTTTTTGTTGAACGCCGCGCCGTCTGGCATTTTTGATGTGGGCGAAGAGCGTGCGACGTGGGCGTGCCAAAAGAGCACAGGCCTTGAGTTATGTTGTTGTCGTTGTTGTTGCTGTAGTTGTTGCCGCATATGCGGGATGTTGTTGCCTCAATGCCAGCAACACCAACAACAACTGGTAGAAAAAGCAACAATCAAGAGAACTCAACTGCCAGAGACTCTGTAGTTATGCTCTAACCAGTTTTTCTTACCAGACACTCTGTAGTTATTCTCTAACTTCTTATTTCTTATTTTGGTCCGAGGCTTCTTTTTATAATTGTTATTTTTCTAATAACTTCCGAGATTAATATCAGATCTTAATGAAATTTTGAGAACAGATTCGAACTTCTATGACAAATCTCAAAGCTCATAGCTTAAAAAACCCTGTAAATTGATTTGGCACAATGCTATATCGATTCATGTGATATTCTTTTTTTGGAAGACCTAATAGTCTATGAAAAATTAATACATAGTAAGAAGTTATAATATATTAAAGTTTCATCATGCAAATTATTGTAACATACTTGATTATCTCAACTTTTAACATACTTAAAAGTTTGGTTGTTAGAGTAAATGATCCATTATTGCGCCTTGTAGCGCAAGGAAGTAATTAAGATTTATTTAAAATAAATTAATAAACATATGTACACATAAATAACTTGGCAAGTAAATAAATTAGTAAATAAATTTATAAATAAATAAGTTATTAAATAGACCCATTGTGTTTGCTTTTTAAGTACAGGGTCTAACAACAACAACAACAACTTATTCAAACTCTGTCGAAATCAATTTGCTAATGTTGTCACCAGGCAAGAGCAGACCTTTTTCGCTAGAGAAGATTTGCCCCCTCTTCCGCGCTCCCCACTGTGCTTACCTCCCACCTCCTCCTCCTCTTTTAGGCCAATTACAAAAGGCAAAGAGCAAAAACTCAAAATGTTAAGCGTGGCACGCAGCAACGCATTCATTGCACAGCAACAACAACAACAACAATAACGACAACGACAACAATGCGAAATCAATTACAGTAAAGCCCCGTGTGGGTGATTCTCTCTGTGGGATGACAAAGGGGAGAGATGGGGGAGTAGTGGGAGGAAGGGGAGTGATGTGTGTGAGTGTCGCCGCACGTGCCAAGCGTACCGCCAATAACTTGTAGTAACAAGCAACAACCAACAACGACCAACAACAACCACCAAAAGGTCGCGCGGCCCACCGTAAAGTAACAGACAGAGAAAGAGAGAAGAGTCTGGGAAGAAATAGAGAGAGAGAGAAAGGAGATATATAGGGAAGTGCGCAGTTAAGCACACTATACGAAGAATTGAAAAATTACACACACACACATTCCTTAAGAAAAATTATATACAACAAAGAAACAATTTTGATACCCTGATAACAATAAATTAACAAATAAAAAAGCTTGAGATAAATAGTAAAATCTGTTAAACCTTTGTTGGAAGAAACCAAAGCTTTAACTTTATTTTAACTTAAAATAAATGAAACAAACGATGAGAACGTTGTGAGTGGTTCACAGGACTCAGGACTCTGGCTGCTCACAATATTATTTGTGTCGTTACACATCTAGGTAGAAAGTTATAGTACTCTCTGCAAGGGTATCACAAGTGAACAAATGAAAATGGAAAAAAGGAAAATGGAAAATTATTTATTTTGTATGGCAAGTTTGTAAGGCAATAACTTTATGAAACGGACTCAAAAGTTTATTGCATTCCACTTATGCGATGACACAGAGAAGGAAAAAGAGAGAGATAGAGAGAGAGGGGGAGAGTGAGAGAGAGGGAGAACCGAACTGAGAAGAGGAAGAGGGATGTCAAGGTGAAAACTGAAAGCCAATGGAGAATGCAGTCCTCTGCTCTTCCTTCTCTTTACCTCTAAGTGAGAATGTGAGTATGCTGAATATGTGCATACATTTGTTTATATTGAAGCGATGATCATTCATTAATCATTCATACGCATGTGAATCATATTCATAGATGTGTAAATGTGATAACAAGCAAGCGACAAGCAGCATACAAGATAGATTCATCACCAAAGACAAATGCACTCAAAAACAACACTCACTGGCACTCATACTCACACTCACAATCGCATTCACATTCGCATTCGCATATACTTATGATTCATATGAAATGAATAAATGTGCATTCATAGTAATGTTTGAAAGTTTCATGAGCTTGAATCAATTTGAATCAGAAAAAAAAAACAGAACAAAACAGTTGAACATCAGTTTTCATGATGTTTTGTGAAAGGAAGTGGTAACTAAAATATACCCTATATTCTTTGTTAATGCAAGAACAGTAATAAATGTTATACAGAGCAATGTTTATAATAATGATAAGTTATTAAAGTAATAATTGTAATTTTTAGGACTGCTCTCTGATTTAGAAACGATTTGAACTTTTCAGCCAACTCAGTATGTTTATAAGAAGGGTAAAGTAAACTCCTTGGTAGCATGTATATTACGAATAAGTACTAATAGATACCCTGTAAGTGAAACGATCAATTAAATTTAATACGAGTTTCATTTACGATCGACACGTCGAGGAATTTCTGCAAATATAATAAACACTAAATGAGGATTATTAATGTTGATTCACCGCTTAACGGTTAATTGAGACGGTTAATGGCGCCCATTAATTTTGCCACATTGGGTTGATAGTTTCTATAAATACTACATACATATATGTAATTGTCTTTTACCATAAGTTGTAACCGTTGTCGGCATTCGTTTAACGGTCTAAATATGCAAAAAGCATCGACGATTGAGGAGGAGCCGCTTTTTGGCCTTGAAATCGAAACGCTATCAATAAACAACAACAATGGCTTCCAAAAATGGTCTCATAAACAACTGAATTGCATAAATAGTGTGAATGTTTGTATGCT
Organism: Drosophila neotestacea; assembly: GCA_035044365.1. NCBI lineage: Eukaryota > Metazoa > Arthropoda > Insecta > Diptera > Drosophilidae > Drosophila > Drosophila neotestacea. The sequence goes on from JAWNMD010000337.1 coordinate 90,289, forward strand.
AAAAATTGCCAATCCCTCCCATTCCCCCTACATTCCTCTCTTCCCTATTCCATTGTAAATCCGCGTCCGCGACGGTTCTAGAAAATGTGTTCAACTATCGCCAAGTTTGGTTCACAATTTGTTGACAATTGCGTTTCACACTTTGCATATTAATCAGGCGTGCCGGCAAACAGAAATCTTTACTCCAAATGCCAATACAGTGGGTCTCATATGTATTTATACGCACACAAAAAAAGAAATACATAAAGATAAAAACTGTCACGAAATGCAGTTATTGGTGGAAAAAATAGCAAAGCTGTGGCGATGTTTTCTGTCTGAACTGACAACTGTGGTGTAAAAAATAAGCAAGTGAATGATATTACGAAAAAGAGGGTGACTTATAGATACCCTTGTGTATAATACTAAAAAAAATATTAGACTCTATAATGTTGAGCAAGTTTTAATTTACAATATCAAAATTAATAGATGAATAAAAGAAATAAATATAAATTTGTATAGAATACTTAAATCTTTACAAGCTAAAAATACATATTTATTTAATTGTTCCTTTTGGCTATTGTAGCACAAGTTTGGCATTGTCTCTCTCAGGCACTCTACATGTACAGGGTATACGATATTTATGCGGAATTCTGTCAAGCGAGCGTACGAAAGAAATGAATCATGTTGTGAATGCGAATGAATATTTCGAAATCGATTCGAATGAAATGTCTAAAACACACCCACCAATACACACACACACACAACACACACACACACACACATACATACATCAGTATATCGAGCACGAACATTGCATTTGATTGCAAATTACAATTGTAATTGGGTTTCGAATTGTTGTAATTGCCTTTGGTTGTTGCTATTGCAGTAGTAGTTGTCATTGTTGTTGTTGTTGTTGTTGTTGCTTTTGTTGTGGCTACGAATCGCATTACATACAACAGAAAATGCGACATTAATTGCAAATTGTACGCGATGTTTTCATGTCGCGTCTCAATTTACCTGCCTGCCACACCCCCAGCTCTCCCCTCTCATCCTCTCTGTCTTCACCTCCAAACAAATCTAGCAAACTGATAAATTGCCAATGCACGACAGAGAACAACAACAGCAACAACAATGAAAACAACAACCAGGTGAAAGAGTCGTGAAAGTTACGAAATTGCAATGATAAGGAACAACGACAAATTACACACGTGGGTGGAGTGGTGATAAGGGAAAAGCAGGGAGGGAAAAGGGTACTTAAACATCGACTGCATTTCAACGGTTGAATCACAATATCACAAAAATTGTAAAGCTACTCATAAATAATCACTGGGAAATGCCAAAAAGCTGCTTGAAAAAATGGTAACGAAATAACATCGCAAGTATATATTTTGAATAGTTCAGAAAGGGTTGACATGGTAATATAATCGTGGAAAAGGAACTATAAAATAAAGATAGCATCGAATGACTAAATATGAGCAAGTTTTTATCTAAATTATCAGTTTTTAGTGAAAGCATTCAGAAAGTAATGATCTTACTAAGTATTTGAAAAAAGAGAACATGTTAAAACATAGAAAACACTAAATAATAAAACATAGAAAGCACAATATAATGCAATTAAGTTTACTTATAAATAAGCTTGAATCTATATAAACTACGCACAAAACATAAAATCAAGAACATCGCAATTAGAAAAATATATATATATATAAATCGCATAACCATAATTTGTAAATATGCTAAATGTCAAGTCGTAGATAAGGCAAATGTGCTAGATAAACAATGGAACAAATTATTTGAGAAATTAGCGAAACATGAAATAAAACGAAAAACATGGAATTTAAACCAAGTAAAATACTTATTATGCGGATAACTAATATTATTACTTATCTCTTGCTAGCAACTAGAAATTCAGAGAACCAACTCAGTGTAAACAACGTATTCGATATTCAATATGCGATGTTCTATGTTCTGAATATAAAACCCAAAAAAAAACACAAGCAAAAGTTGAACTTTTAAAAGCAATTCCATTTGTGGAATAACTCCGCTAACCTTTTAAGGTAATTTCAAGGCGTTTCTAATCAACATTTATGTGCCACAACTGTGGCACAAGAGTGTTAAAAATGTATGTGTGTGTGTGTGTGTGTGTGTGTGTGAAGAGATGTTTGTCATATCTTGGGAATTCATATCTGAATTTATTCGAATTTATTCGCAATTACGAATATGCATGTGTATTTTCTTTCGATTTATTGCTTATGAATGGCATTAACGATAAACGGAAGCCCAAAATGCCGCAAAAATCATTCAACAAACATTTCGACAAACTCATGACGAAACAAACACACACACACACACACATACACACGTGTGTGTGTGTCGTATAAATAAATTAAAAATTCAGTGAAGCACAACGACGCAAAATGAAACCCACTTTGGCTCTGGCCTTTCGAGATGAACGAGACTCAACTCAACTCAACTCGACTCGATTTGACTCGATCCAACGCTTTATTTTTTCTCCATCATTTTATTATTATTATTAAAAATTTTTGTTTTTGTTTCGTTTATTTTTTACATTTTTTTGCTGGGTCTTCTTTTCAATTTCTTTTGATCTCAAAACACAGAGAGAGGCAGAGAAAAAAACCAGTAGCAAATGTTTATAATTACTTATCACTAGAATTTGTTGTTGTTCATCATCATGTTTTTTATGTGCGTTTTGTGTGTGTGTGTGTGTATGAGTGTGTATAGAATTATATGTGGGGCACTTAATGTTCTGAGTGCTCTCTGACACATTCCTAACTCGACCGCCTCAACTTCCTTTTGGCTGTATAATTCAAATGATGTCCAAGCCCCTAAAAAAAAGCTTCACTTGGACAGAAACAAAAAAATACAAGACGGGGAAAAACAATAAACAAAAATGTGTTTTTTTTTTTCAATATTTTTGTAGCTTTTTGCATTTTCAACAAAATGAAATGAATACCTCACGCACAAGAAAATTATGGCGGAGACTTCATAAAGCCAACAACAAGAAAATACATATATAGTAAAAACAACCACAACGAACTTTAAATGCTCTTGCTTACAGTCTGTAATTGATTTGTGTAAAAGATTAGCAGTATCTTTTCTATATCACAAACCAAAAACCATAAAGATTTAATAAAGAAAAGATATTTCAATTTAATGTTTACTTAAATACTTTTCGAAATCTTGAGTCTGATAAACATATTCAAATTTTTATTTGTATAAAGAAGCTTCTTGTCAACAATAATCCATTGTCATTTAGATAAATAAAGGGAAAGTGAAAATGTCATAAGTTGAAACCTGTAAGAAAATAAAAAAAAAACTAAATAGAACTAAAGGAAAATGTTATTAGGGCAATTTTCTAAAAGCAATCATTTTCAATATTAGCTAAGTTTTAAAATTTTGTTGAATCGATTTGAAAATTCAATTAAAATTCAGTCTGCTAGTGTATTTCTATCGGACAAACTGCTTGACTAACCGAGTATGCTTTATTCCCAAGAGATAGACAATAAGTTTGGTGAGAGAGGGAAGGGAGGATAATCGCATATATACCATATACACATATACATATTTGTAAAAAGTCTAGACCCAGCGCCAGAAGTGTAAAGAGTGTGACGAGTTTTGAAGGCGGACAGTTGGCAGGTGTTGCCGTTGGCTGGAATCTATAAAAGCGTCACATAATATGGCCTGTATGAGCCCCCCTTCCCCTCTGTTACCGCCTCTACTTAGGCCACGCCCACACACACACACACTGACATACACACACAATTGTTTGAGGCTTTTTGCTGTTGTTTTTATTAGTAATAACATTTTGAAAGCCTCAACATGGTCGTTAAATTAAAATTCATGCTTTCGAGTGTTCGGATATGCGATACCTTAACGTGCCACACAGAAGCAGCAACAACAGCAGTGGAGGGAGAGGGTACGTTGCAAGGGAGGTGGGGAGGCGGGGAGTGTGGCAGTCCGTGTGACAAACGATACCAACACGTTGGTATTAAATGTCGAATTCAATAAAACTGATTGACACATGTGCTGAAGTGTGTGTGCGTGAGATAGAAGAGGCAAAAAGAGAGGGAAGGAGGAAGTGGCAAGAGGCAAGGGGCAAGTAGAGGTGGCATATATTTATTTTCGAGTTTTTCTTTTTTGGTTTATGTTTTTGGTAGCATCAAAACATTTCTCCACGCATTATGTAAACAGTTTTCCGATCAATGTGTGGTGCGTGTGTTTCTCTCTAAACTTTTTTTGCAGCATGTCGCAAGAACAGTTAACGAGCTGTGTGGATGCCACATCTGCTGCTGCTGCTGCTGTTGCTGTTGCTGCTGTTGCCACCACAGCAGAGGACACATCAAAAGTTGAGGTCATTGTGTATACAAAGTCGGACAAAACACTTAAACAGAATATGAATGCCAAGGATGAGACATTAAGGAAACGCACATCATTGATTATTGTGCCACAGCAGGTGGATGATATGTTGCAGAGATGTGATCCCGATCACATTGAGAATGGAAATGTGAATGGAAATGGGAATGTGAATGGAAATCGCAATTCCATTGCCAGCATGGATAGTTGTGTCTCCACAAACACCAGTCAAAGTAATCAGTCGAGTGGCAGCTCCGGCAGTTCTAGTTCCAGTTCCAGTTCCGAGGATGCCCATGCCGCCTATCAGGATCTACAGAATGGCAATGGAGATGGAAATGATCATACTGCATTACATTCACCCAGTTGTTCATCCAGCACATCGGAATCCACTTCGTGTTGCAGCTCTGTGGATTATTCGCTACGTGAACAATTGCAGAATTTTGCCAATCTCACAGAGGATCAATTAAAAAATGATTTACCAACTGCTGCTCAACTCTTGAAGGGCATGAGTTTGCCCATGGATCAGACTACAGCTGGAAGTGCACCGCATTGTGATGCTCTATTGAGTCCACAGGAGGTCCCACTGGGTCGTCGATATGCCGAGGTGGCACAGTTCAAAACCCACGGCAAGGCGAGGTGAGTGCAGCGATCAATCAATCAATCAAATCCGCTGGATTGATCGACATGGATTAAACGGTTTCAAATGGTTCTTTTTATTATTTTTGTTTCAATTTAAAACTTATACATATTTGGAGTTTAAATTAAATTTAAGGATAAAATGAGGATTTTAGTTAAGCAACTATGTTTAAAATTTAAATTTTAAACAGAAAAGATAAGTAGAAAAGTTCCAAAGGGATTCCAACTAAGTTTTTAAGATTATTTCCAGTTTAGAACAACCTTTTTTAAGATTGAGCCTAGAGCTATTCTTCAATAATTCTGTAGCTTCTTTTTGGACTTCCTACTATTTCCTGAGTCTTTTCTTTAACTTCTTTCATTTTCCTTTCCACGAGTTTCTAAGATTTGTAAACAATATGATAATCTTTCATCAACTTGGGCCTCAACTAGACTCAACAATCAAATATCCTTAGTCTTCTTCCTGCTTCTAACTACTATTTAAATTTTATCTATTTCCTTAGTCAAATACACTCGTCAAACTTCTATTGAAATTTTAGCACTCCTAACACTTTAGTCTCTTCCTGCTTCAATTTCCTAGTACAATTTTCACCCTTTGTCTTTTCCATGTACTAGTTTTAATCTTTCCTTCAATCAATTACCTGAGTTTTCATTTAAAAGCGTATCCAACTTCCTGTCACTTCAAACCCCACTTTAATCCCAAAGTGTGTATCTTTTAAATTTCATCAGAGTCAAGTATTTTGTGCATTTGATTGTTTCTACATAGTCTCGTCTCCTAGTTTTCTCCTACTTCCATTCTAATCTCTAACCCTATCTCGGAACAAATCTTTTCTTTCAAGCACTGCAACAACTGCATTGTTCTCTTACCACCCTCGACCAGTCCTCAACGTGGCTAAACGATGTCAAAATGTTTAGTACTCTAAACTCCAAGTTGAGCAGTAAAACCGCAAGCTCCTTTCACAATTTTCCTGCTGCTTCTTCTACATTTTCCCAGTCCTGTTTTTTCTCCGGGTCTTCAACTCTTTTTATTATGGCCTGCAGCAATTTTCATTTGCTGCTGCTGCTGTTGCTTAGGTTCGTCTTGCATAATACACAACTTAATTAGTATTACTACTTTATAGCACTCTCGACGAAGTAAAATCCTCTACTCTAAACCCCTGAATTCCCTCCTTACCACATGCAACTTTTGCCAGCTGAAATCTAATAATGGCACATTCCATACACGCATTGCCATTGCCACATTACCATATCAAAAACGACTACGACTACGACTTGCATGCCCCAGGGGCACAGACACTGTGAGCCCCCTTTCCCTCCTCCCCTCCAGCAACAACAATCTCTATCCACTTTTAAATCCCCTCTCAATTTCTGCTCCCTCTTTCCATGCATAACTCTAAAATGCATTGAGAGTATGTTGTTTATGAACTTTGAACGTTTGGTGAACTCACAGTCTGTCAAAGTTCTCTCTCTCTTTCTCTGAGGATACTCTGGGACAAGAGCTGTCAATGATGTGTAGGTGTGTGTGTGTGTGTGTGTGCCACATGCTGTTGCATGCCACTCTATGGATTAGTCTCCCCTTTCTCTCTCTCCCGTCTCTTTTCATCATTGACAACTATGTTGGAACTTTTTGAAAGCTGTCACAACTAATTTGCATAGTACCGCACTCAAAATCGAAGCCGTTCCTCCCTGCCACGCCCACCTTTTGTTGCCCACAGCCATGTTTCAACAACAACAACAACAAGATGAAAAAGAACAAAGCATCCCATCATCCCGCATAATTCGTAACTCGGTTTTCCATATTTGTTTTGTGCTTTTCTCTGCTTTGATTTCGACTCAATAAAAACCAAAAACCCTAAAAATTATTCATGTTTGCCACCCAAAAAAAAAAAAAGAAGAAAAAAACAACTCAGTTTTAAATAACTATGTGTGTAGACATACAGTTCTGTATTTGCGAATTGGGAAAAGTTTACAATCACAGAGGAATTGAAACTAAAGGCAAACTTTTAAATAAAAGATATATTAAATAGAAGAAAACCTTAACTATCATTAGTTACCGAAAGTGGAACCTATCTTAAGTTGGCCAAGTTTTTTGTCTAATCAAGCACATCTTAATTTGTTTTAGTGGCAACTCTTGCCAAAAACTTGACCTAGGCCTAAACTATTATTACAAGTTTTATTGGCCTAGTCCTTGAGTTATGTAACTTATGCTTCAGCCATTTATAGTTCGTCTTTGTCACTCTCCCCACTCATCTCTCTTTCTCATTCGTTCACATTTTTGATATATGCACATTTTATCTTAATTGCGGCGCCAGAAAGTATGCTACACTTTTTGAGGCAGTTGCTAGTCAGTGAAAGAAAGAGAGGGAAGAGGTGGGATAGGAAAGAAAAATATGTTCACTGTTTATTCGCTTTTCGTGTAAAGTTGTTTGTCTTTCAGTAGAAAATTCTCATAAATTTGCTCCACTCCCCCTCCCCCTCTCTCTATATTTTTCTCTCGTTCTGCTGTTTATTTGGGGTGTCCTTGAGCCTGCCTAGGAGCCCGTCTAATTCCTTTAAGTGTTTTATTATCCATGTAGCGTGTTGTTTGTGTTAATTTGACATGATTATGTCAGAATGTTTGACAACTTGTCATATGGTTGGCAAGAGAGAGCATGCTCAACTTCTTCTCCTTGCCTTCCCCTTTTCCCCTTCTCATCACTTTTTTCTTAGCCTTATCCGCAGTCTTATCCATACTCTGACCCATTCATCGTCTGTCTTGACGCTGTTGTCGTCCTTGAAGGCGTCACACAACGGAAACGGAAGCACATGCCAAAGTTTCTTTTCTTTTCTTTTATTTCTATGCCCTGCCTGAGGGCATTTTAAATCTTTAACACATTTAAGGAGGCATGAAAGACCCTATAAAGTATGTACATAGATTCATGATCAGAAAGACGAGTTGAGTCGATATAAACAAGCTCTTCTCTCTCTTAGTTTTAAAGCAATACTTGGGAATTGGCCAGATCGAATTATTATATCATAGCGTATTAAGAAATTTCTTATATGTTGAGTTGTGTAGAAAATAATTAATAATAGATAATATAAATAATATATATGTATGTATAGTATGAACATATAGTTATCATAAATCTCATAAAACTCCGTCAAATATATAATTGTTTCAGAAATACGCACTTAACTAAATAAAATCCCTTTTTAATTTCTTTATTTATTTATTGATAAGTAGATTGGTGGGTTTTGTTTTATTTTACTTATTGTTTATATTTTTTTTAAATTGCTAAATTAAATAAAAACCACATATTTTGTATGTTATTTTTATTAATTTGACTTTTAGATTTATTTGGAAAATTATATATTTATTTGCAAGAGTAACAAATCTTCGATGTGTTTACTCGAAATGTGTTTCTTGTTTTCTTTGCTCTTTCTTTTTCTTTTGCTTCCGACTTCCGTCTTGTGGCACATTCATTAATAACATTTGTGCGGCAAGTTTACTTACATTGCCCCCCCCCCCCCCCCCACCCATCGTCTAGAAATATTGTTAAAATGGCGTAAAATTGCCCACTTTTTGGGCGTCAGCTTTTGTGTGGCACGCGTCGTCTTCGTCCTTGTGGATGTCGTAGTGCCAAAAAGAAGAAAAATGTGTTGCAAATTAACCTTTTGACAGCTGCGCAACGAGTGACAAATGAGGAATCCTTAAGAGGGGTAGAAAGGGGGCAACATAACTTGCCACTCATTGACTAACTTGTTTCTCACTCTCACTCACTCTCTCTCTATTGCAGAACAAGTGAACAGTTGCCATCTGGTGTTGCTGGCAATGTTGTTGCAACATCGGGCAATATTGCCACGCCTAATGCAGAGAAAACAGAGGCTGCCGTTTCCACCATCAAGAGCAACAACAACTATAATATTAACAACAACAATCACAAGAATAGCAACAACAACAATGCGTCACAATCACAAAAATCTCAAGCAAACACCAATAATAATAATGGGAATGCAAATGGAAATGGCAACAAATTGAATGGCCAACAAACAAATCTTGGCTCAAACAACATTAACAATCACACGAATAGCAACAACAACATCAACAACAACAACAACAGCAATTTGGCCATCATGACAGCAACTAGCCAAGTTGATGCCAAAAATGGTGATAGTCGTCGTAGCAGCAGCTTAGAACCAGATGCCGACGATGTTGTTGACTTGGCCCATGGAGGAGCCTTCGAGGATGACATGCAGGCCCTATTGCCCAAATGCACGCGTCGCTCGAGAGATGAGCTCAGTCAGGTCAGTTGCATTCTTCAATTTACTCCAACAATAAAATTATATAAGTTTGTAACTATTTAAGCCAAAAACAGCTCTCAGTTATTGCCATAACTTGTCTTACCAAATAAATGGCAATGTGTCAATCGGGGTCAGTATGTAACTTATTAAACTTTATGTTTGCCAGTGAGTAACAGTTTCTTGTTTACAATTTTGAGAATGAAAATGTTTTATGCAGAATCAATTAGCAAATCAAATATTGTACAAAATGGCATATCAACTCAAACTATTCTCAGTTTTGCCAGAAATCTAGATATCCTTGGGATTGGCAACTTTACAAACCAATGTCATCATATAACTTGTCAGAATCAAATTTAAAATGTTTTTTAGACCCAGTACTTTGAAAAAGTACAAATGGGTCTATTACGTTTGTGCAAAAAAAAATGTGCGTAACAGGCAGAAGGAGGCGTGGCAGACCCCATAAAGTATATATATTCTTGATCAGCATCAACAGCCGAGTCGATATAGCCATGTCCGTCTGTCTGTCTGTCCGTCTGTCCGTCTGTCCGTCTGTCCGTCTGTCTGTCTGTCTGTCTGTCTGTCTGTCTGTCTGTCCCTTTTTGTGTCGCCTAGATCTCAGAGACTATAAGAGCTAGAGACACCAAATTTGGCATGTAGGTTCATCTATATCTCCCATTGATCAAGTTTGTTTTAGATTTTTGCCACGCCCCCCTCCGCCCCTGGAAATTGAAATACAAAATTTTGAAGTCGAATTACAAGAGCCCCTTGAAAGCTAGCCCCTTGATTTTTGGTACAAATAACATACACTATAATCCAAACCTATCCAGAAAATTTCATTCCAATCGGATGATAAACGCGAAAGTTATTCAACTAACAATGTTACGGGCAAAAGGAAGAAGAAGAGACGCTAGCGACCTCTGTGTTAATTAACTTATTTCGTAGTGGCGCCATCTATTGCATGGTAGGAAACATTGAAGAACAATCTATAGTGAACGCTTTGCTCTCAAAAAGTACTGGGTCTCCTACTGTCGAGCTTGCTCCACTGTAGCTTACTGCATTTTTTGTACTAATTTGGAGGCCAAGAGTTGGTTAAAAGTAAACGCTCTAGATTTAAAACTATGAACTTTATTTTTTCCAAAAAAAAGCCATAAAATATATTTTTGAAACGTATTATTTTTAAATGTATAATCAATTCTTAGAAGCGTTAAACGAAGCTATGCAAGTTTTAAATTATTAAAAAGTTTTCTAAAATACGGTAAATCTTTTAGAATAGATTTTTTGTTAGAAGTGTACTTTAAGCATTTGCTGAGATTCGTTAAGATTTGTTCATGCAAAAGTATTTTCCCTCCAATTATGAAACACTTTGGCACAAAGCAAAGGGCTCGTCATGGGAATTGCGTAGAGGCAACTGTTGAGCATATTGATGAGTCCAGTTCCTGTATTTGTCGCCGCACTATTCATAAAGCGTATACAGAAAGAGAGAGAGAGAGTGACAGGGAGAGAAAGAGAGAGAGGCTGTGGCAAAGTAAGTGCCAATTACGCAAGCTGCCAATAGGGCTATCACGAATGGGGTATGCCACACTCACTCCTTTTCATTTTTGTGTGCCTTTCGTGTATACTAGTATGTGGTACTCATTCATTCATAATTTGCTACGTGTTGCCATGCCACCCATAATGATAATGCTGACTGCCTCCGCTGGTGGTACGCTTACCCATAAACTGTTCATCAAATGATAGGAACACAACAAAAAAAATGTGTAAAGAGGAAAAGAAAATTACAATACACGTTCATGCCAAGAGCTTTTTACTCACTCCCGCCATTATTGCTTCATTATTTACATGCATTCGTGCGTGCTCGCTCTGTGGACTCTCTGTCTGTGTCCTGGGCATTCTGTTCATTAATAACTGCGAATCCTTTTCATCATCGTCATTAAAAAGGCGACGCCTTCTTTCTAATGTCTGGCAGGAAATTACAGCAGCAATAGCTTTGAATAATGGAAGCACTTTACAGACAAAACACTTTTTGACAAGTCAATTTACTAGTTAATTTGATATGCTGCAACTCCATTTGGAAAACATTCACACTCGATTCACACACAAATCTATCAAAGTGAGTGCTCATTCATGTGTCGTATAATTACTTAATAATGCGTTAGTTGTGCAGTTTTGTCGGGGCATTGTTGTCAAATTGCACACAATAGGCAACGTTGCCAAATTTCACAACGCTGCAAAATATGCAACAAAATTCACCTGTAAAAAGCTTCTTGCAAGTCATTTAGCTGTATCAAGTCAAAGTCAAATACCAAATGAGAACTTACAAAGCTATTAAGTTTCTTCTTCTTCAGTGCGAATGAGACACAGAGAAAGAGAGAGAGAGAGGATGAGATGTGTATATATGTCCAGACAGGAACTGTAGTCAACTGGGCAACCACAAACGAGTGGCCTGTCTGGACCACTTGGTTGGAGCATATGGCAGAAGCAGACACATGTTCACATTTTAATTTGTGTTGCATTTCCTGTTGCATTTGAAGAGGAGGCACCACCAAGTGTGGCAAGTGGCAAGGACAGCGGCAAACGACAAACATCTTCTATGTCTCGACTGTGGCATAAAATATTGATTTCAATGGGCTTTGGTTGTCCAGTTAGACAGATGGACGCCTAGTTCATTGCACAGTCAAGCAATTGCAGCAAAACTTGTCTTTAAACAACATTTAATAGCCTAGCTAGCTTAATACTTTTTATCGATAAATATCGATTGATTACGCAGGAAGTCGCTAAATTTTATAAGCTATGTAAAATCCTTAACTGAATAATCGTTAAATATTTTTGAACATATCAATAAGTATGAAAATGAAATATTCTGAAGCAAGCTAATGAATAATAAATAAATCGATAAAAATAATCGATAACCGTAAGTGCTGTTATTCAAATATTTAGTCACTAGCAACATTTGAATTTTTGTTAAGGCAATAAATTAAATATTTCTGCAAATTTAGACATACACCGTTGAATTGAAAATTACGCATAAATTCCATTAAGAGGTTGTTTCCTCGAATATTTTTATCGATCAAAACAATCGATAACTTTATCGACTGCTTGCCACACTGTGCTCAAGCGAGACAGTAGCAGCTGTGGCAATGCTACAACAATTTTGCTAGCCAACAATTTGCTCTCATCTTTTTTTCTTTTGCCATTTATGAATATTCAATAAAAACAACAACGATAACAACAGCAACAACAACCGATGACGATAAAAATGTCTGCCTTGAACAGAAAAAAAAAAAGAGAAGAGAAGAAGAACCAAATGTAAAGCTGGCTCTTAATGCCTATCGTTGCCATAACCACAGACAGCTTCAGCCAACATGCAACACATGAGCCAGCCTTGGATGCTGCCGATGCTGGTGTAGCTGTTGTTGGTTGCATGCAACATTTTGTGTATATGCTAGGAGGAAAGTTTTTATCGCCAGGCGATCGGCAGTGTGTGTGTGTGTGTGTGTGTGTGGCATGAGCCACGTTGTGCTCAACTTTATTACATTCATTATGCGTTTTCAACCCTGTTGGCATTTTTGGGGATACTGTCGCCCTGGCATCGTGCCACAAAAGTCCATAAACAAGTTTTGGGAGTCCTAATCTGCAGCCATGTGGCATGTCCAGGTGCACACGTGTACTAATTGCAGCGGTATTAGTGGCGCTTTGTCAGCGGCTTACAAAACAGAGATAGAGATAGAGATAGAGATAGAGGCATGCCCCAAAATGTTGCTGTTACCCCCTCCTCCTGGCGTAGCTTTTAGTTGAGCTTGTCATGTCAGTTCTGTTTTTGGCTGACTCTTGACAATGTTTCTTCTTTTTTGCTGCTACTGCTGTTGGCAAAACATGTTTGCTAATACCAACAGGACATGGGACAACGCAGGTTGCAAGTTGAATGAATGGCGGGTCATGCCACCGAAAAAGGGCAGCTTTAAAAATGTGTGTGTTCTCTAATGAAGTGTATTCTCATCAAGGCTTCAACTTCATTCTCAACTGATGTCTGGTCATCTGTAACTTTGTCACTTCATTTTTTTGTTTGGGGAGGGGATGTGTGGCATGTTGTTGTGTCTCATGTTGCAAGCTGACTCTGCCACATCCTTCGTGTGCCTAATGGTTGTGACTTTTTGACAGCTCTGCCAAGTATCCACTTTCCCCTGTGCTCTGTGCAGAAACTTCTCTTTCATCTCTGCTTTCCTCCTCTTTCTCTCACTTCTTTACGCTCTCCCCCTTTTGGGGCAAAAGGAAAACATTTGTCTATGTCTCGCCAGTGGCCATTTTATGGCCATATATTTTATGTGCAGCTTATTAGTTTGCTTTCAATATTTATTGTATTTGACTTTGAATGCGTATAAAGATCCTTATTGCTAGATTAAGCTATAGTTGAAGCCTATTCAAATCTTTGCAGTGTTGCCAAACTTCACACATATTAATACAAATAAATATTGAACTGAAACCTGAATATTGAACTAAACTACGTTATCTTAGATTCCCTTAATGTTTAAGGTATTGTTTAACTGACTTGGCCTTTTATGTAATGTAATTTCTTATTTATATTCCCTAGAATTGAAACTGTAGCCTATTCAAATCTTTGCAGTGTTGCCAAACTTCAAATTTAATATCTTACACAATAATACCAATAAATATTGAACTGAAACCTCTTTTTGATCGATATAAACTAGGATATCTTAGATTTCTTTTATATTCAAGGTATAGTTTTGCTCTGTGTCGCACTGTTGCCTAATTTCATGCATCCCTGTTGCCACGCTTCATCCACGAAAATCGTATTCAATTAATAAGGATAAACTAATGGTTATTTTCACTGTTACTTTCTATAACATTTAGTATTTTATTCCGTTTTCCCTACAACAATTTAGATGCTAAATATCGATGTAACGTTCGTGTAAGGTGTATATTTTAACATGTGTAATACAGTTTGCCAATTTGATAACATTTAAGAATTGTGTTCCCAACTAATGTATATATGAATCTGAATGAGTGCTATAAAATATATATCTTAGGTATTGTTAAGGTCTGCATACCTTGTGGGTATGTGTATGGTTAACTGTTTAACTGTTGTAGTTGTTGCTTATCGCCTTCAGATGTTAGATGTTATTGTTTCTTGTTCAATACCGTTTTCTTCATCCTGTGGTGGTGCATCATCAACGGGCCCAAGACCATTCTGAGTACCATAGACTACATCTAAAACCTTTTGTTTTATCTGAGCTGCATCGGCATCCTGGTCATCCTGGCAAAACAATTCGATGGTGAGCAATTTGTTCATATAGAAGTCACGCTGTTTTTCCATTTCTTCGCAACGCAAGCGCAAATCCATAATTTGTTTGGTTATATTCTCAAACTGTTGATTTTTCTCATCTTCAATGCTCTTCTTATTTGGTGATACCTTACAGATGGGCTTTCGTGTAGAAGGTGGTGCTGTTTTCTTTACCTGTCCTTTAACTCTCGGAGATTTAACATCTCCAGGGCCAAAGCCCATTGGAGCCCCTTTACGTACGGCACTCGCATCATAATCTTTGGTTATGGCATTGGAATTGGCATCGAAAAACTTTTTAAACCATTGCAAAAACTCGAAATTGTCTTGAAAACGACCCTTTACCAATTTGTCAATGGGTACTATCTTATTAACTGCCATCTTTTGGAATGCCACCTGCAACATCTTAAAGTTATGTATGTATTCCGTCTCCAGATTCGTACAGAATTTAATACGTTTGATGGCCACCGAATTGGGAAACAACATATCCATGAACTGACAATAAGCAGCTCCCGTGCATAGTTCATCAATTTTTGTGAATCGAGATTGTAAAGTCGTATTTACCCAAGCCAACATCTCATTGCGTGACATATTCTTCATGGTCGATTTGTTGTAGCATACGTTAATAGCCATGGCTCTGAATTGTGCTCTCTTATCGCTCATTGCTATTGGTATTGGGAAATGCAATTACAAGTGATTTAATTACGTTCTTTGACTTACTTACTTTGGCTAATTTTCGAACGATACTATTGAGCAAAAAATTGTATTCCGTTTTCAAGTTGTGTTGTCGACTTGAAATTATAAGTAGACTGATTTCTCGAGGCATTTTTTTTGTGTTTTTGACTCAATTGAGTTCTAGCTTATCCTTTTGCATTTTGCACAAATTTCTAGCAGCAACGTTGCCAAATTTCACATATAACACTATAAATTGAGTTTTAAACTGCTAAATTTTAGTTTAGTTTTTCAGTGCATTTTGTACATTATTCGTTAAAATTGCGAGTGAAAATTTAGGATTTTGGCTAGACTTGAATCTGCCACGTTGCCAAATTTCACACAAAACCAGTTTTAATTATGCATTCATACGGCGAACTTGCAACAAATCGACAACATGTCAACATCACGCTTCAATTAGCCAGACCCAAATTTCAGTTTAGGCCTCGCCACACTGAAAAACACACACTTACACACACACACATGCACAGTCATAATGGCAAGCTGTCGTCAACATACGTCTAGGACATACTGTGCTTCATAGTCCTAACTCACTCTAAATTCAGCATAAAACTAAACACAACACAGACAGAACGCAGTACAGGCACATATGTCACCCAGCTACTGAATGTTTAACTGAATTCTTAGTTTTGTTGCTGTTTTTGTTGTTGTTTTTGCTGAAGTTGGAGTTGTTGCTGTTGTTGTTGCTTTTGACGCAGTTGTTGGCATTGCGGTTTTTTTTGGCTGCCATTAAATGTAATTCTCTGTGGTTTTTATGGTTTTTTAAAACATTCAACAACATTTTACGTGGCTGCTATTTATCTTTTATTTCGGCACTCGCTTTCAAATCCCCTTTGCTTTCTGTGTTTCTCTCTCTCTCTCTCTCTCTCTCTGTCTCTATTCCACTACCTTTTTCCCCTTTACTATCTATCTCTATAGATGCTGCTCTGTGGCATGTCCCTTGTCCCGTGTTGCCTCGCACGTTTTGTTGTCGTTGTTAGTTGTGTGTGTGTGTGTGTGTTGTCGCTGCGCTGCGTCAGGCAATAATTCAGTCTCGAGTGCAATTTGGCGATTCTACACACACACACACATCTCACACACACACGTGCGGCATTTTTAAGCTTATCTCGCTGCTCACCTTTTTGTCAAACTATTAGCACAACGACTGCACCACTGTTGCACAGTGGGCTTTAAATTTGAGTTGTGGTTGCTTTTAGATAAAGCCAACAATATGACACTATCTAAACTTCACAATCATTATTTATGATGAAATCCTTGAAAGCATTTGTTATATATGAGGTTATTTTGAGTCCCTTTTAAAACTAGACTTCTACAAATAACTAGATTTGGGATTAATATGAAATTTAAGTAGAAATGTGTGGATCAATATTCATTACATAAATTAAAAATGAGTCAATATTTATTTCATTTATTTGTTGTACTGAAAGAATTCTATAAACAGACTTAGGATAAATTTAGTCGGAATTGTTCTTAAAAATGATTAAATATTAAGTTTATTTATTTGTTCTTCTCTGTGAATTTGGGTAGTTAACTTATAAGGGGGTTTCAAATAGATGTGAGTTAATATAGATAGACTAATATAGACTAATAGATAGACTAAACTTGTTACTGATTCAAGCAATAGTTCTATTAGAACTAATGTATCTTTATTGTTTATTTTCTTCTCTTAGCAGTAGTTTTGATTTTATTTTATAGCTCTTGTAGAACTAATAGATCTACCTTGCTTAGTATAATTATAATTTTAATGTACTATGCTAATAAAATACTTATTAATATAAATATTTAAATTTGTTTTGCTCAAAATATTTCTAGACGTACGTTCAATGCATAAAAAATAAAACCAAAAAATAAAGACAAAATCTAGAATAAGCTCAGTTTCAAAATCTTCCTCCTTTGTTTTTTACCAACTCTGAAAGCTAAAGTTTAATTATGCTGACTGATTAAAATGAATTTGTTGTGTTGCTTTTGTGTTATTTAGAATCTGTTGACTGAAAGAAAGAGCTTTTGGTGTCTTTTTATCATCTACGATTGTCTTTCATTAATTTCGATTGTCGTCTTCTTTTACAACATTTGTCGTAGCATTTGAAATATTTCATTGCATACTTCTGTGCGGTTGCATTCGCTATACGCTATTTGGCAATTTGTTGTGCAATTTATTAGCAAGCGACTTGAGAGTAGAGCATTTTTTGAGGGGCATGCAACGGGGTGGCATGATCTGACATACAATATATATGTTGTCAATGGCTGGGAATTTTTATATTGCAATTGGCATTGAATTTTGCAGGCAGACAGACTAATATTTAACAAAAGGTGTGCTCGTCTAGCTTGTAAGTGGCAAGCACTGTTGGCAGATGGCAGGTGGCAAGTTCCAAGTGGCAGGAGCAATGGCGATTTTCATTTTCAGCCGCCAGAAGTCGGCCGGAAGTCAACTTACTTTCGTTGTCTGAGCTCTCAACGTCTGCAACGTCGACTCTGTCTGTTGTCTACTTCCGCTTGGCAGTCGAAATTCAACTCTCTGACCCTGAAATGGCAAAAGAGTACACAGAGGAAAATGTCGAACTCAAAAATAAATCAAAAATAAATGCATAGTGACTAGCTCATTAATTTATAAGACTTGTCTTGTAATAATTAAGGAAATAGACTGTTTATTTGCTTGCTTAGAATTCTCAAATGGTTCTAGTTTGTGAGCTACAAGGAGCGTATGAATGGGCTCTTAAATATTAAGACTATGCCTAAAGCCTAATTTCGGTATTAGGACCTTACTTAGTTAAACACTAAATGATTAAATTGCTGTTGATATTTTATTATAAAAGCTTCTTTTTTTACTTGTTTAAATTGATATAAACCCAACAACGAACGGCTTAATGTAATTACGGTTTGAAATACATTGAAATACAATTCTTGAATTTATGGACTTACGAAATCCTACTTAAAATTGGAACATAGCTCTAGAGTCTAGACTAGAAAACAAGTTTAATACATATGTGAGTTTATCTTCTAAATACTTGAGTTTTTCGTTCAGTGTAAAGCTGCCAGCTGCTGCTGCTGCTGTTGCATGACTTTTGTTGCTGTTGCTGCTGCTGCTGTTTGTCTGGGCGCGTCGCTTGGTTGCCCCATTGTGTTGCAGTTGCCGGCAAGATTTAAAGTCGCGACTGTTTGCTTAACATTACGCGTAGACAAGTAAACCAACTCCCTCCACATTTTCTCTTTCTTTTTTCATCTCTTTACACACACACACACATATGCGAACAACCCTCAAAGAACATTTAGAAAGAAAAAAAATTGCAGTCGAGCTACTTAGGAAGCTTTGCAATTTCACTTATATATTGAGGGTTGTTGTCAGCAGCTTCCAAAAAAAAGTATATATATATATATGTAAAATGAAAAAGAATTTGAAACTGTAAACAAATGAGAACCTTGAGCTAACTTAATAACCAAAGCATTATGGTCGACTGCCTGCCGTTTTGGGGCCAAAGTCGCGAGCCAAAAATAGTTTTGGGATTTCTTACAAGCACAAGCAAAAAACGCAAAGAGAAATGCAGAGAGAAAAAGTTGGGAAAAGGGCCAAAAAAAAAATAAAGGACTCGACTCGACGCGACTGGTAATAAGCAATACTTAAGACTTAATGCAGGGTATAAAATATGCGCAGCATTTACAGCACAGAATTGAGAAGCTGCGGGTTGCATGTATCCAGATCCCGTTAAGGGTTGTCCTTGTCCTCCCCACAACCGCAACTCGGCTTTCCTCCCCTCCCTCCGTTTGAGTAGGTTTTTGCTCTGATTTTTGATTTAAGCATAATTTTGCAAACATTTTGCAGGAAGAGACGTCCTGCTGCCAGGGTTGCCAAGACTGCCAAGGCTGCCTGCTGTTCGCATTTGAAAAATTTCAAACATTTCTTCAAGGGATTTGTGCAATTTTCCTTTTTATTTTCTAGCTCACTCAACCTTTTCCACTCCGTCTCTCTCGCTCTTTGTATCTTCCCTCGTCTGTTTTGTCTCACATTTAAATGCTTGGCAAATAAACTGGCAACCATTTTGCACCATTTTCTTATTACCATTTATATTTCCATATCATTGCCTTTTCGTTGTCTTTGAGATTTTTCTAGCGTTCTGTCCTTGGTTTCATTTCCTGACTTCTTTTTCTTTTGTCAACGCGGCGTATGATTAATGCCACAAAAAAGGTGCAACATGGCAACACTGTGAAGAATGGATGCTGCCTGACAAAACCCGTTTAATAAATGATATCAAAAATTAAAACTCGCGCGTAAATCAAATTTATACAGTTTTTAAATATTTTTTTTTGTTTGTTTGCCTTACACAGAAGGTGTGTGTGTGTGTGTGTATGTGAAAGTGTGTGTAAGGGCACAACCTAATTTGACAGTCGGCCAGAAATAACTCAATTAGTGCGCGACCCTTTTTCGACTTTACAAGACCCACAAACAAAAAAAAAGGATGTAAGAAAAAAAATGAAAAGGAAAAAAAAGTGGACAACCCTATCCATGACGTTGTTAGTGGTAACGAGCGTTAATGTGGGCTGAGAGCATGTTTCACAGGGTCAGAGGGCGTGGCATGGGCAACTTGTGGCAGCCACGAAGGCCACTTGACTTGCTTGCCACTGAAGTGGCAACTTCTGGCGTTGCTGCCGCTGCAACTCTGCTTGAAACTTATACCCTGCTGAAACTGCCTTTCCTTTTAAAGAATATCTAATTATATTAGGATTTAATTTATCTAAACTCTAAATAAAATAATAATCTTTGATCAGTCTTTATTTTGCACATCTGTCAAATCAATACGAAATTTATATCCACAATTCACTACATTTTAAAAACAAGGTCAAAAAAAGTTGATATTCTTTTCTATATTCTATATTCTACATATATTCCATCATTATCAAAGTATAATATGCATAAATTCAACGAAGCAAATATTAAATTTGATTGAATGTTTTGCTCTAAAAAGTATGCTATAAAAATAACACGAGTTCAGTTTCTTGTTACTTTGACAACATTCATAGAGTATATTCAATGCCATTAATGTAGAGGCTGCTGTTTTTTTCTCAATACATCCGCATTTATATATATATATATATATATTTGTTTATTTATAAACATCAAGAGATATATTTGCATTTGCATAAGCTTCATTGCCGTTGCCTTGGCATCAATTTGGCAGCATTGCTTACAGTTTGGCAAGCATCATTATATGCTCTACACATCAAATGGGGGGTGCATATAACATAATACGTGTACAATGTGTACACTGTATACACAGCAAGCAACACCGCTTTATCCAGCCCTGGCTGCACTTTTCACAGAGAGAGGTAGGAGGAGAGAGAAACCCAGAGGAAAACAACTTCAAAAGGCAGCCCACGGCAATTTTCAATTAAAAACGCCTACGCGGCTGCTACAGAATTTTGATTTTCTCTCTAGAATTTCTTTTTCTCTTTCCCCCTCTCTCTCACTCGTTTTCTCTCTCTTTATTTTTCGCTTTGTTTAACTGCAGAGAAATGTGTAAGATTGCTGCCGGATGATGGGCTGCCCGCGGGGCTCTTTTAAAGTTGAGCCAAAAAATATTTTTCGTTGATGGCATGACATGAGATTGCACTCAAGATTTGACAATGTGTGTGTGTGTGTGTGTGTGTGTAAGGGACTGTGGAGTGAGTACGGGTCGAATATGTCCTAAGGCAATGTGTCAAGCAGGAAACATGTCAAGCAAAATGTTGGCTCTGTCGCTTTTCTATGGCAGCCAACTTGAGGTGTGCTTGAAAATGCAGCAAAAGGCGGTCGAGTGTGTGCTTGTCTCGGCAAACTGTGAATGCAATAGCGCATTTGGTAGCCCTGGCTTGAGAGTTAAAGAAAGAAAAGGTGCATTCAAGAGCTGCCCCACATCATTTCTACTACTAATTTAATCATTTCATCAATTGTTAGCCCTGGTTTTGTATGACAGCTTTGCCTAAAAGTGGAGCCAAGTTTTAAAAATGGCTTTAGTTTACATTTAAGAGCTGGCTCTAGGTACTTTCTTTTAATTTAAAGGTGCTAACTAAGCAGCGCTTAAAGTTATAGCAAAATGTAGCCCTGGTTTTGTATGACAGCCATAATAATTAGTGCGACCAAGCAATTAAAACTATTTAAACTGCTCTTTATAACAACTTTGCTATGTTTTTCGCTAATTTGGTTTATCTAAAAATACAGCGCGATTATTTTGTGCCAATTCTAGCCCTGGTTTTGTATGATAGGCATGCTTTGTAGCATCGATTTTCTTTCGAAATCAATAAAACTCTCTTTTAAATCAGCTTCCCTATGAGTTGCGTTAGTTTAGCTAGCCTAACGATCCATTGCAGGCATTTACGGCTCGTAGTAGCCCTGGTATTGTATAACAGCTTTGAATTTGGGTATAGCTTAGCATCCCAAACCATTTTTGCTAGCTTTAATATTATTTTTGGCTTATTTCTTGCAACTTTGGTTAATCTATCAATGCATCACAGCCACTTTCAGCTTGTTGTAGCCCTGGTTTTATATGGAAGCTGTGCTTCAAAGATAAGCACTGTAGTTTGTACCCGCTTTGATGCAAAGCAGAGCTGCTTACAAGCTCCGAAATCAACTTAAACTCATCATAGTTACAGCGTTTAAGTTTAGAGAGTATTTGTTTTCAATGTATCATTGTCAACTTATAGACTAATGTATCGAATAACTCTTTTCTTATATCTGATTTTTATAGTCACGCGGATCTCTCGTCTCCAGCTCGGAGGGCGGTATTTTGGCCGAGGGCGAAACATCGAGTGATGAGGAAAGCTCCCGCGATTCCAGCGACAATTCACCGCCATGTGATTTGGGCCTTATGGAGCGATTGCTTTTAACACATCCCATGTGGTTTTTGCCCGGTATTCAACGTTCCGGAGCCGTACATTTGTTGCAAGGGAAAGAGGAAGGGGTGAGTGCAACTGAATGATAATTATTATAAATTTATTGATATCATTTAATGAGACAATTGCCGACGTATGGCACACAAAATAAACAAATAAAATTTGGGGTGAATAATCAGCAAACACACAAAATTTGCAAACAATTTGCATATGATGAAATTGAGTGAGAGCAAAAAAAGCATTGCATACAAACAGGCGCAATTTACATATACAAATTGCAATCAATTAACGTGTGGCAATATCTCTGAGGTTTAGGGGGCACGGATTTACATGCGTGTCCAGCACAAATCCCGGAGGAGAGCGGAAGAATGGGAGAATGGGAGAGAGAGAGAGAGAAAGTTGGGGAGTGATTCATTAATATTACGACAGCGACAACAATGCGAAGCCCTTTTAATTGTAAATGTATAAAGATAAACAAAGAAATGTTGCCAGGATGCGAATTCGTGAGGACATCACCAGGATACCCGCTAGGACGTGAATTCACCAGGAGTTGCTGTGCTGGCAAAAATTTCATTGAAATTTATCTGGTCAGCCAGACAGACAGACAAAAGGCGACCAACGAGCAGCAGAGACAAAAGCCATTCAATGGGATTTACATTTACGTCTGCAAAGAAGAAGAATGAGCAGTGGGCGGTGGTCGTACAGGGGGCGTGGCTACCGGCTACTGGCTACTGGTCATTTTGTGATTCAAGGCGCTTTTTGCATAGACAATTGAAATTACGAGCAGAGAAGCGAATGCCCAACAAATTGTACAGATTCAATAAGTTAGCCAACCCCCAAACAAATAAGAATGCTTTAGTCAAGAATGCTCGACTCCGAGATACCCTAAGACACGTTTTTACACGTTTGAATCGTATTAACTGCCTATCTTAAATCAAGTCTCTAGCTTTTAAATTCTTCACTTTTAATTTGTAGTGTATTGTAACTAAATTAATTTGCCTGCACATTTAAGAAGTGTACATACTAAATTTGGTGTTTCTAGCTCTTACCAACTCTGAGATATGTTTAGCTTAATAAACTCTAGTCTAGGGTATAAAAACTGTCGCAGATGAGACAAGTCCAAGTGCTGCCCCAGCAATTATCACGTGTATAACAGGCAGTAGACAGACGAAGAGATAGAAGGACAGACAGACAGGCAGACAGAAAGACAGAAAGACAGACATATAGATAGTCTGGCAGGCTGAGGAAAATAGAATGAATCAGTGAATGCTTCATCGAATCGCTCGAATGCCAACTAAATTGCTTGTCATTTGTTCTCGCATGGCATTCACTTCAACTACAACAACAACAATGAGAGAACAACAACATTAGTCGCAAGGCGATGGGCGTGGCATACACAACACTAATTGAAAATTATACCTTAAGCTTAAGTATATGCACAGAAAAAATATCTAGGACTACCAGGACAAATTCAATCGCTTTAAAAACTGTCAAGCGAATTAAATGTTAACTTTTCCAAATAGTTGTAAATTTATTATTTAAATTCAAATTGAATTTTCAAATTTTGGACTTGATCAACTTTCATGTAGAGCTTGAAAATAACTTAATCTCAAGTTATTAACCTCTAGAAATTCAGCTAAAATAGCTTAAATATCTTAACTTATCGTTATTTTCGCAAATTCAGCATGTAAATTTCGAATGCAGCCTGAAAGTATGCAACGGAAATTTCAATTACGAACTTTATCCGCAGTTTTTTGCATCAAGTTTCACAAAGAACGCGAGCCGAACGCATTGTGAATATTGGAAAAGAACTTTATATTCAAACACAAATTGAAGTGAATACTCGTTTATTGAACATGGCACGCGACGCAGCTGCACTCGAGTCCTCTTTTAATTCCCGTCTCCCCTTTTTCCTTTAGCGAGAGGGGCATAAGAGAGAAGAAATAAGTGAAAAGCGTTTTTTCAGCTCGGCAATTTTCAATTGTCGAACGCGTCGCAACAATGGCGCATTGATTGAACGCAGCGTGGGAGAAGAGAAAAGGAGACTAGAGAATTTAGTGAGAAAGAGGGGAATACAGTGCAGTGTTGGCCACTTTTCAGGGCCTAAGAAAGCTATATAAACATATAAAAAAAAGCTGGAAAATGTTGAAGAAATCCATATATAGTTTATAGGTTGTTTGATTATACTATGTATATTGAACTTGTGCAATGAACAAACAATCTTTTTGAATGAAAGTTTCGACCTCAGGGACTATGAGAACTACAGACACCATATTTGATCCGAAGGTTCCTTTATATATACTCTAAGTAGATCAATTTTATCTATAATTGCTTTAATTGGCTGAACAGAAAATAGCTCATTTGGCAACACTGATTGATGGTTGGGTTGTATTAGGCAAGAAACTTTTGCACTTTTCTGCCAACGTTTCAACCTTTTCTGCTCCATCTCTTTCTCCCTTTCTCTCTCTCTCTCTCTTTCTGTCTCTTTCGCTTTCTATTTGCCCATTGAAACGCTAATTGCATGCGTCGACGTCGCAATCGGCAATTATACGCCTTGCGGATCGACACTGCACCACATTTGTTTAGGTTTTGCTTGCAGCAGTTGTTACGCATTTGTTTATGCGTTTAATAAAAAAGTATTTGCATAATTGAAATTGAAATTGAAGCAGCCGTTTCAAGTGACCGTTACCTCACATCCTTGCTCCCCATTTGGCGTCCTCTTTAACTGCTCTCAGTCAGAGTCCATTGAATGTGACCCTCTGTGTAAACGGCACTGGTAAATGTTTGTAATTAAAAATCAATCAATATGTTTGAGCTACGAATGTGGCTGCGAACGCTGACCATTTGTGGCAACACATGTGGCATGCAACAACAGCAACAACAACAACAAGAACAGCATTTAGTCACTTTTGGTCCATTTGCCTGCCTGGTATTTTAATTACTTGTTGTGCCCGTTGTCCTCATGTATTTCCATCTGTCAATTTCTTGCACATACCCCGTAGTCATTAAGTGTACCAATAAGTGGGTAGCTTAGTGTTGAGCAAAGGTTTGTGACCAGCCAAAGGCAATTCTTTAATTTTCTTTCAGATATTCTTAATAATTTTAAAGCATTTTCAAGTGTACTCTATATATGCCAAGATTTTAAACTCGAATTTAATTCATTTTATTATAGATTTTCCCATTTGTGAGCAATTAAAGTTGCTTTCAAGAACACTTGGGCTGCTGATGTACAGGGTATCCGCTTGTCGTTCACTCAGCGCATTCTTAAATTTCTTTTATTCTCCTCTCAGCTTTCACTGTCTGCACCATCAATCATAAATGCTGCAAATGAAAGCTGAATCTGGTCACATGTGCGTGCAAATTGTTGTTGTTCTTGTTCCTGTTGTTGTTCTTATTGTTGTTGTCACTTTTTGTTGTGATTTTTTATGTTTATACTTTTTTTTTTGCTTTTGTTTTTGTTTTTGAGGCAGCAACATTTGGTGTCAGGGATTTGTTATGCCGACCACAGAATGTAATTAGCAACAAATGGCGAATGATGAAGGCTTCCTGTGGATGTGATGGAAATATATATAAATTAGGATGGAGTTAAAAAAAAACTCTATATGAGTATGTGTGTTGATGTGTGCGTGTGTATGTGTGTGTGTGTGTGTGAGTGTATTGCTTTCCCTTTTCCTGTAGAAATAACACCTCTTTGAGGTTTGGCAACATCATTAGCTATGTTAAGGGGAATTCTAGATATGCAACAATTTGAAGCATTTCAATAGGTTTTCATTTTATTGGATGCGAACTTTTGTTGCAGAGAAACTTTTAGCTGCGCCTAAAAGTTTGCCCTGAACTTTTGCGATTTTTCTCAACAATTTTTCTTTGGAAAATCTTAAACAGATCAAAAACATTTCCTGGTATTCCTGATACTATTTTCGGTGGTACATCATACGAAATTCGATTAATAGGAATTAAAATTGAAGTTATTTTTATTCAACAGCTTTTTATTAATATTGATTCACAATGCTGCACCACATGACGTATGCGCAATATTCAACTATTTGTGACTGCATTTATTTGCCATTGATTGTTTTTTTTATGTCTTTTATGAATTTTCTTATTACTTTTTGGCTGTGATCTCTTTGACTGCATTTGATTTATGCGGCAGGACATTAAACGATTCATTGCATAGCCGCAGGCGCCAAACCAAAATGAACTTGTTAAGCTGCATGCCCCCCTCTCTATCCCTTCCCCTTCCCCTCTTCAACTCTACACATTTCAATGCTTTGCAAACTGAGCTCAACTCATAGCTTAAATGGCCAATAGACAAGCGGACAAAGCAATCAAATTGAATTTTTTCGATGTCGATGGAATTTTTCGGCTTTGTCGTTTGGCATGTGTTTCAATGTCAGAGTGGTGAGAGGGGAGGGAGTGTGGTCGAAGGGGGTAGTCAGCTTACAACATGGCAAAAAGTCATTGGAAAAAAAACAACATTACACAAAAAAAAAAGCGATTGAAAGAAACAGTATCTGTAGCCACATAGGCGCAGACAGTTTTTATTTATCACCAGCAGGGGCTAAACGTTAGAATAAGAGGGGCAAGGGGTTAGAGGTGAGGGTTGAGTGTTGAGGGTTGAGGTAGGGGGATGCTTAATGGTAGGGGTATGCCATCAACAACAGACATTGGCAGTGGCATTGGCATTGGAACAGTGGCAGCCACAGCTGATGAGCGATAACGTTGCAGACAGCTGTAGTATGAGCACCAGCTGTGTATGTGTGTATATATATATATATATATTTGTATGTGTGTGTGTGTGTGTGATTGTGTATGAGACATGCAGACATTGGGGGTAAGTACAGATGACAAGCAAAGCCAGCCAACCAGGCCCAAAAGGGTTGCAGAAGCATGACACCAAAGCACAGACTGTAGGTAGGGAGATCAATTGAACAGAAGTCATAAGATGCATAGTTAACAAGCCATAAGCAAAGCTGGAGCGTTGCCAGATGGTCCAATAAAAAAAGCAAGTGATAGAGTTGCCCAACAAATTACAAAAGTGGGAGTAAAACATAAACTAACTAAAAAGTGCAAATTTTGGTTGACCAAAAATTCTCTTTTTAGATAAATTTATAGTAAAATATCTGCCAACAATAACGAATTTCAAAATTCCTAAACAAAATTCTCTTTGAAATCAACTTTGAATAGAATGCATCCTTTTTTTTACAAAGTGCATGGGGTTACCTATTGGATTTTTTACAAAATAACAATAATTATTACCTTTTAAGAAGAGTCAGTTTATGTTATAGCTATTAATACTAAATCAAATTAAGCTTAAAATTGTAGACACTCATACTTTATTTCCTGGGAAGCTGCTATTATTTAAAGTCCTTTCACCTTTCATATCATCGAACTTTTCTAGCAAATCTATTGTTATATTTAATTATATAATCATCTTTAATATTTGAATATAGTTCATTTAATAAGAAGTTCATTAGATCCTTAAAAAAATTGGTAATATTATTTTAATACTCTTTCATAATACATATATCCTCATAGAGATGGATTCTTTGTAAAATCATCATTATATAAAAACAGTTTTACTTTATTTCTTAACAATTTAACGAAGCTTAAATGCGTTTCTATTATAAAATATCTTCAAGATTTGTCAGCTTTCAACTCTTTAAATTGTCAATAAAGGCAAAATTTCAACAGAATTTCAATTAATTTCACTTAAAGTCTTGTCACACATGGCGTATGAGCAACGTGGCTCATAATCAAGGGATGGAAGCTGTCTGAATGCATTTTGGCTTAACTCGTTATACAATAACAACAGCAGCAACAACAGCAACAACAACTACAACAACAACATCGACAACATCGACGACGACAACAGGCAATGGCGACACATTGTGCTAATGAATTATTAACAAAAATTATAATTGAAAGCCGCTTTGCAAATGAGTTTAATGCACCTAAAATACAGCAACAGAGTGTGTATTGTGGGTGTGGGTGTGGGTGTGTATATATAATGGTGTGTGTGTGTGTGTGTGTGTGTGTGTGTGTGTGAATGCTGTGTGTGTGCAACTGACGAGCCAATGATGAAAAGGCGAAATTGAAAAGCAAAAACGTGAATGGAACAACAACGGAAATCAAGGGAAATCAGCTTAAGGCAGATTTGCCACAAAGCTTGAGGAGAGAGAAAAGGAGATAGAGATAGAGATAAGAGAAGAGAAGAAGGGAGGAAGGGAATGCCTTTAGACTGACTCTTGAACTGCACAACGAAAATCCGCTTAACAGACAATGCAGCCGCTTTCAAAACAGCCATGAGAAGGGAGAAAGAAAAGAAACAGGAATTGGAAAATAAAGATGGAGAAGGAGGTCAGTCAAATGGACAGCAAAAGGCAAATGAGATATCAAGTCAGAACAACAATGTGAGAAGCAGTAGGAAATAGTACTCCAAGGGAATGGGAATGGGAATTGGAATGGGAATGTGAGTACAGGGTGCACTACAGGGTGTAGCAACGACCCGTGGTCTGTGTCTTTGCCTCATTGTTGGACTTTGGATTCAAATTCAATTTGCTATGCAAAGAAAGCGTTGCGCAAGTAAAACAAAAAACCCTCAAAAAATAAA
Source organism: Drosophila neotestacea (assembly GCA_035044365.1). Lineage (NCBI taxonomy): Eukaryota > Metazoa > Arthropoda > Insecta > Diptera > Drosophilidae > Drosophila > Drosophila neotestacea. Next base: position 119,055 of record JAWNMD010000337.1, read on the forward strand.
GAAAAAAGGCAGCTAAATGAATGTCAATGAAATGCAAATGCCGGGTTCAATGCAGTGGGCGGGGGTTAAACATTTAAAAGGGGGAAGGGGGGAGTTGGAGGAGGGAAACCATCCCTCGAAGAAAACGCAAGCAGATGAATTTCATGCCATACTCCGAGCTCACATTACCAATTTGAATAAAATATGAGATTTTTATGATATGAAACGACCACACACACAGTCTCTTTCTCTCAATCTCTCAGTCTCTTTCTTCCTCTCTTTCTCTATCTTCCTCTCTTGCAGCTTCACTGTCATGTCCTTTTTTAATGGTCGACCAATGGTTAGATAATAGAGGTCCAGTTTTGACAAAGCACAGCTGGAGACGCTCCTTAGCATAATTTCATTATTTTATGCAGTTTTTTTCTGTCTCTCTACTTTCTCCCATCTCTTTCCCGCCATCTCTTTATTGTTGTTGTTGTCGCACCACATAAACCGCCGACACTCATTAGGCGGCTGTGAATCTCCCCAGGGTTGCACTGTCTGGTGTTAAATTGCCGCCCATTGAAACCGATTCACATTTTTCCCCTTTTTAGGTGGCGACAGTTTTAGTTTCAATTTCATTTTCAGTTTCATTCTCAGTTGCAAGTATTGTTGGGGGAATTATTGTTATGCAGACAATGGTTCAAATGGATCTTTATTATAATTCCATCAAAATGATAGAAAACAGTTTATCAGGCAAGTTCTACAAAACAAGTTTTAGTGTTCCTCAAACTTAAAACTTATTGAATTGAATGTGAATACATTTTAAATTTAATACAATTGCGTGAAATACATTTTGATTAAATTTATGAGTTTTATAAAAGAGAACAATAATAAATAATTTTGTAGAGTATCAAAGTAATTGAAGAGTTGATTTTGAATTCGAAAAACTGTTTCAAAGCACTGACAGTTAAGGAAGACCAACATTTAGAGCAGCTGTTTTCAAAACCCTATAACTCTATCTAAATTTAAACTGCAGCAAACAAAAATCATTTGTACAATGTTATTTTCTTTGTGTATAAAAGTTTAATTGAAAGAATTTAAATTCTTAGACTTTGAATTTGTTTTATACTTATATACTAAATACAAATTAAGATTGAAAATTGAGCTATTGTCTTCTCAATGTATTTATTTATGTACTATTTATCTTGTAGCACTATTATTTAAAACTATTTATATTTATTTAAAAATAGTTTTAAATAAAAATGCAATCTCTGATCCTTAAGACATTACAAAGAGGCATTTCTCTAGAGGCTATTGAATAAGTGCACACTTTATATTGAGCTCGTTTTGTTATAAGTAAAGTTAAGGTAGTTTGACAGCAAGCTTGCAACACTACTTGCAACTTACCACTTACCACTTGCAACATTAAGTATAAGCCTTGCCAATGGTCATTAGAGGCAGTTTACTTGAACGCTTCATTGCGACCAGAGGCCATTATGTTGTCAAGATTTGATGTCAAGCGGTGACTTGATTGATACAGAGAGCGAAAGAGGCAGAGAGAGAGAGAGAAAGAGCAGAGAGATAACTGCATGTGTATAAAATAGAATTTGTAGCATGATTTGATGATTATAGACTAGACTTGGCGCTCGAGCGAGCTCAACGAGTCTATTTGCGGGCCAAAACTTGATTACAACGTTCCCCAAAGGGGTACAGTGGTAAGGGAGGGGAAGGTGAAGAGCTGCACTCTCGATTCATGGCCAGAGACCGCACAACAGATAGACCGACAGACAGACAGACAGACAGATGGAAAGGCAACAACAGCAGCTGCGACACGTTGCGCATAGTGAAGGATAACAGCAGTAGCAAAAGTCCCTCTTGGGGGGAATAGAACGAGAAGAGGAAGTGGGGAGAAGAGGAAAAGGGGCATACCTCATTGGGCTCTAAGCCAAAAAGAAAAAAAAGAAAAAAAAAGGGGTGACGCTGCGGACATTTGAAGCTCTTCTTTTCCCCCACTCCCCTCTACCACACTTACACCCAAAAAAGGCACTCGCGGCAAATAGTCGAGAAATGGAAACCGGAAATGTTGTTACCCCTCAGCCGGTAACAAAATGTGCAGTTGGCAGTGTTGCCGAGTTGCCGAGTTGCCGGAAATGGGCGCAAATGCGACAACGAGACAAGGACAGTGACTTTTTTTATTCACCCTTTCTGCCTCTCTATGTATGCGAACTGAGTGTGCGAGGTGTGTGTGTGTGTGTGTGTTTGTGGTGTGATTTGTGCAATAATTTATGTGCAATTAAATGTAAATACGAACTGCAATGAAGAAACCAGCAGCAAGTTGCATGCAACACAATTGTTCATCACTTTCGCTAGCAATTCGCCAAGTGTTCAAGGGGAAAACTGAGAAATAAGAGAAGAGTAGGCGAAATAGATGAGGTATAGATTTAAATAAAGTTAAATTGCATTTAAATTTGCTTATAACTATACAAATAACCATGTAGAATTTCCTTAGAAAATTACCTTTGCCCGGGAAGGTAGATAAAGATAAAGCAGGGACTGTAATTAATTATTTTTTAAATCAAAAAAGTATTCAGTCATAGTAACTTTAAAAGAACGAGAAAAATATTAATATTCTTTTAGGCAAATCTCTTGTTGATTTACTCACAATAAAGTGATTAGTTTTCAGCTAAGTAATAATTGATTATAATCATTATTTCATATCAGAAAATTAAACACATAAAATAATTTATATTTTACCAGTTTTTTTTATTGACTTTAATCAACTTTTGTTAAGCTAACGATAAAATATCATCAAACTCGTCAACTGCAGTTGGTATTTTAAAATAATTCCTATTTTGAAATATTTACATTTGTTTTTTAATTAAAAGTACAATTTAATTAACCGCAAATACAAAACGAGTTGAAATTGAATTGTGGAACACGCTGCTTTCTCACTTCATTTGGCCAAAGTCGTCAATGTGTTGGACAACATATAAATTAAACGAGACACGAAAAACGAGACACTTGCCACGCCCACAGAAAACATCCAACAAAACGGAAATTGAAACCGTTAACTGCTTTTTGCGGTTTTGCACAGCCCAAAAATGTATTTGTGCAAATGTGTGTGTGAAAATGCAAGTGAAATTTGGTTAACAAGTGCAGGATGTCCAGCTGAGAGGGAAGAGATTGCACAGGTGTAAACTGGAGAGTTGAAAGTGTAGAGAGTTGGAGAGTTGGCGAGTTGGAGAGTGTAGAGTTTCGAGTTTCGAGTTAAGTCTACAGAATGCAAGTCAATGAACTGTTAAGTGAAAATGCATTTGTCGTCGTAGTCGTCTAATGGCATTTCTAGAGCTTCCATTTTAGACGACGCTTAAAAGCTGGCTATACAAAATTGTATGCAATTGTAAGTGTGTATGTGAGAGAGTGTGTGTGTGTGTGTGCATGTGTGTCAGGCAGTAGGCGTGGCTGCAATCGCTGCCCAAAGTAAAAGGCAATTGATTGCAACTATTGTTTGCAATGTGGATTTACATTCACTAAAGAATTTCCAATTTATGCACAAATACAGACAAACTTGCATATAATATATATGTACATACATATATATGTGTATGTACATATTGATGTATGTATTTATGTACATGTGTCTGGGATCAAATGCCGTTACGCCTTTTTATTGTTTTGCCACATTGGTAAAATTTGTCAAGGCGTCCATAAAATGCAGGCAAGCAGGCATTCCCTATCTCTTTCCCTCTTACACTCTCTCTCTGTCTTACACTCTCTTTCGCACCTTCTCTATATATTTCTTTCCCTCTTTATCTCTCTCTCTCTCTGTTCAAGCCACTTGGGCTTTATCCTTTTGTGCAGTTATCTGCTCTTGCTCCAGCAGCTTGTTAAGACATTTTTCCGCTCGTTTTTGTCCTTCGCAAATTGCATTTCCGTGACGGTCAGTCAGCTAGCTGCCACGCCTGCCCCGCCCACACATTGACCACATTATTGAATCAGTAAATAATGTGCTTTCAGCTCGCTTTAAATGGGATCAACCCGTCTTCCTCCTTTTGTCATTCTCCCTCCTTCTTTTGGCCAGCCTGCAGCATTTGCCGTCTGCGTATAATAAAATCAACAGCCGAAAAGTATGCTTTAAAAAGTTGTAGCAACTTCTGGCAAATCAAATAAACATACACTCCATACATATTTTTATGACCAACAATTCCTCCTCTTTTAACTTTACTTTCCCCCTTTTAAGCTCATCATATCAAGTGCGTTTTTTTTATCTTTTGCTTTCAACTGCTTATTGAAAATTGTGCACAGAAATCATAAACAACGCTGCAGGGCGTCCATATTCGTTTTCCCCCTCTCTCTACCACTCTCTCTCTCTCTCCCTTCGTTTTACTCGCTATTTTTCTCATCTAGCTCGCCTTCAAGTTGAACTTCCAAATGCTGTTGTTGCCCCCGCTTTTAGAGTTGGCATTTATTGAAATCTGAAAAAATATAATTGCATGCTTTTAGGGTTGCTCAACAAAATTGAAAAGCACACACACACAAACACACACACAAACACACACACAAAGATTCACACAATAACTTAGCAAAACAGTATAAAATCATATAATAGAAAGCAGAAAGAAATGCAGAAAACGCACATGAAGTTCTTTAAAACACTTTCGCCTCAAGTTTTATTTTAATACAAATAAAAAAGTATTTTGAATAAGCCTAAAAGTGATAAATAATTGCGCGAATTTAACTGGAGAATAGTTTGGAAATTAAATAAAATTAAAGAATTTAACAAATTGAGAAAAACTTTTGACAAATGCTAAACAATAAATAAACTCATAGCTTTCAATAAAATAGTATCATTAGAACATACAATTATATTATAGTATTATTTTAGAAAAGTCCTCTTCCTCATTTAAATTTACACAATTTTCTTTTGTTATCCACACACTAGGGAGTACTTTGCATTCAAATAGAACATGATGTTTACTACACGGAATCTACAGATGTTATGTTACATCATTTTATATCATTCATATATCAAATAACTGAGCTAATTTCAATTGCTAGAGTTCGTATCTGCAACAGAATTGGTCTTGAAATAGATAAGATATCAACTTATCTCTGTAAAAAGAGTCTTTAACAAACTATTTAAATTATCAGCATTTATGACTTAGTCTTCTTTTAAAAAAATAAAAGAATAGAGAGAGATTCAAACATAGTTGAATATTATAGACAATCTTATAGCTATAATTAAGTAAGTTTGACTTTGCTTAGCGTAGGTTTTAATCACATAGATTAGCTAGATGTCAAGTGCATACAGAAATCTGAGAACACAATATAATATCGTGATAACATTGGCTGGAAAACCAAAAGAAATGTAGAGAAAGAGATAAAAGAAATGAGAATTGATGTTAATACAATATTATACACACATATAATATTTCTTTTAGTTAGGTAGCTAATTTGAATTCTTATTGTTTAATCTAAAAAGTTAAAGCTTGATTTATATTTGTAATCATCAGAAATATAATAAAAAATTAAAATATCAATACTGAATTCTACTTTAAAGAGTTTCCAGAATTTAAAATTCGAAGAACTTAAAAAAAAAATCTTTTAATCACTGGCAACAACAAATTTTAAAATGTTATGTTACTTTTCCTGTAAACATATACACATAGTAGTAACCACATTTAGTGAGTCTATACCCTTCTTTATTATTTTCCTCACTTTTAAATTTTGGCGAAATGCTGTTGAAATTGTTTAGTGGAACATGGCGACATTTTATAGGGGAAAAGCATTTGCAATTGTGCGTGACTTTAAGTGAAACGCTCATTATGAAAACTTTTACAAGCGATTAACAAAAAATGCACAAGATTCTGGACACCGCCTGCCACTTGACCAGGTCTAAACGGAGAAGGAGTATGAAGAGAAGAAGTGAAGAAGAGAAGATGATGAAGAAGTAGGGGGGTCCAAGAGAAGCTCATGCCACTTGCCACTTGCCACACGACTTGGCTGCTTTGTCGCAGCGTCTGCAAAGTTTTCACTGGCCGCCAAGACAAAAGGAAGTAAACCAGAGAAGGGCAGACAGACGGATAGAAAGAGAGAGAGAAAAGTGTGTGAGAGACAAAGATGGAGAGAGGAAGGTGAGGGGCAAGTCGGTTGGGGGCAGCGATACTTGTAAGGATGTCTTGTTGCATGCTTGCAGGCGTCGCGTCGCAACGCATGGAATACCAATTTATCATTTATCATTGTTTTTGGCGCCTGGAAAATGTGCGGGACAAGTGAGGAAAAAGGGGGAAGACTGGGGAAAATGTGAAATTTATGTGCGCGCATTTTTAACGCAACATTTAACGCGGGCAAACGGAAATGTGGGCGGGGCAGTCGAAAAGGGAGGGGGGGCGACAACAGAAGCTGATTTACGTGGCTTGGAATTATGACAACATCTCACTCAATAACATGCCTCTCACTCTTACATACTGTCTCCCTCTAACACATTTGTAGATTGTCAAAGAAAAAATCTAAAGATCTTTGTGTTTAAGCTAAGCGAGCATGAAAGCCCAAAAAGAGAGTGCTGGACATAAAGATACCCTGGATCCCTATTTAAATACAAAATTGCACAACTTTGTCAAAACTAGACAGATTTTTATGGGGCTTGTCATTTTGATCATGGTTTGATCTATAATTTGATTATATCTATATTTAAAAATATATACTATAATATGAATAAATTAAATTGAGTGATTGTCTCTTTTGATTAAGAAATTAATGAAATATAAAAATCCCTTACTCATACTCTACCCTTTTTTGTTGCCTCTTTCTGATTTGCAGACATTTATTGTGCGTGGCTCAAGTCAACCAAATACAATGGCGGTTTCAGTTCGTCTTCCACGGGATGCGGGTCCTTATGTCGAACACTATCTGATCCAATCGCAGGATAACATATTGAGCCTGGAAAGTTCTCGCTTTAAATTTGGTTCAATTCCCGCATTGATTGCCCATTATGCTCAATGTTGTGATGAATTGCCCGTTCAATTGATGTTGCCTCGTGTGCTGCGTGAGGCGAACAATCGTAAGAAGCTCTCATCACTCGCATTATTGGGTCAGGAATTTTGGAGCTATGCAACCGGTCCGGGAATCTCGGGTCATCCCATTGCCGGTAAGAATTTGACGACAGCTTCAACTCTGGTGGAGCAACAACAGCAACAGCTTCTTTTGGATGCCAAATCACCATTATCGTTGACAGAGACAAGTGGTTTAGGCACTGCCACGTTTTTTAGTGATGGTAAACCACAAATGGCAGTGCAACCACCGCAAACCATGTTCAGTCCGACGGGAAGTGGACAACTTTTGGGTTTTTTTAGCCAAGCCGGAACACCATCCGATACAAACTCGAGCATGAGTTCATTCTCAATTAGCGGAGGACAACAGATGCAACAACTTTTGAGTCCCAACTCGGTGGATTCAGTTATACTCACCATGTCGCCGGTGGATGCACAAAGTTATCTGCCAGGTGGTGGTGGTGGTGTTGCAACTCCCTTGGAACCACAGCAGCAGCAACCATTGCAACCATTGCAGCCATTGTTGCAGGGCAGCAATAATCTGAGCACGTTCAAGACAACGACAGCAACTTCAGCAACTATAACGGAACTGGAGCAAGTGCGTCCACAGCGACCAAAGCCACCAAATACATTGAATCTCAAGCCACCAGCACCGCCAATGCGTTGGTCAAAGCCCCATTCACCAGATCAATTGGGCAACAATTTTACAGTGACCACAACGGTTACATTCTCCATGGAGAATAATGGAAATGCAGCAGGCGTAGGGAACAGGAACAGGAGCAGGAACAGGAGCCTTAGCCGGAGTTCCTGCCAATTCAAAGGGAAATCCCGCTCAATTCGTGGAGGTTACTACACCGGCTTCCAGTAATCCCTTCAATGCTCTTCTCAATTCTCAGGCCAGCACCAGCACGTTCCAAACATTTGCCAAGCGTCTCTCCCCCGAGGGGGAATGTAAGGATACATTATCCTCACAGGGCACTTCCTCCTCCAACGATAGCCGCTGGCAATCACAATCGCAATCACAATCACAATCAAGTCGTGACTCAAGTCACAGTCAACGCAAGATTCTATCACCGTTGACACCAAATGGGGCTGGAATGTTGCCAGGACAGAGCACTGGTAGTAGCAGCAGCAAATCTCGAAAATCACGTATACGCAAGGAATCAAAGCATTACCAGGAATCCGATATATTAGAAAGTCCGCCGGCTCAGTATTGTGCCAGTGCATTAAGCGATAAGATAAGCGACTATGAGGATGTCTGGTCACATGATCCCAGCGATCGAGCCAGTTTATTGACCAGCTTCAAACCGGGTTTTGATCGACGCCCCGATCTGCTAGCCGAGACACGTAAGTAGAGAGTAAAGATAAAGAATAAGTCGATAGTAGTATCCACATTAAGATTACGCAAATTATATACCTATCAAAAAATATTAGTCTTTTCCATTTGTTAAATATGTACATTAATAATCATGTTCAACATCATTATAAAAATTAATATTCAACAGTTCAATTATTTTCGAAAATCTAGACAGAAATATAGAGAATAAATGTGGAAGATGAAGTACATTGTAATTAGGAATGGGATATTGATACTAAGTAGTTAATATCAGGATAATGAATTCATAGCATATTTAATCAAAATATAGATCGAAACTATATTAATCTGTTTCATTTCTAAAAAATTGTAGGAAGAAATACTAAGGAAACTGATATTAGAAAAAATATCAAGTAAAATATAAATAAATATTAATCAGCTGAATTCTTTAAAAATGTTAAAGTTAGAATAATGAATGAATAAGACGACTTTTCGATATGAATAATCGATACTGTTTTATATAGAAACGCACAATATCGAGGTTTCAAAAATTGACTTCCTTGCGAGAAAAAGTTCCGAAAAACTGTCACTTATTTGTTTGTATTTTAATAGACTATTAACTGATTTTCAAAGATCTATGATCGTTTTGTATGCTAATCGATACGCATCTTAAAAATATTACAAACTACAACTTTTATGATAAAGAAGAAGAGTTATTACAACAACTCATTTTTACAAAGCTCTACCCGAAAAGTCATTTTACTCCATTGTACTTTCGGTTAAGAAGAACTTATCTCCAGAGCTAGTATTATTTTTTTTGAATTTCAGGAAATATTAAAGATTTATTAATTCAAGCAATTTAATTGTCTTTCAACTAATTTTGAATACCTTTTAAAACTGCAAACAACTTTTTACCAGCTAGTTCCACAAAAATCGCATTGAGTTCTTTTAAATTATTGTTTTATTCCATCAATAACTTTATATTAAAAGGCATTTCTAAATTGTAATCCGTTTTCCTTTCATAATGTTCTCTCCTACTACAGCCAGCACACCCACACAGCAACTGTTGTCGCCCTGCGAGGAGTTAAGCAACAGCAACAATAGCAACAATAGCAACAACAGCAACAGCAATAGCAACAATCATGACAGCAGTCAGCAACTGTTGCAATTCTCTGGCGATGCTCCGCCTCGTTCTCGAGCTGGTCTCCTGTTGCCGCTGGCAATGACACAATCCTTGACGGAACATAGCGCTGGTGGTGTTAATGGGGATGATGGTGGCGATACCACGCCCACTGCAGCACAAACGCCAGGATCGAGGAGCAAACAGGGAAGTCCCTTTTATGCTGAACCAGCGGATGCATTGCGTCAAGCGGGATTCACAAATGCAGCAGCTGCCATTTTGAGGAGACAACAACGCAGTCAATTGTTGCCCGCCAATCAGAGGCACTCGGAGCCCCTTAAAGGAGGCGTGGCAACAACAGCAACACCATTATTACACCCAGCCGAGTTGGAGAAGCTCGCTGGCAGTTTGGATGAGCTGAAGCAGAAACCAAAGCCATTGGCACAACAACCCCAAGCGAAACGTGGACGCAATCGTATCGATCATTGGCAGCTGGATAGCAGCTGGGAGTTTATGGCCAAGCAGGAGACAAATGGTGGGGATTATGATGCCACCACTGATTGGCAGGAGAAAGAGAATTCATTGGGAAGGGATAAGGATACAAGTGGTTCAAAGAAACGTCCACTTACTGTACATCAGATCATTGCCAAACGTTTGCCCGATCTCAATCTTCCCGAGCTCGTGCGTTGCTCGACACCACCACAAGTAGCGGCAACAACAACAACGACAACAACAACATCAGCAACAACATTGATGATGACGACACCAACAACAACAACAACATCTGTGCAGACTCAGGATAAAGAGAAACTAAATACCGATGGCAGTCAAAAGTCATTCCAGAGCCAAAATGGTTGTCGTCTCTCCTCCTACGACAACGTGGAGCGCAATTGTGCCGCCTTTTGTCAAACTTATTATGGAGGAATCGATTCAGCTCAATCCGATGATGGTACCGTTTTCTCCGAACCCTGGGACTCCTCTCAGTGGGATTCCTTTATGCCCATGCAGGATGGTAAGTCGTTAACTTCTATATATACTTATACATATATCTCTAGAGAAACTACTAAAAGAAGCTTTTTTTTTATAGATGCCACCATGAACTCGGACACCATTCATTTGTCCAAGTGCCGACCGGCTTTATCGGAGGATGATACCATCATTGAGGAATTCAGCAGCACCAAAGACGGCAGCAACAGTAGCTGCAATCAGGATACGCTCAAGGCTAATAAAAATGGCAATAGCGTCGGCGCAGGCGCTGGCAACAACATCAACTATAACAACAACAAGGCAATTAGACCCAAAGTGGCAACCATATTGAGAAATCCTAGCATGCGGGATCGTGAGATACTATGTGAGTAGCAAATAAAATATATATTTGAAATTATAAATAAGATTAAGAGTCTCAGTAATGAGTAATAAGTTCTCTAGAGAATCGCTAGAGAATACTTAAGGATATTATTATATCTTTAGAATATATATTTAGACTACAGTCTGACTAGATTAAGAGTCTATAGTATATAGATGAAATGGTAATAAGTTCTCTAGAGGATACTTAAGGATTATGATGATCAATATTATATATCTTTAGCCTACAGACCGATGTGATTCAGAGCTAAATAAAAGAGATCAGTGATCGCAGCATTATGCTTGATGATTATAAATTGAAATTATAATATTCCCTAAATATCAACATAAATCGAAGTTAGATGAACCCATTTAGGGCTTAAGTCAGAGTAAATAATCGTAAAGTACAGATCAATAGAAAAAATATATATAAATGAAGATCAACAATAAGTATCCTAAATTAACTAGAGAAATGATATGTCATACCATATCTTTTGGTTGTCATTACTTGTTTATTCAATATTAAAACTTGCTTAAGTCTTGAGTTTTTATCTTTGAGATCAATTGAGATCAGATATAACTAGTTGAGTTATGATTCCAGTAAGAATCAGTATAAAATACTTGTAATTATTATATTATAATAATATAATATAATTGCAAGTGTTATGTAAGATCGCAGAGCTGTGCAATCTTCCGAGCGATCTGTCACTGCCCGGTACTCTGCCTGTTTCTGTGATCTTCAATAGTGGAAATGAGCTCAAGGTTGAAAGACTTGACTGCAAGGAAATAAAACGTTGATGATAAGTGTTAATAGAATCGTAAGTGATCATAGAATCGAAAGTGATTATAGAATCGTAAGTGATCATAGAATCGTAAGTGATCTAAAGGAATTCAAAATGGAATCTAACTAAAGGCGGGGAAACAGGAAACGCTCAATCAACTTTAACGATCTTGTTGATCTTCAATAAATGAAACTTTGGATCGCCACACTTCAGTGATTATGATGATGCTAATGATGATGATGATGATGATGATCCTGATCCATCATAGTATGCTCAATTTGCAATCAGTTGTTATTGTTGCATCATACGATTAAAACACACGCCATGGCCTCCATTAAAACAGCAGCTGAACTGAACAACGTGTCGTCGTCATCGAATTGAACAATTGATGGATTGAACACGGGTCTTACGGATTATGGATTACGGATTATGGATTACAGAATACGGATTGGGGGAAAGACAAAACGAAGTAAATGAAATCAGTAATATGTACATAACATACGCATCGAGGAACTAACTTTACCGGTTTAAGCTGGAAATTGAATGAAAAACAAATACACCATCACGTTGACTATCAGCCATAGTTGAAGTCACAGTCGTAGTCGCATTCTCAACATTGTAGGCCTCTCTTCTCTTGGTCAGTCTACAGTCTGCGATCTGCAGACTACAAAGCCTTTGCCGAAACTTATCTGCCGCGCGCAACGCATTTGTTCCGTACCCCAAGAAGAAAATCTACAGTCAAGAGAGCTCGACTTTAAGAAACCCTGCACTGTGCTGTAAAAAACATTGTTTCTTGAATAACTTAAAAGTTTATTATGCGATCGTCATGAAACTTTTAGGACAGCTTCAAAATATAGTTAATAATATATCTATATATATTTATATGCATAATTTTCTTTTCAAAATCAAGACCTTAGCTTTAAAATTACTGTTGTAATTCAATTATGTCATTTTTAAATTCCATTTTTTTTTGACAATATTAATAAAAAGTCCTTGTAGTCTTTTGAGTGCAGGGTCTTCTAATAATAATACCCGTTCAGCCTACCCCTCTTCACCTTCCTTGTGACTTAACTGCGTCGCAGTTTGCCAGCCAAACAAATTTGATAAGTTTGGATCGAGACTCTCTCTCTCTCTCTGCCTCTCTCTCTCTCTGCCTCTCTCTTTCTCTCCCAGTCTATGTAAATATTGGAGCAATTGTCGTCGGCTTGCACTTTGGAATATAAACCGCAGCGTTTTTATCAGCGCGCGCGTTTTAAAACGCGCCGTGTCTCGTCTCAATGGGATGCGTAATTTGTCGAGTGTGGAATGTGTGTAGAGTGTGTGTTGAGTGTGTGTTGAGTGTGTGTAGAGTGTGTGTGTGTGAAGATTGTCCAGAGAGATGCGACCCAACTGTTATTTTAGGTCAACGTCTGATGAAATGCATACAATTAAATCGCGAGCGTTTTATTTTTAGCGCGGTTTTTAAACGCTTTCACGCACTATTTTTAGACCCCCCCTCCTCCTGTTCACTGTCCACTATGTATAAACTCCTATTCTGGTCCAGCCCAATGGGCACGTGTCTGATATCACTATCCCATGCATTTGCAACTATATTACATACGTATATATGCAGTAAGTAGTTGTTTGCCCGACGATTATCGTAAAATGTAATTAACCAACACCTTTATGCTGTTGTCAAGCTGTTTTTCAATGTGATAAGCGACAAAAATGAACAAAATCTGGATAAGTTTTAGTCTCTCAACAACAACAACAACAACAACAAGAACAACAACGACGACAGTTCGCTGAACTCGCATTGGATGAGAAAACAACTACAAGATATATAAATAAATAGATAATAAATCCAAAAACAAATGTAACTCAAGGGCACCTTCAACTAGCACAAGTTTGAATAGAATGCTATATAACTTCTTTGTTGATCAACCGAACATAATGAAATATTCAGAATATAAAGTCAATACACTGAAAAAAACCTCTGTCAAATATAGAGTCCTTGACTATACACATGATAAAAATTAATAACAAATTAACTATCTTGAGATGGTATAGGGGTGCTTCTACTTCATTTAAATCAAACAAATATAAGAACAAATTGAGGGCACATTTAACTCGCATACAAAGAGTTTTTTATATCTACGAAAACTACTGCATAACTTTTTTGTTTATAGACCGTTCAAAATGAAATATTCAGATTATATAGTCAAAACACTAAAGCAGACTTCTGGCAAATATAAAGTTTATAACTATAAAAATGGCCTTTTTCTACTTATAGTTAATTCAAATCAAACAAATATGAGAAAAGTGTTGTCTCAAATTAAATGAGTTTATTTCCATATATAGAAAACTGCATAACTTCTTGGTTTATGGACCGATCATATTGAAATATGCAGATTATATAAATTTAGACCGCTAAACTATAGTTGGACTAACTATGCCGACAACACACTTTTTAGATGACGTTCTTATAAAGGAATATGAAAAGCGAAATGAAACTTCTATTCACCATTTCAGTTTCCTCAGCTCTTGCTCGCTGCCTTTTCTGCCGCCATTTTAAGGAAATAACTGTACAATAACATTTCCTGTCCGACACCTTCGGAAAACAAATGCATCACAAAGTTCTCAAAGGTTTTTCCTAATTGCGCAGCAAAAATAATAATAATAATAAAAGTTTGTGGAAAGCTGATGCAATCGCAAGGTGGAATTGCAAATTATAATTCAATAAAGTCGGGATCTGTGATCATTGTCTCCCGTTCAATAGATCATAATAACATATATATATATATGGAAATAGTTATATAGAAGTACTACTTATAAAATTGAGGCACGCTTAGAACATTATTTCATTGTTGTCTCCCATTAAAATTTGATGGCGTCATTCCAAGTAAACATTAGACAGACTGTCTTTAAACTAAAGTAAATAATATAGAACTATAATTCGCCATCTCTTTCTTTCTGTCCTCCAATCTCGCTGTCTCACTCTCTTTGTATGATTAACAAAGCTATGATTTACAGCTGTTCCTCCAGCTCTAAGTTAGATCTATGAATCAACATTCTATAATCTCAACAGCCTTGCAAGCAACTCTTCAATTCTCTCTCTCTCTCTCGAACTTTATATAATTCTCTTTACCTGCGGAATTCTTGATCCAATACAAAATGGAGTTTACCTGAACACGTGCTGATTGCGTATTGAATGGTTCATTTTGTTAGGTAGCTTTATCAGGTAGATTTTTCAGTTATTTGACGCCCTTTAGTCATCACACCTAAGCAAAGTTAAAGATTGACGCAAGAACTCGACTTGGACTCATAAACTAGAAATGTTATTGATATATGATTTTGTAAGCAACAGGGCTGCAAACAGGCTGCGTTTTTTTCGGTTAACCGAATCGAACCGGATCATAGGACCTAACCTTGAAAATTATTTATGCCTTGAACCTTGAAAAAATGGAAATTCTTAATCCCTTTCTTTATCACGGCATTATTGAAGGCTTCGAATGGAAAATACTATCCTATTAAAAATTGAGAATTTTATACGATAAAGCATAATTACACAATAACAAATTAATTAATTAAATATAGCGCAAGCTAACTTTGGCGCGCCAAAGTTTGGATACCCTTGCAGTGCCCTGTGTAAGCCGTCAGATTTTTTACAAAATTTGTTGATTTTGAACCGATCGTTCCTATGGCAGCTATATGATATAGTAGCCCGATTTACACCAAATTTGGTCAGCCTGTTTAAAACTTAATCAAACACACAATGTGTATATTTGGTTGAGATATTTTGAGAAACAAAAAGTTTTTCATACTAAATGTTTATTTCCAACCGATCGTTCCTATGGGAGCTATATGATATAGTTATCCGATCCGGCCGGTTTCGACATATGTGCTGCGTGCAGCAAAAAGACGGATCTGTACCAAATTTCATCGAGATAGCTTCAAAACTGAGAGACTAGTTTGCATAGAAACAGACAGACAGACGGACAGACAGACGGACAGACGGACAGACGGACAGACGGACATGGCTATATCGACTCAGCTCGTCGCCCTGATCAAGAATATATATACTTTATGGGGTCTGTGAGGCTTCCTTCAATGCGTTACACATTTCGTGACAAAATTATAATACCCTCTGCAAGGGTATAAAAACTACCATTTGATCGATCAAAATATTAAAAATCTTAACCTCAAAAACTCACAAACGAGCTTTATAGAGAAGTTATAGGACTCAATTCAGAGTTGTTATAGAGAAGCTCTACTTGAATCATATGATAATGTTTTGTCTTATTTGTGAGTCAAGTCTATGTGTAATTCTCTCTTACTCTATCTCTCTCTCTCTCTCTCCCCCCCCCCCTCTCACTCCTTCTGTGATTCATCGCAATTTCCTCTTGACACAGTTTTTCCTCTCTCTAGGCTAACCGATATTGTTGAAACTTGCGCAAAAAAAAAAATTAAGGAAAAGGAAAAGGAAAAATATGGCAGGTAATGCGAGTCCCGGAAATTCCCAAAGTCAGGGAAATTGCAAGACGATCTAACGGTACCTGAGGTGGGCAATGAGAGAGAGAGAGAGAAAGTGGGAGAAAGAGAGGGGCAGGCTGGCAAAGAGATGGACAGACGGGATTAAAAAGGGGCAGAGAGAGAGATAAATGAGGTCGCTGCATTATTTGGGACGCTGACGTTGACGTCGACGTTGCGCTATCTTTTTCTTTTTCCGAACAGCGACGCCGACGTCGCCGTCGACGCAGACTTTACGCTATTGCTGCAGTCTTATAAACTAATGCATATGAAGTTCGGCATTAGTTTTGCATTGGCCGCTTTTAGAGCAACAACACGAACACACACCAACACACACACACACACACTCTGTCTCTCACACACGCAGAGTGTCGATAAGAAGTTGCAGACAGAGAGAACGAGTGAGAGAGGGAGAGTGCGAGACAGACAATCGATAACAATTGATCGATAACAGCGCGACAGCTTGTGCCGATGAGAAACTTGCGTTTTCGCCAATTCGTTTTAGCTGGCAAAAATCGTTATAGAATCCATCATGAGTTGGTTCAAAAAATCGTCGCGCGCAAATCCCGTGAACCCGCCCCCAAAAACAACAACAACAACAATAGCAACACCGATGGGCGTGTCAACAGTGGATCTAACGAAATCATTAAGCAGTTTGAATGAACAACGTATTGAACGCCTTGAACCAGAGGAATTCTTTCATGATCCCGTCCATGTTCAACATTACAAGGAGGAGGCTTTATTTCTCAGCTTTATGGCCGAATGGGAAATTGTCGAGCATCCGCAGCTGGAGAATTTCTTTTCCGCTGACTTTGAAGAGGAGCTGCTGCAACAACACATCCAACAACCACCAATACAACAACAGCAACAACAAAAACAACAGCACACACCTGCCACAATGATAAACTTTGAAGAAAAGTTAAAGAAACCAGCCACGAAGCATAGAAAACGTAAATTTTTGGATCTGCTATTTGTGGATAACATACAAACGGGAATTGTGCTGCCAACTGTTATGGAATCACACCAACAACAAGAGGAACAAAAACAATTAGCAAACAGTGTGCTCTGTAAAAAGTCCAAATATGCCAGCAGCAGTCTGTCCAGCATAGGCTCCACTGTAACTGTTAGTGTTACTGGTACTGGCATTACGACGGCTACCTGTCCGCAACAGGTGCTCAAAGACTGTCGCATCAATCGCAATCAACTGAAGACTGAAGCCCTTGCCGGCTCTATA
Organism: Drosophila neotestacea; assembly: GCA_035044365.1. Classification (NCBI taxonomy): domain Eukaryota; kingdom Metazoa; phylum Arthropoda; class Insecta; order Diptera; family Drosophilidae; genus Drosophila; species Drosophila neotestacea. The sequence goes on from JAWNMD010000337.1 coordinate 136,369, forward strand.
ATGGGTGCCATTGGTAAATGTCCCAATCCCAATCTAAGTACCAATCCAGAATCGGATCTAACCACTGAAGGACAACAGGATATTTGTCATCCTGGTGATCGTAATACCTGTGATCATTATGATATCAAGCAATTCTTTCATCTCGATGATCATGGCAACATTTTGCTCAACATGGCGCACATTGTGGAATGCCAGGCAATGGGAATATCATTCCAGGCACAAAGTCAACGTCTCTATAAAAGCTATCGTCGGAATTGCGAGTGTGCCGATGAGAAGCATTGCCAGACCCCGGGTTGCTGTGCTCCATTGATCTGTTTATTTCGATTGATATGTCGACTGCTATTTGGTAAGAATCTAAAGAGGACAATCAAATGATCGTACAACTTTTGATATAGATTGAAGATGGAGATTCATTCATCAATGTTTATATTATTTGTACATCTAACGATTTTGACTAGAGTTAGTGACTAGAGTTAGTGATATTTGATCACTAGCAATCAGTTTCCTGTCAGTTTATCTGTCAGTCAAAGAAGAAATATACTTTTCTTTAAAGAACATTTCCTTATACTTCTTGCTCTCTCTCTCTCTCTCTCTTTCTCTCTATCTCTGTTGCTATCCTTTTCTTAACTATCTTTGTAAAACTCAAAGCATCTTTTATCGCATTTCATTCGGTTTTGTCTTACGCATAGATAGTGAAGATCTCAGCAGATCTTCGCTCTCTTTTCTTCACTCTAAACTTTAAGTATTCTCTATGAATCTACATCTTTGAACTGAAGTGAAGTTATTTTTGCACAAATAGATCTTAAAAGAACTTCCTCAGAACTAATTTCTTTGCTTAAGCGATCTCTTTTCATCTCAAACGATCATCTTAATATATAGAAATCTAAAAGAATCGATAAGTGTACTAAGGTTTACGCTATCTCTGACTGAACTGAACCGATCTCTCTTTGTCTACAACAATAAACTTAATATCTTAAAATTTAAATTAATTTATAAGTTAAAGTACCTAAAGTTTACTTAAACTCTGACTAACTTTTTCCCCTTTCTTTTAATCTACAGGTCACCCCCGCAACAAGATCAATGTACAGAGCGTCGGACCTGGTGACTCACTTCGTGCATATACCCTGCAATTGGCTCAAGATCCAAGCTCAACATTTGCCCGCAACATTGAGAACTTTATCAGTTGCACCAAGGAATCGCGGGAGGCGGTGCCCCAGGTGATAATGCGGAACATGCGTCAGTTTATGAGCGGCATGAAAAATTATCTGGTTAAGCATGGTGAGGGGAAATTCCATGCTGAATTGGAATCGGCACGGGCTCGACTCAAGGCCGATGAGTTTCTCAATTTGGATGCCATGCTGGAAACGGTGATGCATCAGTTGGTGGTGTTGCCACTCCGTGAACATTTATATGGCATCTTTGTGGATTATTACAAGAGGAGCGAGGATATTCAATTGTTGGCACAGAATGTTCGTTATGCCTGTGAGCGGGATGCCACAGATTTTGGTATACGTGCGACAGTGACGCCACCATCGCAAACCGCATTGCGTCTCATTGCCAATCTGTTGTGGCGCCTCCAAGAAGCCGAGTTGCCACTCGATAAACTGGAACTCTTCCTTTGCGTCATCTCAACGGTATTCGATGCAACGGGTTGTCCCCGTGGCCAACAGCTTGGAGCTGATGATTTTCTACCCGTGCTCGTTTATGTTGTGGCCAAATGTGGATTTGTTGGTGCCGAAATCGAGGCTGAATTCATGTGGGGTCTGTTGCAACCAACATTGCTCAATGGCGAACCAGGATATTACCTCACCGCCCTCTGCAGCGCCGTCCAGGTGCTCAAGACTTTCATGGCCTCCGAGGGTGAAAGCGGCAGCGGTTCCCTAGACGTAAGTACAACAATCAATCAGCTCTCAATTCGACAATAACTTAAGATTTTTCAATGCCAAACTCTCAAACTATCCTCAAATATAAAAAGATTAGTATTTCTACATTGTTCCAGACTTAGTTTACAGGTTGAAGATAGAATATACAACATTTCAAATAGATCTTTAATTCTTCAAGTTGCAAAGAGATTTTCTTGTTGAGGGAAATTAAAAAAAGTTATTAAATTTAATGTTCATAGAAATAAAAGAAATTGTTTAATATAAAAAATTAGCATAAATATGTTAATTGTCTCTTTTGACTACAAAAATATCTAATTGGCCCTGCTTTTTTACTATTACAAAACTATAACATTTGATATTATTAAAAATAAAATTTAGTTCAAAAAGGAAAACAAAATTCCCATTAATAACCTCTATTTACTAAAAAAAAAAATCTGTTTTCACCGCCTTTTATGCACTTTTTTACTATTACAAAATTATATAATTAAATATTCTTTAAAATAAAATATACTATGTATAAATGAAAACAAAAAATCTTATTATTAGCCTCTACTAAAAAACAACAAAATTTAACTTTTCTCTGCCTACGAATTTATGATATATCTTAAAATTTGTAAATTAATTAGAGTACTTTCTATACATTAATAAATCTTACAAATTTATATAATAAGTAGAGTTATTTTATTTGAAAATTTAAATAGTAAATTTGAAACAATGAAAATATATACAAAGTTCTGATAGTAGATAGAGCCACTTAACTACCAGGTTTTTATTTTAAATTTTATAAAATATTTAACTTGGTCAAGTTGTATTCAATGTCGTTAATATCAATATGGTCTTAAATAACTATCTAAATGATATATTTATAAAAGAAATCTATAGAAGTAAGCGTCGTATTCGAAGATAACAAACTTATCTATCAGCAAACATTTAAGTTAATAATTTTAAATTTCCGTGAATCATAAAAAACGGAAAAGAAGCGAAAAAAGTACACTTTGTAGCAGTTCAGTATTTAATTTATTTAGCACTTATTATCGTGTTACTCACTAGTTATCTTATAAACAAATATAAATATTTATATTATACATATATACAGATATCTAATCAATGGTCTTTCTTTATATTGATTTCATTTTAGTGGCGTTCCAGCTGTCTGCCTGCCTGCTCAAGTGTGTTGCGAGTCATCATACCCGATGAATGCAATGGATCATTGCAGACACGCACTTTGCCAGTGCGTCCACATACCACAACAAGGGAGGTGTGCAGGATAATAGCTCACAAGGCACGCATTACGAATCCACAGGACTATGCACTCTTTAAGCTTGTTGATGGCGAAGAGACCCTGTTAACGGATGCTGAATGTCCGCAGGATGCGAGACTTGCGGCCAAAGGCAAACATTGTATGTTGGCCTATAAGAGAATCGATGCAAAGATCGCTTGGCCAACAGCCGCTCAGCCGGGCAGCCATTGAGCAGTTATAATTGCCGCCGCCCCCCACTCCACACTTCCTGTCCCGCCCCGCCCCTATCTTGCTCACTAACCACACAAGAATATTTGATTAATAATTTATTATTATTACATTAAAATATACTTAGTAGCCTGTAAGTAAAGCTAATTAACGCTAATACATCTAATGTGTACTAAACAACAACAGTATTGAATTAAGAGCGGAATGTTTTTTTGTCATCATCATCAATCATCAATCATCTTGTCAATCAATCATCAATCATCAAACATTCAAATCCAAAAACAAACAAGTAAGTAGAAAATAAGCGTTTGTTCAAAATCCTTTTTTTTGCTAATAAATTATACGATTAAAATTTATAAAAAATAAATCATATAAACTACATAACTATGTATACATATACATATAGACAGATATATGCTAATATATATATATATATCTATTATATATATAAGTATATATGAAACTTATACGTAGCGTGTAGTGGGCCAAGAATTTTGCACAAGGTCACATTTTCTAAAGGTTAATCCTGACACACACACACACAAACAAAAACACAGACAGACATTACTGATAATCTGAAGAAAACCCTATAGAAGATATCTTAAATATATATGTAACTATCCCTATATTAATCAATCAACAAACAGACCAATTGAAGCAACCACAAAACAATCACAATTTTAATAAACATTGCATTTTAGAGCAACAACAAATAACACTACACACACACAGCATACACACTCATACACACACACACCAAGGCATTTATAGCAATGTTTTTAATGGGAGGGTTATAACACATTTACATTTAACTTAATAATATTAACGTTTAACTTTAATATTTATATATATGTACAACTAAATAACAAGAACAAAACAACCAACAACTGCTATCAGAAAACAATTTGTTTTTTTTTGTGTTTTTTTTATATTGTATACTTTGTAAAATATAGCAATCCACAAGGCAATTATTTAATTAATAATAATAATAATAAACAATAATATTGGAAAATATGCTCAAGAAGTTGTTCAATGCTTACTTAGTTTTTATATTTCAGCTGCAAAGTATGCTATACAAATTTTTTGATGTCGATCGATAGAATTTGTTTGGGTATTTCGTGTGTGTGTGTGTGTATGTAGTCTACAGAAACCGGCGTAAACAATTCTGTTGATGATGTCTTCGCAGTTGCTGTTGCTGTTGTTGTTGTTGATGTTGTTGCTGTTGTTGCTGTTGCTGTTGTTGTGCCTGCCTGTGCATGCTCTTTGAATGCAGATGCTGACATTGTGCATTTGTGTTTAATGTTAATGTTTTATGAACGATATGAATAGGTCTTTTTAATCAGTTGGTTAGTTGTGCATAGACAATAAACGATTAATAGGTCGCTATATGCAGTTACTTATTCAATCGTTTAATAAAGAGCACAGTAAATAAATTTATTTTAATTAGATTAAATGACAAATTGCAAATTCAACATATGCAGTGCATATTACTTATACGCCAATTGATTCCAAGTCTCACTGCGCTTTCTTCTGGATATTTAAGTTTAATAATAATAAGAAGAGTTTCTTTGAATATATTTAAGCGACATCAGAGCTGAATAAGTTAACAAATTTGTTGACAAACAATCGATGATTCATCTCTAAAATTTTCTACCATCAACAGCTTACATAGAAATTGAAATAACATAACCTCACAGGTCATACCAAGGATAACAATTAAAACTGAGAAGAGGTTTTAAGATTTATAAACTTGATAAAATTATGCGCGTGATTCGTTTATTCGTTCCACAGAAAAATTTGCGTTTATATAGCATACTTTTAAAATGCTCGCTTATTAACCCCAAGACAACTTCTTACAGGAAAAGGAAAGTTTGAAATTCACTGAGTCATCACGCTGTAGGCCAAACGGTTCAAGATATTGAGATGAAATTTTTACACAACATAGCTGAGACATAATGATCGTGCAATAAGACGGGATTTTTTGATATCCCCACTGGAAGGGGCTATTTACTATAAAACAGGAGTTTAACCCACAGTTGTTTAGAAATTGTTTACCCTGATCATTATTAACAAGCCCGAAGTAATTTAGAATTCGATTTAAAACTAAAGTGTACTTAAGGGTCAATTTAAAGATTTTGTCGCCATATGCAGCATTCAATGAAAGACGACGCGACAGATAATTGATAATTGATTTGCCAAATAGATTATAAAGTCAGGGTCAACATCGTCAGCATACTATATAGTATAAATTAATAATCAGCATATGCCTGGACCCTTTGTGAGTATGTGTGTGTGTGTGTGTGATCTTGTTGTTGTTTTTTTGTTTACACTGCATTCAGCAATTTCACAAGACATTGATTAAATTGTACTGTCGCCTTTTTATTGTATTTTAATCTTTGGCACAACTATTGTTGTTGCTGTCGTCGTTGTTGTTGTTATTTCTATATATAGTATACGCACATGAATATATTTATATGGAATACATATTTTGTTTTTTTTTATATTAGCACATTAAGTTAGCTGTGATAAGGACCACACACAGACATGTATATACATACATATATATAATTCAAATAATTAGCAACGTGCGCAAAAATATCGCGCGCGTTTCGCTAGCGACTTTAAACGCACCTCCCAGTCGCAGAGACATACGGCCGCCACTGTCTCCTCAAATGGCACTCGTTGTACCATCTGCTCATAAATTGCACCAATTCCAATGAGATAATAGTAAGTACGAATAAATACCTACAATGTATTTACAATATAATGTACTATATTGTATGTATGTATATTTTTGTTTGTTTGTGTGTACAAATCGCAAACTGATCAAGCTGTTAAAGTCGCGCTGTTTGATCGCTTCGTTTATATTTGTGTATTTTTGGCTTGTTGCCTTATCAGCTTTGTCGGCGACAGAGACAACAAAACAACAGCAAGAACAATAATACAAAAAAAAAGATTGTTTTCAGCTCAAAGTGATTGCCTATCAAACACCCTGTAGTGTCCCAGACACTTGTTGCAAATTATCTTCAAATGTTTTATCTACTTAGTATTGATGTTGTGAAAATCGTTTGCAAAATAACAACAAATTAAGTAACCATTTAAAATAGTATTTTTGAGAATATTATTATGGCCCCAAAGTTTATGAATTAACAGTGCTACCACCTGGTACTAACTATCATACAATTTTGCCAACATGTCGATAGTAAATTGTAGCCTGATTGGAGCATAGGAAAATAGCTTTAAAATAATAGTTTGAAAATAAATTTATTGGCTTATAGCAAATTTAAAGCATATATAAAAACCAGACAATAATGTTGGTTCCATCTAAAAACAAAAAATCCAATCTATATAAAAGGAACGTGTAAAAGTAGCTATTTATTTAAGATTCTCCAGCTAAACATGATAAATATGATTGACAAGCTAATAAAATGGAAAATAGATGGACAGATTTAGAAACGGATCAGATTGAGTTGCGATTTTTGAAGCCTCCTAGATGCCACCAATTAACTCTTACAAACATTGCCATTAGTTAAGCACGGCCAATTGCTAATTTGAATGAGTGTACACTGTACAGGGTATTTAAAAAGGTCCAATGACGCGATAATAAACAATATTTTGCACCCCAGATGTGCTCAGCTGCCTGGCCGGAGACTCAGACGCAGACGTAGACCATAAAGTCGGGGCCAACTAGAACTGCGGAGGGGGGTTCGTCTTCTTTGATTAGACGTAAGTGCTTAAGTGCAGAGACTAACAACAACAGAAGCTCTAATAAATATACTAAAATAAATATAATAAATAAATATAAGTGTGTCTGGGTGTGTTTGTGTGTGTCTCTGTGTGTTTGTGTGTGTGTGTGTACTCACAGCAATTAATAATTACTTGAGTCAAGTGGGAAGTTTGATAACTTTGGCATTACGACAGTTTCTGAGGGGGAAAACATTGATAAGTTTGGATCATAAATGATCAAGTACCTAAATCCAAAGTACCCAAAGTGGGGGAAAGTTGATAGAAAAGTTCCTGTGATATATGAATCCAATTCATATTTGATCATATTAAACTCAATCGATTAAAATTCAAGACCTCAGTTCGATCCACTCACAAAACAATTAACAAATCAAAATCTTTAAATTATAAAAAAATTGATTGATTATATTTTATTGCTAACAATAATTGAATAATCTTATTTATATGGAAATCAAACAAATGACTTTTGAATTGTGCATCATAAATGCAGCTCTTGATTTGAATTTGATGATAGATTTCTTATATTATATGACATTATTTCGAGTACTTGAAAATTCGTTTCAGAAGGAAGACAAATAAATGAAAATTTGGCTTGATTTGATCTATTTTCAAATGCATCCAGATTAGAACTGTATGCAATTGCACTTGAAAGTAGTTTGTACTTGTTTTAAAAGAATATTTGAAATACTTACATATAAAACCTGTAAGCCTCGTAAACCTGTTAATTGGAATATCAATATGAAGTGTTTGGGATTGTATTCACTTATATCCTCCATGTACTTTATAAAAGATTTCCTTAATTATGTAAGTACTTGATTTTCCCTAGTTAAATAAATGTAAGTATTTCATTTGGTAGGAGATTTTTTGTCATCATTTCTTTCAACTGAAGTGCCTCTTAGTAACCCAAAAATTTGGTCAAACTCGTATTGCTTAGACCAAATTATTTGAATCTTGGCAAATGTTTTCAAAATGTCATTAATTTCTATTAATAGTGACCAAAGTAGCTAAAGTGCTTGGTCGAACCATTTGAAATGCAATCAAGCAGATTAATATTTTATTCTACTAGTAACTAATTTAGTAAAATGTCATAACCAAAGTGCTTACCAATCCATGAATGCACGCATTTTAGGCATTCAACTTCTAAGTCGAGCACAGCAATGAATCTTTTGTCAATTTAAATACAAATGAGTTATTCATGAATCAATTGAAACTTGAAAAAAATAAAACAAAGGATCACTTTGGGGCTGGTCACAATGAAAACTGTTTGATTAACCCACGTCAAACGATGTCCACCTTTGGCCGCGCGTGGTTAACAAAACCGTAGTTCGTGCTTTAGCCCGTGCTTAGCCGAGTTTGTATTGAATATGTAAGCGAGTGAGAGAGAAGGAGAGAGAGAGAGAGAGTGTGCTAGTGTAAGCATATTACGCATACGCCTGTTGGGCCTCGTGCGCATCGAAGAACGACAATCGCACACAATCAGCAATCAACAATCGGCATCGCAGAATATGTGAAGAAAAACAGCTGAGGAGTTGAGTTGAGACTTCGGCATCGGCATTGGGATCGACATCGGATCGGCATTTGCCGCAATCAGTCATCGGTTAGCTCTGGTTGGTGCTGCTGCTACGGAAAAGAAATAAATTATACATATTCTTTATTACAGCTATCGTTGACGTGCTTTTTGTTGTTGTGCTTGTTCTGTTTTTTACTTGATTCGGTTGATTTTACGCCGTAGATCGGCGATTGGTAAACAAAAAGCGAGCAATGCGATCGTGAATCGTATAGAAACGGTTGAATAACATAACACACTATACAGTATATATAAATTAATATATATACGTATATATAGAAAGCAAAAAAAAAAGGTATTGAGCATTTGGAATAGACACAAGCGGCAGTTGTGATTCGATCTTCAAGATGGAGCTCTATACATCGGACAGCTCGGACACGGATTCGCGGGAGCAGAAAACCATCGATTTTGGTCGCATGAATTTGGATTTGGTAACACTCGAGGATCATCTGAGTTCCCCCACAAGCAATTGGTGAAATCAAGTGGAGATATTGAGACTCTATTGCTGAATCACAATCGTTTGGTGGGTTTACCACGAATGTTGCAACAGTTTGTGAATATTAAGATACTGGATTTAAGTTCAAATGCCATCACTCAATTACCGGATGCGATCTGTCAGCTGCCATTAGTGACCCTAATCGTGAAGAACAATCTGTTGACCAACTCATCGTTGCCAAAGTCATTGCTGAGCAAAGTGAATGGGAATTATCATGCTGCTGGCACATCCACCTTAAAGGAACTCAATTTGAGTGGCAATCAATTGACGCATTTCCCAGAACAGGTCACTGAACTGCGACAGCTCAAGTATCTGTATTTGGGCGGCAACAAGATCTCGAGCATCTCAAAGGATATTTGGAAGATGCACAGGTAAAGACAATCAATAGGGATTATCAATCTAAACTCTTGCTCTCAGTCAGTGTCTCACTTAAGATTGAATTGGCGTCATTTTCTGCTGATCCCCAAAAGATTAATAGGTCTCTCTGCCTCTCTCTCTCTCTCTCTCTGTCTCTGTCTCTGTCACTGTCTCATTTTAAGTGTCTCTCGTGGTCTTTATCGCCTTCCAAGTGCTCTGTCTGTGTCTTATCTTCTATGCTCTCTTATTTTTATGGACAGCTAGTCGTTCCTCTCTTAGTCTCTCTTTAACTCTCTTTCCCTATATATATATATATATATATATATATATATATACATCTGTCTATCATTTAGCTGATCTTGAATGTAACTTCCATCATCATGAGTTTACAGTTTAGCGTTAATCGTTTAATAACCAATGATCATCTACTGGTCTCTAAATTCCCTCTGCCTTTTGTTTTTTTAGTGATCAATGCTCTTTGATCTTTGACGATCACTTCCTCCCTATAGATATAGAACTTTTAAAATTCGTTTCTATCTGTTTCTTAAGATTCCGATAGATACTTTCTCAATAACCCTCTGTCTTTTCCTGTATTCTGCTTCTCTTGATCGTTTTTACATCTACCTTTTCCTGCCATTTACCTTTCAGCAATTCATCTCCCCAAGAAACTCCAAAGATAATTTTTTCCATTTATCGATCCTTTGCTATCAATACTTTTTCCTTATTCCTCTGGCTAAAGATCACCTTTGATCTGTCTTCTCTCTAATTCTTCCACTTTCCAGTAATCATCTTAGTTCTATCTTCTGTCTATGTATTTCCCATTTCTTCTGCTTTCTTGTGATTAATTTATTTATCTTCTCTCTGTATATATCCCGTTTGATCTCTAAAGATCGCTTCTATCTTTTTCCATCTCTCTGTCTTTCTTCTACTCTTAAGTACTGCTTTTTTTTACGATCTCTCACGATTACTTTCTCTCTCAACTGATCTTGAATGCATCAGAAAAAAGAATTTCAATCTGTTGTTGTATGAAGTGTTCCGTTCGACCCACTTCAGAATCCATAAATTGAATGGTTATGCGAAAATTGTATACTCCTCACCCGTTCCACAATCCACAATCCACACGCGTTAAGCTGCTGTTGTTGTCAAGCGTATCACGAAGGAGAGTATTATGACTAGGGGGAAATTTGGGAGGGAGTACGCACAAACACACTCAGTTCCCCGATGGGACTGATAAGAGGTACTTTTGAGTGCCTCGGGGCGGGTATTGTAAAACCAAAATCGTATCGAAAACACACACTACTTGACCGAAGCGACTTCGATCATAAAAGGTACATATATATGCATATAGTATAGACATATATGTCTACAATGTATGTGTGTAAATGTGTGTGTACGTTTTTATATTAACACAATTAGCGAAAAATAACACAATAATAAATAAACAAAAGAGCCTATATAGAATTACTTATCAGAAGTACCGAACTTCGTGACCAAAGTCAAGAGATTACATTCTGGTTAAACCGCATGCCTGCCTGCCTGCCACCCTAAGAAATAAATAACTAGCCAAACAGATAGTAAAAGGTCTTTTATCACAAAGACTACAGCTATTTAAGGTATTTGGCTCTATACTATCATATTTTCGGACCCCCTCTAATATGTCACTGAAGATTTATTGCCAACTATTCAATGGGTTCGTTTACATTCACACAATTGGCACCTTCTCTATAGCTTGTGAGTCATTCAATCGGATCTCAAACAGAGTACTATAGAAACCAGACGAAAGACTTTTCGGAATCATCATTTAACCCTTACCTAACTATAAAAACTGAATACGGAAAACTTTTCAAAATCCAATCCCAATTGGCGATGTACAAAAATTAGCATCCACTTTAATCCCTACAACATAAACTCTAACGAGTTCCTCTTTCGTTATTTTCGTCCCTGCCAGATCAGTTGCAACCCTAATGAAGCCTAACTGAAACTTTACACTATCCTACCTATCAAATCCTGTTTGTCAAAAGAAATATTTTGGAAAATTTGCATTATCTTTTTTCGTACTAAAGCCATATATTTTAGACTTTAAAACTAAAAGAAAAATATCATATGTATTGATTTTTGTATACAATATTTTTTCCGATTAAAACTCGATGTTTTATTTTGAATATCGATTCTTTCTTATAGTAGACTTTTAATTAAATAAAACATTGATACCATATCAAACACCCTATAATACCAATTAAGGCCCAAACCAACTCTTATGGGAAAAATATCCTCTTGAATCCCCACGTTATCTCTGTCGCAGGGCTTTCAGAAGCATTTGTAAGCACATATCAATAGAGTTTACATGGGATAACTTAAGTGTATTCTATAACATCGAAGAATTCCTATAATACTCGATTGAAATCTTATCGATCACATTATATTTGATCTTATTATCAACCATTTTAGCTTACAGTTCTTGAATATCTAACTGATCCAACTCTCTCTTTATTATCCTTCTCTCTCCAACAGTCTGCACGTACTTTCGCTGGGTGGTAACCTGATCAACGAGGTGCCGGAGTCGGTAGGTTCGCTGAGTCAGTTGCAGGCACTCGTGCTCTGTGACAACCTTATCGAGCATCTGCCCATGAGCATTGCACGTCTGAAGAACTTGAAGTCGCTGCTGTTGCATAAGAATAGACTGAAGCACTTACCCAAGGACATTGTGGCGTTGAAGAACCTAACCGAGGTAAATAGACAATTATTCCGAGCTGTACCGGGCAATCGTCCTAACTGGTATCCTCTCTCTCTCTCCTTTTTCTCTCTACTCCATTTCACAGCTGAGTTTGCGTGATAATCCGCTGGTGGTGCGTTTCGTGCAGGACATGGCCCTGAAGCCACCGACGCTATTGGAACTGGCTGGACGCATTGTCCGGGCAAGTGGACAGCGTCCGGGACCCGCTGATATACCTCGCACCCTGGTAGAGTATCTGAATAGCGCCAATTGTTGTGTGAATCCCAATTGCAAGGGCGTCTTCTTTGACAATCGTGTGGAGCATATCAAGTTTGTGGACTTTTGTGGCAAATACAGAGTTCCATTGTTGCAATACCTCTGCTCATCCAAATGCATTGAGCCCGAAAGACCGACAAGGACAACATCCAGCAGCAATGCCAACGCCAGCAGCGGCTTCATGATGCGCAAGGTATTGCTCGGATAGAGGCCAGAATACATTTGAAGGCATCTGGTGTTCCGGGACCGAACCGGCAACCGATCGACGTGTTCTCCTCCCTCTCGATTCGGTGCGGACCTCCAAATCCATTGGCGGCTGTATGGTCCCTACCACCACACACCACACCCTACTCTGCTGCTGCGGCCATAACTCTGGCCACACTCTCCGCTAACCCATTGGCTTTATCACAATTACCACAAAAAAAAAAAAACACACAAAACACAAAAAAAAATATTTCCAATTTGCCACAATTTGCTAAATGCATAATTTGTTCATTGTTTTTGTTATGTTATTGTATATAAACCCAATATATAAACCCAATAGAACGCCATATATATAGATCAAAGATTTATATAGATGCAAAGGACATTTATGCATTTTACTGTTCTACAAATTCGGAATATCCATGCTCTTCACCGATACAATAGAGAATTCTTCATTCCAAGGAGAAGAATCAGGAGAGGCGTCTACGAAATACCTATGATCAAATAGAAAAAGGTAAGCACTTCCCTCATCATCTAGTGTATTTGACATAAAGTCTGCTCCGAGATAATTTCATCAGCAATCGCTCCTTTATTTGTGATGGATCACTAATTAGTATCTGCTGAATGACCTAATACTTTTTATACAAATCCACCTACTAAGTATATGATATTTATGATGTTTGTTAATGTGAAGTGAAAACCTTAATTGTTAAAAGTAGAATTGATTTATAGACCAAACCATGAACAAATTGACATTCCGCATAAAAATTAGACTAGTTGGCTAGAGTTCTTTTAAAAAATAATGAAACGTCTCAAAATTAGGTTTGAAATGTTAACATTAATCGAAATTAATTTTTTTAAAGATGCATTGGTTTTTTCATTGGTGTGTTTCAAACCAAATCAAAATTTAAAATACAAACCTCGCAAGCCTCAGGAAACTTTAGTTTATTTGTCAACATAAACCCAAGAACCACACACATTTAGCAATTTATTTATATAGATAGTTTATTTTTGCATTCTGAGAAACATTCATAGCTATTCGTAATTGCCCGTTATTGATTACAAACAAATTTAAAACACATAGAAATAAAACAAAACAAAAATATAGCGCAAGCTAACTTTGGCGCGCCAAAGTTTGGATACCCTTGCAATGCCCTGTGTTATTAATTTAATTTTAATTTGTTAAATGTTGATTTCGAACCGATCGTTCCTATGGCAGCTATATATTATAGTAGTCCGATTTATACCAAATTTGGTAAGCCTGTTTGAAACTTTGCCAAACACACAATGTGTATATTTGATTGAGATATCTTTAGCAACAAAAAAGTTGTCCGTACTAAGTGTTAATTTTAAGCCGATCGGTTCTATGGCTGCTATATGATATAGTGATCCGATTCGGCCGGATCCGACATATGTACTGCGTGCAGCAAAAAGACGGACCTGTACCAAGTTTCATCAAGATAGCTTAGTGATGTAAAAAAACATCGAAACATCGATTTTTAAATAAACGATTTTTAAGGTTTTTAACTCGATCTATTTTTTGCCGATCAATCGATTTAAATAAATCGATTTTCATGAAAAATCGTCCTTAGCTAACGCTACAAAATACACACGCGGTGTAAAAATTTGACTAAAAGATAAGTTAAAGTTTAAAAATTGGCTATAGTAAGTGTGAGATATATTATTAACGTATATGTATGTATGTATATTATTAACACAATTAAATTATGTTACTGATCGCGATCTAAGTTAAAATGTGCTATGTGCACTTTTCTGTGAATATATATGCATATGAAAAATCGATCGATTGATGTCGAAATTTCCGATGTTTCGATCAATTGATATTTGAATAGGCGATTTTTAGAATCCGATTTTTAAATCGATGTTCAGTTTGGATTTAAGTACATCACTAAGATAGCTTCAAAACTGAGAGACTAGTTTGCATAGAAACAGACAGACAGACAGACGGATATCGACTCAGCTCATCGTCCTGATCAAGAATATACATACTTTATGGGGTCTAATGCGTTACAAACTTTAATGCGTTACAAACTTCGTAACAAAATTATAATACAATCTGCAAGGGTATAAAAATAAAAAATGAATGAAAAAATTAACTTAAATACTGCGAGTTCAATTATATATAGTCTATGGGCAGGTGATAATTAACATAAAGTGGATCTAATTCGATGTTCTTTGTAAGTCGATTAAGTCGTTAAGGGACACACGGACACAAACATTCATCACATTCAATCACTTTTGATTTAGTCTGAATGTTGGCAAACTGAACATTCAAGCTTTATGGAAATTTGCCACTGAATTTGGCATGAACTGAGCATTCGGCCCGAATGTTCAAATTGGTGGCCAAAGAAAAGAAAAATATAAATGAAAAAAATAATATAAGATGAGAATTTTGAGCTTAAAATTAACTTAGAAAGTCACAAGATTTATAAGGTATTATTTTGAACTGAATCTCTGATCATTTAATTTGAATGCTAACGGAACTCTGATACGAAACATAAAATGCTTCAACTATACGTAAATAAATGTATGTGGATGTGTTGGCCTACAATTTACAACTATGCGAAAGGTACTTTCAGGCTCAAATCCAAAAGATCTAAATTTCTTGGTGGATTGTGCACATTGAGCCTAAATGTACCTAAAGTTCAAAGTGTGAGTTTTTTGTGGGCGTAACGAAGGAACAGCTATGGCCTAGACGTAATACCCTAGTTAATGAATGTATGTATGTTTATATGTTTATAATATGTTGGGATGTCGGGTCTTGTCTGTTAAGGTATTTTATAGGGTATTATTTCGTAGGACGTGTGTGTGTGTGTGTGTGTAGGGGGAGAGATATGAAGTTACTTTTATCTTATACTTCGTAATGCTATTTATGCGGAGTAGTAGTTGAAAGTAGTCATAATAGTCGCATGGAATTGTTTGTGGTTGTGGTTAATGGTAACTCTATTGATCCATTACCTCCTGGCTGGTATCATCCACCTCCATGGCAGCGGGTTCATCTTTGGCTACCTCATCGGTGGCCATATCACCAGCACCTCCAGCAGCTCCACTTTCGGCCATAACCACCTCATCAACGGCTGCCGATGGCGAGGCGGCTTGTGGATTCCCTTGCTCCTCCTCCTCGGCTGGGGTATCCTCCATGGGCTGATCGTTCAATGCCAATGTGGGAGTTGCACTAACTATAAAGTTACCAGCATCAGCCACAGTCGGCGTCTCAGTTGCAGAAGCAGCAGCAGCAGCAGCAGCAACAGCAACAGCAGCAACTGGTGGTGATGGTGATTGCGGCGTAGCCACCTCATCCGTCTCAATAGGCACAACAGCTGGAGCAGCAATGGCTTCAGCCGCAGTAGAAGCATCAGCAGGAGCAACTGCCTTGGCAACAGATTCGGCTTTAGCTTCGGCAGCTTTAGATTCTGCTGAAACAGCAGCTTCAGCCACGGCAGTCTTTATCTGATCCTCCTTTACGTCTGCAGCTACAGCTGACGGCGTGGCTGCAACAGGAGTAACTGCAGCATCTGCATCAGCAGCAGCTTCTTTGGCCTTTGGCTCAGCGTCGGCCTTAATCTCAGTCTTTTCAGTGTTGGTCTCATTGATGTCTGCTTTCGAATTGGTCTCCAATTCGGTCTCAGTCTTGTCATCAACTTCAGCGGTGGACACCTCCTTATCATTGGCATGCTTTTCAGCTGTTGCTTTCGACTCATCAGCTGTTGACTCGGTGGCAGCAGATTTCTCTGGCGTTGACTCTGCCGGTTTCTCTGTTTTATCAGCTACCTCCGGCTTAAGTGTCTCTGCTGTTGTCTCCTGCTTATCTTCAACAGCAGCTAGAGCAGCTTCGTCGGTCTTCTTCTCGGTTAGCTTATCCACCGAAGGCTTCTTTACTTTCTCAGCCGATTCCAGTTCTTGTTTCTCGACAATCTTCGACTGCTGCTCGACTGGGACGTCAGTGGATTCATCATCCTTGGCTGGACTGTCAGCATTTGCTTCTTTAGCAGCTTCTGAAGCTGCATTGTCAGTATCATAAGACTCGGCAGCTGCTGGAATGTCGTTGGCTGTCTCAGGCTCAGCCTCAGCCTCCTTATGCTCCTTATCATTGCCAGTAAATGCCTTCTTGGCCTTGGGTTCCTCCTCATCGTCGGGTTCTTCAATTTCAGCTGCCTCGGCAACAGCAGCATCAATTTCGTCCGCCTTTTGGAAGTGAATTGCCTCTTCGGCAGCATCAACGGCATCACCGTCGACCTCGGCAATATCAGCATCTCCCTGATCTGCTTCAGGCTTATTCTCAATGGGATCATCATCCACATCGGCATCATCACGATGCTCGTTGTCATCATAATCGAGTTTGGCCTTTTTAGCCTTTGGCTGAACAGATGCATCATCAGAACGTGGACAGTTGGCTTTAAGGGTGTTGGTGTCCTGGTCACCGCTGCAGCCATTCCGTTCATCCACATTATTGAAGATATTCTCATTCTCCATCTCAATATCAATGTTCACCTCCAGCGAGAGATCTCCATTGCCCACAGAATCCAATGAATCACCATTTTCGCTCTCAGTGCGCTTGCGTCCTGGATCGATTGTGCTAACCACTAAACATACAAGGATGATGAAGTATTTCCCAAAGTAACATCGACCATCACTTACCCAATATATTCTTCTCTAGGGCACGCATAAATTTATCAATACGTGAATATTGCTTGCGAGGATCAATGAGAAGCTCACAGAGGCGTTGCACGGTAAAAGGTGCCGCATTGAATAGATCAAGACGTTCCAAAAGCGATGACTTCATGGTCTCATAATTGAATGGATCCACATTTGGATAGTTCGGGATTTCAACTATATATTGTTAACAAAAACAATATATTAATAAACCATAAAAATTTAAAATAAAGCAAAGTATTTAGGAAAGAATTCCACATACCCTCGAGACGTTGAGAGTCCTCATTAAAGTGCTTGATCACACTAAGCAACTTCTCACGGAACAGATACTTGAGGCTGGACCATTTGAACATGGTGTCTCCAGTTCTGGCCACATATTGCAAATAATCCTCTAGTTCCTTGGGTATCTCCTTTTGCTTTAGACGCGTGAACCGCTCCAAAATTTGTAAAATCTCATCACTGTTCTCCATGGTCACCATTTAAGCGTTAAATTGGCGTAAGAACGTAAAACTGCAAAAGATGCTGGCTAAAAAATCCAGAAAACCGCCAGATTATAATATGATGATATCGATAATGATATTGATGATGATAATGATGATGTACCACTAGTAATTAAACCGGCCGCCGGCCAACAGAATTGTGATTGCAAAAATTTTTCTCGCTGCGTGTAGAGACACAAAAAGCCGAAAGGAAAAACTGCAACTCAAACTCAGCTCCTGACTTCCCCAACTTGAAAGAGAGTAACTGCATGTATGTGTGTGTGTGTGTGTGTGTGTCAATGTAACCCAGTGCTGCCAGTTTATCATATTGCAGGCTGGATCTGCCAAATTTTTCAATGATTTAGCCTATAAATTTAATAAAATGCTTTTACCCGAAAAATCTAGCCTATTAAAATTTTAATCTGGCCTGTTTAAGCCTGTTACGCTTACAGCCTTCAGTTATGGCAAACATATATAAGTATCCGATTAAGGCTATTCTAGCCAATTCATTTGTCCAATCTAGCCTACTTTCACTGTCAAATTTTGCCAGCACTGGCGTCCCATACGTGTGTGTGTGACAGGTATATATACCTATGTGCATATATGCGCCGAATCAACCAAACTGTTAGTTGCTCTCGGCTTTGCCGAAGCTTCGTATGCAACTAGAGTTGCCAAGAGAGAATCTGCATTACCTAGGCAAGAAGAGCTTCGCAGTCTATGACACAGACAGACAGACAGACCAAGACGGCAAGCAAAAGAAAAAGGAAGCATAGCGATAGAGTGATAGCCAATGGGGTACGGAAAGGTTGGGGGCGGGAGGGAGGCAAACTGCAAATTGAGAGCAATTCAAATGAGCGTCGCGAATGTCAAGAGAGTTCATCTCTGGGCGAACGGTGGAGGATTCTTTCCCAAAGATTCGCACATAAAAACTAGTTATTTTACACTCACACACAGGTAAAACAGACATCGTGCGTGCTTGTGCGTGTGTGTGTCTGTGTGCTCTTTTTTTGCAAGTCGGCAGACACTCAAAACTGAACCGCTATTGCAGCTGCAACAACACACACACACATATTTACATGCCACCAGACAGACA
The DNA here is from genome assembly GCA_035044365.1 of Drosophila neotestacea. NCBI lineage: Eukaryota > Metazoa > Arthropoda > Insecta > Diptera > Drosophilidae > Drosophila > Drosophila neotestacea. The sequence goes on from JAWNMD010000337.1 coordinate 155,323, forward strand.
GAAAATCGGGTACAATAAAAAGTTTTTTGACTTTTTTGCGCGACGCTTTTTTGCAGGCGCCCTAAAATTCGGTATTCATGGCGGCATTCCGGTTGTATTAACGCGGCTTTGGCCCTTGTTTGTTGGCAACGCAATTAAGTAACGCACCTATTCGCTAACCTGCACTTACTGCTGCGACACTTTCGACACTATCACAATTATGCTTTTCTTAAATTTGCAAATTAAATATTATTTATTTATGTTGTTGCACCGCTTACTCCGTAAGCTGCAGCTGCACTAGGATTGTTGAAACAATATCGATATATCGATAGACTATTCTGTGCGCGATGATAAATTTGTTGAACAAAACAGTTTTAAAATTAAACAACATCATGGTGGCGGCGCTAACAAACAAAAGACGACACAATAGCCCCAGTGAAGTCGGTTTTAAGCTCAGACTTGCAAACGGACTCGATAGCCAGACGCTTAAAATTTTGTATGCCTTTTTAATTGTAATTTTAATGCATTTTTAAGAATTCTTGGTAGTCATTTAATTAAACAATTATTCTACTTTTTTTTTTAAATTGCGCGCATGTTTGCAAAGCTTGCCAGAAGCGACCGTTTTGAAACGTATGGCAGCCTCAACGCTCCTCCACTGTTAAATAATGATCGACTAGGGGTGGTAATATTAGAGTATACAAAAATCGTTTGATCTATCGATATTTACAATAAATCCAATGACGATATATAGATAAGTTGATGAGCCATCCCTAAACAAAACCAAACAATTGATATTTTTTTTATGAAAATATTTATGAATTTATGTTGAAAAGTGCGCAACATGATCTGTCGCTTGTGTTTAAAAAACATAAACGCAAACAATGCCGTCTATCTGTTTGAAACCGATGAGACACTAGCCGAATCGTCGTTGCTCAAAATGATAGCCAAGTTTCTGCAACTGGAAGTAAGTGTTTTCATTAGATTGTAATGAGATCCAATTAGATTATTAGAGAATAATTGTTATTGAATTTTAGATAATGCCGGATGACAACATTTCGACAAACATTTGCCACGAGTGCTGTGAACATTTGGAGGATTTCAACAATTTCTGGCAGCTGGTGGAACAAAAACAAGGCACACTCAAAAAGGAATTTCTCAACGTGGATGTGGATTGTGTTGCCCTCAAATGGACTGGAGGCATTGATGTGGATGTCAACATTGATGAGCTCCCTCTGGTGGCAGATGAGATGGACGAGAAGCCCTTGGATATACATAATCTGAGCCTGCTGGGCAGTGTGCTGGATGTCAATGTGGACAGTGTGGACGTGACGCATCCAAAGCAATCCCAGCGTAAAGAACTAATGCAGTTGGATTTAAATGTCGATTATGATGCGGATGCGGACGAGAAGCCGATAATTAATGATAACAGCGACAACAGTGTGAGAAACTTCTCTTCCTCCTCATCCTCCTCCTCCTCAGATGATGAAGATGGTGAGTAAACAACTAAAAAGTGATGAAATACAGACATAACAATTATTTTGCAATTGTATTGTATTACTTAAAACAGCATACTTCATTTTAATATTTATTTTAAAATGCAATCAATGCAGTAGTTACTAATAGTGTTATTCAAAAACTATTTAATTTAATTTAAATTATTTATTAAATGTATTAAAATTTTAATATGTTACTTATTCATTTTCTTAGGTAATTTTATACATATTTATTTATTATTCAAATCAATATTTTAGTTTTCCAATGAAATTTCTTCATAGTGATTTATTTAGTTATAATTTCCCATCTATTTTTTCTCTGACAGACGAAGTGCCTCTGGTGAAGCTGCAGCACAAGCTGAAGCCCAAGCAAAAAGTTCGAGCCCCGCGTCGCAAACAACGAACCTTGACTCTGGCTCAGGAGCTGGATCAGTTGCTCGAGGGGAGTTCGAGGGGCAATAGCAAAGCTCGACGCAAGAGGTTAACAAATTTAAATACACCAACGGATTCACAGAAGGATGAACTGGAGGCTGCAATGGAGCGACGTCCCAAAGGCTGTTCCCGTGCCCAGTTATCGAAACGCTACGAGGAGGCAATTGCCAGCTATATGAGCGCTGACTGTGATCTGTGTGATTTCAGTGCCAAGTACCTGTCCCAATTGAAAGTACATTTCCTTGAGGTGCATCAACAGGATGCGTATCTCAAGTGCTGCAACAAGGTGTTCAATCGACCCTCAAAGCTAATGGATCACATTCGCAAGCACATCAATCCCAAGCTCTTCACGTGAGTTCAACAAACTATTTGCTAGTCTACTCTTACATTTATGTTAATACCTTTTTATCGGGGATCGCAAATAATAGTTGAATTCAAAATGTACATAGTGTATACATATTATTTAATTATTTATTTATCTAGGTGTTCCATATGCAACAAATCGTTGAACTCACAGGATTATCTGGCAACGCATATAGAAACTGTGCATAATAAGGTTGCCCAGATTGGCAAGGTGTTGAAGTATCCATGTCCCAAGTGCGATAGAACCTTTAGCAGCGAACGTCGATTGTCAAATCATGTGCTGAAACATGATACGGATCAATTGGAGCATAGTTGTCAGATATGTGAAAAGAGGTGTGTGTTATCAATTATCTATCTATCTTGCTTTAAATCATGTTGTCTATCTCTTTCTTTTGCAGATTTGCCAATGTACATCGATTGAGACGACATATTCAGTCCATCCACGAGGATTTGCATCCACATGTCTGCGATATTTGTGGTAAAAAGTTTAAATTTAAGCCCTCCTTTGAACGACATCTTCTGGAACATCAAGGTGTCGTTGCACCTGCCATGGAGTGTCCTGTATGTGGAGTATGGTTAAAGAATGAGCATAGTCTGCGACTGCATCGCTTTACACACGATAGCACCGATACCGTCTGCCCACATTGCTCCAAGACTTGCAGTTCCCGTACAGCGTTACGTGCCCATGTTAAATATGCCCATAAATTGACCACAAATCTGCAGTGTACGTATTGTGAAAAGAGCTTTAAGCAACAGCGTAATCTGGAGGAGCATATGGCCATACACACGGGCTTGCAGCTCTACAATTGCCCGCATTGTCCCAAGGAATGCCGTTCCCGTTCCAACATGTATGTTCACATCAAACAACGTCATGCCGATGAATGGCTCAAGGCGAAAATGGCCCGATCCCATAATCCACAGTTTAAGCCACATGCCTAGGATTAGATTAGTTTTTATTATTATAAATGGGCGTACAATAGATTCCATGGGTCGCAGTACAATTCCCTTACTATACTAATAATAATAACAATTTACTTTAGTTTCTTTAGGTATTTTATTGACATTTAACAAGGAATTTACATTAATATACGATTCGGATTACGATTACTTAAGAATTGTATGCGTGTTCAACAGTTGGGTAATAGTTCCTCCAAGGATGCAACCAGACGACGAGGCAAAGTATCCGGAAATTCAATATTAAACTTGAGACAAAGTGAACCACGTTGTGACGGATTCTTGGAAAACGGCAGTCCCCGATCTTTAAATTTCTTCACAGTATGCGGTTTAATTATTTCCCCATTGCTTTTGAAAATTAAGGAGTCACCTTGGAGCGTGGGAACCTCAATGGTGGCAGCACAAAGCGCCTGCTTCAATGAGATACGGGCCGTATAGTGAATGTCGCTGCCGTCGCGAATGAACAATGAATGAGGCTTGTCACGTATAATGAAAACTATGTCCGCAGGGATCCGATGAGGCGTCTCGTCTCCCTCCCTGGGAAAGGTGAGTTTTGTGCCCGATTTCCAGCCGGGTTTGATCTCAATATTGAGCACCTTTGTCTCCTTGCGTGGCACAGTGCCTACAATTCGTATGCGCGAAATTTGCATTTTCTTGCTGCATCCAATGTTGATATCCTCGAGGGTCACGTAAAGTTCATGTTCGATGGGAGGATCCTGCTCTAAGCGGCATTTCTGTTCACCACGCGGACTGTCGTCAAAATCCGGTGCAAATGTTTCACTAAAAAGATTTTGGGCAAACTGGCCGAAAAATTGTGCAAACGTTGCCCGGGGATCCCCATGGAATTCGTATGTTCGACCGTTGGAATCGCTTTGATGATCGGGTATGCCATGTTTAAGGCCATCTTCACCGTACTTATCGTAAATGTCTCGTTTTTTCTTATCCGAGAGTACTTCGTAGGCTTCGGCGACCTCCTTGAAACGCTCACTACCCTCTTTAGTCTTGTTCTTGTCTGGATGATATTTTAATGCCAATTTTCGGTAAGCTTTCTTAATCTCGTCATCTTTGGCATTGCGACAGATTCCAAGAGTCTTGTAAAAGTTCTTGGCCATCGTTGAGACTACTTATTATAATTTTAGCGTACTTTTCTTTTAAATTATGTATTGTGTTTTGACAGTTATACAGATTCAGATACTTTAAATTTTAAACTAACAATTTGAATGCCCCTTAAAATTTAAATTGTACGCAACATATCGATAGTGCAAAAGGTATCGATATTTTCACAAACTTTGTCGTTGCCACATCGTTCGTTTAAATGTGTCCCCAATTTTACATGTTTTGCTCGGCAGTGTTAACAGCATGTATCCCCATTAAACATGAATGCTCCCCACATTTACAGAATTGACTCCCCCAAATAACAGAGCGCTCATCACTAGAATGCAACGCCGTAAGCGCAAGCTGGCAGCACTGTGTGCAAAAAATACATACGATTTAAACTAATGGAACAATTACGTATTACGTGAAAAGAACGCACCAAAAGTAATACAAAAGTAAACGCTAAACAGCATAGCGTAATAACCGCTAACATATAGAGCGTGTGTGTGTGCTATATTCAAATAATCCAAGTGGAAAAGTGATTCAAACTAGTTTCTCAGCACCTTGGATTTCGATTACATTTTTCATCTATACATCTATACACTTGCAAAAAGCGACCAGAGCAGCAGCATTGGAGAACAACGGTAGAGAGAAAGAGAGCGCGCTAGCAAGCGAGAACGTAGGAGAGCCAGACAGAGAGACATACATACAGACAGACAGACAGCGCAACACAGCCAACAACAACAGCGGCCTAAAACGCGTTAAGGGATAAAAAGAAAAAATTTAAACGTATTAAATGCAATAACAAATTGTTAATTGTATACACTAATACACCAGTGCGCTCAGCATTAAACAAAGACACTTACAAACGTGTCCCATCAAAAAAACATTTGGTTATATTTTTTTTTGCAAACGGCTGAGTAAGCGTAGAAAGAAGAGTGCAAAAAACGTACAAAAGAAAGAAAAAAAGGAGCCAAGGAGCAACGAACTGTGTGTGCGGTGTATGCTCTGAGTGTAAAAGGGTAAGCACTATATACACTTATGATTTCTTGTTTGATGTTTTTGTTGTTTTGGTGCTGTGTGTTAGACTACCACATGCTCTTATTGTCCCGCTCACACTCGTTGCTGTTGTGCTGCATTATCGTTGGTGGCAAGGCAGGTTAATCGTTTGTTTCTTTTGATTTGAAATGCGTTTGAAATGTGTAATTAACAAAAAGGAATAATTATTAATTCTGTACGTTCAACGTTTGTCGTGTTACGTTGCGTTTACGTTACATGCATGCGGGAAACATCGATCTGGCTCGATATTTTTGGCAGATGTGGCAACGCTTAACCACCGCCAGACACACACACGCATACCGCGAAAAGAGTAGTACCAGCAAGAAGAAGAAGAGCAGCAGCGGCAAACTTCTCGCGCGGTGGATGTAGTAAAAGTAATAGTTTAATATGTAAATCGAATTTCGAATAATACAATAAACGTATCGCAAAGTGTTAGTTTTGCAAATCGGAAGAAAAACGCAAAGAAGTCAAATAATTCCACTCAATCAACCAAAAACAGTTCTGCGAGTGCGTGTCAGTGTATGTGTGTGTCAGTGTGTTCTTGTGTGAGTGCTATTAAACGGCACATTTTACTGAGCCTTTCACACTCATACATAGTTGAGCAGCAAATGCCGTGTTTATTGGGCCAAGCTTCAAAAAGTATTTAGTTTATAATTAAGCTAGCTTGTTGTTGCTTTTTTTCTTACTGAACAGTGAAAATAACAAAGCAAAAGTGCGCGTGTATGTACCTGTGTGTGTGTGTGTGTGGTGTTCGCATGTACGTATACGTGTATGCTTGTATCAATGGTTGTTGTTATAGGCAACATTTCAAAAAATTTTGTTGCCAAGCATTTATTGACTTCTTGTTGGGCATTTATAGGAATAAAAATGTACACCTGCCAAATTTTAATCATCAATAAAATATGTACTACTACACAATGCTCAGATTGCCTTGCATTTAAGTAGATTTGGCATTGTTGTTGTTGCAATTGCTATTCTGCTTTTTGTATGTCAGCCATTGTTCTTCAATTATTACACGAAGACGCCACCGCATATTTCTCCTTGTCTTCTGTGTTCTTCTGCTTCTGTTTCTCTCTTAGTGACTGTATGTGTGTGGGTCGCGGACGTGCGTTGTTGTGGGGGCGAGTGCGGGGCTCCCAATTCACTTGAGTGAGCGCAAGCATACAAATTCAGAGAGTATCCACCATTGCCATCTCGCTCTTACACATGTTTGTCGCTCGTTGGCAGTCGCCTCTATGTGTATGCTTGACTCGCTCTTTTAGCTCTCTCTGGTGGTCATATACTGCTCTCACGCAGAAGGCATTGGGGCGGTTGGAGGCGTGCACACACATGTAGATACACGCACACACACATATGCAGTGCAGGGCAACCCGGCAGCCCACGTACCAAAACAAATAAAACAATACACACACAAAATTGCAACAAACAAAATGCAGCAGTCAACCAACCCCCCACCTAACCATACACACCTCCCCCTCCCTATTGAGCGCATCTTGTGCATTTTGTAGCAACCCTTTTGTATGCTGACTCTTTTCACTTATGCTATGTCTGCTCTCTCGCTCTTTTAGTCGTTTTACAGCTCATATAAGAAGACTGAGAATAAACACAGCAAGAAAATAAAATAATAAAAAGAAACAACAATAACAACAAAACTACCAACTACCAACAGTAAGGAGAAGAAATCAAAGAATCGAAGACAAGACACAGAGATTCAAGAGATTTGCAACTGTAACTGTGCAACAAGAAGTTTATCCTTCTCCTTCACCTCGTCCATCTACACTGAGAGAGCGTTTAGCGTGAGAACGCGCGGCGTGAAGTAGGCGGCAAAGGAAGCTAACGCTAATGAGGATCTATTGGCAGCATGAGTACACTGGGGGGAAGTAGGGGAGAGCGAAATGCCAAGCCCAAATTCACAGCGTTGGATATAAATCGCATGTACAAGAATAGTCGAGTAAGTGCATCCTATCTCTCTCTCTCTCTATTTCTATCTCTATTCTCTTTGTATTTATGATTATCCTTAATCCATTTTAGGGCGAATCGAGTGAACCATCAGCCCAAAAGAATCAAGTGCCGCGTAAACATGGAATGCAAATCTTGGGTAAAGTGCCCTCCGCAAGGCGACCACCAGCCAATCTGCCATCCCTAAAGGCCGAGACCAACAGCAGCAGCAGTACCAGTACAACACCGCTGAGCAACAGCAGCAGCAACAACAATAATAATCTCCTAGCCTCTGAAGGTGAGTTTTTATCTGAAATATATTTTAGTTTCTTTTAAGGGTTTTTCCTTATCGGGTTTTCCCTGTGTTTCAGGCGGATCTAGCACAGGAGTTGGAGGAGCAGCAATTGCTGGTGGAGCAGGAGCAGCAGGATCAGTTGTTGCAGCAGGCAGTGGAGCAATTATTGCAGTTGCAAACAACAGCAGCAGCAGTCACAACAACATTGCTGTTAGCCACAATAGCAATAACGCGAGCAACAAATACAGCAGCAATAACAATAACAGCAGCAGCAATAACAGCAGCAGCAACAACAGCCACAGCAGCAGCAATAACAACAACAGCAGCAACATCAACAGCCACAGCAACATCAACAGCAGCAACATCAACAGCAACAAGAATTCGAAACTAATCAACAACTCATCCAACTCGGGTGGTGGAGGCAACACCGCAGTTGGATCAAGTTCAGGATCTGGAGCAAGTGGTGCCGGTGGCAACCACTCGATTAATTCACCCAAAACATGGTCAGCAATAACGACAGGACACGAGCGTGCCACAGGCGGCAACACAAGCGGAGGAGGAAATGCAGGAGGAGGAGGTGGCCATGTTGGTGGTCATGGTGGACATGGACATTATGGCAACCGACAGAATCACCAGTCAAGTCACCAGCAACAACAGCAGGTGGTGCCACACTATCAGAGTCCGCAATTTCAATACGAATTCCCCACACTGATGGGCGGTGGTGCAACCTCAGGTGGAGCAGGTGGTGTCGGAAGCGGAGGCGGAGGTGTTGGCAAGGGAAAGGATCAGGGACATTACCAAACCCAGCAGCATCAACAACAGCATTCGCATCATCAGCAGCAGAATCATCATCATCAACAACAGTCGCAACATCAACAACAACAACGCGATTATCGCGATGGTCATCATGGTCATCATGGTCGTCAATATGGTCATGGCCATCATTCGCATCGAGGCGGAAACAATGCCAACGATGCCAGCGGCAATTACAGAGATGGCAACGACGACGCAGGCGGAGGTGGAGGAGTAAGTATCGGAGAACTAAACGAATTAAGCCTGCGACCACAAAACGATCCAGCTGCCTGGTTGCAGCAACAGGAAAAGGCAGCCAAGGAGTTGGCATTGAACCAACAGGGCCAGGGCCACCACCAAATGAATGCCAATGGAGGTGGCAATGGTGGTGCAGGTGGTGGTTCCTCCGGTGGCAGTGTACCATTGCCAATTCTATCGCTAATGCCATCATTTATGCGCAGTGGAGCTCCCTTGCCCGCCTCCGGTTTGGGCGGAGGTCCAACAATGGCAGCAGCTGTGGCAAATGCAACCGCAGATCTAATGTCATCCTCTGTGCCCGCACCCTATCAGAATGGCATCTCGGGAGGTGGACGTTCCGCCTCGCCAGCAATATTGGGAAGCTTTCGAGCAGCCGCTGCGATTCCCAAGCGTCCACAGGCGACGTCAACGGCAACAACAACGCCACCACCTATAAGGGGGGAGGGAGGTGCAACAACGCCGCCACAGCAACAACAACAGTTGCAACAAATGCAACAGCAACAGGCAAATGGAGCTGGCCGACGAGGAGGAGGTGGAGGAGACAGGGACAAGGACAAGGATAAGGATTATGTGGTTGAGCCCGAGGTGGCACAAATGCAACGTCCCATAATACGGGAAGAGGACTTGGAGCGTCTTAATGCGATTGCCAAGGATGATAGCTGGACAAAGCAGGATGAGATTGATTACACCAAGAAGCTGACATTCTCCGATGATGAGGAGCATGCCAGTCCCGACGATTCTCATCACCAGCAGCAACAGCATCATCATCATGGCAACAATAACAAGCAGCAGCAATCCAATAAAATGTCCAGCAACAGCAGCAGCAACAATAGCTCCTGGCAACGTGGCAAGGACAGCAGTGAAAGGGATTTGGATGCCTCCGATCTGGGACAGCAGGATCAACAACAGCGACATCAGAATGGACATCGTGGCAGCAGTGGCAATCTGATTGTTAGCGGTGGCATTGCTCTCGATGCTGGTGTCTATGAGCGTGTGAAGCAACGCAAGGAGGAGGAGGAACGTCGTCAGATGGAACGCAAACAGGCGGCAACCAAGAAACTCTTGGAGCTGGAAATGAAAATGAGTAGCAAGAAGGCGTTAACTGAAGCAACCATCAATGTGGCGTCCACCAGTGAATCTTCCTCCATTATACCATTAAGTCTGGGCAATGTCAGCGAGGATGAAGGTAACTCCAATCTGGGAGCTGGTCAATCCATGCAACAGCGTCGACCACGTGGCAGCATCTCCAGTCTGAGCAGTGGTGGAGGAGGAGGTGGTGGTGGTGCAGGAAGTGGTGCGGCCTCTACTTCAATCTCCTCAGCAACAGCAGGCGGAGAATATGGACAGAAACCTGTGTTTATGACGCATTTCCAATCGAATTTACCGCCACGTTTTCAACGCCAGCAACAACAGCAGCAGCAACAACAACAGCAGCAGCAGCAATCGTTGCCACGTGGTGGAATCGAGAAAAGCGCATCGGCAAGCAGCGCCTTTGACAGCACCTCCCGTTACCTACAAAAGGGAGGAGGCTCCAATGGTGGAGGTGGTGCAGGAGGAGGTGGCAGTGGTGTGAGAAGCATCTCCGGTGGTTACTCACGTGGCACTGGAAACTATGGACGCAATCGACATGACAGCGCACGTGAGGATCAGGATGTCTCATCGGATCAATCCAGATATACACGTGCCCAGGAATATCGCAGTGCACAACAGCAGCAGCAACAATCGTTGCCACGTAGCATTTCAGAAAATTCGCATCGCAAGACGAGCGTCTCTTCAGGAGATGATACTGGTGGTGTTGGTGTTTGTGGTGGTTTACTGAGTGCGGTCGGTGCTGCTCCCATTGGTGGTGCCTGCTCTTGGGCAGAGCAAACAGATGCGGAGCAGAAGCATCATCGACATCGCGAGGAGAGTTTCTCATCGACGCACAGTCATGATTCGGCGGTGCAAATCAAGATCTTGCAACGTCCAGCACGTCAGCCAAGTCTAAGCGAGGAGAAGCCAACATCACTACAAAAGCAACCACTGGACAATGCCATGCAACCCACACAGATCCTAAGACGCAGCGTTGAACCGATAGACAAATCTGAGGAGAAGTTGACGGATCGTGATTCAGTTGATAAGATGATTGATCAGGATAAATCATTGGTCAAGGATGAGGACAAGGATGCAACGACGCGTACGATATCATCCTCATCATCAGCCTCCACAGCTGCCGCAGGAGCAGGGAAGCGTCCCAGTCCCCGAGGTGGACGCATGCGTGAAGATTTGCATCCGAGGGGCGGACGAAGTTATCCGGCGAGTGGTGCAGGTGGAACAGGTGGTGGCAACTATCGTGGACAGCGCAGCAGCAGCGATTGGAATAGTCGCAATAGCGCGGGATCAGGCACAGGCGCTGGAGGTAGACGATATTATGGCAGCGGAGGTGAACAATCCGAGCATTCAGAGGATGTGGATGAGGATTGTTACAGCAGCAGTGGTGGTGGTGGTGCCAGTGGTGCACCAAGGCGTAGTCCCAAGGTTCAGTCACGTTCGGAGCAGAGCAGCAATGTATCAGCTCCTGCCACAGCCAGTGGCCAATCCTCGACAGGAGTTGGAGGCGGTGCAACAGTCAACAAGGCGGGATTCTCGCCACGCGGGGAACCCTCGCGACGTGGACGTGGTGGACTCTCCAGCGGTGGCAGCTCAGCGCCTGGTTACCGAAGACAAGCCGGAGGATCTAGTGGAGGTGTATCCGGAGGAGGACGCGCCTATGGCAGATTGGGCTACGAGGAATATAATAAGCGTAATTCCGAATCGGAAACAGGCAACTCTGGCACAGATCTGGACAAGACAAAGCAGAATCAGCTGGCGTTGAGTGCGGGATTGCATAAAGGCAAGTTGGAGGACAAGGATGATTGCGACAAGGATAAGAGCATCAATAACAGCAATAGCAACAGCAACGTAACAAACAACACTGCCGTGGCCAAGGAGGAGCCACTCAAGGATGCAACTGTCACAACAGTTGGAGGAGCGGGAGTCGGAATAGGAGTTGTCGGAGTTGGAGCAGCAGCCAGACCACCGCCAGGACTGAGCACAGCTGCTGTGACAACATCAATCTCTGCTCCAGGCAGCGATATGCCCGGCAAGAAAAAGGACTCAACAATAGCAGCAACAGGAGCAACAGCAGTTACTGCAGCAACAGCAACAATTGTGTCGCCAACAGCAGCAGCATCAGTTGCAGCTGCTGCCACAGCGCCAATTGGTGATAAATCCAAGCTGTCTGCCATTGGTGAGAAAACTGTTGCTGTGGGCGTACGCGGAGTGGGCGTGGTTGGTGCAGCATCCATGATTGATGCCAATGCGCCTGTAAATACGCTTGTCTTTGAAAACTCAACATACAAACAGCAGCAGCAGCAGCAACAACAGGCAGCTGTTGCCGCTGTGCCGTTGAAGCAATCATCGCTGGGTGGTGTAGTATCAACTGCATCCGCTGTGGAGAGTTTGTCCAGCGCCTTGTCGCAGATGAGTTTCGGCAAGGATGAGGAGCAACAACAGCAGCAGGACATGAAGTTGGGCTTCAGTTTCAGTGATGATACCACACCTCTCAAGGTCGTGGATAGTCTGGAGGCAGCCAGCAAGGTGGTTGCAAGTCAGCAGCAGCACCACCAACATCAGCAACACCAGCAACAACAACAACACCAGCAGCAGCAACAACAACAGCAGCAACAAAACAATTCAACAGCTGATCTGAATATGAAGATTGCGAGTGTGAAGAAAGTGTGGGAATCGGCCACGCCCATGTCGGAGGCAACATCGCAGCAGGCATCGCAGCAGCAGCAACAACAGCAGCACTCGCAGCAACAGCATACACAGCAGCAACACTCGCAGCAGCAGCAACATCAGCAACAACAACAGGCTGCAGCACAAGCAGCAGCTGCCGCAGCCGCAGCAGCCGTTGCACAACAGCAACATGCCCAGCAGCAACACTCACAGCAGCAGCAGCAACAACAGTCACAGCACGGACAACATGGTCCACATGGACAACAGCAACAAGTCTCAAGTTCTGTTGTCGATGACAACGGTAGCAACATGACAGCAGCCTCGTTTGTTGCTGCCGTTGCTGCCCAACATCAGCAACAGATGACACACTATGCGGTATCGGCGGTGCACATGCAAAGTCACCACCAACAGCAGCAACAGCAACCCCATCATCAGCAGCAACAGACGCATCATGGGCATCATGCGTTGTCCTCGCCTGGACCAGTTTATGGGAGTCATGGATCACCATTTGATGCGGGCTCTCTTGAGCAACAGTTCCAGCAGCAGCAGCAGCAAGATGATTATCCCAGTCCACAGCAGCAACTGCCACATTCACAGCAGCATCAGCAACAGGTGAAGGCCAAACAATTGCATGCAGGATTGGGTATGTCGCCACCGCCAAGTCACCAACAACAGCAGCAGCAACACTCGCAACAGCAACAGCAGCAGCAACATCAACAGGCACAACAACAGCAACAACAACAGTTGCCATTCTATACGGCATCGCCGCAATTTGGTGTCGGCGGTATTCCAACGATTCCCAGCCCTCCGGCGGTTGTGTTCAATTCATCGCAACTGGCACCGCCACCACAACAGGTGCCACCACCTCAAGTGGCATCACAGGCGGGCAATCTGTATGCACCATTCCATTCGCTTGATCATTCGAGCCGCTCGCCCGCTTATTCAGCGGCAGCGCACAGTTTTCCTGGACATTATGCCGCTGCGGCGGCGGCAGCAGCTGGTGGTGCGTTCAATGCGTATGCCATGCAGACACCACATGGACATGGCGCCAATATGCCACCACCGCCAACAGCTCCCACGCCCGACATGTACTCCAATCTGACATCACAATTCCGTCTGGGAAGCGGACCGTTTGGTCAGCCACCACAACCGAATTCACAACAATTGAGCAATCCCAATGCCGCGGCCGTGGCCATCATTTCATCCAACAGCAGCTCCATGATGTCCTCGGGTGCTGGTGCCAAGCCACCACCAAGTCAACAGCCAATTGGTGCCATCGGTTCCAAGTCGGCGGGCAGTCAAGGTGGTCCCGGTGGACCGGGCGGACCTGGTGGTCCGGGTGGACCTGGACCCGGTCCTGGTCCCTATGCCGCCGCTCAGCAGTATATGAATCTTTATCCCGTGGCACCGCAACATCCTGGACAGGGTGGACCACCGCCCGGGGCCCATCAGCTACAATCGAATAGCTATTACTCGAATTCGGCTGGCGGACCAAGTGGTCCTCCATTCTATGGTGGTCCACCGCCACAAGGAGGTGGTGGTGGTGCCCAAAATTATGGTTTGGCCACCGCAGCGGGCATGTATGGTGGTCACCAGGGTGGTCCACCCGGATCGAATGGTCCTCCTGGGCCACAGTCGCAGCATACGATGGGCAACTTTAATACACAGTTTATGAACTCACAACTTCTCACGGCAGCCGGAATGAGTCAGTTCCGTGGTGGACCAACGCCCGGTGGGGGATATCTAAAGAACAGCCAGGGACAGGGACACATGCAGGACTCGGTAAGGAGTGAACCACCACTACAACTACAACAACCACAGCCACTACAACAACTACAATCAACAAGCACACACTCTAGTTACCACATGTCCATGTACAACAACAACAACAGCCACAACCACAACAACACCCATAATTCGTCCTTTCATTCTCCCCATCATTTGTATTAATTTGTTTATCCAATTAATTTTTGAAAAGCGTTTTTCCGTTTCCACAAATCATCCAAGAATCCGTATCCGTAACCGTAACCGTATCCAGAGCAAGTCTCGGTTAAGATTAGGAATAGATATTGTTCATAGAAATTAATATCATCATGAAAAATAATCAATTATTATGTGCATTAATTTAAATAAAAGTATAAAGTTATTAGATCGAAACACACATAACATAAATCGCAAAAGAATTCGGGAGTATCTGAAATGAAATTTCCAAGGTTATGTTAAGCCATCAGAATCATCTTGAAATTGCTGAAGAAAATCTAGGTTTCTTCAACATGTTTCCTATTGTAGTTTTTAATGTGGAATTAACGAAAGAAATATTGAAAACTGTTATTTTTTTCAAAATCTCAATTCTATGGAAAATAATTGCTGATAAAGAGAGACAAACTGAGATGCTTAAATTAGATGTTGTTGGTTTAGACCTGGAAACTGAACCTAAAAGAATTTTGATAAGGATTGAAATGAAAAAAACATGATGAAAATAGTTTTCTTGTTACAGAGAACTAAAAAAGATTCTTGTGTTTAAAACTAGAAACTGAATAGAAAAGTTTTTCCCTAAAGGACAACAGTTTGCAGGACCGAGCTTTCTCTCGATTACTCTAAAAACTAAATTGAAAGGAGAGACTTTAAACAAACACCTCTAGAAAAAACTGAAGACTGGTGTATTTCATGGTTAAAAGATTTGCTTAGGTGCTGCATTCGTTTTAACTCGTAGTCCTGTTTTATTTATTTTTTACCACAAGCATAAACGATCCCAATAGTGGCTTTTGCCAGTGGAGTGTAGTGTTTAAAGAGAGTGGTGTACTCACAACTGTTGTCTAATCGTTTGATTAATCCTTGCAGATGGGCAGACAACTGAAAAGTCCACTGAGCGCTGACATGAGTCTCGGTTTGGCCAAGCAGGTGCAGTCGCAGCCTAGTCCACCGCACCACAAGAACTATGGCGGGGTAAGTAACTTACACAATCAGTGTTGCCATTTCAGCTGTTAAGTAGCTTAAGTAATCTCTAAAATTTCATAAAGTTCTAAAGATAAGCTAGAAAGTTCTATTTTGAAAAATACAAATATTTGAAAAGAATTCATATATGTTCTGCAGACATTTCCGCTTGGTGAAATTAAAAGAGGCAATGGAATATCTTTTTATTAAACGAAATATTTGTAAGATAACAATGTGTACATTAACAAAGATTAATTGAAAATTACAACTAAGATAATAAGGTTATAATTATAGGGTCGTTGAGATCAATTTAAGAAGTATGTAGAATGCATTAAAAAACGATTAATGCCTTTTTAGCCATAGGGTTCCATAAGAATATTTAAATGTATAGATTCATAATTTTAAAATTATTCTTCCCAAAATTAATTAACTCTCTCCCAAATAGCGTTGCTACACAGTTTATTGCAAGCTAAAATAATATTTTATTTAAATAACTAAACTATATTTATAATTTTTCTATTATATGCCTAATTAATATTCAACTTTCAACATTCTCTTAATCAGAATTAATAATTTTAAGTTACTTCTAGCTAGTTTTTAAAAACAAATTAGCTACTTAAGCTTAAAAGATTCTATCAACACTGATCACAACAATAACTTGTCTAACAATTTCTAATTCTCTCCCTCTCTCTCGCGGTCTCTCTTTTACAGTGGGATCTGCAGAATCAGGTGCTGCAACAACAGCAACAATCTCAGCAACAGCGACAAGGCGGCAATGGCAACAATATGAACGCCTTGGGCAGAGGAGGAAGTGGTGCAGTGGGCAGCGGTTCAGGTGGCTCTCAGGTGGTTGGCGGCGGTGGCGGGGGCAATGGTGTTGGCAGCGTTGGACAAAGCGGCGGTGGTGGCCAAGGACGCTATCCGGCGCCCATACAGCGACCCAACAATTATCCACAACATCCGCAACAGCAGCAGCAACAACAACAGCAGCAGCAACAACAACAACAGCAGCAGCAGCAGCAGCAACAACAGCAACGAGATCAGGCAGCGGCAGCGCAGCGCGCTCAAAGCATGCGACAGGTGACAGGAGGTGGAGGCGCCGGCAGCGCCGGTAATAGCAATGCACCTGGTGTGCCGCCTGGCGGCAACAATGGCGGTAACGGCGGCCCTGGTGGCCCTGGTGGCCCTGGTGGAGCCGGCGGTGGCTCCTCACCAGCTGCGGTGGTAGCGGCTGCAGCAGCGGCTGCGGCAGCGGCACAACTGAGCAAGCCCTATTATTCAAATAATGCGGCTGGCGCTGGCGGTGGCGCCAACCGTGGTGAGTGGCACGCGAATTGAGAGAATGATCGTATACAAATGGCGGCCACGTCCAGTTAAAAGCAAACCCCTCGCACACACACACACACACACACCACACAGCATACATATACACACACACACACAAAACACATAGGCGCGATTCAGGAATGAAACATTGAAATTAGGCTATGTGCATTCAAATTAAAGCTACAGCGAGAGCGGGAAAGCGTAACAGACAGACAGCGAGAGAAAGAGAGAGTGCATCAAGAGTGCGAAAAGAGCGAGCAGCAAAGCAAGAGAAATTTTTACTTATGCATAAAATATAAAAATGAAAATACTAAAAACAAACAAACTGCAAAAATACCATGCGCAAGCATGCGAACGACAGACAGTGAGTGTAAGCGAGAAAGCAAGATTAACAAAAGCGCAAAAACTAAATACTAATAAAACTATGTAAACAGCAAAAAGCGAAACTTAAAAGTGGTAAATATAAACATTCACACAAAAAGAAAAAAAAACAATAATAGCAACTGAAATTAAGTTAAAAAAAATATAAAAATTTATTAAAAACTTATATAAAAACATAAACATGCTGCAAAAATGCAAATAAGGGCAAAGTTAAAAACAGCGTCACGCCCTCACGATAAAATAGAACGCCTAAATGCAACAACATATGCCAGATTAAAAAGTAAATCGAGTTATAAGAAAAAAAGTGCAAGAAGAAAGAAAATAAGAAATTTATGTAAAAGAGAAATCTATAATTTAGTTGGGTTACACATACACACACACACACACGCATATATTATGCATTATGCACACACACATATATACATATACAAATGGATTGAATCTGCAGCTGCGTTAAAATAATTAACTAAAAAATTGACAAACGCCAATTCCCACTCCCCCCTTACCCTTTTTCCTATCCTTAACACACACATATACACGCGCACACCCAACACAAACATTGCGAAATCTACATATATTTAAGCGAAAAATGCGAAAAACAAAACAATATTATGCTTTTCATTTATATTAATATTCACATAAATATATTTTATATTATAATTATTATCATTTTTTTTAATATGTATTGTGTTAACTTTAGCCCTTAGTTTATGTTTAAAAACAACAAAAAATTATGAAAAACAAACAACCAGAAAAAAAGCGAAAAAAAAATTAAATAGAAAGCCCGAGTGTATTTTTTGTCAAACAAATTTACATAAACAAAACTACATACCTTACATACTTACATGCATACATACATACATACATATACATGCCTAAATATATAATTATTATTTTCTTTGTAGTCTGCAAATTTGCTCTCAATTTTTTTTTTCATTTTAAATTTATTTTCATGGAAAAAAGCAAAGACAAATTATAATAATTTTAATATTACAATAATTTATTTTATGATTATACATACTTGACAAAATTCGCTGGAAAGAAATGGACATTGTCTCCAGGAGAATCCCAATTAATCGATACGACAACAACTTGAT
Organism: Drosophila neotestacea; assembly: GCA_035044365.1. Taxonomy (NCBI): domain Eukaryota; kingdom Metazoa; phylum Arthropoda; class Insecta; order Diptera; family Drosophilidae; genus Drosophila; species Drosophila neotestacea. The sequence goes on from JAWNMD010000337.1 coordinate 173,478, forward strand.
CTCCGGGTATCAAAGCTTAGAAGAATTCGGCACAATGAGCTTCGATTAACTTTCTCAACGGATTCAATTGCTGGAACAACTGATAACGGCAGGATCAGCGTTTGTCTCGTTGATCTAGATAAAGAAACCCCCATGGTGATCAATCAATAAACAACAAACGGGCATTATCGGGCCAAACTACTTCAAAAACCTACGAAAAGCAAAGCTAGACTTTCCATTTCAACAGAATGACAACATATTCCTTATTTGGACTTTAACTGAAGCAAGAGTTGGAGGATAACATGAGCTCTAACAGTGGATCTTTTACGTGGCCAGCGATATTGTGTCCTCAGACACCGCTATTCAACATTCTATAGGAACTGCCTCAAATCATTAATCAGCGTCAATTTAAGTCCTCAAAACCAACAATTTCTGGAAGCACACCAATCCTGAGTTGCGAACTCACTTGGCTAAAATTCCTGGCCTACAAGATGCAGTTGCTTAGATGTTCCCCTGAAGAACATATGATTTTTTATGTTGGACACATTGTGGCATCTCAACAAGTGCATCCTGAAGGTCACAATATTAATCATTTGAGTCCATTGCTCAAGCTTTGTTTGACCCATATTGGTTATCAAGGCTGAAATCGATGTGGGGTGAGGATCTGAAAAGTACCCATAGAAAGTGGTACAGACCTAATCATAGATCGGATCCATTATAAAGATTATGCAGTCATCTAATTCCTGATTCAGTAGTTCCGTTATATCTGTAATGTGACGTCGTCCTGTTGAATTCAAAAGTCGCCATTTTCTATGATTTTGAAGAAGTTTGGTCCAGGTTATAAGCCGCACTAGAAAGAAGTGCATTTGTTGGTGTTGATTAATCATCATTGGTGTTGATTGATCATCGCAAGGCAAACGCTGATGCTGCAGCTTCAAATGTTGCAGCAATTGAAGTTGTTCACAAATTAAATCAAGTTCCTTGCGCCAAATTCCTCACATTATCGATATCAAGTCGATCAATTGAGCAACTCCTGCGATTTTTAATGTAAACGATAGCATCTATCGAAATTGAGTTGAATGGAGTGAAGGGAAAAGTGAAGTTAAAAAAGTGAGCAGAAAAGTAAAGATCAGAAGAGAATCGTCACACCCACACAAATATACCACTATTACACACACACACACACACACACAGGCCAAACTCAACTTCTTCCTTGTGTTTACGCATATTCGCCATTCTCGTTTAGCGCCAAGTAATCTCAACTTCTCTGGCAGAAGGCAGTATAAAGTGAAATTTGTTTATATTTGTGAAATTATTTCAATGGATCATCGACAGTTGCCGCTTCAGTATTTTCAAGTGACCTTTTTTTTTCCAAAAGATAAGTGTTATTTCAGTATTTTGTTTGCTGCTGCTGCAATTATCTCTTAGTATTAACTCAAAGAACCCGCCCCCTCCCGCTGTGACCACACACTCACTACACATAATGTTGAGGGGGCTGGGAAGCTGACAAATCGGAAAAACAATACGATTTTTTTTTATTATGTTGTATGTGCTCAAATGGTAATGATGAGGAAAATTAGAAGCAAACTCGTAATGATATATAGAAAACAAAATATGAAAAAATGATTAAGTAACTGTAACTTAACAAGGATATAGCATATGCATATACAATACATACAATACATACACACATTATAGAGGCAAAATCCAAGAGAATAACACTCCAATTTTTAATGACAAACCCTCACATACAATTAATATTGATTAAAAAGCATATTATGAGAAAATGTAGTAGACAAAAAGAATAACAATATAAATTGAAAAACAAATAACAAGTGAAAATGGCGCAAACCGATTAATGAACTACATAACTATATAATACATATATATGCATACATAGGAGTACATACATATGTATGTATTTTTTTTCGCACTTCGCTCGGCTGCTGCTGCTGGTTAAAAACAAACAAAAACAAATTTAAAAAAAAAATACAAAAAGAAACCCTAAATTCAAATCAAATTTTAATGCATACGATATGATACGATATATTTATATGTTGATGTGTTGCCAGGGCAAACGGTTTAGTTATTAACAAAAGAAAACAAAAACGATGAATATGAAAAACAAAAAGGAAATGAGAAACGAGAAAATCCAAAAGCAGATGCAGATGCATATATGGCCAGCGCTTGCTAATTACACAATACATGTAAAAGATATATTTTATAGCTATAGCATAAACATAGAATTGATAAATGATTTATTTATACATATATTTTAATTGCATATATGGTTTTTCGTCTCTATCTCTACCAAGCAACAAAAGAAAAGTACATACATACATGGGCATATAATACATACATACGTACATATATGTAAACCATTTTTACATTCAATTCATTCAAGTTAATTTTTAGTAATACTGAAATTTCGATAACTGGGCTAAAACAAAAAAAAAACAAAACAAAACCCAAAAATGGAACATTTAAAACACGTTCGATGAAATGAAATAAAAACTTTAAATAAATAAAATATTTAAAACAAAAAATTAAAATAATATATTAATCCGATTATTCCCAAAAATGATAAAACTTCCAGTGAACGATATAGACAATGCCAAACATAAGAAAAATCTTCAAGTTCTTCCTATATAAGAGATGCATACTAATCACAGCTAAAGAGCTTCGCTTGTTGCTCACAAGGTATGTTCCACTGTGCCTGCCTTTAAACTTTACCGTATAAATCCGTGAGTGTGTAAAACAAGTATATTACATAATTAAATTCAACTTCTTCCTTTTAGTGTTATTACATTTTCAGGTGATTTATTCCTTTAAGATCTTGCACTACACATAAATATACATGGGCAACAATTTGTCCAAAATTATCGCAGTCATCTAAATATGATGGCATCAAAAAAGCAGAGAGAATGCGCTTTACTTCTTCTTCGGCTTCATGATATTGTAGGCGATCAGGAGGCCGACAACAGCATAGGTAGCCTTTGCCACCTGCAATTAATGTCATAACATTTGGGTTAATTAATTATATGCCGACTCCATGAGGAGAATGAAAAGGAGATGTACTCACATTGGCACGGCCGGCCATGGTTGTGCCATTGAAGTGCTTGCCCAGACCAGACAGTTTTTCACCTTCACCAGCCATTATGCTGCAGATAAGATGTTAAGTAATAATTTAACAATTATTGTGGTTGCATTTACTTACTTTTAGTTTGTTTCGCGACGAGTTAAAACTGATGATTCTGCGAATAGGTTATACAACTGTGCAAGTGTTGCCAGAAAGTGTTAGTGGTCGCACCGCGTTGCCAGCTGGAATATGAATATGACGATTGGGCACGCCACAAAGTGGGCAGCACACTTTATGAATTATCGATAGTGATAGCGCCACAATTTAAACATATTGAAGACATTTTAATGATTGCTTAAATGAATTCACTCATTTGTCATATTCTAAGAGCAGTCTAATTACACAGCAATTAAATTTTGAATTTGCACGCTACGTCAAATGTCAACAACAGCTTTGGCAAATCTCATTAAATCACTCGGCTTGAATGCGGGATTAACTATTATATTGTGTGGGGGGCGGTGACGCCATAGAATAGAGGTCAAATATAATGAGAATCCATCAAGCGATGTCAGTAAAGTTGTCATGGGTACCTTAACCATATTCCTCTTGAGCAGAAAAAAAGCCGCATATTAAATTAATGCCACGACAATGCAACATGTCGTGAGGAAGGAAAAGGGAAGAAAAAAACGTCAAGTGCAGAATGAAGGTCTATTACAGGAACGCCCCCTCACAGAATTTCATATAAAAGCGGCTGTCCACAAGGATTAACATGGACATAGGACATGGATGAGACTTACTTTCTGCGCGTGCAAGTGCTTGCATTCCGTCTAATGGGATTCGATTTGTGGCACAACGACAGTGTGAATGACCGTCCACAGATCTCATTCTTGGTGATTGGGACAATGGGCGCCTTTCTGGGTCCGCTCTTCTTTGCCATTAAATTTTATATAACCAATGTGAGCATCATGTCGGATGCTATGGGTTCGTTCTTGGCCGTCATTCTCACCTTGGTCAAGTATGGAGTTTTCGTATATAATCGCAGGGATTTTGTTCAACTTATCTATCGCATACGTGGCATCCTCGAGAAAGGTAAGTGATTGTAAGACCGAAAATAATAATTATGGAACTTAATTCCAAACATATTGGGGAACTAGTTTTGAAAGTACATATTCTTTGGGCTTCATTTATCAATGGGCACATATTAAGGTAATAATTCTAGTGGCATTCTCTATATGAAACTTTCAGCTGACCTGAACCACAAATATCATTTATTGCAGTCAAATTTTTACACTAATCAATTAGAAAATCGTATAAATATAATTCTAGTACCGTTCTTTATAACGATGCGAACTTTTCAGCCCTTGAGATTTATCTATCGCTTAACATTTGGTCGTGGAAGGCCAAAAATCAGACAAAGTCAAATACGACCGAATTTATTTCGAAAAGCTAACAACTTCTCTACTTTCTTAAATGTAGAGTAAATTATATTTTAAATAAAAGTCGGCTCATTGGTTCGTAATTTACAAACCATATTTTATGAATACTTTTTATGGTTCAATTTTAAATTTATAGAACTTACTGTTTTTGGTAATAAGTATTATTATTATTATATTATTATTTTTTTACAGAAATCGCCGTCTGGCCACAGGCCGCAACAATTGTGGAGGCGGAGAATCGGAGTGATCAATCTCTGAGTCTAACCTACATGCGTTGTTTCTTTGCCGCCTGCCTATTTGCCGGGATTAAACCCATTGTTATAATGGTGACAACCAAACTTCGCACGGGCCTCATACATCTGGAGTTGCCGCATTCGGGGGTGTATCCTTGGAGTGATCAGGCATTGTTGTTCTATGTGCCGACGTACGTTTGGAATTTGTTGGGCAGCTATGGAGCGGTGACAATGTCATTGGCCATGGACACACTGTTGTTTGCCTTCACCTATAATGTGTGTGCAGTATTCAAGATAGCGCAACATCGCATAAGAAATTTGCAACCGATGCAGGATAAACCGTGGCAGGAGCTGTATGAATTGGTGCAGGTGCTGCGTCTGCATCAGACGGGCTTGTTGATTGCTACACAATTGGGACGTAGCTTAAGGCCTTTGGTTTTTATGCAGTTCTTTATCACGGCATTGCAACTGTGCTTTCTCGGTTTTCAGTTGGCCGATCTCTTCCCCTCACCGGAATGTGTATACTTCATCTTCTTTGTTAGCTCCTTGCTCATCGCTTTATTCATCTATTCGCACTGCGGCGAGAATATGAAACAGGCCAGCGCTGACTTTGCAAATGCCGTTTATGATAGCAACTGGATGGAGTTTGCCCCTGCCACAAGACGTGCCCTCATTGTGGCTATCATGCGGGCCCAACGTCCATGTCAGCTCAAAGGATACTTCTTTGAACCAAACATGGCCACCTTCTCTGCGGTATGCAGCCAATTTCAATTTCAATGCTGCTCAATCAGCTCTGCATATTTGCCATATTTTGTAATCTGAATTCCGTAATTTGTTTATTCATTATTCCCTTCTGGCAGGTGGTACGCTCGGCCATTTCGTATGTCATGATGTTGCGTTCCTTTAATGCCACGGGTCAGACATAAACTATCCAAGCTGTCCTTATCTCATCAAACAAGCCTGTCGCCATCATCGCCAATCATCAAAGCCAATTCTCAATTCTCAGTGCTCAAATGGCAATCTTAATCGTAATCTTCAAGGAAGTCGAACATTACCTTGCAGCTACTCTTTCCAAAGGTTCCAATCAGTTTGGTAAGTTTTTTTGCAACATTGGATGTTCTATCTTATCTATCATATGTAATATATAAGCTTTGATCTCTATGAAGTAGATTTGTCTGTCTTTTTTATACGAGTAGTTCTATACTATTTTAGAAATAATAATCCTAAATACTTACAGATTTAAAATTAGATTGAGAATTTTCTAAAGGATTTGTTTTGCAAGTGAAACTGTCTATTGAAATCTCATAAAAATACTCAAATATTTGTTAATTTAATCAAGTCAGCTAGAACTAGAACATATGTACATATATAGCATATCGTTATTAGGACATTTCGAAGAGTATTTCAGCTTCGATTTGCTTAAAAGTCAACACTTAACTTGTTTGCTGTATTAGTTTTTAATCCAGAGTCTAAGGAGAATTCCCAGGAAACTGATATAAATAGCGCTTCACCTACTGTGTGTGTGTGTGTGTGTTCTTGTCGCTTGCCTTTGGCAAAATCCCGTTGTCTGTCTACAGACTGTATTTGCCGCCTTCGAGTTATCTATTTTGTGGTGCCTTTTTATAACCAGCGAATGAGCAGAATGGGGCAAAGGTTGTGGCAAGAGGCAGATGCCAGAAGAGCCAGAATGAGATGGCAGAAAAGCGGAAAAACTGAAAACTGAAAGCTCAGTGCTGGATGATAGCCGCAGCAAGTAGAGATTACGAGTAATTTTCATGAAAAATCACAAATATGTATCATACTATAGTTTGCCTGCGGTTGCCAGACAACCGCAACGTAGCTCTTGTAATATCCAGATATTATCTGACTTTTAACTCCAGTCTGTCCATTTTCCCTAGCCCCCCTCCCTGCCAACCGTTATCTCTATCTCTCTTTTTCTCTTTCCCTACTCTGAGCACTGTTTTCTCCCTTCGCAGAACAACTATTGAAGCTCAGCTCGAACCATGATTGATGAGCACAACAGTAGTAATAATATTGTCAGCAACTACAGCCACAGCAACAACAACAACAATTGCAAACACAACAGCAACACCAACAACCACAGTACAAACAACACCAAATAAAACAACAACTCTTTACGGTTTCCAGTAACTTAAAAATATTAAGTATACGCAACGTGCGCTGCGTGATTGAACCTTATAGTTTTTAACAGCTGTTGTTCTTGATATCCTTGGCATCTGTAGGGTATTCAAGTATGATGAGTTAGTGTCAATGTATGTAACTGGTCAAGAAGTCATTTCATATAAAGTTTAAATTTTATTCTGGGATGTTTAATTTTATTTTCTTTATGATAGACTTCAAACTTGCATAACTTTGTCAAAACCAGATCGATTTTAACGTAAAATGTGGATCCCAAATTTGTACAAAGTAAGTGAAGAGTGTCTCACAGTCGAGTTCAGAATCCGCAGCTTTCTTCCTTGTTGCTGTTGTTGTTGTTGTTGTTGTGGCTTCCGATTTTGTCATTATGTTGCAAGGGCTGACTGATATCTCTGTATTAATATCACTTTCCTTATTTCTCCTCCCATTTGTTCCTCTCTACACCTACACCTTAGTCCCTGTCACTTTGTGTTTACACTCTTTGCACTCTGATTGACTTTTTTGCACTCCTTTTTGTTACGTCAACCGTTAACGTAATGACAGTGTTGTAGTTGCCATTTTGTATTAAAATTGGAAAACAGCTTATCAGCTTATCACAAGGCGTCAGGGGTGTATCTGGGAATCTGACAATGAGCTCCGATATTTCAATTGCCAATTGTGAGGCCCAAATGAACCTCCGAGTCTCTGTACCAAACTCTGTGAACCTAGCATTTATTTCGATAACATCAGTTTCGATAACAGTTTGTACTTTTATAGTCCCCCATCGCAAATTGATGGCAATTGTTTGTTTTCCTTTTTTTGTAATCGGCTTTTCTTTCCGATCTAATTTCATTTGTACTTTTTTCTAACATAAATTTTCCAATGTCAAGTGGCATTAAAGAGCTCTCGCTATTTGTTGTAAGCCTTTGAGCAGTTGGAAGGCAAGCAATAGCGACCTCATATACCCTGTAATAAACTGAGTAATCAGGAAAAATGCAATTCTCACTCGTAAATAATGCGGCATTGGAAGATTGCAAAACCTTTTTAAAAATGTGAAGTGCAGAGAAGTTTATTTAATTGACTGTCCATTAATCTGTTGATAAGTGCAGGTTCTTAGCAAATTCAGTATACCCGTTTTGCGCCATTTTAATAGGGTAGTATATTATCAGCATCAACAGTTGTGCTCCTGAACATGATTTATTGCACTAGTTACTCAACAAAGCAAGCGCAACTCCGTGATGGTTAAAAATAAGTCTTCCGGCATCTGTCTCCGCTTTTCTCCCTTTGTTGTCTCCCATTCTTGAATCTTTCTTCGATGTTAGCTGCAGTTGTGCCTCCCCAGGCTGTCCGTTCCTCTGTCTATCTTGATTAGAAATGTCATCGAATAAAATACAAAAGCTAGCTAGAAATTGAGGACAAAATTTGCCAAAAATAAACCTAGCTACATAGCTGACTGGCAATCTTCTTGAATGTTGTTGCAGTTGCTCCTTGTTGTCGTTGTTTTATTGTTGAATGCAACACCACTGTAAATAGAAAGCATAAAGCATTGTTTTTAGCTATTGTCATTGTCGTTGCATGCTTCACTGTGCTCTGTGGCATCTGACAAACAATTAAAAGGCAGCCTAACTTTCAACTACATACGTGGTGCAACATTCCATTCATATGCATTTTGCATTTTGCATGCACCTCGTGCAACCTCCCACTCCGCTTCACTCCCATCATTGTTTCTGTTCCTGTATCTTCTCTTGATTATCACCTCATTGAAGTTGCAACGCAGTGGTGAATGCAAAGTGTGCAACGTAGGACAACGTGACGTATGAGTGACATGAGGGTATATATGTAAAATAACGTAACGCGTTTGTAACCTGATTGGCTGACGTTACGCTGGCTGACGTTGATATTTTGCCGTCTGCTTTTGAGGTTAACGTTTGGTTGCTATGTAGGTTTTATGTAGAATTTAGTTAATCGTACTAGCTACGTAACGATAATCGACTTTTAAGTTAAGTTGTTGATTTATTATCTTTTTTAGTTAAAGTTAGCATTTTGAGCAATAAAACTACTCAATCTTATTTGAAAAAAATCTTAATCTTAACTTGAATATTGGTAACTCTCTATGTTATACCTTAACATGATAGCTCTCAGTGTTAGCATATGTTATGTATTAATATAACATGTCTTTATTTTTACATTATACATATTAGGCTAGAATCAGGACTATATGTGATTAAAAGATTACTAGCAGCAATAGCAAAGCATTTTTTTGGTAAACTATTATTGTAATGAATATGAGTTAAACCGGATTGAAAATATGTTTAGCTTAGAAATAAACAAAAACTATGAGAAATCTTACAACAATGACTTTTATTTCTATATCCGATATCTTCGAAATTTTAGTTTTCGTCCTGCTTCTCAGCGACTTGAGACTGAAAATTTACAAGTGTCGGATTCTTAGATGACCTCATAATTTTTTGATGCCGATCGATAGAGTTCGTCCTTACGATTCTAGCGAGACATGTCCTGTCAAAATGGGCAAGGATATGGCCGAGCTAGAGCTCATTTTCATCAAAGGATAACGCATTTTATTAGTTTTTTGCTCATAGCTTGACCATATCCTACAGGATCTAACATTTTTTGATGTCGATCGATAGATTTCGTCCTTGCGAAACCAACGAGACATGTCCTGTCAAAATCCTGCAGGATATGGCGGAGTAAGAGCAAAAAAACGTTAAAGGACATCACATTTTAGATTTGTTTAAGCTCTAGCTCGGCCATATCCTGCAGGATCTCAAAAGGACATACCTTTTTGTAATCACCGTTGGCAGGACTATCGATTGGCATTCAAGGATTTCCAGGATCTGCCAAAAAAATTTCCCAAAAATGTCCCAAGGGGTAAGTATGCAAAAATTGGTCAAAAGGCCAAAATTACGGCGTATCTCAGCCATTTGAAGGACTATCATGATGTCCTTTGGCCTACAGATAGTCCTTGTTGTACTCAGTCAGAATTAGTAACAAAAAGGACGAAAGTCCTTGAAACAGCCAAGTTACAAGGACTTTTTTGTATAGAGAAAATTGCCCATATCTCGGCTATATCCTTGCGTATCCTGACGAGTCCTGTGTCAAAAAAATTTTCTCATCGAGGACTATCATCTGGCTAAAGGACATCCAAATCGTCCTTGTAGTTTCCGAGATATTACGGATTTTCTGTTTTCGTCCTTTTTCTCAGCGATTTGAGACTGAAATTTTACAAGTGTCGGATTCTTAGATGACCCCATAATTTTTTGATGCCGATCGATAGAGTTCGTCCTTACGATTCTAGCAAGACATGTCCTGTCAAAATGCGCAAGGATATGGCCGAGCTAGAGCTCATTTTCTTCAAAGGATAACGCATTTTATTAGTTTTTTGCTCATAGCTTGAGCATATCCTGCAGGATCTAAAATTTGATGATGCCGATCGATAGATTTCGTCCTTGCGAATCGAATGAGATATGTCCTGTCAAAATCCTGCAGGATATGGCGGAGTAAGAGCAAAAAAACGTTAAAGGACATCATATTTAAACAGAAAACCCGCTATATCTCCGCCATTTAAAGGACGATTTTGATGTCCTTTGGCATACACACTGTCCTTGATCCTCTTCATCGGAATATGTCATCAAAAGGACGAAAGTCCTTGAAACAGCCAAATTAGCATGTTCAGAGATCATGCAACTTTGCTGATCCTTGCCGTATCCTGACGAGTCCTATGTCAAAAAAAGCGCCTCAATTAGGACTAGCAACTGACCAAAGGACATCCTTAAAATCCTTAAAATGGCGGAGATATAACGGTTTTTCTAAAAAAACACTTCGCTGAAAAGTGGCGCCATCCATGGTTCGTTGCCGGAACTATATTTTTTAAGTGGCGCCATCCATGGTTCGGATCCGGAACTATAATTTTTTGATGCCGATCGATAGATTTCGTCCTTGCGAATCTAGCAAAACATGTCCTGTCAAAATGCGCAAGGATATGGCCGAGCTAGAGCTCATTTTCTTCAAAGGATAACGCGTTTTATTAGATTTTTGCTCCTAGCTTGACCATATCCTGCAGGATCTTAAATTTTTTGATGCCGATCGATAGATTTCGTCCTTGCGAATCGAACGAGATATGTCCTGTCAAAATCCTGCAGGTTATGGCGGAGAAAGAGCAAAAAAACGTTAAAGGACATCATATTTAAACAGAAAACCCGCCATATCTCCGCCATATAAAGGACGATTTTGATGTCCTTTGGCATACACACTGTCCTTGATCTCCTTCATCGGAATATGTCATCAAAAGGACGAAAGTCCTTGAAACAGCCAAATTAGCATGTTCAGAGATCATGCAACTTTGCTGATCCTTGCCGTATCCTGACGAGTCCTACGTCAAAAAAAGCGCCTCAATCAGGACTAGCAACTGACCAAAGGACATCCTTAAAATCCTTAAAATGGCGGAGATATAACGGTTTTTCTAAAAAACGCTTCGCTGAAAAGTGGCGCCATCCATGGTTCGTTGCCGGAACTATATTTTTTTAGCATACTTTTAGGCAAAATAAAAAAGCCATAGTTCCGGATCCGAACCATGGATGGCGCCACTTAAAAATAGAGTTCCGGCAACGAACCATGGATGGCGCCACTTTTCAGCGAAGCGTTTTTTAGAAAAACCGTTATATCTCCGCCATTTTGAGGACTTTAAGGATGTCCTTTGGTCAGTTGCTAGTCCTGATTGAGGCGCTTTTTTTGACATAGGACTCGTCAGGATACGGCAAGGATCAGCAAAGTTGCATGATCTCTGAACATGCTAATATGGCTGTTTCAAGGACTTTCGTCCTTTTGATGACATATTCCGATGAAGGAGATCAAGGACAGTGTGTATGCCAAAGGACATCAAAATCGTCCTTTAAATGGCGGAGATATAGCGGGTTTTCTGTTTAAATATGATGTCCTTTAACGTTTTTTTGCTCTTACTCCGCCATATCCTGCAGGATTTTGACAGGACATATCTCGTTCGATTCGCAAGGACGAAATCTATCGATCGGCATCAAAAAATTTAAGATCCTGCAGGATATGGTCAAGCTAGGAGCCAAAATCTAATAAAACGCGTTATCCTTTGAAGAAAATTAGCTCTAGCTTGGCCATATCCTTGCGCATTTTGACAGGACATGTCTTGCTAGATTCGCAAGGACGAAATCTATCGATCGGCATCAAAAAATTATAGTTCCGGCTCCGAACCATGGATGGCGCCACTTAAAAATATAGTTCCGGCAACGAACCATGGATGGCGCCACTTTTCAGCGAAGCGTTTTTTAGAAAAACCGTTATATCTCCGCCATTTTAAGGATTTTAAGGATGTCCTTTGGTCAGTTGCTAGTCCTGATTGAGGCGCTTTTTTTGACATAGGACTCGTCAGGATACGGCAAGGATCAGCAAAGTTGCATGATCTCTGAACATGCTAATTTGGCTGTTTCAAGGACTTTCGTCCTTTTGATGACATATTCCGATGAAGAGGATCAAGGACAGTGTGTATGCCAAAGGACATCAAAATCGTCCTTTAAATGGCGGAGATATAGCGGGTTTTCTGTTTAAATATGATGTCCTTTAACGTTTTTTTGCTCTTACTCCGCCATATCCTGCAGGATTTTGACAGGACATATCTCGTTCGATGCGCAAGGACGAAATCTATCGATCGGCATCATCAAATTTTAGATCCTGCAGGATATGCTCAAGCTATGAGCAAAAAACTAATAAAATGCGTTATCCTTTGAAGAAAATGAGCTCTAGCTCGGCCATATCCTTGCGCATTTTGACAGGACATGTCTTGCTAGAATCGTAAGGACGAACTCTATCGATCGGCATCAAAAAATTATGGGGTCATCTAAGAATCCGACACTTGTAAAATTTCAGTCTCAAATCGCTGAGAAAAAGGACGAAAACAGAAAATCCGTAATATCTCGGAAACTACAAGGACGATTTGGATGTCCTTTGGCCAGATGATAGTCCTCGATGAGAAAATTTTTTTGACACAGGACTCGTCAGGATACGCAAGGATATAGCCGAGATATGGGCAATTTTCTCTATACAAAAAAGTCCTTGTAACTTGGCTGTTTCAAGGACTTTCGTCCTTTTTGTTACTAATTCTGACTGAGTACAACAAGGACTATCTGTAGGCCAAAGGACATCATGATAGTCCTTCAAATGGTTGAGATACGCCGTAATTTTGGCCTTTTGACCAATTTTTGCATACTTACCCCTTGGGACATTTTTGGTAAATTTTTTTGGCAGATCCTGGAAATCCTTGAATGCCAATCGATAGTCCTGCCAACGGTGATTACAAAAAGGTATGTCCTTTTGAGATCCTGCAGGATATGGCCGAGCTAGAGCTTAAACAAATCTAAAATGTGATGTCCTTTAACGTTTTTTTGCTCTTACTCCGCCATATCCTGCAGGATTTTGACAGGACATGTCTCGTTAAATTTGCAAGGACGAAATCTATCGATCGACATCAAAAAATTTTAGATCCTGCAGGATATAGTCTGCTCAGTTTATTTTTTTATTTTTATTTTTGCAATTATTAAACTTTTTGAGTTTTTGTTTGTACCCCTTTTGTGTTTTTTCGCAAACTTTTTTTTTCAACTTTAAGAGGCTCTAACATTATTACGATCGAGCTGATTTCAAAACTTTGAATGGAAAAGTTTTAGAAAATTTCATTACCTTCAGTTAAAGACTAATTGTGTTAAAAACGGTAATCGCGTTTACGATTTATAGGGCTCAAAAGAAAAATGGCTGTAAACTAGTGTCATTATTATAAGTAAAACTATTTGGCAAAAAAATTACAATTTTTTCTTCCGTTGTGGCAACAACTTTGATTGGCGGCCAGTTCGCAAAGCCCAACATGGTTGAGTAGATTACAATATTCCTAGAGCAGAACTGTAAGAAAAAGTGAATTTATTTAATCAAACTACATATATTTTATATATCAGATAAGTTAATTTAAATCAATGTTTTACTTACAGGTACATTCTTTCGTTGATCCAAGAGTGATCAACTTGGTAATCAGACCACGCTTGCAGCGGAGAGCATTATCCTTGAGACTCCTCAACGAGGCGAATGTTAACTTCAGCATGGGTTTGAGCTCGGCCAATTGTAAACAGACGCTATCCTCCAGCAGCAGGATCCTTAGCAGGAGAAAGGTAGTACTATAACATATTAATATTCGAAAAGATTATTTAATTCATTGATTAAAATAAGAAATTATAATAATTCAAAAAGATATCTTAATTTTATGTTAGATTCCCACAATCAATTTCATTTATTAATCAATTCATTGATCAACTGTAAGTTTAGCTGAAAATTAGCATAGATCCCAATGTTAATGTTAAGGATAGGATTTTAAGAATTAAATGTGCTGATCATTTAAAATTATAATCCGTTTTTTTTTTGGGACCAATTTTTTGCAAATAATTTCATGGAATTTCACATACATACTTACATACAAAAACTTACTGCGGTTGTATTTATTCTCCTGGTCCAAAGAGCCCAAAACTACCAGGCGAACTGAATTAGCCATACAGTGAACAGTACCTGCAGCAATTACGAACCAATCAGAGTGTGTAGATGGACTTTATAATTGGATGCTGATGCTGACTTTGGATGCGGCAAACGCAATAGAAACACTTTTCGATTTCTTGCGTGAATCCTCACGCAACCGAAAAATTCCAACTAGTGGAAATTCACTATAAGAGCTAACTAAGCCTATTAAATGGCATATAGTGGTCATTATGTTAAGACAATGACAACGTCTGCTCGATATTTAATTATATTCATTTTAATAAGTCTTTTGTATGATGTAGCTTAAAAGCATGTGTGTGTTTATGTTTATTTAGGCACTACTCCGTTTAAGATAATGTTAAGCTGCATTCTCAGCCAATTCGTATTAGAATTTTAGATACCCGTGCACGCTCTTGTGGTTATTTGTGAGAACAATGCAATTCAAAACAAAGAAAACATTAATTAAAGGCTAAGCTGCAAACAATTTGAGCAAGAGGACAGACGGTCCGTGAAATTAGAGATGAACAAGTAAAAATAGAGTATTTGCTAGTCGAGCACACTAGCTTTATTTGTTGTACCCTTGGAAATGTATTATATTTTTGTCTAGATACATATGTATATGTATATCGATCGGTCCAGTTTGTCGACATTTATTGATGTTATTCATTGCTTTTTAATTCGACAAATAACACTAAAATATTAATTGTTTCAAATTAAGGATACATATTTCTATCAATGACTATATTAATTAAGTCGGGTATCCTTGGCAAGCAAGGAGTATCAACTAATCAAATTAAAATTGGCCAAAAAGCCACAGCACATCTCTGAAACAAAAACTGGATTGAGGGAGTTGTGTTCAAGGCGTTAGTGACTTGAAGTAACTATGCAATAATAAAGTCTTGATCAAATGCCTGACACAACGCAGAGGAAACAAACAATGCAATAGCAGCTGGATGGGTCATCTTTTGCATAGACTACCTACCATCCATGCTTATCTTTCAAGCGGTACATACTTAGCAGGGGTCAGAGTCAGAAACAGGACCAGCATAAGAAGCAGGATGCATCTTTTGTATTTGTTGCATTTATTGACAGCAAAGCTGACAGAATTTATGTTCACTCTGTAATACAAAATAGAGATGGGCACTGGCTTTGTGTCCAGAGAGCTTTTTAGATACATATATGTATAGAGACCTATAACTTCACAAGTTAACTGCTTATCAAGACGGATAAGATAAATATGATTTACAATTTACCAATTTGTAATATATATTTTTGGCTTTTGTCAAATATGAAATTAAAATTTGGTTTCAAGCCCCATAATCAAATAAGTGACAGCATGTTCTCATTTTCAATAAGTCTATATTCAAATCAAATTCTTCACTTTATTAAGTGCATTCATGGCACTCACTTATCACTTTATCAAGCTAACATATTGTGTAAGAGGTATATTAATGGTATTGCTTATAATAAAATATTACGCATACGCAACGTGTATTCTTTGCTATTGTCTGCTGTCTATTTTCTAATTAAAATGGACAGTCCTTTTTTGAACACTCATAATGAATGCTTTTCACCTTGTCAAACTGAATTCAAACGAAACCTCAAGAATTTTCAATATCTTGTGAAGTTGCCAACAGACAGCCACAGCTTAGGTTTGATTTTGAGTTATGAATTTTACTTGAAATTAAACGTCACTTGATGATTATGAGACTCTTATTAAATTCTTTGCAATTATGCAACACTTTTCAATCAAAAAGTTAAAGAGCAGAAGCCCCTGCTGGAGAGATAGTCTGTGTGAGTCCTGAAGATGAAGTTGAACGTTTACAAGCAATGAACTAAACGCTTTGAATCATTTAAAGTGTCCTGGCGGATGCACATGACGATTACAACAAAATCCGGTAACAGGATGCGTTTGTTCAAGGAACAAAAGACTACAAAGGACATTGGTTAGTTTATGTCCTGGAACAAAAGTCACGCAGTTCTTATCTGTGTCCACTTGTTTTTCTATTGTCCTGATGATTGCCGCTGATTTGGATAAGGATTCAACGATTTTTTCAGGCAAGCTTAAGCGAATTTTAACTGAAGAGCTCGTAAATTAGCGCTTTTAATTTGATGATAACAATATAAACGAAAGCCAGTCGAAAGTGAGATACCAGATATGGCAGAAGCGAAAAATCAGAGCAATTAAATGTTAAATTCAGCTGGGCAATGGGCATATTCAGAAAGATGACAAGCTAATTGTAATGAAAAGGTTAAGACGTTGATAGAAGTACTGCCAGGAAGTCGTGTATTACCGGTTCAGACAAGCACCGATAACTCACTCAAAATTTAAGAATCTCGTCAGAAAAACTGGCTAAATAGAACAGTTAACTAGCTGATAAACACTATAATGAAAATAACAAAGAACAGAATATTGTACATTTTCAATCTGACAGGAGCAACAATATTTTTGCATACTTGTAGGCACTGTTTCTTATACATTTTCTACTTAGAGTTCCCAAATGGTTTAAGCAATGACTTGGTATATTAACCATTTTGTATACCAAATAATTTTGTCGGGTAAATCTCAACGGTGCCCGGCGTATTTCTCTGTTTTTTTCATGTTATTTATTCGTTTATTTTCTTTTTTTTTATTATTTTATTTTTTTTGGGTTTTCAATGGCATTTTTTCATATTTTTTTCATTCTTCTCTTCGGTTTCTTTTTTTATGACACTACTGCTTCACCGTGTCCTTGCACATGAATCGATTGATATAGCCGGACTTTGGGCATAGCCATAAATGCGATCTTGTGCCTGGCGTTCCAAATGTGAATTCCACTGTAGATCTATTAAAGGCAAATGATTGGCCACATTTAGATTTAATTCAACGCTGCCGGCTGTCAACGAGAGAAACAGGATGCGTTTATTGTTTTTTATATTGTTAAACTTGCTGAGCGTCTCACTTCACCAGTAAAGTCGTAAAGTAATTGGTGAGTTTCTCTTTTGAAATCAGCGGTATAATTTGGTATGATAATCTTTTTATACGTATATGTACTAAAAGATTTTGTCGATCGCATTTAAAGAGTGCACGGCGTATTTCTTCTTGTTTTTTTCGGTTATTTTTTCGATTTTTCCTTATTTTTGTTTTTCAATGGCATTTTTTTTTGCTTTTCTTTGTGTGTGCTTGTATTGATCTTCAGTATACTGTGCAGGTCGAGCCAGTTGCTCGTCCTCTTCTTCATCAGACTCGAGTATTATCAAAAGTTGACCTCCAAGACATTTTCGGAACTGCGTTGTTTTGACACTGTTTTTGACTTCTCAGCACTTGCCTCAGGCTCTGTTAATCTGCGATGAATTTTAAGTTTTAAGCTTAGACATTTTTTTATCACAATGGAAGCTACTAAGAACATCCCGCTAGGTCAATAAAAACACGGTAAAGTCATTTTGAATTTCCCAATTTTTTGTTTTTACAAGTTCTACGAGGCCAATAAGATCGACAAGCCATTCGATACTATAATAACTCTATGAAGCCTCCACAACGCTATCTTTCTGATATGCGTAATCCAAAGCCAAAAACGAATATGGACAAATTTTTCCGTCATAGTTTAATAAATGTAGCTAATGTGTCTCCTAAACCCGTAGAGAAAATTCGATATAAGCCAGATAAACCTGACTTAAAAAAGAGCTCAAAAGATTTTAGCGAATCAAGGCGTAAATATTTTAATTTCACAGGATCAAGACAAAACCGGAAGGTGCAAGTCGATATTCGTGTTAATCAGAATAATTCTGGAGAGGCACTCGATAGTCCTTGTAATGATGATGATTCTGGAACTATTCAACTGGATAACTCTAGGAATCATGATGACTCTGGAAAAGTATAACTCGAACGCCCTGGTAGTCATGATGACTCTGGAAAAATTCAACTCTATTTCCCTGATAATCACGATGTTTCCGGAAGAATGCAACTTGAAGAAAAAATACAAATCTGCGACACACATACATATTCATATTAATTGTATTGGAGAATTTTAAACTGCATATTATACATCAAATATAACACAAAATTGTTTAAACCTTAAAACAAACTTAATATTTTTTGAATTCAATTTACATAACTCATAAAAGAAGAAGACAGACGGAAAGACGGACTCATAAAAAATCCCAAGATAAACCCATGATAAAAGCTGGTGAACAGGGTAAGTGTCAGTCAAGCACACTCGCTAGACAAAGAATTTTCACTGATACTGCGATTTAAATGCCTGGGAGTTAGATGGAAAAAAAGAATGCGAAAGCGAAAGCTTTTATACCGAAAAGCAATAAAAGCACAGATAACAAAAGCTTTCGGAATCGTTAACAGTCGGAGTCGGAGAAGTTAACAGAAGTAACTGCTGTTAACTGTCAACAGTGGCAGCACAATCAACAGCTGGCGAACAGGAAAGGAAGAAGCAACAGTCGTCGAGACTCTTTCTCATCGGCTGCTGTCGCTGCTTCTGTTGCTGTTGCTGTTGCCGTTGCCGTTGCCGTCGTCGTCGCCGTCGCCGTCGCTGTCGGCGTCACTGTTGTTGGTATTCTTCCTGTGCCCGAGAACCATTTAAAATAACGTGTCCTGTTGGCAAACGACTTCAGTTCCTGTCAAGCCTTTGTCGGTTGCGTTTGCCAAGCCGAAGCGAGCTGAAGCTTAAGCCAAAAGTGACCAACAAATAGCAACAGACCGCCAAATAGTCAAAATTAATCAAGCAAAAACCAAAATTACAATTTTTTTTTCCAAAATTAAATTCCAATTCGAAGAGAATTTTTATCAACGAACGAACAACAGTATTCCAAATTCAAAGACTAAGAACTCGCCAAAACTATCCGATAAAACAAACACTTTCTCTTTTTGTTATCAGACATTAATTCGAACTCAACAACAACACAATCCACAATAGTGAAAGTCAATTCAAAAGGTTTGATACCCTATAATATTCTTTTTTTTTATCGTGTTTCTCAAATCTTCAGCTTCATTTTTTTTCAAGTGTTTTCAGTGTTATTGAAAAACCTTATAAATATATAGAGCAGCAGCGCGATAAGAGTTTAACGAGTGTGATTTCTCTTGGGAAAGGTGAACGATAACAACAACAGCAACAACAATCACAAGAATAATAATAATAACAACAATCACAGAGGTGACTGACAGAGTGTGTGTGTGATTAAAGGTGTGTGTGTGTGCTTGGTTGGTTGGGCATTGGTAAAGAGGTTCTTTCTGTTTTTGTTTTCCATCATCAGGGGCGGGTCAAGTATCGAAAGACCTGCTATTATAAAGTCATTTTAATACCCTGTAAATATTGAAATTACATATTCGAAAGCAAGAGAATAACCAAATGATTGCAAGTGTGGCAAAATAGTATTTGAGCTAACATATGATCACAAAGCGCTTATCTTTTACCATTAGATCTTAGAGAACTAGACTTACTAAAGCTACAATATTCGAGCTCAAGAAAATATACAAAATTTCCATATGATTAGGGAGAATATAAGTAGACAAATTGCTTGAATTTAGGGTTTTCAGTGATAATATTAGTTGTATGTTTATAAAACTTAATATTATATTAATATTATTAATATGTTAAAGCTAGGAAGATTGTGTCGACGATCACAGAGAAGATGATTTTAAAATATAGAAATTTGCATACGATGGAAATATGATCTATTAATTTTTATTGTAATTTCACAGATGCTGTGAATTAACATCTATGCTTAAAACTTATGTAATTGAAATATTTTGGATAGTTGGATTTAATAAATTTACTTGAATATAAAAATGATAAAAGAGTTTCTTGGATATTATTGAAATCGTTCATTATTGCAGAAAAGCAACGCAATTTCTTAAAGTATTAGATATTTCCATGTTATTAAAAGTTATATTGATATTAGCATTAAAGTTAAACAACGATGTCTGATTAAGGCAGAACTAGGTGTTAGAGTTTATAAAGAGTCATAAAAGTTACCACATGATGTCTGAAGTTTGGAGGTATGTAATTTCCAAAATATAACAGACATTATAAAATTTTACATTTATCAGAAATTATTTGAATATCGAAATAAGTTTACAGTATTAGAACAAACATTTCCGAGTCAAAGCTTCAATTAAATTATGGTATTGGGGTTACCACACATTGCTTTTATGAAATAGTTACAAATATTCCAAAATAAAATACAGATTTTAGAGTTTTAGTTTCCTTGTCGGACAAATTCGCCTACAGGGTAGTCTGCAAGTCGAGTATGCATTGATTGGCTTTGTTCTGCTTACCTTTGCGTTTTTACAGCGATTTCATTTTATGCAAACGTTTGCAGATTTCATTGGTGCCGCTTTTCCCGCTTCTTTCACTGCTTCTTCTTGCGCTATATTCCTCATCAACTTTCGGTCGTTCCATTTCGTAAAAATACACACATCTATATGTATTTTTTTTACTTAGCTTCTCATTTTTCTTTCTTTTTTGGGTTAATTTTCGTGCCTTTTCATATTTGATGAGCATGTGTGTGGGTGCAACCGGTGTGAGTGTGTGTGTGTCCCAGTGTGTGAATGTGAGTGTCACTGTGTGTGTGTGTGTGTGTGTGTGTGTGTGTGAAGGACAATCAAGGTTTGTGTCGCGCTGAGCGCTTCGGATTTATGCTGGTAAAAGGGGAGACATCGCCCAATCGTCCGACCGCCAAACTGGCCACGCCTCCATCTCCATTTCCATCTCCATTTTCACCTCTACCTCCACCTCTGCGTCTAACACCACCTCATCAGCCATCTCAGCTGTTGTTCTTGCTTTATTTATGTTCACAATTGCGCGCACTGTTGGCGCCTTACGCCTTTTGTTATGCATTGCCGTGTGAATCATTCATATGCAAATGCTGTGAAAATACCTCGTTTATGATATGCGCATTCTAACCGCAATTCCCAAACCCGTTAACACAACCAACCCACCCGCCTTTCCTTCAACTGCAGTCAAGCCAAAAGGCACCTGCAGGCGCATTCCAACTGTCTTTTTGCCAAGTTTTTAGTAACAATTTTTCTTTAGTTTTCCATCTTTTTTTATACTCTTGTAGAAGGTATTACAATTTATCGATTAGCTTACCATTTACATACATTTATCATAAAAATAACTTGGAAATGATAACTTTAGAATAAATTTGTAGTTGAAAAATATTTGACCAAATTATTTTAAGCATATTTACACAATTGTTTTTTTTTAACTATGTTTAATTAAACATCAATTTGTAATAAAATAAATAAAAATATTTATAAAATTTAATTGCATAACTGTAAAAAAGAATTGTTCAAAATGCATATTTTTATGTATTGTATTTTTATTGTTAATAACGTAAAATGTATAGAAACTAATGTCAAATTCAAAGATATCTATCAAATTAAATTTATATGGACACTAAGCGTTACAAAAAAAAATGTTGCTTCAGAAAGAATATCAAATATTCAATATGCAAAAATAAATAAATTTTTGCTTTTTATAATTTTTTTTCTATGATATTTTCGCTTTTTTTTATCGACTTTCCTTTATGTTATCTTTCTGAAGTGTCATTGTCAGCGTTTTACCTGCGGGATCGTAGTCAGACTTTTGGCAGCTACTGTTACTTGACTGATTGCCGCGCAAGCCAAAAAAAGAAGCATACTTATCAGCGCGTTTTTGTGACCCATTTAGTTGTGTTTCTCTCCCTCTCTCTCTTTTGCTCTCTCTGTGTGTGTCTTTTTGGCGATTTGAATGCGTACGCTTAATTTATGAGCGCAAAAGTGTAATCTAATCGCTGTCTGCAGTTGTCACACTTATTTATTCATTAGCCATTCACACTTTATTCACACTGCCATTTGACAGTTTCCACTGAGTGATTAGCCAGTTTTATGCTTTTGCTACCAAATCGGTTCGTCAACGCGCTTTGCTCTCTTTGTCATTCGTTTATTCTGTGAGTTTATTCAATTATTCACATTCTCTGTTGGTTTGTTCATTTTTTCAATTATTTTAATGGTCACAGCTCATTAAATTTGTTTCATTTTTAATTACTCGCAATTATTATTGGCTTTGTTGAATTGCATTTATCAACCACTTGTTGGAAGCCTGAAGTGTGGTTATATTTCTCAAACAAAGTTGACTACCAGATACTCTGTTAGATGTCGTGCAATGAAGTGTGTAATCTCTACTCTTTTTGACACTGTTTTATCGATATCTTTTTATGCATAAAATAATTTAAAAACAACCAAGAAAGAAGATTTAAAACTTCTTTTACAACAACTTTTTTATGCATCATTCCATTCTCCTGCAGACAATTGGAATATTAAGTATACGTATCGCTATCAAACTAACAAAAATTAGTCATCAAATAAATAAATTCTCATTTGATGCATTTAAATTTTCAAGAACTGTTCTATTCACTTCAGAAGCAATCTCAATATTAAGTATACGTCTCTATCTCTAAGAAAATGAAAAATAATCGCTATCGCTATAAAAATTCTATTGTATTTAGCCATCAATTACATATCTTTTCTCAATTGCTACTTAAGAACATTTATCATTCACTCACAATCGGCATTTGTATTTTTTTTGGCATTCGAAAAACTTTATGAGGTGCTTTCTATTTACTTGGTGTCTTTACAGGGTTATAAAGCGACGTTGCCGCTGTTGATGTCGCATTAAGTACATGTTTAATTTCATCTGTCATTTGTTGTTTCATCTCCCACATAAATTCCTTATTTATTGTCATACATACTCGCTCATTGGCATCTGTTAACTCTGCCTGTCTGCTGGAGACAGGAATTTTGCGGCTAGACCACAACTTTTCGGTTCTCTTGGATGATTGTTCACTGAATTCCTGCTTTAATCAGCTTGAAAGTTGCTCAGCAGTGGCTACTCATACTTAAGTATTGAAACTTTAAGGATCATTTCGGCCATTATGTCTCAGGAATATAATAAAAAATTACCAGTCTTTGTTAGATGCGTAAAGTGGTTTTTAACACTCTATAATCGCAGTAAGCAGTAAGCTTATAATACTTTAAAGCGAACAAGGAGATGAGTGAAAAAAAAACCTTGTAACTCTTTGTATATGTAGCTCTGAGTTTTT
Source organism: Drosophila neotestacea (assembly GCA_035044365.1). Lineage (NCBI taxonomy): Eukaryota > Metazoa > Arthropoda > Insecta > Diptera > Drosophilidae > Drosophila > Drosophila neotestacea. Next base: position 196,973 of record JAWNMD010000337.1, read on the forward strand.
ATAGCTTGACATTACACTTAAATATTTAACCAGTGTTCAGTAGTAACAAGAAATCGCTGTCAGCACTAAATTTGTTCTGAAAGCACATGAGCGATTCAATTGCATTTAAAGCCAGAAAAGATCTATCTACTTTTACTGTAGGATTCCTTCGAGTTTCTCTCTGGATATTCACTTTGAAGAACACTGGCTTAAAAGCACATGAAAGTTTTGTGCAGCATAAAATTATAGCTGAAAGTATTAAGTTAATCAATTGTAAAAGGCTGCTAATAAATATTATGTGCTTTTTAAGCATATTATAATGTAAACGCTACTTATCATTATAATAATTAAGTTTTAAAGCACATGAAAGCTTTCCGCATTATATAATTCGAGTTAAAAGTCTTAAGTTAATCAAATACGAATGTTTTTCTCTTAGTTGAATCCTCAACTTTCGCTAATATCATTAGCTTTTTAGATAGTTGTGCCAGAATTGCAATTTAAGTTAAAATGCCACTTCATAAAGTTGATCATTCGAGGCAAGCCTCTAAATGGCAGCTTATTAAGCTCACCACAACAGCAACAACATCGAGATTATGAAGAGGAAGTAAAGGGAGAACAACAACAACAACAATGAGAAAAACAATATTAAAAAGATTGCCAAGGCCTGGCCAATTAGTTTCCATTATGTTTTGTTTTCATGCTTCGCACTTTTTTTGACAGTATATTTATATTTGGGGTTTTGTTACATGGAAGAGAAGAAGTCCTGGTTAATAGGGATGGGCGTAAAAAAGGGCTTCATTAAATAGCAATTATAACACTTTGACCCCACACACACACACGCACACACAAAATGGCTAATTTGAAGTTTGGTTTAAGGCGGAAATAACTCGACGACTAAAAAAAAGAAATCCTTAACAAAAAAAAAAAAGAAACAAACAAATATATATTTGAAAGAAATAACAACAAACTCAAGCACAACCAGAAGAATGTCTGACCATCAGGATACCGCGAGTGGCAGCCAGAGCCAAAGCCAGAGCCAGAGCCAAAGCCAAAGCCAATCAACTCCACCGGAGTCTCCAGCACCACCAGTGACTGAGGAGCAGGAGGGTCCAAGTAGCAGCAACAGCAGCTGTGGAGTTTCCAACACTCGTCCGGGTTTGGACGGAATGAACGATCAGGATCGCGACAGGGACTCTCATGGCGACAGGTGAGTCTAAACTGTTTCCTTATCACACAAATTAATAAATTAAAAAACACTCCTTGACAACAGAAATTCGCCTTTAGAAGAAAATAAATCTCTTAAAAATGTGACGTTTCTTTTACGAAATGTAATGACTTTTCTAAATTGAAACATATTTTAAAAAGCAAGACATTTTCCGTCAATAATTTCAAAAAGATAAAATAGATAAGATATTTTAATATTTTCAAGAAATGCTGCCATAATTCATCTATCGTAAGGAAATTACTTAAAAAACTTCGAAAACAATCAATTACATTTGGGATTTCTTTCTAATACGAAGGAAAAACGTCAAATCATCCTGTTTTTAAAGACATTTGTAAAACATTTCGGAAAGTGTTAAAGTTAAAGTTAAAGTGTGTTTAGGGTTACGAAAAGCATTTTTGACACTTTTTTTTTTACCAACAAAGGCGAATTTCTAAAGTGAGGATTGTATTTTTGTATTATATCAAGTCTATACATATCTACAACTGTATCTATGTATATATGTATAAATTATTTCACCTGCGTGTGTCCTGCTGTCCCACGTTAATATCCATTAACTAATTGGACCATCTGTTCAAAAGGCCTCCAAAATATGCGACTCTTGCTGACATTGTACAATACATACACGAGAGTACATATGTGTACATATGTATATGTATTCTGTACAACATTATAACATTCTGTATAAACATTCTATTATATTATACCGTAACCCGAAACTCAACCCAATCTTTCGTTTTGCTTAGCTAAAAGCTACCTGACTTTGGTGTTAAAAACGTTCCCACAATTTAATGAGAATCATTTAATTTATGTAAATTTATATGTACTTATTACTTATGTACATACGTGTATATTACAAGATATCTTAAAAAATTATACGTTTTGAAAACAGTTTTCTAATTGAAAAATGTTTGCATTCCGTGGTTAATACTTCCAAGTTTATTAACTTTCTTGGATATTGTGTAAGCTTTGTGAGAATGTCCTTATTACAGAGGAGCAAAATTGATAAATTTCTCATTATGTATAACAATATTAGAGTATAACTTTAATAATGCAATGCAATTAAAGATTACGACACCATTTATTGCCGTTTATTATAACTATTGTACATTATAGGAAAATAAGTTAGTAGAGTTCTTGTAAAGTCCAGTAAATACAGCTAAATTGATAACCTCTTCTAGAGAATCGCACATCAAGTGTTTAAATTACATAATAGTGACCTAAAAGACAAAGACATAACTGAAACTCTACATTAGCTAATTGTAACATTTATAAAGAAATGCGTTTGCATAATATGCGATTAAGGACACTATTTTTTTCGTAGAATACATAAAATAATCTGTTTTTCTTCCGTAAAATAATTGCACAATTCGGAGAACTCAATTTATAAAATTCGAAGAAATTGCAGCAGAAAACATTTCTGTGAATGAATAAGTTGTCAGCTCTGTCAACGGAGGACTTTATCTTAGGTAAAATAGTTCGAGAGCTACTGATGCTTTGAAATATGAGTTAAAATATATGTAGTTAAGCTTAATAAACACACATTCACATCTGCACACCCACAAAGATACTACACTGTATAATATAGACCCACACAGACTTGCAAAGGATTTGTAAGGTTGTGATACGATTCGTATCAAGATGAAGTGATAAAGCGCGTAAACACGTAGGAGTCAAGTCTATAGTCGAGAGAGCCCGACTTTGGCAGTCCCTGTACTTATTTTGTAAAAGAAAAAAAAACACTTTTTATTAGTCCTTTGGTCCGACGCATCCCAAGTTTGTTTCTTGATTAAGTTTTGAGTTTACTATCGCAATGAAATTTTCAAGACTGATACAAAATATAGAATATATTTTATGAGTTGGTCTACGAAATTCTAATTTGTTGAAAATCTCTAAAACAAAAGAGAAAAAAATCCGGGTCCTGCGTATGATATAGCGGAACCTTTGTACCAAATTTGGTGTCTCTACAGACTGTAGATGCCGATCAGATGAAAAAAGGAAAACAACTAATTTAATTTAATTTAAGTATCAGTAGTAAAAATAATATTTTATTCGTTTCTAACGTAAACTATAGTGTGTCGGAAAGGAACATAAATTCTTTTTATAAGGCAGAACAGAATATAAAACGTATATGTAACGAATATATATCAAAGTCATGACTTTTGAGTTATGATACTCTTCACTATCTAATGGGGTTTTTAACAAACCTAATGCACCCTTTGTACAATTGAAGTACACGGTCTAAATACATGTTTGACTGAGGCAACAGTTTTAGCATATACACTGATAAATAATCATATATCACCCACATACACTCCTACACATAAACACACACACAAATACACACACAATGACAATGCTAGATATACCGTATCACAATTTAGAAGCGACGATGTTTTTCACTTTGTAGTTAATTATGTGCCAATTAGTTGATACATAAGCTTCGTTCTAAACGCCACTTAATCATCTCACTTGCTTTTGGCTTCGTGGTATTTGAAGCACAACATTGTAGTCTATGTGCGTGTGTGTGTGTGTCGTGGGGGGCGGGGTGTTTATGTGTTGTGGCAATGTCACCATGGGCAACATGTCGTATCACTTTGATTCGACTTTTACCTTAAGTCGTTAACTGCAACAGATTTTCATTTGCAACATTCTCAAAACACTGTATAGCGAAAGTAACTGTAAAGACTGAATACGAGTTTGTACACAGTAAAAAAAGAATTCAAAATTTTCGGCATTCAATTTAAATAGTATGTAAAGTTGCGTGATCTTTGATTTTTGTAAGCTGAGCTTAACAAATATATCCTGAATATGTACCTAAAAATATATAAACTTAGAAAGATTTTTTTTCCGTGTACCGTCATGTTGCGTATAGTAAAGTAACTGTGAAAGGCTTTTGTAAAAATGAACAGTTTTCTAGAAACCATTGAAATGATTTTATCTTGGAAATCGACACTTGAGTGCATTTATTGTTTTTGCTCCTTATGCAGATGGTATGCAGATGAGAAGGAGTGAGATAGTTAAAAAGAGAAGAAGACAAAAACATTGAATGCTAATTGGAAATATTCAAATTATGAATGCAAAAACGTTTCATCAGACTGCGTTTTATAATTTTATTAAGTGTTACATGCATGAAATGCTCATGTTGTTAAAGATATTATCAAGCTCTTTTATTTGTGGATTTTTTTTACTTCTCCTCGATGGTTTCCTGCATCGGAGTGTATGTTACATATGAATGTTTGGAGCTACAATGAATTTGAATATCGCCGATCTGTACGGGAAATTAACTTTGGATTAAATCTTAATACTTCTTCTTACTTCTTCTCTTTGTGTCCTGACAATAGTGTGTTTTGATATCATCAATCTCTGCAGGAAATTAACTCTTTCAATTTAAATAGTTAAAACTTGCCTTGAAGAGAGTCGCATAAGGAATCGGAAAATTGTTAAATGAAACTTGAAACTTGAATGAATCTCGGGTTTGACTGGGAAACTCTCTGTTTGTAGTTTCTTACAAGTGTTTTTGAAATGTTGCAGTTACTAAATGTTTGGCAAGAATAACAACATTTTTGTAAAGTTAAGCCTCTTACAGAGAAAATTGTAATTAAAATGCACAAATTACATCTTTATCAATTCCAACATTTCTTTAGCTTCACAAATTGTCAATGTCCTGTCACCTTGTTCCAACAGAAACTTGTGACCTTGGTAAATTACGACTTCGTTATGTAAAATAACTAATAACTAATAATTTCTGATAACAATTTGGCAAATGCTCGACAGAGAGCGCAGATAAAGTGGGGAAAGAGATTGAAATAGGGACAGAGGGAGAGAGTTTTGATTTTGTTAGTCAGCTCACGTGCGGTATTTGTCGAGCTCATTGGTTATGCCAGAGGCATTAGAGGGGAGGCTGGGCCACGCCCAGTTAATGATGTTGTTGTTAGTACCAGGGACGGCAATAAATCTTTGGATTTTGTCAAATATATCCTTTTAACCGAAAGTGCAAACGCACGCACACGGAAACGTTGGGGGACTCAGATGAGCAACAGACTGAGGCTGAGGCTGAGGCTGAGACAGAGACACAGACTCAGGAAAAGTATAAAAGATTATGGATAAAGGATAACGGATGAAGTACATAAAAAATAGACAGGCAGAGAGGGAAACATTTTAATTATGCTGTCAAAATCTGTGCGAAAGCGACAGGATATGCTTGAATATGCTGATTCTGTTTGGATTTCTGTCCCCAACAATGATGCCAAATATGTATCATGAAAATACGACAAACCAAGCAGAAAAAAACGGAAAGAGGAAAAATAAATATAATAACAAAATAGAGGACAGAATATTGGACAAATATTTGTAAAATCAATGTGTTGATTTCAACTTAATATTATTATTGGCAAATTATGTATTTATGTATATATGACTTTGTCAATATGAAACAGAGGACAGAAAGCATTTAAAAATTTTTTACACTTAATTGGCACACTTTTATTAAACATTATTTATCGGAAACTGTTTAATTTACATGGCTTTTTCAATGATAACATTATTTAGAAAGTTACCTTAAATATTTGTTAAAAGAGTCTGAAATTATACTAAGAATTTCCTTAAATTTTTGCTTACTGCATGATTTCTATCCAGTTTGAAAATTAAAAAACGGACATTTGACATTTTTTCTTAGCTAAAATAATTTGTAAAAGGGACAGATCTAGGCAACACTGGAGGCTGCTTTAGAAATCCTTTCGCTTTAGTTTGTTTGTATTGCTTTTGGCCTGTGAGAAATTGATGTGCCAAAAGTCAACAATGGCCTGACACATGACCAGACTGGGCCCAAACCCCGCTCCACCGACTACAGCCCACAGACTGCAGCCCACAGACTACAGCCCAGAGTCTATAGCCCAACTTGTCATTGTTAAGTCATTTGTTAGCTGAAGCAAACGAGGCGTTGCGATTGCGACTGCAAAGGGACCAAAGTGCAACGACAGCTTCCACATGCATCACTCGGTCTCGGTCTCATGCCACAAGACTGTGATTGAGTTTGAGTGTCGTGTTTCGAGTCGCTCTCGAGGGAGGCTTTTTCAATCAAGTTCAAGTGCAAAATTTTGCCTTGAAATGCACAATTTCATTGGTCAACGTGACGTATACGCAATAGCTACTGCAATTGCAATTGCAATTGCGGTTTTGTCTGACTTGGAAAGGCTTTATAAGTATATGCCTATGATTTGTGGGCGTTAATTAGCCTGGTAATTAGCTGACTAAATAACTTAATACCTCAAACTTTAATATTCCATTTTGAATGACACCACAAATCTCAAACTCTCAAATTGTGCTGGCATTCGAAAATCTATTCAAGCACTTGTCAATGACATCAATTAATGGAATGTTGATTGACTTTGAAAATGTCTTTGGCATTTTGTCTTGCCACGTGCCACATTCAGTTTTGTGGTCAGCATTAATTGAGTTGGCAGCCCCCAAATTGAAATTCCCCCCCTGCCACTTACCACTTGCCCTTTAACCTTTACGTGTAATAAATGTTGTAATGCAAAAAATGTACCTTTCACTTGTATTTTGTTATTTCTATTTCAAAGAGTTTTCCCTGTTGACAATTAATCAATTTCAACAGTGATTTCTCTGTATTTTAACAGCATTTGATGACGTAGGATATACTTATTTAATTTAGTTTTAATTCTTTGAATAGATTACGTTTAAGTCTCTAACAATAGGAACAGAATGGGCTAAGGATTTTTTAAAAGTTTCTCAGATAAGTTACATAGATAATAAACTGATATAAATAGATAGAAATTAGATAAACCTATTAAATGTTGCCTATTAAATATTCAAAAAATAAAATAAATTAGATCTAATGCCAGATTATTTAGTATTAATTTATCGCAGGCTATACATGGGGAGAATTTATCGTTGGTCCCACATGTGTTTAGTTAAATTTGATTTTCTTAGTTTAAGGGCTGTTTTCTCATCTTGCCGTTAACCTTAAAGAGAAGATAAACTTAAGATTTTGTTCTCTTATCGGCAAGTTTATCTTCCCTTTACGGTTAACGGTAAAATGAGAAAGCGGCCCTAAGTCTAGTCCTCCGCAATGTTTTGATGGTAGGCGGCTAAAAGCAGAGTTGCCATCACAACACAAAAATGAACAAAAGTTGAATGGTAACACTGCTGTTGTCCGTTAATTCAAAAGAGGAAACAAACGCACTTAAAAAGTCTGTGTATTTAATGGTAGGAAAGGGGAAAAGGGTTTTTATGTAATTAATAAATTACATAAATGGAGACATATGAAGATTTTACCATTGTTTCTTTTTTTGTTAGTTAACAGTTTGGTCTAAAGTGATCAATTTTAGCTGCAAAATGTTATCAATGATCTGCAAAGCACTCTCTAACACTCTGTTAAGCTAACAGCTATCCGTTGGGCATATTCTGTTTTGATTTAAAGCAAGTTGGCAGCACACTTATGTACATTAAAAATCACAGCTGGTCTTCACAACGTGACTAAATATTTTAAGCAGATTTTTTTCGCTGTCATCTTTGGATTGCCCATAACGTCGACTCATTCATTTTGTGTGGCACAAAGCGCACACAAATTTCACACACACACACACACACACACACACACACACACACGCACAAAAAGTAAGTATGTACATTTTCGAGATATATTTCCACACTCACATACACCCACATGCCAGCCAGCTGCCTTGGCTTGGCTTTTTTTTAAACGCCTATTTACTTATGCAAATCTCATGTTTTCTTAAAGTTTGCTCCATCTTTCCGCCATTTACTTGACTTACTTGTGTGTGGGTTGAGTTGGTTTGCGTTGAAAATTATAAAGTTGTTGCCGTTGCCTAACAACTTGTTCAAGTAAATGAAGGGCCGCCAACGGAATGCCATTTTCCATTAATTTAATTCATAAATATTCTAGACGAGCATCAAACAGTCACAACATCGGAATTTGAGTTTTGCCAATGCAGACGGAGACTTTGTTTGTCTGTCAATCTTATTTTTATGTGCTTCTATCTAAACACACCGATCTCAAGGACTATATAAATTAGGGCTATTAAAGTTCTGTCATGTAGTTTGGGTTTCTTTTCAACTATATGTACATATATGGACAGAAACTTTTTGCATATGCAACAAAATTGTATCTCAGTTAGGACATGTTTCATGAAAATTACATAATGAATAGCAACGATAGTTGAATGATAGTTGTGCAATATTCGTTGCACAATAAGTGGATAGATAAGTAGATACTTTACTGAGACACACATAATTAACTGACAGTTATACGATAATTGTTTGATAGTTGGGCAATAGTCTAGCGACTATTTCTATTAAAAACACTAAAGAGCAAAATGTAGCTCTAGCTTTTAACAAAATAATTAATTTTTATATATTTATATGAGGCACTATATGAGGACTAATTAATATATCTACTAATCATTAAACACAGTTTTTACTGATAATGTAAATAGCTGGGTAAAACCAATCGTCTGATGTGGGCTTTTTAGGAAAAGAAACTGCTTTCTTCTTAAATAAATAAGCTACTATTCAGAAAAGAAATCAAGGCTATAACTAGTTTTTATCAAATCAAACACCAAATGGAAGGGTAACTGCTAGTCGCGTCGACTCTTTGTCGGTTTTGTCTGCTGTCATGGGTGTGTTGGTTGTGCGGTTGCCTAAGTCTGCACTTGACATCGCGGCTGTGCACTGTGTGTTGTCGTGTGTGAAGTTTTGTAACGCGTCTCCCAAAAAATGATGATAACGAGACTTACCTGGGTCGTACATAGAGCCCTATTGGAGACATACCTGGAGCTCTATTGCAATGGTAGCAGATGCAGAGATGCTAGAAATGATGTCGTTGGCAATGTAAATTGCCAAAACGAAGCACATGTCCAGCGATTTGTTTAGTTGACATGTGTCGAATGCATAGGGACAACAACAACGAGTTCATTGCACAGTCGAAGTTACTTCAGGTGTGACGAGACGACCCTTTAGACCAGGGTCTAGTGTATAGGATCGAGTGTTTGCTCTCATTCAAGGTAAAGTTCTATTCAATTGCTATGTCTGTGTTTGGCTGTGTCTGCAAATGCATTTCCAAAAGGTTCAGCAAATGTGACCAACTTACGTGCATACACTGAAACAAAAAATCAATTTATACTTTAATTTAGAAGCCTTTGATTTGAGTATGGTTTTTTAAAAATGTGTTCAGGAATTGTTTGTTAACAAAGACTAAAATGTTTGTTTCAAGTTCAAGATATTTGTTGAGAGCCAAATAAAAAACCGTTCTAGTAGAAGAAATGTATGTTAATATTTTAAAGCAGTCGTTAAATTAAAATTGCTGATAAATAAAATTCTAAAATATTGTATCAAGTTAGTCATTAAATTGAATGCAATATCATATAGATTTATTTTATTTCACAATGTTTATATCTGTAATTATAATTTATGAGCAACTGCTTTAAATCAAAGTCAAAATGTTATAAATATCGATACATTGCTTGGTTTAAAAATGTCCGAGAACACTGAGTTTTTTACACAGTTTGGGATCGATTTTATCGCGGAAAGCCTGTATTTTTTTTTGTGTGTACAAACACAGATAGAGTTACACACACAGATACCCTTACACACACCCATAGAGTCACACAGATAGAATCGTATAGGCACAAAAGCAATTGGCCAAATGGCATTTCAAGTAAAACCCAGAAACGTGACATGGTTTGAAAACCGAAACTGAAAACGAAAACGAACAAACGGCCAACTGGCTGACTGACTGACAAACTGACTGAGATACTGACTGACTGACACGCATGGACTTGTACCAGTATGAAGGCTCACAACACTTACATACATATGTATATATTTGTGTGTATGTTTACGTATGCGTGAGTGTGAGTGTATGTGTGTATGTTATTTGTTCATTCGTCCGTCGACAAAGCGACCAAAAACCGTGTAGCGCAAATTAAATCAACTTAAATCAAAAAAGGAATTTACGCTTTGTTCGACCCTGCACCTGAAAAATACAACGGGTCTATTAACTTTGCCGAGTGCCTAAGTGTGTGCAGTATTATTTATACAACAACTTGCATCGTTATTTGACGAAAGTAACAGGTATTTAACAGTCGGGAAGTTGACTTTACAGTTTTTACTTCACATGCCACAACAAAGCCGCCTTTTTTCCTTTCTCTTCCTCACTTTCTCTCCCTCTCTCACATTTTCTCCAACAACTGCTGCTATTCAGGTTCTTTCTTAAGCAGCCACTTTTTATGTTATTCAAGTTGTTGTTGGCATTCTAAAATACCAGCATGCGCGCCAGTAAAAAAAAGCATTGCATACTTCTTTGCGATTTGAGCAAATAATTATACGAGCACGCAGCGCCCAATGCACAGTGTCCACTCGTCTAAATGCTTCATTTTTTGGCTGAAATTCCTCATCATTTTTGTTCTTTATGCAAACAAATTATTTTTTCCTAATGAAAACTCTCGAGAGTAGTTAGATATGGTCATAGTTTGAAATGCAACGGTGAGGATTTGGGAATCTTGAAAATCAGCTGCTCACTCAAAGCAAGCTTGGACTTTCTTTTCTTCAAAATAATTGCAAGCTTTGATTACGAAGTTTTAAGGATATTTTACCTATATAATTATAAAAAAAGGGAATTAAGGAAGCAGTTATTTAGAGTATGCGTATTATCAAGTATACGTATTAGCATGTGATTGATATCTGCTTGAATAAAGTGATTTTTTTTAAAACAATTCTAACCTTAAATAGACTGCTTTGTAAAAGAAAAGTAGAGAGCATTTGACTTTCTTTTGCGGTTTTTTAACTTCTCTTTAAAAAAGCTATATTTATAGGAAAGATCAAGAGAGCTATATGATATACTATAATGTGTAAAAAGTTTCATGGGAATAGCTTTCAAATCGCTATTGCATACGGCAAGCTACGTGTTTAAAATGATGTCTCTGGCTCATATAGTCGCTGAGATTTACGCATTCATACAATTTTAAAGTATGAAGCACCAACATTATAAACATTTCATATTGTGTACTAATTTCTATATTTCTATATCTGCAGTATCTGTATCTACAGTATTAATATCTGTAGTATCTCTATATACAGCATATTTTTACATTTTTAGCATTTCTGCCGAAAATTTTCGAATTTCGTCCATTGTGCAAAGTAACTCTGTGTGTGTTTGCGTGTACGTCTGTGTGTGGTTGTGTGTGTGTGTGTGTGTTTGTTGTGTGTATTATGCCAGTCACAACATACAACAAGCAGCTGCTGCCTGCCACGCCCATTGCCCTTCACTTTGGGGGCAACTTTGACGTTCAACTGGCAGCTTGGAGCTCAGTTGCCGTTGCCGTTGCCGTTGACGTTACGTTCTTACGTTCTTACATTGTACATACGTTGTTTTGTGGGGCACGTGGCAGTTACAAGCGATGACGTCATCAAGTTCAATTGATTGTTGTTCTTGTTGTATTTGTTTACTGTTGTTATTGTTGTTCTTAAAGAGTCTGTTGCTTCGTTTTTTTTTTCTGTTATTTTTTCGGTGTCTGCTTAATTGTCAGTCATTGTAGCGATAACTTCAAAGAGAATCTTCATCTCAGGTCCAGTTACATTGTCACAGGTGTTTGGACGTTAGAGGGAAAGAGAGGGAGAGAGATAGAGAGTGAGTGAGTGAGTGAAAGTGAAAGTGAGAGTGTGACAACAACAACAAGAAAAGTATCTATCACATTGACTTGTGGGTGCTGTTGGCTTTTATTTTTGGTCGTCGCATCATCGATTTTTGCGTCTCGCTACTAAGCAAATAAAAACACCCAGCAGCACACACACATATCTTAACACACACACACACAGTCATACAAATTTATATACACACACAACCACACTCACACACACACATACTTAGTTATGTGACACGTTGGCAACGGTAATAAATCGCCATTGAGATTTTCACGTTCAGTGCCGAAAATCGTTGAAATTTTGTAAAGCTGCTGGACATAACAGCTGACACACACACACACGCACACACACACGCACGCATACACGCATACATAGGCACGTATAAAATCGGTTGAATGAATCTGCCGAATGACATAATTGATATCGAGTATCGAGCTAACAAGCGAACTAAGCTAAAAGGTGTGACCTAAAACCATAACAACAATACTAGGAAAGAAACCTGCAGACGAGAAAACCCGACTGTTAAAGACCCTGCACTAACACAAACAAACACTGTAGCATCAGTGTTCAGTTCTTAATAACTCTCAAATTCATTATGAGATCGTTATGCAATTTTTAGAACATATTACATATACAGTAAATAATAGAAATGGAACTAAATCAAAATACAATTGTTTAACTCTAAGGAAAAATCTTAAGAAAAGTTATTCCATCAACACAAATATTGAAATACCTTTTTTTAAATTATTTTCAATTAAACAATTAGTATGTAGATTTATTTTCATTGAATTTTATATTTATATGTTATTTATTTTTTTAACTTCTATTAAATATGGAAGATTCTTTAAATTCCTATAAAAATTAAATTTAGAACAATGCAGCATCATTCCAATGAATATATTCTTTATAAGATCTGCCACGCCTCCAACTACCAGCTACGTATTTTTTAAGTGACTCCTGTGACAAACTTAATAGACCCTTGGCATTTTTCAATTACAGGCTCTAAAAACAACACCAACAACAACAATTGTTGTATAGGCAATCACTTTTAGTTTAGTATTCATATCACACACACACACACACGCACTCCTCTATGGATATTTATTTACGTATGTATTTAGATGGAATAACACTGTGCTATTATTGTAGTGTTAATACGCTTAACAGCTTACAAATTGTTTTCAATTGCTGCATAACACGCTTTAGTGCAACACCGTGTGGATTTCAATACTTTCCAATGAAAAGTTGCATCTAATAACTGGCAATTTAAGTTTACAGTTTATGCAATGACCAAAATGTAAAATTTTATATGAGTTTTCTATTGTTCTTAGCCGGTTGATTATATTCATACAGTCGAGGGTTGCCAATTGAAGCTTGTAAACTACAAATTTAATTGTATTTCATAAAATATTTAATTCATATTTTACGTGAACGACATAAAAGAGCTTGTTTAACATTGAAAATTCAATTAAAAACCGAAAAAATAATAATAAATTGGTTTAACAAAATTAAGAATTACATATTTAAATAATAAACAATTTGCATATTAAGTTGAAAATTAAATGAAGAGTGAATTATTATTTAATGAGTTCTGCGGCAGCTAATTAAATGAAAAGAAACAAATAAAAGATGCCATTTATAGTAACTAATTGAGTGCCGCATACAAGCAGAGAAAGAGAGAGGGAGAGAGAGAGAGAGAAAATAGTACAGGAAATATAAGATATTTTGGAAATTAAGTGCTTTCAGTTTGTTGGCTTATTAAGTTAACAATTTGGTAAGTTAAGAGCTTAACAGCTTAACAGCTTTTGACTGCGGACATTCATATAAATAGTTTCGTATTAAGTATACGTTGCCAGGTTCAGAGGAGCAAAAAAGTGGGATGGATAGCGAGAGGGTGACGGAGGGGGGGAGGTAGCAGCAGTTGTTGAAATACTTTTAACTCTTTAACAGCTTCATTAATTTTGAAAGCGACACATTTGTTGCACTGATACCACTGTATGCAACAGCGCTTCTTTGTGGCATACTCACACACATACACGAATACTGACACACACTCACACACACACACAACAACGACAAAAAAAAGGTGTATTGATTGATATCGATTCAGAAAAGCAAACTGCGTGCTGCGTGTCGCCAGCTGCGTGAAAAAAAGCAGCAGCAGCAACAGTAACACTAACAACAACTACAACATGCAGTATCCACACAGACACACACGCACACACATACACACACATACTCTTTCATACTCATACAATAACTGACGATTGACATTTAACAAAAGACACGCGCTAAAGTCGCCAACAGGCGACAAGCGGCATGTGGCATGTGGCATGTGGCAAGCGACATGCGGCTAAAGGCAACCAAAGAGCAAAGCGCAACAAATGCTATTACTTTGTTTTTTCTTATTTCCTTTAGCTTTTCGTCATACTCTTTACCTCTATCACTCTCTCTCTCTCACTCACTCCCTTAGTCGCAATGTGGCCAAGCGATTTCCGTTTCCGGCTAGTCGTTGCTGTCGTCCATTGTTTGCTCGACTTTGCTACTGAAAATGTGGCACAATTGCATCAGTAGTAAATACATTGGATGCTCCACAATAAAAGAGGAGTGAGAAAGGGGAAGAGAGGTGGAAGTGGAGAAGAGGGGGAATCATCTTACAATAAACTTTACTCTGTGGAGAATTCACAGCCCTTGGTTACCTTTCAGTTTCAACTGAGTATGTTCAAGCTCAGCAGGTGGTCAAACTGTTTATCCGGCCAATGAAAAAAGAAAATATGTACTCTTCTCTCTTATATTTCCACTTTTCCACCCTTTTTCACTCTTTCCCCTCTTCACCGCCATCGAAATCCGACTTTCATGCGTTTTGTGGGCGTCAAAAACATTCGAAGCAACATTTATAAATCTATACGGCGAATAGATGTCCGGAAACATTTATTCAGTTGTTCATTTTGTTTACTTCCTATAATAAATATCTATCTACCAATATACATATGTATATGTCTCTGTGTATAACCAGTAAATGAATGTTGAAAATGTCTGCATTGGACAGACATGGAAAATACTCAGACACTGATTCAAACGAACATCGATTGTTCTCAGCTCAAGCAGGCAACATATTTTATTAATAATATGTACAATAGAATAATATTAATAAATGGCATTGTTCGTATCTTAGTTGTTGGCAACTTAAATACATATATTTAAATCTTATTGAGTGACTTACACAATTTAAATTTAATCTTTAGATACTACGCATCTTCTGAGTCGAGAAATTACCGGAATAAATCTTGAGAATAATCTTATTAGTCAGGGAGAAGAATACAACGAGATATTCAAGAATAGTTTCTTGGAATATAACTATCAAAACAATCAAAATTAATTCTTTAAGAACGAGTATTTCATTTTATTCAGCATCCAAGCACTACCCGTTGAAGTTATAAGTATTCTCAATTCTAAGAAAGAATACCACGTCAGCATAAGAGAAAGAAAATGAGAGAATGATGTCAGTGCCTGAGAATAAGTAAGAAAACTCATTAGTTGAATTAAAAGAAAAATACAATAACAATAGGATTTAGAAACACTTCGGATAACAGACAGTTCAAGTTACTTCCAAGGAAAGTACAGTACTTGGAAATATGTACATAAATCAGACACTTGACAATTAAGGATACGTTTAAGAAGAATTTATTCATGCATACTTGTATTAATATTTTCAAAGTGTCTAGTGTCTAGTCTCTTTTCCTCCTCCACATACTATACACATATCTCATTTCATGTGTACTCTAATAATACTCCATAAATTTCAAAGAATAGTGAGTGTAGTTCTGGCTATTTTCATTTAAGCAATGCAACAATAACAATTCTCAGTTCAAGGCAGCAACCAGCTTTAGTTGTTAGGATATACAATAGAAATCTGCCTCAACAATAACAATGGCATCAAGTTCTCTGGAAACCGGCTGCAGTTAGCACAAAATCCACAATGTGTGTAAGCTGCTTGGAAAAGGGGATTAAGTCTTTTCTGAGTTTCAATTGCACAACAATTTCATTAAAATTATTAAAGCATAAAATAAATTAAACAAAACTTGATATTTCTATTGCGAAATTGAAACTGAACATGTGTAAATACATGATAGTTGATTTCATTTAAATTTTATGCCCAAATCACAGGAATTTTATAAATTATACATGAGCCCACTCATTGTTTGGCGAATATGTGGAGAATGTGTAAACAAGAACACGCATCTGTCCTTTATTTTGCACCAAGTTGATAACAAAGAAACACGCAGATTTCTTGGAAATTCATACAATTATATAATATGCGGTTGTTAAACGGAGTGCTTAAGAGGATATTTGATGCATTTTTGATTTGTGGCCACAAGGTATTCGCAGAAAACCAAAACAACCTTTAAAAGATGACTTTAAGAGAAACAAGATGATGATGATGTTGTGGGAAAAGGTCACAAAATCAAATGTTGTATTGAGACTTTGATTGTTGTTGGGAAAATAGTTGAGGCTTCACTCTAGGCTGAAGTTGATCTGCGCGTAACTTTATTAATTTGTTATCCTGTCACTTTTCGCTCTTATTGCGTTTCATTAAACAACTGGTGTAGCCCTTTTTGAACCCCCACAAATTCGTATCCAAGGCCTCAAGCCTCTCTTTGTTGTTGTTGCTGTTGTGGAGACCACAGAAATTAATTACCGGATTAAGACAACTTCATTGGCCAAAGGCCGTGTGGCCAGCACAATTTTCAGCTTTACACAGAGCGAAAAAAACAGTCAACAAAACAGTTTCTTACTTTACAGAAATAAGTGTAATAACCAAGTATTTATATATGTTTGTGTACCTAGCTATGATCTGCTCTGTCCCACAACTTGATATGAAGTGAACTATATATCTATATTTAGAAGTCAAGTGTACGATCAGAGTCCAGCTCATATTTGAAGTAAAGTCGATAATCATGAACATAATTCAAGTGTAATTTCTAAAGCTATTTAAAAATATTCAAAATTTATCAAAGCCATTTGAACGGTTCCTCATAGCCGACAAGCTAGAACCATTTGTGAATTCTAAGCAAAAAGAAGCAAAAATATTGAATGTATCGAAATAAGATTTTACAAACTTGTTCTGTTAGTATTTGCTGTGAAATTTTGTTTAGACTAGATGTGTCAACAATAAATTTAAAACAACAAATATTATACATTTTATTTAAAGCATTTTTTAGAAACCAAAACAGCAAAATAAGGTTTTGTCAAAGTTATTAATGGTACCGAAATCTAGAGCTTTTATATGAATCAAGGTCTTTTCTACTTAATTTAATTAATTGAGAATTAATTTTCATTATTTCAAACTTAAATCAATTGGGGATATCAAGAGTTGCAAATATTAATTCGTGGTCATTTCAACCTAATGCTATAACGTCTATTTTCTCTCTGTGTAAATCACTCTTTCTACCTCTCTCTCCATCTCTGTCTTTCTTTTTGTTGCCATCTCGCTTTCGCTTTGCACAGAGTCTTATTTTCACATTTCTACAGTTGTTGTTCTCGTTGTGTTTTTATTATAAACATTTAATGAGAAAAGGTCACGCACACAGAATTCCAATGCTCCCCTCTCTCCCACTCCCTCTGTCTCCGTCTCTGTCTGTGTCTTTGTCTACACCTCTGTTTTCCCTCTCTGTTGAACTCCTAAGCCAGGCAACTATCGATGGGAGGGAGGGTAGGGGTCAACTTTGGCAATTTCAAGTGGCTGCCGCTGCTAAATTAAGTGCCGAACTTAAATAACTCGAATTAAACATTAATAGCATACTTAAAAGTTTTCGCTTTTTCGTTTCATTTCATTTCGTATCGTTTTTCGTTTCTCGTTTCTCGTTTTATTTCATTTTGTTTCATTTGGCTTTTTGTTTTGTTTTCTCCCTTTTTGTTGTTCTTGTTGTTGTTATTTTTGCTTCACTTTTATTATTAGATTCCCATTTCGTCTTAGTCTCTTCCTACCACTTTTCCCCTATTTGATCCTGGCTTTTTGGGGCAATTTCTCTGTTGCGTTGGCGTCCCGCTTTGGGAATGCCAATTGTAACGGCATTTTCAAATGTATCACACACCCAGCGACCTTTGACCCTCGACGTTTTTCATCTTTCTCGTGGGCAATCAAAATGCTGAAAATACCAAATACTCAAACTCAAACTCAAACTCAAACTCGAACCCAACCTCGAACACTCGACTAAGCTCCGGGAGCTCCCAAAGTAAACAAGTGAATGGAGTTGAGTTGTGTTTGTATTGACTGTATGATACCCTGTAAATAGTTCAATACATTTTGCTATTCATTTCTTTAAAATAGTAGGGTTACAGCTATAACTTAAAACCAGCTATAACTAATTAATCTTTATCTCGAATACACAGTGACAAACTTTCTGCTATGTCTCTCCATATACACAGTAAAACATCTGCATAAAGAACCAATATAAGTTTTAAAATAGACAATATTAAACAAGTTTTTATTACATATAATGGTAATTAATAATTGTAATTAAATGTAGGTAAGTATATAAACTGCAACCCATAAGGACACTTATTTACTTCCCGAAAACATAATTTACTCTCCTAAAGATTATTCGTACCCTCTTCGCTGAGTTTACAGGGTATTTGAAATAGCACAGATCACAGAAAAAACTGGAAAGAATATTGCTAAACATTTAATTAGCACGAATTAATTGGCAAAAATTGATTGGACACAAGACAAAGAAGAAGAAGATGATGAAGAAGAAGAAGGGTATTGGCATTTCAGATCAACAGTTCAACTTGGCTGTGTGTTTGTTAACTTGGCCAACACGCTTGGCTCACTTTTCAACGTCTTTGATTCGTTTGAGCTTCAGTTCTATTTTTGCAGCTGTTTGTTTGTTTAGTTTTGTTGTGAATTCATTGTCAACCTTTTCTCAGTTTAGCATGTAAATGCCCTAGAGGGATTTCAGTGGAGAAGTGTACGAGTATATGGGGAGAATGAGAGAAAGAGAGAGAGAGAGAGAGAGAGAGAGAGAGAGAGAGAGAGAGAGAGAGAGAGAGAGGATGAGTGGGGTGGACTCCCTCTCTACGGATTTGTGCCCTGGCTGTGAACCAAAAAATGATTATGCAAAATGTCTCAAAAAGTCCGCAAATGTTGCTTAACGGGCAAAAAGGCTAACAACTGGGGCAACAATATATATGCATGAGAAAAGGGCACGGAATGGGGAAGGAGAGAAGTAAGTGTTTGTGTGTGTTGTTCTTGTTGCTGTCGCATAATTATAATTAAATTCAAAGTGCGCTTAATTATGAGTGCCATTGCAGAGCTCGAGGGAAATAATAACCAACACAACACATACACACACACAGTACACACACACACAACACACACATTCAACACACACATTCAACACACACACACACACACACACACACACACACATTGTTATGCTGAGGTTACTGCTCCCTTATGAGATACCGTACTATCCTTGCCTTCTCACTTTATATCCTGTATCTCTGACAGAAATTTCATATCAATTTTCTGGTTTTATTTTTTTTTTTTGTTATTTTCTTTTGCTGCTGATTTTATTAGTCACTTGTTGTTGTTAGTCATTTATGAATCTTCTTTATGAGCTGCACATCTGTGAGCAAGTGAAGCAGCTAATGGACCACTAAAAGCCACTAAAATTGATAGAGATAAGTTAACTGACATCTTGCAATGCTGCACACCAGTTTTTTCACTTTGCCGTTTATGATTAAGATTCGGAATACATTTCGAAAAGTTAACTGATTTGTATTTATAGGGTATAGGTATGCAGAGTATAAGCAACCATTGAGGATGACATTGCCTTTTAAAATATAATTTAAAGTGCATAGTTTTTAATAAGGCTGTTGCCTTTAAGTTCTTGCCTTTATTGGATTTATTCAAAACATCTTTCTCTATCTGATGTGACTACACATTTAGGTAGTTTATAAATCATTTTAAAATGTGATTATTTTAAGTCTGGCAACCAGCGATAAATATCGATATGTGTCTTCGAGTTTCAGTACTAAATACAAGCACAGCTTGGAGCACTTTTTATTTGAGAGCTCTCTGAAATCACTTTGATTTAATTTGACAGACTCGACTGTCAAAATGCAAAACTCTTCATAGTTTCAGACTCTCTCTTTGTTTGTTTTTCTGTGTTTCTTCTTTTTTATGTTTTTCGCCACTTTGCGCCATTTTTTGTCTCCGTTATCGTTCGCTGCTTTTAATTTTAATTACTAAAAAAAAACGCACCTTGAAATAAAAGTCAAGCAAGTTCAGCTGATGCGAAAAGCGACAAAAAAATAAAAGGCACAAGACCAAAAAAAAAAAGAAGCATTGCCATTGTTGTCACGCTAAATTGTGCTCACATACACATACACACACACACACACACACACACACACACACAAACACAATCTCGTATGTGTGTGTGAGTTTGATTGTGCGACTTTTTTATGGGTCTTTTCTTGACTCGCACGACATGTTGAATGTCTGCCTGTCACAATGGCAATATGCAAATGTCAACTGTAAACTCCCTTTTCCCTTCGCCCCTTTAGTCTTACCCTTTGTAAAGACTCCCCTCCCCCCCTGCTTTGTACCCATTTAGGCGTTTCGTTTACGTGCTGGTGCCACGAGTCGTATGCGTAACTTTTTAATTTATATTTAAATAATATCGCCAAGTTGCGCAACAGATTCAGTTGGCAAAAAACTTTATGCAGTGTCATCAATGACATGTTGAGCCCATCCTTGCCCCCTTTTATCCCTGCATCCTTCCCCCCCAGCACCCTTGACAGTCATCATTTATGTTTGCATCGTCTATGCTTTGATGACAGAGGGCTTAAACACAAAGGCATAGCAAGTGGACAGCTGAGCATCTCTAACTCTTTCTCTCTTTCTATCTGTTTCTCCCTCTTTCTCTCTCTCTCTGTGTGCTAAATAGCTGCACATAAAAGCTTTGCTCTGCGCCTAGAAGTATGCTAAACACATCAATAAAAACTAAACAATGACAAAGCGTTGTGCCGAAAACGCGTGTGCTCGCCATAAAAAGTAAAGTAATACTCTGCGAACGGGGCACAGGTTAAACAAGCAGACAAAGAGGAGAGAGAGCGAGAGAGAGAGAAAGAGGAGGAGAGAGGAGGAGTAATAACTGAAGCAGTTCAAACAGTTGAATTGATAGCCAAAGCTATGACTAAAAAAGAAAATCGACGGCTTTCCTTATTTTCCCCAATCTGCTGCTGCATATGCAATGTCACTGTCACTGTATCTGAGCGTGTGTAAATGTGTGTAAGAGTGTGTGAGTGTGTGTGAGTGTGTGGGCGTATTATGGTGAGGGTCCTTTTGTTGCTGGCGCCATTATAATATAAGCAGAGCAGGAAACGAAAGAGAAGGATATTCAAAATGTGCTTTTTTTGTATAAAGCAAGTTGCTCTGTTCAAGTGTCTCTATCTCTCTCTTTCTTCTACTGCCTGTCCCTCTCACTCTCTCTGCGAACTGTTGCATTTTCCATGGCTGCCCCCAAATGCCGCACTTAAGACAACAACATAAACTCAGCTGCAATCCACAGACCTTGCGCCACCTTCAAGTGGTTGAGAACGCGCCATGCAAATGTTTAAAGTGGCTTAAATGCATTGCAGCTAACCCCCTCTCTCTCTCGCTATCTCTCACACACTCTCTCACTCTTTCCCATTTTCTCTACCTCACTTCCACTTGTTTCCTCACTCAGCCATAAGGCAACAGGATGTTACAGGATGAGAGCTCTGGGTTTCTGCGGATGTACGTAATGCACTTTTCTTTCTGTCAATTCTGCAACTAAGAATCGCAGTCAGTCAGTTCGTCAGTCAGTCACTCAGTTAGTCAGTCAGTCAGTTGTCATTAAGCATGTGTGTGTGTGTGTGTGTGTGCTGCTGTCACAACTACTCAGACACATTTGGTATATCAAATGACTTATTGAATTAGCCTCGCACATCAGCTACTTACAATTAGTTGACTGCGTATCACTCAAAACTGCTTAATAGCCACATGATTGATGGAATGTGCAAAGCAAATATTATTCCGAGCACATCATGTTATTATTGTGATTGACGAGCTGCTTTAAGCGCCTTGATTGATTTGTATTTCCTATTAAGATATTTTAAACAAGTTTTAAAGTTTACTAATGGATGTACATTAATGGAATCTCTAGAATTTATCCCTCGTACTTGCAATTAAAAAAAGGAATTTTTCTCCACAACATTTTTGAACTTTCTGTTAATTTAATGTTAATAAAATAATGGTCAAATTAAAAGAAAACCAATGTCAATTTCAGAATGCTCTGAAATATTTCGAGCATTCTCTCGTTTGAATTTAAGGAATTTTTCTTTGACATCCTTAAAATTGTTGGCAAATGTGGTCATTTGTTGCTCATATATTTAACATTTCATTTTTATGGATATCAACAAATTGCGCAGTTTTTTAAAGACTCGTTAAAATTGAAAGTGCGAATTTAATGATGTCACAATGGAATCAGATAAATGCAGAGAATATTCAGCATGTAGTATGTTATGTAGTCAAATATATGTACAGTGTGAGCTCTGTTGATGGACAGTTGTCAAATTGATTGGTCTCTAACTAATTTGATGGCACTTTGAGGATCTTTGATTTGAATTTAAAGTTACAGTTTTATTGCTTTATCCCTCTATTAAGTTGTTAACAGTTGCTTAACAATAACTGACAATGTAAATTAACATTCAAGTCTTATAAGATCATTGAGCTCTTATCTAAAGCTCACCAGCAGCTCTCCTAGAAGACATTAGGGACGCTACTCGACGCTAGATGTCCAACCGCCAACGTTTATGGTCACGCATTTAGGGGGCACTTTGGAATTTTAGTGCTCAGCCTTTTAATGGGCCTTTGTGTTGGTTAATTTTATGACCGCACCGTGTATTGTACATATGTGGTCATTGTTGCGAGCCAGTTTATCTTTTTTATACCCTTCTATAGGATATTACAAATTTGGCACAAAATAAGTAACGCCTTAAAGTATACATATATCTTATCAGATTTGATTACTATAATATGCAGCAATTGCTTTAAAATCAAGGCGGTTGTTTCTACAGATATTACAACCAAACTAACAAGTCTTATATCTAACCAAATTTCGTAAAAATAGGACTACTATATCATAAAGTTTTCACAGAATAAATCGGTTAAAAACTCTATATTTGCATAAAAGCTATACATATTTGATTTTCGAGATACTTGAAGTATTTAAATGCACGGGTATAAAATATGTTCAATTTTTTTTCTTTTCTACCCAAACTCAAATATGAATATGAAGATATTGAGTCAAATGCGTGTGAGAGTATCGTAAACCTTGCAAAAATGATGCATATAGGCAAAAAGGAGGCAGGATAAAGGTATTTTTGCCCAAAGGCAGCCACTTTTTTTTTGGGGCATACGTTGCGTATGCGCAATATGAAACATTTTGCAGCCAAATGCAAACATAAAATGTTAATAACACTTAATAACCAAAGACTCTCAGTGGCTTGCAGGCGTGTGTGTTTGTGTGTGTGCGTGTGTGTGTGTGTGTGTTCCGCATAAAGATATGAAAATAATATATTCTCTGTGAGACTCGTGAATGTAAAAGGACTACGAAAATACCAGCGATAAAATGAGGGTTTAAATCAAAAGATGAACCAACTCATTTTGGGAGGCTCAAGGATAATAACTCCAACTATTATTAGAGCAACTACTTATTTACTTAATATGAAAACCCAAGAGAATCACCATCGCCAGCAGCTTGAGCTGCAAAAGTTGAAAACTTGAAGCAGCACGTGAATTATGCATGAATTCCATGTCTTACATGGCTCTGTATGTGTGTGATTTGTTGTGCCTAACCCTATGTGTGTGTGTGTATGTGGATGTATGTGTGTGTGTTTGTGTAGCGTTATAGGATTTGGGTCACATTAACAAAATCAATAGCACACGCCGGGCAGACCAGTAAAAACATCACCCAACTTAAGTAAAGTCCCTTGGCCAATCAGTTAGGAGCAAAGCTGCGACGGCGTTGCCAGATCGTTCGACTCGCGACAGACGTCAAAACTTTAGCTCCAAAAATCTCATGGAAAACTGTCAGTCGCTTTCTAACAGCAACTAAAACTAAAACTTTGAAATCATCTTAGGGGAACACGCAGCGACATATTTTCGCTTAGAATGCATAAATCAACTGAACTCTTGTTTTGCTTTTTGAGTGAACCGGTTCATAGAGGATCTATTAAGGGAATTCGGAGTGATTTAATTAGCATCAAGTTTAAGCAAGCTGTCAACTTTTGCTGCATGTAAATAAAACTAAAGTAAGTGTTTCAATTTTGTGAGCTGGTTTTCAATTGGTTCACAAAAAGAGAGTAATAGCAAAACTATGAAAAATATTGGGCATGCTTAAATATGTAACCATAATCTATTCTTTATGAGCATTAAAGTGTGCAATGGTATTATTTTTCTTTTTTATAATTTTAAAAAGTTGCAGTTTTATTAGAATGTAAGGAAACAATTTATACGCATATCTGAAGTTTGCTTCATTTCGCTTAAGATTTTGTGAGATTTTAACTGCTTTAATGGTGGTATAATATAATTTATTATAATAATTCAGAAAGTAGCTAGGCTGAGAACCTTAAATTTGAATATTAAATTATATGCTTATGAATATACATATGTATTTCTCATTTGCTTGGACAAATTCAATAGAAAATAAC
Source organism: Drosophila neotestacea (assembly GCA_035044365.1). Classification (NCBI taxonomy): domain Eukaryota; kingdom Metazoa; phylum Arthropoda; class Insecta; order Diptera; family Drosophilidae; genus Drosophila; species Drosophila neotestacea. The sequence goes on from JAWNMD010000337.1 coordinate 221,607, forward strand.
CGAACCTGTTTAAATAGAATAGAATATAATATAATCATAGAACATAATAATAGTGAGTCATATAAATGCATTATTACAGTTTGGATCGGTACAACGTAAGATCTATAGCACGACAATAGGTCGTATTACCCCAAAGCTTTGTAATATCTTTCAAATTTCACGGCAATTTGTCACAATTTAGTGCAGATAGCCGGCATAAATTGCTTGATAAATTGGTTAGCCTCAGTGCTGTTTGCTCTTGGATAGCACACATATACTGAGACACTTCCTCTCTCTCTCACACACATACACACACACACACATAAACACATAAACTCATAGAGAAAGCATTGGGAAGCTGCCGTTGTATTTACATCTATGGTTTCGCAGCCATTGGCATAAGTTAATTTCATTTGCATTGGGATTCTTGGGCAAGGTCTGCAAAAAGTAACCGAAAAATACAAAAAGTCTGAGAGAGAGATGAGAAGAGTGTGAACAAGTAGAGAGAGAGAGAGAGAGAGAGCGGAAATCATACTGGGCTTCTTTACTTAACTGCCTTTTTCTTTCTTGTTCTCTCGCTTGCTCGCTCTCGCGGTCGTTCTCTTTTATTTTTTGGTTTATCGCAAACAAAACAAAACGTAAAGCAAACACACTTTCTCTACACAAATACACACACACACACTCACACACACTTCCATTCATACAGTGTGGCATTGCAAACACATTTGTATGTAAATATGAAAAGTTCAAAGCACATACACTTAACGTGCTCAAACACACACTCCCATATACACTCCCACAGAAGCAGACACAGACACAGACACTGGCACACATGTCGGCTACTTGATGTTATTTTCAATTGCTGCGCCTGTTGGCTTTGCCACACTTTTAATACCCCGTACCCATGGAAATCAACCAAATTGAGTGTTATAGTTAGTTGGCAAATGTTGGTAACAAATTGCAGAAATTATCTTCGATATTCTAAATTGCTTATCTATTGAAAAAATATACAAAAAAAACTATTATAATTTATATAAACGCTTGAGTCGATTTAAGACTGTACTTTTGGAACTACAGATACAATACGAATGTCAAGTTTGTGTTTAGTTTAATGCGGCATTTTAAAAAAGTCATACAACCAATTTTATACCAAGTATATTTTTAAAATATATACATACTATGCTCTTTTTAAAGTCTAGGACTTCCTAAATGGTTTACTTAATATATACACTGGTTTCCATCTAATACAGAAGCTATGAAAGAAACTAGTTTATGTACATAGTACAGCAGCAGTAACGCCATCTAGCGGTTGCAGTTGAAAATGTGGTAGTTTTTAATGTACTTTTATTGTCGAACTAGCCACAGGGTATTTCATAGTGAGCACACTCCACTCTAGCATATTTACATTTTATTTTTCATGCATGTCTCTTGACAGTGGTCTAAGCGACCGCTAAGCTGTTAACTGCAGGTAAACTACGAGTAAGAGAAAGAGAGAGAGAGAGAGAGAGAGAGAAAGAGAGAGAGAGAGGGAGGAAGAAACGAAGGATGGAGAAAGGGACAAAGAAAGCAATGACTGTGGTTGACCATTAACTGCAATTGCAAAAACAGGCCACACAAACTTTCTTAATTCTAATGAAATGAGTTTATAGCATTTTATTTAGTATTTTCTTGCGACACATTTGGTATAATTGTTGTTATATATGTATGTATATATATATATATAATACTATACTCGCGAGCTCCGGCTCGCTACGCTCGCTGAAATCTCGGGGAGAAATGTGGAATGAAAATAGGGAACACTTCTCACAGCTATAGCCAGACCTTATGCCATTTCTTATAAGAAATTGGGAAATGTAAACTCAATTTTTCCCTGCAGTTGGACTTAAAATTAATAAAGACTTAAATATCGAAAAATGCCGTCTTATTGCACGATAGTTAAATCACAGCTATGTTGTGTGAATATTTCAGTTCGATATCTTTACCCGTTTGGGCTTCAGCGTGATGTCTAGTCAGTGAATCAGGACAAAGAGTTTTATATACATATATAGATATGTATATTGTATATGTTTAATATACCAAACAGCAGTCGTATGTGTAATACATATATTATATGTGCACATCGGCATCCATTGTTGTTATAGCTTGTGGCAGCTGCCTCGCCTAAACCGAAAGTGAAGGAACTTTGTCTTTGAATGCCACACACACAAGACCTCACACACTCATGAATACACCCAACTCACACACAGACACACCCATAAACATCTTGATACACTTGTGTACACATTTGCGGCTCATTTGATCGCTGCGCTTGGCCAATTGGCATGTGGCTGTGTTTTTTTTAGACCTTGTTCTTACAACATTCAAAGGGTCTAATGAGTTTGTCAACAAACGTAAACACGTACGTAAACAAAGAGCTAGAGACACCAAGCTTGGTATGAAGATTTCTCTCAGGCTCAGGCTGATCAAGAACCAAAGCATTTAACAAAAAGTTAACTTCGGATTAAAAAAAAACAACAATAATATCTTTGAATGTCTTAAAAATTATTAAACTATGAATTTTATAAGCTTAAAAGTCACAGAAAAATAAAAAAATAATTAAGAAAACAAAAGTTATAAAGCTAAAACATTAAGATTCTTTCGCAAATTAAATCTATCCAGACCAAAAAAAAAAGAGCTGTGTAACTACAGGGTCTCTTACAGCCGCATTCTCTCAATTTAAGTATTTACTACTGGTCTTTTTTACCTTCGGAGAGAAGGAAGAAGACTTTCGTCTGCAAATATTTGCCAAAATGTTTGCTAATTTGACTCAAGTTCCTTTTCCTGAATTGCTTTCCCCTCTCTCTCCCTCTTTTCGAATATCTCTCTCTCTCTCTCTCTCTCTATGTTTCTCTTTGCGTGTGTGTGCTTGTTATAAAACTTTGCAAAGCAAAACAATTCTCTCATCTTTAGTGCTTAGTTATAGTTGTCCTTCTCTCGACTTGGTCCTTGCCTCAAATAATTAAAATATGCCAAACGTACAAAGTTGCAGCTTTCGACAAACATGTTGCCCCTTGCCTGACATTGAAAGTAAAGCTGCCACAACAACAACAACAATAACAACAAATCTTTAACCTACAAAGTTGCCAAATTAATAGCCAAAAACTCATATATTGAAATCAAGTTTTGAGAATTTTATGAAATGAGCGATAAAGCGAGCAAGATGAGAAGGTACGATGACAGAGTTAAGGAAGAAAAATTACCTTGAAATGCACTATAATTTTCCATGGAAATTTATGAAAATATGAAATTCTGCAGTTCATAGTTTCTCACAATTTTGCAGTAAGCATTTATGCATTGCCAGGAAAGATGATAAGTTAGGATAGTTATAATTCCTTACTCGCGTCTGCTACTTTCTTCAGCTTTACTTAATTTCTCAGAATACATTATTTCTCAATTATCAATGATGAATCTTCCTGCTAAATACTTTGCGATGTGTTAAAATGCACACAATTTTGTTGCATTTTTAAGTTACAGGGTATTGAACTAGTCAACTAGTAAGACATTCTTAACTTTAACCATTTTAATATCTTTAAAAACTTTCAAGTTTTTTTTTTAACAAGTTTATAGACAGTCTAGACCTTGAACTAGACACTTACAAGTTGTTTAGAAGTTCTGCTTAATGGTCTGCTCTCTATTTTTGTATCGAAGGATGTGGATAAGATACCCATTAATCATGTTGCATATGAGGTTTTATTGTTTTGTGGGTTAACTAAATTCGATATTGGAACTGAAACTTGTTTTTGGATTACATGTGGAAATGTAATCCAGTTGTAAACGAGTATGCCAGAAACAATGTGGTTTCATTTATCATTTGTTTCGCCCCCATAAAAACAGATAGACGCACAGACAGGAAGAGAAAGAAGACGATAGAGAGAGAGAGTGAGAGAGAAGAGCTTTAGTAGCTAAAATTGTTTTTCTTCTAATTTTGCCTTGAAATTGACATTAATGTCCGGAAATGTATGAGAAAAGAGCATTGTGTATGGAACAGTTTGGCTAACGAGTGTGCTTGGGTGTTCTCTATAAATGTGTGCGTGTGTGTGTGTGTGGGGGGAGGGGGGAGGGTGTAGGTTTTAGGGGAAAGGGTATATGTGTGTGCAACATGTCGCCAGAGACTTCATTGCGAGCAATTTTGACATGTCAGCCACGTTCCTGACAAGTTAGTTCCATTTTGGTGCGGCTTTCATTTGATTTATTAATAATCAAAGTGTCCTACACACCCACACACACACACACACCCATACACCCACACATATACTGTATGTAATTGATATGCTTATTGATTTGCAATTGTTGGCCAAAAATGGAAAAACAGGAAAATAAAAAACATTTCTCTCGCCTAATTATTCTCACAGTATGTATTATATTTTCAGTTTGCTCATTTCGTTCGCCAGGTGGCGCTGCAATGCCAGTCTGTGATTGTTATGTATGTGTTATTACCGTCCTTTCGACCTTTTTGACTATTGACAATGTGACAAAGAAAATTCAATAACATTGAGCTGCAACAAAGTTTTGCACTTGATTTGTCCATTTCTGGCCCTCGAGGCCCACAATGCGAATAACACGTCCATAAAAATGCTGAGTGTATGTGGAAATCGAGGGGGAAACCAAGAGAGGAAAAGCAAGGAAATTGTCATTGGGAATGGGAATAGGTCCTGGATGCTGATTAAGGCGCAATTGTAGCAGCTCAGCTCGAAATAATGTTGTTTGGTTTCGCTTTAAGCAAAAACTTTTACACACATTCCACAAACACACGCCACACACACACACACACACACATAAACACACACCACATACACATATTTTTTGCAATCACACTTTTAGTCATTTTGTTTGATTCAACGTGCGTGCTGCTTTCGTTTACTCTTTGTCCCAGGGCTAAAAACTCATTAAATTATAATAAAAACAACTCAGAAGCACTTCTTATAGAAGTAGTCGACAAGCAGATATCCTAGCAAGATAAAAGCTGCTTCACTTAATAGAAAGTGCTTGGATATCTTATAGTATTCTAAAACATGTATAGTTTTTTTTGATAAAATTTCTCTTAAGTGAATATCTTTTCAATAAAGTTACTATAGAAGGATTTAGAAATAAGAATTGTTTCTATAAAATATAAGTTATTGAAACATGAAAATCTGAATTGTATTTCAACAAATAATATATTTATAAATTTTGCTATTAATTCAACACTTCTTACAAGGTGTAGGGAAAGATGACACATCTTTTTCGCTTTATGAAGACGAAAATTATATAAATGATTTTTCACCATAGAGAAGTTTGACTGTGCTTTATAGTAAAAAGAAATTACATAAGTCCAGGCTATGCTTTTTGGAGACATATGTGGATTACAGGGTAGATTAATAATATCACAACGTTTGCAATGCAAACACAAACACATACTCACACATTTTCATACGAAAAACGCCCATGAACAATTCAAAAGCGACACAGAAATAAATGAAAAATTGTTCAACACCAACGACACTCACAACAACAAGAACATCAACAACAACAACATCAACAACAAAATTAACAACAACGACGATAGCATCAGGTGGCAACCAAAATGGCAACAACATTATCAACTGTGTGGAATGTAAAGAAAAGTTCAATAAACAGCGAAAATATTTGAAAAATGTTTATACTTTATTTATATGTGATTCATATCCTGTTGCTGTTCTTGTTTTTGGTCAGTTGTATTTAATTGTTTGTCCGTTTGTTTACCTGTCTGCTCTTTATTAATTTTTTGTGAAAGCGACAACAACAAAAAGAATCTGCTTACAAAATGTCATAATTAAAATATTAACAACTTCAAAGAATTCACGCCACAATTATGTGCAGCATCTGAAAAGCGGTAAGAGACAACAAAATTAAATAGGAATTTCGGTAAACAAACTAGATGTAACATGGAATTTTTATTTGGTAAATACTGTATGTATTTACATTGAGAAAAATAGATTGAAATGAAATATAGTAAATTAAAATAAAATGGAATGGAAAGTATATATATGCACATACATAATATATATCTGGTAAATGGAAACCTTTGAAGTGCACAATTCTGTGAATGAATTGCCATGATTCTCAGTAAAATGGAATTCCATTGTATTGAGTGGAATACGGAGAATAAGTTTAAAGTAATAGGGGGAGATTTCCAACTGCAGAATGCAATATTAGCTTAAAACCATTTAAAAGATTATTTGCAATCAAAACTATAGAAAGTTAGTCTTGTTGGTTTCGTTTTGGCTACGAAAAATTATTGAGATTAAAGAGAGATTATTGAGAGGAGAAGGAGAAAGAACTTTTGTTGGTTCTTCCTCGAAAGCAATATTGTTTTGGGTTCGAGAGGATAAAGGTATAATCGTTTCTTCCTTTTTGGATTCGAAGAAAATTTATGGTTGAAGGAATACCTTTTGATGCTTCCTGGAACTAAGAGGATACTGTTATAGTTTTGAAAGTAGCAAAAGGTAAAACTGCTTATTAGTTTTCCGATAAAGTAGATGCTTGAGATTGAGGGAGAAAAAAGCAATCGCAGCTAATTTAAACATGCATTAAAAAATATGCAATGTTTTACATATCAATATTGGAGTCTTAAGTGGATAATTGCTTCTTCCTTTAATAGGATTCCTTCAGCAAAAGTATATTTATACCTTTTACTAATGGATCAATGCTTGAGCTTCTTAAGTATGGTGTACTTGTTGCAATTATTCAATAAAAATATTTGCATACCCAATACTTTGCAGAGAAGTGCATTAAAAGACAGCTGTTGGAAGCATTCCACCTTTCTTACACAGTCTGTACTCCTTTATTTCCCCACTTAAAGTGAAGCAGACAAATGTCCTTCGATTGGAATGGAATGTTGATCTGAGGGATAGGGGCTTCAAACTGTTGCATTTATCTGAAGGATGTGCTCCTCAGATGTGCAGCTATGCAACGCTTTTCCTTATTTGCTCTCTGCTTTGATTCTCCATGGATTCGACGTTGATCCTTTTGAATCAAGAAGCAAATGTTGCAGCTTCCCTCTGCCTTACACAACTGCAACAGCTGCTACTGCATGTCACAAATGCTGCTGCTTTTGCCAGTCGGTTTTCCTCTTTATTTTCTTTCTCAATAAGTAGATAGACAGCTGCAAGTCCCTCTGATATGAGGAGCTTATTAAATGCTCATGTTTATTTCTTGTATTGCCGGAGAATGTATTATTTGTGCAACCTACAAATTATAGCTTATAAATAATGTAAACTAATTACGTGTACATTAATAAACCTTAGCTAAGCTATTAAGTTATTACTCGTGAATATCTATAATTATTATTATATGTAAATAATACGCTTAGTCTAATGTGTTGCCTACTTTTGGGCTGTGGCATGCGAAAGGTGAATCTAATGACAAGCTGTTGTTGCCAACCACAACCACAACAACAATTACTACTAAAACTATAACTGTAATGTTGCCACAATACTATCCCTAATATTCCCTCCCTTTTCCCATCTCCTAACCAAAGTTATCTATACATATACATACATATACATATGTGTTTGTGCATCTCCCGCATGCAATTTAAAAGTTAGATATGCGCGTAAACAAATGCTGAAGCATGGACTATACAGGACCTTTTTCATCAGTGCAAATATGTAAAAAACATAAACATTTGTGTACAGAACAATAAACCAACAAGGCAAAAGCGTTTGCCAAAAGGCGCCAGCTAAAAACCAGGCCCAAAGCCACCAAAACTTTTCATTTTACGACGCATTAAAAATGGCCATAAAAAACGTAACATTCTCTGACAACTAAAAACAAAACAAAAATAACAAAACAGGAAAACCGAACGAAACGAAAGAAAAAGAAACAAGCAAATGAAACAACAACAGATGAGCAAAATCCACGCCTATATGACAAAGAGAATGAGAATGTGGCATTCACATACATACATACAAATATGTACATACATATAGCATGGTTACACATATACAATGTATATAAAATATATTTAGAGTACAAAGAAAAAAACGTTAAGTTTGCTTTGGCTTAGTCGAAGTTCAAATACCCTTGCAGTTTTGTGCAGGGAAATTAAAGGAAGTAGATCAATTTATTCATTGATTATGGAATTGCTCTTAGTTCCTAAAATAATTAAATTTATTGTGTACCGTAGTAAGATCCTTGTAAGAAGCATTTGAAGCTTTATGTAGGATTCAAATTTAACCAAGAATTTTCAACAGCATTTAAAAAGCTGTATATATTTTCTGTTATTAGTTTAAGTCGAGAAAATCCCGCGAATTTTCCCAGAAACTTGAAGCGCACTCAAAATGCTCTCCTTAAAAACACAAGGCAAATTTTAAGTTTCATCTAAAACCAGAATAAATACAGAGTTATATGGAAAGATAATATTGCAATAGCTTTTTCTCTATAAAAAGGACTGCAACTCAGTTTACTTTGAGTTAACAAGAGTCGAGAAAATGCAGCAAATATTCCCAGAAATTTGAAAAACAGAATAAAAGGTTCTCCTGAAAAGCACAAGGCAATTTTTCAGTATCATCTAAAGCCAGAATAAAAAACAGGGCTATGTATATGGAAACAGAATATGGCCATGGATTTTTCGCTTTAAATATGACTGCAACTCGATCTTTTTTGAGTTATTAGGAATTTCTGAATGTACTTTTAAAGATTTCTTTATGCATGACTTATCTAATAACAAATTGAACATATCCACTGCAAGGGTATAATGAAAGAAAATACTAAATGACATATCTGCGTGGAGGCAGGGAAATAATAAAAGAATTGCGACGAAATCCAATAAGCACAGCAACAACATCAACCACAACAACAACAATAGCAGCAACAATAAGAAGAAGAAGCGACATGCATATGTATCTAATATACAGATTAATAAATATACTGTATAAATGTATAAAATATATAAAGTATATGTATCTATATTATATACATATGTATATATGTTGATACTCGTAAGACAACTTTTGTTTCTCTAAAATCACATATGTAATATGTGTGCCTGCTGCTGTTGTTGTTGTTGTTGCTGTTTTTATGACCAACTGGACGACAATACAACAACGATATGACAAGAACAAGAACAACAGCAACAATAATAATGGCAACAACAAATGGAGATTACACCGCCTCACACATTTTATGGACCTTTTGCCCATCAGTGTTAGTGTCAGCTGTAAAAGTCTCGCAACAACAACAGCAACAGCAACAGCAGAAGCAACAGCAACAACACAAGACGAAGAACAACAACATCATCATCGACAGCAACAATCAACATTATGGCTACAAGGTCAACTGGCCACGCCCAGTGGAATTAATGCAAATGCTGCCGCCCAGGAGAGTCTCTATAGCTCTGCAAGTTTCCAAAGTGAGGAGTTGCTGTTGCACATGGCCACCGGGATGTTGTTGGCCGAAACGGAGCTAACAAATGGATACAGGTAGTAGTCATTCATTAGACCAACAACCCCACTACCCACTACCCACCACCAACAGACCTTAAATCTTTCTCTGAATGATAGACCGGCATACTGTGCGCATACTTAATATGAGCCACACTGTGCGTATACTTCATATGAGTACTTAATGCCTTGTTAAGCAGATTTCCATTGAACAAAATCGCTGCGGTTGTTAAGTGCTGGCAATATTTGCCTAATGGGAATAAATTATTGATACTCACAGCCAGACTTTATGCCATTAATCAATATGTCTTATTATGTATTCATCCAACATTTAACTAGTTAATTCCTTTTATTCAACAAATTAAACCATCAATTTACCAATTTTACTATGCTTATTAATAACCATAGATTTTCTGAATTTTATGTATTTACCTAAATTAATTATCTAGAATCTTTTTATACATATTGTAGAAAGGGAATTTATTTTAAAGTAGATATGTCTGTTTAATACTTAGCGCTTACTTGTCGTATGAGTAATGTCTCAAGTCGCTTTATTTTTTGGTTGTTATGGAGAGGTTTAATTTCCTATTGAAAAGCTGAAAAGAATCTGCAAGTGAAGTTGAATTCAAGTGAATCTCTGCCACAAAGTGGATGGTGCTTGGCCAAAGCGATGAGAGATGATATCTTTTCCACGCAAAATGTCAATGTCAAAGTCAACTCAAAGTGGATAAAAAACAATCAGAAAAGAAACTGTTAGCATTGAGATGTTAAAGATAAGATGCTCTGTAAATTAATAATTGTTAAATATAGCGCCAAATAAAGAGCTATACATAAAAAATAAAGGCATTGAAATCTGATCAACGTCGTTTGATAGGATAAAATACTATTGACTTGACAATATCATTTCCATTAGTGAATAAAAATGCCTTTATTGGCATTAGAATTATTATTAGCATACGCATTAGCATTAGCATAAGCATAAGCATTTGCATTAGAATTAAGATTATCATTAGTATTAGCATTTGTAGCTATTAGAATTATCATTGGTATTATTACTAGCATAGATATGATCATTTCCATTAGTGAATAAAAAGGCCTTTATTAGCATTAGCATTAAAATAAGCATTAGCATAAGCATAAGCATATGCATTAGAATTAAGATTATCATTAGTATTAGCATTTGTAGCTATTAGAATTATCATTGGCATTATTACTAGCATAGATATTAGCAACTGCACTGGCACGATCATTATAAATAGCATTATCTTTAGTATTAGTATTATTATTGGTATTAGCATTATCATTAGCATTATTATTAGCATAAATATTCGCATCTGCACTACCACGATCATAACAAAGAGCATTATTATTAGTAATAGTATTATTACTGATATTATCATTTGTATTAGCATTAGCACTACCATTAGCATTCACATTAAAATTATAATTTTTCGTCGTCTGGGATACTAAATAATATGTATGTAAGAAACAGTAGTTTGGCCATGTTGAGCTTTCGCAGTTGCATAGTATTATCATTAACATTTGATTAAGCAATATTCATGTCATGAATTGAGCTTTGACTGCAATTCTCCACTCGAGACATAAATAATACGCTTCTGACTTAAAGAGCAGACGAGGCAGAGTCAAAGTGATGAGCAACGTGGACTACTGATTAGCGTGCAACTTGTTGCACACTTATAATACTTATGACAATAAAACAATATGCCAAAATAAAAAAGAAGCAAAGTGGAACTCAAGTTGAAGCTGAAGCTGAAACTTATGCTAAGCTGTATGGAGGAGGAAGGACACTTCAGATTGAATTCAGATAGCAGAAGCATGATGACTGCCGGTCCAACAATGGACGCATGAGCAGCGAAGCGAGTTAAGAGATTGGAATATAAAACAGACGACAGTCTACTTGGCGTTGTTACCAAAAAAAAAAAAAAAAAACAAAGAGAAAGAAGGAAACCCACGCAACGAGAAGAAGAGGAGAGAACGTCTTTTGGCCAGCAAAGTGAATTCCATTTCCAACGAAAATTAAGTAATTATGGCAAGTGTTGCGGTTGACAAAGCCTCCAAGCAGAAAGCGAGGAAGGCAAGCAAAGGAGGGTATAATTATAATGAGCCAACTGCTGACGTTGCAGCTGCGATGTTGACAACGATATTGTGCCACACAGCTCTTGCCACAGCCACAGCCACAGCCACTGCCACTGCCACTTGGTGCGGCTTGAAGTGCGGCACTTTTGTCTTAACCGCATTAGCGTTTGCTGCTTTGCATTTTGCCTTCTGCCTGATAGCTGATAGTGCTCTCCCAAGTTTTTCAGGCCGTAATGAATTCAGGCAACACTCTCAAGCACTTGTGTACATCATGCCATTCCATTCTTTAACAATATGCTGCCGAGATCATTCATAAACTTATGCTCAGCTTCTGATCAACAGAAATGTTAAGAGCCTATGCGAAATACGATACAGAGTGTTGAGATTACTTAAAGTAAAATGCGTTGCCAAATAAAATTCATAACTACAAGACTTTCCATGAAACGATGCTGAATGATTTTTGTTGGCCTGTATTCCCTGTGATTTTTCAATTGGATAAATATTTGTTTATTAAGGATACATTAAGGATACAAATGTACTGCCTTCACCCTCATTTATTTCAGCTTTTATGCAATGGAATAGAAATCTCTTCATCTCTTCCTTAAAACCCAGATTTTATATTATTTGGCAATTAATTTGTAAACATAATTAAATTGTCAATATATTTCTTGTCAAAATCCGCATACTAAGCTTAAGATGTTTACTTAAACCATTGTTGAATTAACAAATAGTTTTTAAGTACATAGTAAGCCATAATTGTTATCTCTTATTAATAATTTTAAATACTGTCTCAATGCTTTAATAAAGGAGTTAAAATTAATAATTTGCTGGCATTAAATAAACGAAATACAAAATATAAGGATAGAAAAAAAATCATAAATGATTTTTGATTAATAACATTTTAAATTAAAGTTATTGACCTATTTTTATAAAATACTTTAAATAACAGTGTAAAATTAATAAAGAATCAGAGTCTTTTATAATGACTTTTGTAATCAAATGTCATTAATATCTATCTGAATAATAACAAATTTGCTTAGTAATTGTATTAGAATTATTACTTTGGATGTGTCAAAAAATGAAAATCTAAAAGAAATAAATAATATCTGTGGACTTATCTGGCTCAATGATTAGCTCATCGACTAATGACCAATTGCGATTCGCTGACTAGCTGTCTTGGTTACTACAATAACAATATCCGTTCTATAATCAAACTGATGCAATGGCGTATACGTAATATATCAATTATACGCTGCTGTCGTCGAGCTTAACTAAATGCACTCTCAAGGTCAGTTAGCTAGACAGGTAACAACACCAGCCAATGCAATTAAAACAAAAGCTAAGCAACCTGTCTCCTTCCCCTTTCCCCTTCCCACATCCCCCTACCACTCTTCAATTGTTGCTGCTTTTCTATGTGATGTTTCCTGTCTCTCTTACTTTGTATACCCTCTGCAAGGGGCTATTCCAACTTTATATCCCGAAATGTGCAGGGCATAAAAAAAGCGTGGCATAGGGTATTTACATTTTATGTCATGAAATGCAAATGTAATGCATTAAAGAAATATTTAAATTCTTGTTTAGAATAAGCTGAAACTTGACACTTGCGAACATATTACTATAACATATATTTGGAATAGGAATGTTTGATAGAAAATAAATGTTTTGTATGAAAAAAACCTTTAATTTTCCCTGAAATACCTTAACCAAACTCACAAGCTGTGTAATGTTTGAGAATCTCGGCCAAAATTGGTTTAAATTGATTTGTGTGAAATTGTTGTTGTTCTTATATATTTTATAAATTTTTTTTATTTCAACTGAATAAAAAACGGGATTTTCAGAGAAATCCCCACTATTCTGATATTTCTTAACTTAAGTTTGACATTTCCTGGGAGTTGAGCAGGCAACAACTGTGAGTTTTTTAATAACGTATAAAAACGTGTAAGAAAGCAGAAAAGTACACAAACTTTGTAGTGGATAGAGTTAATTCCTTTTTCAGAAGAAAAATCTAATAAGTTTTTTTTCGACAAAACTATAAGGTGAACAGTGGTCAGAGGTTAGCAGGGGAAGTGTATTCAATTTTCAGCGTACCGAAATCAAGTTTTCTTTCCTGTTTTGTTGGCAGTTGCAAGAATGTTGTGCTTTCCCATGCAACCACCTGCTGAGTTAGCACAGCGGTCGTCTGGATACTAAGGATGTAGCAAGGGTCGTAAATCGAATATCCTGTACGACAAAATGCCGGTCCAAGCAATGTCCTTGGCATTATGACATTCTCATTGAGCTGTTGCTGGCTTTACTTCTGCTATCGACTGTTGACTGTCAACGTTACTTTCGCTCATTTATTTGATTTGCTTTTTCTTTTGCTTTCGCTTTTGCTTGTGCTCATTACGATTTCTGCTTTGATTTGCCGCATTATCCTTGATGCATAGTCGTTGCCTTGAAACCAGCGTTAATTACTTTACAATTATGCGACTGACTGAGCAGTCGAAGGTCAGAACTGGCACACAGTGTGGTTGATGATGTCCTGTGAGCACGATATCCTTACCATTTCCATATGAGCAAATTCACAAACGATTTTGTATGGTTTGTCATCAGCAAATACAATATTCAAAATACCGAAATTCGTAGAAATTTCTGGTTGTCTATTTGAATGTTTTCTATAAATTATTTACAGCATTTGAACATTTTAAATTGCCAAGTTCCACTTAATTTCTTAGCATACAGTTTTTAATAACCCAAATTTTCTGTTTGGCAATTAATTTGTAAACATAATTTAATTGTCAATATATTTCCTTTAACAATCCGCATACTAAGCTTGAGATATTTACTTAAGCCATTGTTGAATTAACAAATAGTTTATAAGTACATTGTAAACCATAATTGTTATCTCTTATTAATTATAATTAAGTAGTTTTTGAATGCTTCAATTAAGCAGTTAAAATTTAGAAATTGCTGACCATTTAATTCTTTTTTTCTTAATCTTTCTTTATTCTCTAGCACAATTTCGGCTTAGATTTATATTGAAAGTACGTTGTGATTAAATTGATTACTAAAACGGGCTTTGATTAAATTTTGATTTGGGTTAATTGCTGAAATGTGCCGTTGGAATTGGCATAGACCGAGAATCCGACACCCCGACAGACCGACAGACCGACAGACCGCAGTGATAATTCTTAATTTTCATAAGGCACATTAAGTATACGCAACGTGAAAACCAGCAAGGAAGGCCTTCTAATCGAACCAACGGCAGCAGGCACTTTAAATAGCCGTCTTGCTTAATTTATATCAATTAGTTGTGCTCTCTTTTTGCTTACCACCTGGTCGCAAATTAAATTTACAGTTGGCCAAGAATAAGGGGGAAACCCAACGAGAAGGGGAACGTGGCAAAGGGCGGGGAGGGAAGGGGACTAGCTGTCAAGGTAGGGCAAACAAAAGCACGGCAACTAATTTATGAAGGCAAAAATACAGAGACAAGGCTATAACGATGGTAACTGGGTGAACGGTTCGGTAGTTCATTGGTTTGGTTATACTACTGCCAACATATACATACATATATGTATGTATGTCTGTATGTGTGTATGTAAGTATGTATCTGAGTGGTTTCCCTGATGCTAAATAAATGCAAATTATCAGCGGTTAGTTTAGGGTTTACTTTGGCATTAAGGCATGTCATTGCATAAACATGCTGACATCGACAATATATACTTAAGTAGTTGACAGTTCTAAGGGAACACAAAGAGTGTTGGCAATAACGTTTTAGGTTACAGGGTCTCACTGCAGTCTCAGTTACCCGTTGGCATCTCAGACTGTTTGGAGACTTTGCTGTGAATCGATGCGGAAGTGCTCGAAAACTGTTTACTGCCCTTGTACAGTACTACTTCTGTTTGATGTACACAAAGGGTCCGCTCCTTACATATTTTTGTATCTTGCATAAGTTCGTCAAAATGAGACCGATTCTTATACGGAATGTCATTTTGTTTATGATTTGATCTAAGAATTGACCCTACATATAAAAGTTGTTCGTTGAAGAAAATATATGTATCGAGTACATGATTTTGCTATAGTTGGAACAGTTTCGGTCGACAGAGTGACTTTCTGTCACCAGAGTATAATCGAAAAAATAAAGTATTCTCTACATCGAATAATTGCATAAACTAGAAGGTGGCTTCACATTTTGAATAGGAGGCTTAAGTGGCATGACTGCAAAGGCGATTAGCGTGCAACAAACGTCAACTTCAACTGCCAACAGATGTTGCATCATCTGACATAACTTACCTCAAAGGATGGGTTGAAAGCTGCTGCTGTTGATGCCTTTGAGATGCTCAAATCCAGATTCCCTTCACTTTATTGCTGTCTTCTTTTTTATAAAGATTCATTTAATTAGCTATACCAGTTTCTTAAACTTGTAAAACTTTTTTGTTGACAACAATTGATCAGGAAAATATTTAAACAAGAATAGCTACTACTATAAAACTATTAAATAAAACTATGCCTACTCGACAAAAAACCGATAGATTGAAAAAGAAAGGGTTTGATGAGGGACAAGAGATCAGTGACTTTTTTTTTGTAAATTAAATTAAAATTAAACATTCCCAATTATATAAAACAACAGCATTTCATGCCTTGTTGTATTCGTTATTTATAACAACATTCGACTGCCTAGTGGGAATACCTTTAATGCGGATGGGGACTCCCTAAAGTCATTAAATTATTATTGGCGTAGACTTTGTAATTGTTCACAGACTTAGAATTGCAATTAAAGTATTAAATTAATTAATAAATGTGCAGTATAATTACAGACTTTTGCTTAACAATCGATCATAAAAACAGTAATTAAACTTAACAATGTTTGCAATGCCAACAATATTACTCTTTTCAATATAGTATTATTAATATTTTCTGCACAAAAACCATAGCAAGGCATGCTAGTCGAAAGCTGAAACTCTTGTAAAAAGGAATTTCAATTGCAATTCATTTAACATATTATTATTTTAGAACTTTTAATATGTTGCATATTAAGCTGTCTCTCATTTGAATGTGTAGGACATTTGAATTTTTTCTTTTATTACATAATTTATTGGAGTGTGTAAACTAATTGCTGTCGAAAGTTTTTATTATTGAACGCATTGACTTCAGTTTACAGCTTAATTATTAAGCAGAAATCATCAGCATCAATAATAATAACAAGGACAACAATGCATTTAACTCTTCATTGAATTACAGCATTTAATTTTAATTATGCTCGAAGTCTAAAGCAAAAATGTGCAATATGAGAAAAGAAAAAGAGCACCGGCAAATTATGAAAAGAGAGGCAATGAAATCGTCTTTTACAGTCATAAAATTCCTTTCTGTGTACTCGGGAATAAATGCTAGAGAAGTTAACGCAGCAAATACTTGTATTTAATTTTTAAGAGGGAATACTTTTCTTGCGAAATATATTAATAAACGTAGAATCCTGTAATCCATTTCAATGTTGTATACATTCATATATACCCACTTAAATGTTTGAAGATGCCTGCTAATGCTTGCTTTTTCAATTGAGAGAAGGTATTGAAAAGTGTCTGGCAGCGAATACAAAAAAATAAAGTAGAATAATAAAAGTACTTTGTAAAAGCCATCAGTTGGTGGAAGTGGCTTACAGACGTTTTCAAGATTTTTTGTGTGTATCCAGCAAAAGTTCTAGGGATGCTGTCACATTCACTGAGGGCGAAACTTTGTTTCAAGTGCGGACTTGAACTCAAACTCCAACTTGAGGTATTTTTCTTGTTGTATTCCTTTTATATTATTTTTTTGGGGTCAGTTGCAAAGATTTGGGTCAAGACAAATATGCGAATGTTAATAACGAAAAAAAGTTGTACAAGTTTTATAATTTGTTTGGGGCTGTGTTTGCTTCAGTTTCAGTTTCGGATGCGATTGCAGGCGCTAAAATTAATTGCGTATACGTAATGTGTAAAAATGCCAAATGAGTTAAACTAACAAATTACTGACACAAATTACTGTTTATCAACTTATTACATATGTAAATGTTAGCAGAAAAATTTAGTATTTGTAATGAATTAATGAGGAATTTTATTTTTGCCCAATTATTTGCTGACTAACTGTATATAGGTGGGAAAGATATTATGTATTTGCAAGCATGAGTTAACATAAGTTTTATTAATTGTATACAAGCTTATCTGTGATCGAGTGAAGGAAAGAAAAATTATGATAAACATACATAGGTGTAAAGAGATAATAGAAAAGAGAAAAAATTCAAAGAACTCTTAGTCTGCACGAGATGAATATTAAAAACTTAACACACTGCGAACTGAGGAGAGCGAGGGAAGTTCAAACTGTCTATCAAAGTCAGAGTAATAGGATTTAATCAGTGCATTTACTTTGACTTTGCAATTTCTCTTTCAGTAAGTTGAGTTGGGTTTTCTTCTCTCACTTTTCAACAGGAAAATAAAAGGACAGTTGAAGCAGTCAAAGGTTACCATACCACCTGCAAATGAGACTAATTAAAAAGCTTACTCCAAAGAGGCTCAGCATATAGAGAGATGGCAAAAGATGGGGCGTGTCAGGGCGTGGCAGGGAAATTTGTAATGCAATTCAATTTGGAATATGTCCCGGGTCTGTCTATCAAGGTGATGATGGTTTTAGCTGACAGCAAAGCAGGAATTTTAATTGGGACTCGACTCGGTCATTTGAGTGGCTGTGGCAGCCACATACCTTGCCACATGTTGCGAGTGTGCAGCTCAACTGTTAGTTGCTAATTGCTCAGTTGTCAGTTAATGCAACTGATGCATACATCACGTAACATGGCAAAGCATTTTTGCATAGATTCGCCCATTTTTGCTAGATTTGCTATCAGAAACTGGCAAACGACTATAATCCCTTTTTTTTTTGTATTATACCCTTGCAGAGGGTATTATAATTGTGTCACAAAATGTCAAATGCATCAAAGGAGGCTTGGCCGACTCCAGATAAATTCTTAATGAGGACAATGAACTGACTCTGGCCTTTTTATTTTAGACATGCAGCCATGTTTATGGAACTTGATACGATGAATCGAACTACTATACAAGTATATAGCTATACTATATAGCTATTTGTTCTTGAGATATGTTAGTTAAACTCACTAGTTCGACATATCTCATATTCAATACAATCTGATAATATTTGGCGAAAATTCGGCTGCTTGATTCTATAGCTGTCTTTAAAACAATCGATAGAAAGCAAAAGTTTTGAATTAAAAACTTTGGTTTTAATGGCAACGAATTCGTTTAAGCTGCTCAATCGTTTAAACATTTGTTTATAGAAATATGGTTGGCTAAATATTATTTTTAAGGTTTTACTTTGTTCGAGTTTCTTCATACACCTTCTTACCCTCATTCAATAGGAATGATTTTTAACACTTGAAATTTCTTCTTATTTAAACTTTTTTTAAATGTTCAATAACCTGCAAAAGTATTTAATCTTTGGCTTGTCGAAAGAACCGTATCTTTGTTATATTTGACCGTTTCTTTTTTTGTTTTAACTTGGGACTTTTCCAAAAACAATATTGCCACTTAGCATTTACATTGTAACTGTCTGGCTCTCAATCTTTCTCTTACTCCCTCTGCCTGTCAATCAACTGAATTTCCGCGGGGCGTGAATCAATGAACCTGCCACAAAATGCAAAATCTATGCTAATTTCACCATATGTGGGCAGCATTAATTTGCCAAATTGACTGCATAATTATTTTTAGATTAAGCTATGCTCACTCACATACATAGTGACATAAAACATACACACACACACACACACACACACAAAGACACGCGTAAGTACATTCAATGAACATGCAAATTTTCAATGTACAAGTAAATTTTAATCAGATTTTCTACATGCTGTGAACTGAGTTAATTATGCATCAAATGGCCAAAATGTTTAGGCCATCAAAAGAAGCTGGCAACGTTGCTAGGGTTGCCAATCAGTTGGCAATGGTTGCTAGGGTTGCTTTCTCTTAACTCTTACTTCAATTAATAATAATTTAACAAACATTTGATGCCTTGTCTTGTCTTCATTTCAGATCGACACACAAGGATGACTTTGGCACACAGCGTGTGTATAAGAAAACTTCACCAAATTGTGTGCTCACATTGTATTTGCCGACACGTGAGATAACCCTGACCGGAAACAATCCATCGGTGCTACGTGGAATTGTCTTTGTCGACCCGAAGGCCATACAAGGATACCGTGTCTATGCGCAGCTAACGCTAACATTTCGGTAAGATGATGCTCTTAAACAAGGTAGCAACACTTGTACTTACACAAACACACATCCACCCACACACCTACACACACACGTACCTGCATATAGACCGATATGTTGCACCTGTAGCCACAAATCACCATACACACACACATACAAACACACGCGACAGCGCTGCCAACTTCTCGAAATTATCCATTAAACTTTAAAGCAAAAAAGAATTAAGTATAGCATACTTTTCAGCACACTTTAAAGTCAACTATGAGACTTTCTGATAATCAGGAATGTTTCCGCCAATCTCTAGGGATTTTAAGGAGAATTGCTTTTGAAGAAAACCAATTGATATTGTCGGTGCTCTTTAATTCCTTTTGGCATCTCTTGAAACATGTTTACCAAGTCTTGCTCCATTTCAAAATACCTAATATACATTTTGAAATATAATTATTTTCAACATATTTTTTGGCTTCTTGATTAAGTAAAATTCATATGAATTGTAGATCTGATTTTTTATTACAAAAGAAGTTTAAAGTTAGTGTAGCCGTAAAAATGCTGAACTGGTAGCAATGAAAAATAAACAACTTCCGCATCATTTTTTTGGATTCTTAATTAAGCAAAGTTCAGCAAATATGAAAGTTCTTATTACAAATGTGAAGCTCATGAAAAGCTAAATTCGTTAGCCGTAAACATGATAAATTTGCAGCACTGATTTGCACACGTATTCGCTCATACAAACAGACATCGACTCCGATTCTCGAAATTGAAATTGTAGTTTCCAGTTTGGCAGACAGATACATAATGAGAGATAGAGAGAGAGAGAGAGGGAGCGGATGTTGCTGTCTCTGTCTATGCCAGACAGATGGTCCACTGACTGCCTTCAGGTGTACGCATAATACATAAATAATTGCATCAGCTATATTTGTAGCTCTTGTTGTTGTTGATGCTCATTATCATTGTTGTAGATGTTGTTGTTATTCTGGTTGTTGTTATCGTATCTATCTATTGTTGTTGTTGCAGCTATGGCCGTGAGGACGAAGAGGTAATGGGTCTGCGGTTCTGTAATGAGGCCATCATGTCGTTGCATCAGATTTGGCCACGTTTAGAGGAACCATCGCGGGAGTCCCTCAGTCCCTTGCAGGTAAGTTCAAGTATCAACATCATCAGCATCAACATCATAGCAATCATTCTAATTGAAATTATGCAGTCCGTGAAACCAGTCCTTCACCCATAGCAACAGCAAAAACAGCTGCCCAGACTCGGACTCAAACTCAGACTCTGACTTTACCTCTGACCGAACGTGTTCCTTAGTTTGTGTGTCCTTTCGAATGCTCGGTACCCAAAAAGTCCACGAGTATAATAACTTTAAGACAATACGAACTTGGTTTAAGAAAATCTGATTTTACTCGACTTTTTCGACTACTCCGCTTAAATTGATTTCATACTGGAAATTGCCAATTATTATTGTATTTTTATTTATATTATTCAACCATTTGGCTGATCTATTTAGTTTGACAACTTTAAGGATCATAAGATCTACAGATTAGCTTGGCGCATCGGTTTTCAGCAATTTAAAAACTAGAGCGTTAAGTTTCAACTCATATGATATTGGCTATAGTCTAGTCGAGCACGCTCGACTGTAGCGGTCTTACTTGTACAGCTTGAAATTGTTGTTGACCAGACACTTTAAAGGCGACGAGCACTTGGTAAACAACAAGTCCTGGCAGAAAGGCATGATATCCAGGCAGCTGTCCAGTACGTTACTTGGCTACCAAGTTTCTAGCGCCATTAAAACTGATAGGCAAAACTCAACAAGGCCAACGGG
Organism: Drosophila neotestacea; assembly: GCA_035044365.1. Taxonomy (NCBI): domain Eukaryota; kingdom Metazoa; phylum Arthropoda; class Insecta; order Diptera; family Drosophilidae; genus Drosophila; species Drosophila neotestacea. The sequence goes on from JAWNMD010000337.1 coordinate 243,176, forward strand.
CGTAATCATTTTTTTCTACGTTTTTTACGGCCAATGTCTTGGAAGCAGCATCACCCAGAGCCACACCAAACCATCCACACTACCAGGCAATAACAACCACCACCCACAATTTTGCCGCAATAAAAAATTGGTGTATCTGAAACACTTGGGAACATCGGTTTTTAGCACCTTCGTAACGAATCACCAGGGGGACCAAACAAAGCTCTGTTCAAGCAGATAGTGAAGCCGTGAAAGAGAGAGACCAAGAGAGATAGAAAGAGAGAGCGAGAGAGAGAGAGAAAGAGCGCGGAATAGCTGGTGTCTCAGCACTTGAGACAGCAAAGTTTGTCCAATATAGTTTATACGGTTGAAAGGCGCACTTTAGTAATCGAGATTATCGCTAATTGCTATTTATGCAGCACTTTATCTAAGTTGTGGACTTAAAAATGACTGATCTACTAAGAGGCATCCTCTAGTTGGTAATGAGTAATTGTAGATTAAATATAAAATTATTGCTTACCCTGTACAAAAAAGGAATTGTACATTACAATGTTGGAAATGGCTTCTCCTAGAAGATTCCAATTCTTACCAGCATTCAATGCCTGGAGTTTAAAATATCTGAAATTGTTTAAAATATGATAGTTTGTTATATCAACTAATGTTTTTAAAAATATATAAACTACGATTAACAAAACTATTCACGCACTCTATATGGTCGAATAGAATGTCTTATAATAATATCTATTTAGTTATTCAGATTATAAAAGAAAATCTTAAATTAATGTTATCCATTTAATTTTTATATAGTTATTCAGACATAATTCCGCACATTTTAAGCATGTTGATAATAAAATCAGCTTACTAGTTATTTAGTGATTAACATCTCATAAGCGACTTTAATTTGTTCAGTTTTTTTACTTTTCTTTAGGCAATCAAGTAAATGATGAAATGAATTTTTAGATAGCTATTGATTTGTCGCACAAACGTTAGAGTATATTAAGAAAATTGCCGGCAATAATAGAACACAGAAATCGATGGATTTCCAGCTAACCCAGTGGCTTTTCTATTAGGAGGAAAATCGAATGGTTTTGTTGTTGTTGTTGTTGATGTTGTTTGTGTTGTCTACAATTTTATATGGTAGCATCTCACGTGCGCCTTGAAGTATTCCACACGTTTTGTTTTCTATAGATATTGTTGTCCTTTTTATCCTTCCCCATTGTCTGTTCCTGGCTTCTACTTTTGCATCCCCCTTGTACATCTATTAAAAGCGGGCAGCTTACTACACTTAAATCAATTGAAAATCAATTTCATTTAACTAAAAGCTAAACAAATGCTTGCGTTTTACACATGTACATTATTTTGTATATGTCGGTGAGTGTGTGTGTGTGTTTGTGTGTGCGTGTGTGTGTGTTTGTATGTGACAGATAACGGACATTTGAGCTGGTCCCCTGCCAGAAACTTTCAATTTGAACTTTTCGGTTTTATTAAATTTTGACATGCAATAATTTATTTAGCCATCACATTTTTGACAGCCGAAAACTCACCAACAATTTGGTTATGCAATCAGTTAGCAGATTCCCCGTTCTTATTTCTCATTTACCATTTACCAGCTCCCATTTCCCATTCCTCTGTTTTCTCACTCTTGTCCTGCCTTGATTTGCATAATATATTTACTTATTTATTTACTGTTAGCAGTAGCTTCTCGACTTTCTACCAAACTCAAACATAAACACAAACATGCATAATTAAATAAATTTGACTTTAATAACTTGCCGTTTTGCCGTTTGGCAAGAAGCACATCATGAGACCAGACCCTGCCAAAATTGTTTTAAGAATAGCACGAAAAACCAGCTGAAATTTGAATGAGAAATGGCCAAGAGTTTTTGAGACAAGCAGAAAAGAGAAATAAACACAACGAGGGAGGAAGTAATTGTAAGTGTGGCAAGCGGTAAATTGTTTGCTTTTAGGATGGATTTCTGGATAGCAAAGAACTGAGCTAGTATCCCAAATATTTGGATGAGAACAGCGCTTTAACTGATTAATTGACAAACGATATGGAAACTTAAATAATAATCGATAAGTGAAATGATAAAACTATGAAGGAACAAGTCTGTTGAGGAACAAGGAAAGTTTTCAAAGTGGAGTGTAAATAAGAAATGAGTCGAAAAGTTGAACTCGTTAAATAGAATCTAGAATTTATAAATTGATAGACTGATGAAGAGAAGGTAGGAAATAGAGTGCTAATCTGTATCTCGATAGGCATATGGTATTTATACCCAGATAGATACAAAACAGTCCCAACATATCCAACTGCTTAATACAATTTCCATTTATGGAACTCTTTATCTGCAGAAGAAACTCGAGATATACAATCATCTAAAAGATTTGTTTCCTGCGACAGTATCAAAGTTACAGTGACAACAGATAAACTTGTACACTGTTAAGCATTTATTTTGTAGGCCTTAAGACCTTGTGCGACTTTGGCTGACAATTGCAGCTTAAGAAGACATCCTTGCTGCTCCTATCCCCAATCCCAATCCCAATCGCAATCTCAATCCCAGTCCACATTTCAATACCAAGACAGTACTGAAATTAGAACAAAACATTTACAGAGGTGGAGAAGTGTCTTTAAATACTTTTCATTGAAATGCCACAGACAACAGTTCAAGGCAAAGTCATAGTCAAAGTTAAAGGAGGGCCAAGAAGTAGACAGAAGTGAGTGAAGTGGGGGAGTATCTGGGGGCTAGGGGCTGGGGGGAAATGTGCCCTTGTGGCCATGTTGTTGTCCCCAACAACGCAGCTGAAACTGAAGATACACAGATACACGCGCCGACGATAAGAAATTAAAGTATAAATCCAAGGGCAGGACTCGGGAGAGAAGCAGAAACAGAAACAGAACCTGGACCAGTACCAGTACCATACCGAATACATAATCAAATGCAAATGAAATGCCAAAACCAGAAAAGAAATAACAAAAGCAAAGCCAAAACAAAGCCGGCAATTTAAATGGTTTTCGCTAATCACAAGGCCAAAACAAAGCATAATTAAAATTAAAAACTAAACAAATGTATTATATTTATGTGGAAGTAAGAACAGTTGTGAATGCATTTGTAATGCTCATATTGCCGGATACCTTTACAATCTAATGAACAAGTGTATGTTTGTATAGGTGTGAGTTCCCGCATTTGAGTACTATGCGTAAATGACACTGAGAGAAATCGTCATTGAATAAACTTATTCTCAATTTTAAAATAATGTTAAAAGCAACCATTATCATCAGCATTGACAATATCATTAACACAAGTTATTATCATAATAAATACTAAAGCTATTCATGGTACTATCATTAGAATTTGCATTAATGCTTATATCATTGAATAAATTTATTCTCAATTGAAAATAATGTTCAAAATTACTATTATCATCAGCATTGACAATATCTTTAACTAAAGTTATTATCATAATAAGTACTTGAATTATTATTGGCATTATTATTAAAGCTAGTCATTAGTAATTGCATTAATGCTTACGATTCCATCATTATCATTAAATAAAACAAAAAAAACTCTAAGAATTTTGGTTATATTTCTCATTAACGTTAATATTTGTATTTTCATTAGCCCTATCATTATCATCATAATTTTATCAGCCTTAGCAGTAGCGCTAGTATTAACATTATCAATTTTTTTTTGTTTCAAATAATTTCTGAACAATTTAACTCATGTTTAACGCTGCATTTCGTAACCCATTCTCATGACATCACGAATTAGAAACTCTTTTGATAATGGTCGACATACATGTGAAAACATAAGTACATAAGCAGATTTGTAACCCCGAAAACAAGAAAATAATGACTAGAAAAGTCAACTTAATTGCGGCACTGAGGCCATTTAAGCTCATGTTGCCTCAGCTTCAGTTGCATGCAGAGAACACTTTAAGCTGCTGTACAGCAAAAAAAAAAATTAAAAAAAAGCCAACAAATGTATGATTTTTTTGCTCTTTTGTGTTGCACGGCTTTTGCTCTGCTCAATTTCCGAAATGCATAGCTCTACAGTTGCATTTTTTTCTCGTTATTATTGGGTCCACATTAGTCAGCATCTGTGGAAAAAATCCCTGGATTAAAAGCTCTCAGCAGCAACGGCAACTCTGAAACGCAATCCCAAAAAAAGAAGGAAAAAAAATGGAGAGTCGATAGAAAAAGAAATAACCTTCTCCTATGAAAATCAGTGAATCACACTGTAACAAAGTATTCCGCAAAAGATAAAAACAGATATGAACATCAAAAGCTGAAGCACATTTCTATTAGATAAAGTGAAAATATCTTTAATATCTTCAATGCATTACAAAAAAAAAGAAGGAAATCTTAACAAGTTGTTTGTTTTTCATAGTGTACAAATATTTTCGGCATCTGTTGAAACCGGCTTCTGTTGAAACCCGTTTCGGACTGAAATTTCGCAACCAATATCAATTAAAATATTAAATTTCAATTTGTAATCAGCCATTGTGCAAGGGCGATTTATTCAAGGTTTTAATTGTAACTCAATGAATTCGTTCAACATTGCTCGACTTTATATTTTTTTTCTGACTTTCAGGAGGCATTGTTGAAGCGTCTCGGCGATGGCGCCCATCCATTCACCTTGTCATTGACCGCCCAGGCTCCACCCAGTGTCCAATTGGTGCCTGCCAAGCGCTACTATGGAGCTCCCATTGGCACCAGCTATGATGTGCGTTGCTTCATTGGTAAGTTTTTTGCATTATTCGACCCGAATTTTGGACTCGGTCCCACATTATCCATTCATTCGGAGGAAACCGCACATTCAGGTGAGGTATTAAAGTGAAGGTTCAGAGATTCAAGTACAAAATAAATGACAAACAGATTAAAGGACGAATCTACTTATATAAATATTCCAAGTGTGAGAGAGAGTAAACTAAACTGGGTATAATAGTGAATGAGATTTGAAGGCTTCTAAACCGAAATAAATTACAGAATTGCAAAGCTTCTTAAAAGATTTTGACTAATCCTACAAGAAACTTAAAGCTCGACAATAATAAAAAAAAAAAACCGTAGATTAATACAATTGATTGTTTATTGAGCTTAAAGAAAATTGTTGTATTCTAAGAATGCAGTTTTAGTTTTCTAACCATTGAAACTCATTAAAAGCAGCTAAAAACATGATTCAAAAGATTAAAATCTCACTCATACTTTCAGCTTAGGCTAGAGAGATTAGTTAAAATCAACATAAAGCACATGAAATAGTTAGAGCTCAAATAATTAAAAAACTTATAACTGAGAACTTAGAACTGACTGCTGGGATGACAATAATTATGATTAGTTGGGGGACAAAATCATTTTAGGTAGACACTATAATAAATCAGCTTTCATTACCTATTCCTTCATTCATCCATTCATCAAGCCATTGCCAGCGCTAATTGAAACGAGATTATCGAGCAGAGAGAGTGAGTTTTGTCTCTCAGCGACCAAAGAGATAACGACGCCCAAGTAATTTAAACAATCAAAAACAAGTTTCACCGCTCAATTATATTGATGGACATGCCCCCCTCCCCTTTTAAAACCCAAACTGCCCATTTGACCAAAATGAACAAATCAATTAAATAAAATATAAAAAAGAAACCTAACGTTTACCAACACTTTATCCTGTACGATGACTCTGGTGACGTCAGCGGAGATGTGAGAGAATTTAGTTTGTGATTGATTTCAGTTTCTGTTTTGATTTCATTCATTTTTATCGGTTTCCCCTTTAATTTTTTTTTAGCATTTATTTTCTTTGTTTCTTTGTCACTCTGTGGTTGGTGAAAATGAATAAAAAATCGTAACTGAAAATTGGGGAAACAGCAAATAGAAAATAAATGAAAATAAGAAAGAAAACCAAATGAACATTGAATCAATATTTAATGTATGCAGTAAAAGTGATGCACGATTTCCACAATTTTACCTTCTGTCGTTGGCCATTGGGAATTTGAGTTACGATTTCCGATGCCGTATTGATGGTTTTTGCTTTATACCCAGTAAAACAATGAGTATGTGAATGGGTAGTCTGATACGAAAGGGAAAGAGTCCGTCAGAAAAGATCATTTTAGTAAATTCTATTAGAATTGCTTAACAAAGAGGAAGGCATTTTTTAATATCTTTAATGAGTACGAAGTAGATAATTAAAATCAGAAATTAGGATAGTTACAAAGTACAGGGTATATCTGAGTTGCACTCACTCAATCGATTCCTTTTTAGTTTATTTTCTTTTTCAATTTCGTTCGAATTGCCATTGGGCAATGTCCTTGCTGTTTTTGCGTCCTTGTGTCTTTGGACATTTGCAAGGTAACTAAATCCAACTAAATACATAAGTATATACATTTCTACATATATCTATATATATCTAAATCTATATTATATGAATATGAATACATATATCTATATCTAGTTAATATACCAATGTGCCTTACAAATGTTGGATTGTTGAATGCTAGAGTGTTATGAATGCTAAATAATATTACATTATCCGACATTGGAAAAGATAACCGTATAGTTATGGATAATGAAAAAACCTTGCAGTATCACAAAACGTTGTTCTAAGCAAACCTACTTTATTCTTGAAAGCCTGACTTCAATAAATTATAGATCCCAGCAAAAACCATATTGTTAACTGATTATCGACAGTAAAGTTAAAATAAACTTAACTTGAATTGAAGAAAACTTGAATTGAAGAAAACTTGATTTAAATTTCATTTAAATAAGTCTGATCGTATCTGAATCGTATTTAAAGCTAGTCTAACTTTGTTTCACAAGTCTCCAAGGGCAATAATTATCTCCGAGCCATTACAAAAAGAACATTGGAAGCGGTTTTCAATGCTTAAAAGACATATCATAAACTTGTTCGTGTCCTGTGAGTGTGGTGTGGTTGTGTGCCTATGTGTGTGTGTGTGTGTATGTGTTTGTTTGTGTTTGTTGATCGTGTATGTGTTATGTGTGTGTGTGGGTATTGTGATCAGTTTGTTGCTTATTGCTTTATTGCACTTATCGTACACCCCCCAGCTGGAACTCCTGTAAAGTCTCAATGAGTTGATGCCCCAAATTTAAAGAGACAAGGGACACCTAGAGCCAGACCGAGTCAGAGAACAAATCCGAGAGCAACAGATCCGACAGAAAGCAATCGGAGACACGCACAGCGAGAGAGACCGGCTCAGAGAACCAATCAGAGACCTAGTTTTTTTAGCCGATGTCTCATGCGTTTGTTGCGTCACTGTCGTTGTTGCTGTTGGTGCAGCTCGGTTCAAGGTAAGACCTTGATATGCCCCAATGCCCCAAATGCCCCAATGTCACAATGCCCCATGCCTCTTGCCACTTGCCTTTTGTCTTGCCATCCAGTTTTCTAAACATGTCGTAAATTGTCGTATCTTGTCGTTCTTTTTAAACGTATTTGTTATTGGATGTTCAAGTTGAGTTGCACAGGGACCAATAAAAAAATCTGTTATTGATCTAACTTTCAACTTTATAAAACAAAACTATAAGAGCAAGCTAAATATATGTTTTAGATATATCAACTTATGTTTGAGAATTAATAAAAATAAAACTAAATATAAGTATATTCAATGTTTTATTATTTTCTTCAACTATACTGAGTAAAACTCGAATAAACCTAACGATAATAAATCAAATTTCAAATTTCTGTCAGTTTTTAATATTTTTTATTGAAGAATATTTTGTGTAGAAGTCTTTAAACTAATTCTTTTCTGACCTAAATAATTAAAGTCCACCAAAATCGTATTTTGACGACATTTCTAATAAAAGTTTCATTATATCAACAATTGAAATCTTTGAAGACTTTTGCTCAAAAAATTCTATAATAACTCTTAATTATTGGCTTTCGACTGATTAAATAAAAGTTGGTTTTTTTCGTAAGAAAAATACAATATTTGTAATTACATATTCGTTATTCTTTTTGGAAAAGTCTCAACTAATTGTTATTAATAAACTAAAAGTTCTCCTTACTTATTTCTGATACCAGTCATGGACCCTGCAGTTTTAAATTGTTGTATCTTGCTGTGTTTGTGTATGTGTGCGATTGTTTGTGTGCGGGAGTGTGAGTTCAAATAACGAGCTGACGTCTACGCGTACTATGTTGTTGTCTGTTTTAAATACTGTTTAAACACTCTCCAACTCAATATAAGTACCTATAAGTACTCTGACTGTATGTGTGATTATATGTAAGAGTTTGATATTCTCGCTACCTTTGTCTACCTATTTTTCTCTCTCTCTTTCTCTCTCAATATGTCTCTCTCTCAACCTCTCTCTGTCTCTGTGTGTATTTCAATAATAACTCTTCACTGTCAGTCTCACTGTGTTGTTAGCCCTGCAAACATTTTAATAGTGTTTCTTATCCTTCTTACAAACGTCAATCATGTCCATAGTACGACGATAGTTTGGCGATAGGATAACACGATGCAAACGCTTTTTCATCATGCCTTTAAATGAAACTTTTTGATAGAAAAACGTTTGTAGCGCCGATAAGTAAAGACACAATTGAACGGAGTTATGCTCATGAGCTCTATCAATACTTTTTCCATTATCACTTAAAGAAGTATTGATTATGAAATTACACAAGTTTTACTAGCATTGAAAAAAGTAGTAATTGAATTTACAATTATAATTACAAAATTTAATATATATAATAAAATGAGAAATGCATTAATGGTTGAGCCCAACTCACTTCAATTTAAACAAATCGCATTCTGACATTATTTTCGCGATTGAAAATGTTTGCAGGGTATCTCTGTGTGTTTCATGTCTTTCATGTTATCAACTCATAAACAAACCCGTTCAAGTGGCCAGCCGCCTGCCTCACAAGCTCCTTAAACTACAATAACAATATGAAGAACAATCACAACTACATAACTGACAGCATTGGCAATGCGCAATCAAAATTCATTTGGCATTTCGGACACAACGACGAACGACAACCAAAAAGAAAAAGAAAAGAAAACAACTCGAATCTCAAAATTTTTGAAAACACACAAACGGCAAAATTGACATAAACCAACCTTCAATCAATCAATCAATCAATCAATCAATCAAACACTCAGTCAATCAAAAAAAAAAATGAAACTTAGCGAGCAACGGCAAACGGCAGCGGCAACATCAACGGCATGCAATTATTATGCATCATTTGTCTAATTGGCCAATTGGCCTTGTCCTTTCTCCCAACCCCCCTTCCCCCGCTACCACCCCGCTGTCCTGTTTCTTTCTTGTTGACTTTTGCAGCGGATAAAACGGATGAGAAATTCCATCGTCGAGCATCCGTCAAGATGGGAGTACGGGTCATCTATCGTACCGATGTCTTTCATCAGCATTCGGCTCCGGAACATTATGCGGCCTATGCCGGCCAACATAGCGGCGGTGCAGCTCAATCGCCTCCGGCTAGTGCCACGCCCCCATCGAGCAGCGATGCCGCCCATTCATCTGGTGGCCATGACCAGGGGCCCAGCAACAGTGGCAGTGGCAGCGGTGGAGCTGCTGGTGGAGGTGCAGCTGGTGGTGGAGGTGGAGGCGGTGTCACCGGTGGCAAATCCAAATCCAAATCGGAACGCGGCGATTCGTTTCCCAAGTTGCGTCTCTCGCCAAAATCGTTTAGGTTCAGTGGTCGATTTGGACGGAGCAAAAGTGAAATCGAGAAGTGTCCCAATGATCCATTTCATTGCTATAGCAAGTCCTTTCAAGAGGTAAGTGAAGTCAATTTGCAGTGAAATGAATACTAAATATGTTGCTAAAAATATAACTCCCAGTTGATTAGCCTAAGATAACATCAGTTAATTGAGTAAACGGCTTAACCGATTCGATGTAGGGCGAAATTAACTATGTGACTCTATACTTTAAAGTCTATAGTCTATTTGTTGACTCACTAAAATTAACAATTAACCTAATTCATTTCAATTAAATAATAATTCATAAAGCCTTTGGTAAGCGGTTAATCTCTTTAGAAGCGTCATTAAAACGAATACTTAAAACTGTTGGCTAACGCTTAAAAAACAATAACAAACCATTAAACAATTATTAAACGTTTAACCAATTTGCAAAAAGGTTAAGTAAAGATAACATTATTGGCATAACTTTGGGCTGTTGAGTACAAATAAACGATTGAACAGTTGGATAAATATTAATCGTTTTATTAACCGTTCAATTCCAAATAATTTTATTATTTAACACAACTTTTAATCTATACTACTCAACTCTTAACCGTTTCTTAAATAACCGATACGTTGTTCAATCAACTTCACTAGCACATAACTTTCAATTTGCAACAGCTGAACCGATTCCCAAGTAGATTTCCAACTAGTTTTCCAATCATCTGACCCTTAGCTGATCTCAGCACAACGCTTAGCGGTTAACCGGTAATCCAGAAACAAGTTGCGCGCTTAGAAAGCATGAAAAACTAATACTACGATTGCGTGCATTGTTTTGCAGCACTGCGACAACACTGGCAGTGGAATGTTGCCACCCCACAGCAATGCGGGAGTTACTGGTGGCATCGGTGGCATTAGCGTTGGTCCATGCGGTGGTCCACAGGGATCTGTGGATAAACCATTTCTACTCCACGATGGTCGTGTGGGCTTAAGAGCCAGCCTGGACAAGGGATGGTACACTCACGGCGAGGATGTCAACGTTACCATCAACATTCGCAACGACAGCCGCAAGACAGTGCGCAAAGTTCGGGTAAGTGAACCAGCCAAAATTGAGCATCAATAACTATTATTCTACTCGAATGTTCCTCGAAATGGCCAAGGTTGTCACATTCCTTATTGGCTATTGAAAGGTATCTGGATTTGACACTTGGCTTTACTAACATATCGATTCACATCGATTGTATAAGCTTGTCTAAAACTGATGGACAACAAAATTGGTACTAGTGATTTTTATTAAAATTATATAGTAATTTCATTAAATTTTAAGCTCAACCAAAGCAGCAACAATATATATAAATACTATTAATACTTATTCATTTATACAATCTATGCAGCACCTATCGATAAGTATCGATAACACTATAACAACTACAATCAATAGTCAAATACATTGTTACCATATATATATCACTATTTGTTCATTATAAGTCAATACAATTGATATATATAATTAAGACATAATCGATGAAGAGCATACAATCGATACCTCTGAAAGCGTCATCTGTAGTTTTATCGAACAACTTTCGACCTTTGACCCGAGCCTGTTTGAGCTCACTTCAAGCTTTAGCAGCTATTTTAGGGCCATGTGAATGTCATAAAATTCCAAAATGAGAAATAAATTGAGTCTCCAAGCGCACGAAAAAAAACGAGTACTATTTTTAGCAAAATAAAATTGTGTTTAGACCATGTACTTAAAAAGCACAAAGGGTCTATTAGCTTTGTCACATCAAAATGAGACAGCAAATTTTTGATTAAACAAAATTGTTAACCGAGTGTAAAGTACAATTATATATCGCATAATATCCTTGGTAATTATCAACGTAAAGAATGAATACTCTCGAGTTGTTTGTTCGTATGTTTGTATTTAGTTTCTACAGGGTCTTTTACAGACAAATTCTCTTGAAAGTAGCCATACCCACTAGCTTTCTACAGTTTCCACCGAAACGAATTGAAAATTAAATTTTCCCTCCTTCAAAAACAATTTAATTTATTTCATTTTTTTTCGGTTTCTTCAGACTGCAGACTTGTGTCTGTGGCAAGTCCGAGCAGACATTATTCATTGTTTGAGTTTCCATTTTGCCCGCAATCTGTCCGTCTCTTCGTCTCTCCGTCTCTGTGTCTATCCTTTTGTCTCTGTGGCATGCCCCCTTTTATTTTGTTCGTGTGGCAGATGTAACAAATTATGCATACGCAACGTTGCGCTGCCAGGCAACAAACTGTTGCATTTCTATGGTCCAAGCTGTAAAGTATGTAGTTGGTTATGAATAATTTGCCACCAGGCTGCCTTTAAACACAAAATGCCACATGCTGCATGCCCCACATGCCATCGGCATTCACAAAGTGAATTCTCTGCAACATGGAGTCGAACACACTGAGGGAGAAACAACACATGCCCCATTTAGTATCAAAATGGCAACTGGACGACAAAGTTATGACAGTCAATCAACTTGCAACTGATGTTGCACGAGATAGTAACAATTATATGTAGTTATAGAAGTTACTTGCTGCACACATTCAACATAATTGTGACACTGTCCAAGTTCAGAAACTGACAATAATCCTAGTCCTTTAGCTCTTAGCGTCTATAGTCATTTGAGATGCTCCTTTGAACTGTTTACAGCAGCCCATTAGATGAGCACTCATGCTTATACTGCTACGTGTGCAGCATTTACTCTATATTCTTTACAATCTGATGCAAGTGCCTACACTGATAGAAAAAACGTATATATAACACATCCATATGTATGACTTACACATACATATGTATATGTTACACATTCTATAACTTCCCTCAAAAACAAAATAGTCAAGAGTAGCAAAATTGGCTTCAGTTTTGCTTTTTTTATTCAGTTCGAATTTAACTTGACCATGTTATCAATTTTGCTTTAACATGACACTTGTCTCCATTCTATGCCACTCCATTCCACTTTAATCTGTTTCATTCCATTTCATTCCATGGCATGTTGTTATCTAATGTCCTTGGCCTTGTCTATGTGTTTCTTATCTCGGTGTGTATTGGACTCTAATGGCAAATGCTTGTAAGTCAATTGCTTAGATTATCGAATTAAATCCAATAATTGCCAAACACACAAAGACATGCCACGCCTTCTGTGGCGCAACACTCAGTGTTGGACAATTGCTTCTGCAATCAAAGCAAATACAAATACAAACACAAGCACAAGCACACAGAGACACATACAAACTTCAATATAAATAAATCAGTTATTCCGTTACGACCAAGTGCAAAGTGTCGTATAAATATTATAAACACGTTCACCCTTCACTAACCAAAAACGAGCATATCGATAATCAGAACTATTGTGTTACATTCGATTAAAAAAGTGTGTGTTTAAAGCTTGTATTAAGCTTAGCAGCGACAGCAACAACAGAGCTTTGACAGCACTTTCTAACAAGTTTGAGTAAATGTCTCTATGGGGAAGTATCATTATAATATCAGAACGAATAATAATAAGCACATTAAGCTTAATCTCAATCATTAAATATTGAATTATAAATACATACATATGTACTTCAAAATAGATGAAGTGTATTTAATTTTTTTATTAATACATTCGAAGTACAAATAAGTTAAAAATTAACGAAAACTGTTTATAACATTAAACTCATAAATAAACATTGAAAGCACATTTCAGTTTAAAATAAAAAGCTTTAACATTATATCTAAATTTGTGAGTTAAATTTGTGTGTTTTAAAGAACTTGCATTATTTATAATTATAAGAATTAAAATATATATTATAGAGTATTAAATTGTGCGTTGCGCTTTGGAGATTTTAACGTTATGATTGCAATCGGATTCAGTTGCGTTGTGTCGAGTGCAAAACGTTGATTGAGCCTTAAGCTTTTAATAAACACCACGAAACGAATATTACGCATACGCCGTGTGGGCAGCAGACGGCACAAACAAAGTCTGTTTATTGTCGTTGCGATTGTCGTTGCGATTGTTGAAGCAATTGTTGCTGATGTCGCTGTTATTGTTGCTGCTGTTTCCCGCCTACGCACAGAAATCTCGCTGACAAATCGAATGCCCCGCTGGGAAACCACTCGACAACAAGTTTTGGTTGAAAGAACTCAAGGTCGGGGAAGGGGAAGGGGAAGGGATCAAGAGTTGCTTTGGTTTGTTGTTGTTGTTGTTGTTGTTGTTGTTGTTGTTGTTGCTGTGGTATATATGTATGTATAAGTGAGGCTAAAGAAAATGGGAAACTGGAAAACATGGCTCTAAGCGGCCAAAAAGAGCGCACACAAATGCAAATGACGTTTAGCCAAAATGAAATTGCAAAAGTGTAGGATGCTTAGAGTGCAATCTCTTGAGTCCCACTTGAGCAAAATGGCAAAAGTGGCAAGGCAAAGGCTATACAAATAGCCAAGACAGAAAGTGAAAGCAGACAGCGAAAGTAAAAGAGAGAGAGAGAGAGAGGGAGAGAGGGCGAAAGAGTGCGATGGTTGGATAGAAAGTGAGAGAGCATAGTTTGAGTTGCCGACAAAAGTTTTGTGGCTTAAGTTGCGACCGACAAAAGGCGGCAGTTCAAGTGAAAACTGTATCTAGACTTTTTATTTTATTTGGGTATTTTTTTCACAAATACACACACAGATCAAACACTTGCAATGTTTACTGTGCCCGCAGCATCTTTCAACCCTTTTTCTGCACCATTTGCAGACACTGCTTGCTTTTGACTAGCATACAAACACACTCACATGTATGTAAGCTATAATCACATCTTTGCAAAAGCTTTGGCATTTGTGTACATTTCGGAAATGTTGCCCACAAAAGTATGCTCTAATTTTACATTGTTACTTCTTGCCAACTGTGCACTGTGGGGTATTTGCACGATTTTTGGAAACTAACTCAATTGAATCACTCAAGAACGGTACAAGACTTTTTGGTCTAGTTTTTTAGAACTGGAGTTATAATATAAATTGAAATTATGGTTATTATTTAAACATTTTCTATGAAATTCAGTCATCATAGTTTTTAATGTCTCTGAAATTGTATTGAAATTACTGTCAAATTTAAAAAATCAATATGAAACAATGAGTATGCATCGTTTATGAATCTAGAAAATTGTTAATTTTCCATATTTCTGAGGACAAGTACCCCTACTGTCTCCTCCTAACGACGCCCTTGCATTTCAGCTGTGCGTGCTTCATTCCACTTAACACAGTTTGCTGCTTCTACAACGAAATTCTTTTAGGAAATGTTTTGGACTGAGATTAAAGACTTGCAAAGTCACTGCCATTTTCCTTTCCCCACCATCCCTGTAATCTTGTAAGAAAAGCGCTTGGAAATTGGCGATGCAAAGAGATAATAAAAAAAACACCACAAATTGAAAAAGCTTCATTATGCGAATATATACATTTGTTGTAAAGAAGACTTGCTGTGTTCTCTGCTATTATGACAGATGTTCAGCTGCATTACGTATTCGTAATGTAAGCCCATGATAAGCAGACAGAGATGGAGGAAGGAGAAGAGAGAGAGAGAGAGAGAGAGAGTATGTAAGAGCTGTAGTTGATGTTTAATGTTTCTCATATGCATATCGATGACAAGCCACATAAACTTGTTGCAGACCACTCGATGCTAATGCATATGCTTATAAGAGGTAGTTATAGCAACAGACAAGGAGAAAAAGAGAGAGAGAGAGAGAGAGAGAGAGAGAGAGAGAGTAAGCTGGAGAGGCAGTAAAATAAGAATGTACAAGACGCTTGAGTGCACATGCAAATGCTCCGCAAGAAAAACAGGCTCAATATCAAAACGTTATTGTTTATATTATTGTTTGCCGCAATATTTTTACAGCATTTTATTTATTGATGAATAGACAGGCAGACAAATGAACGGAAAGACAGAAAGACAGAGATGAGTGACAGTCGACAAACCGGAAGACATTTTTTGGATAGAGTAATGAAAAATTTAAAAAGCATTTCAAAACCTATTAATTTGTCAACATTGACGTTACAAATCACATGCGTTTATAATGTATACCTATTATGTACTGACAGTAAAGCCTGTTGAAAATTTTTCAAGAGTTGCATATAACAAGCTCTGTCTATAAAAAACTTTGATCTTTAAAAGTTGTTAGACTTTAAACTTTGCTGCTTTACTTCTTTAGAACTAAACGGAATGTCATTTTGATCATGGTGTGATCTATAAATTTATGCTATACTTAAAAATAGTACGATTTCCAAAGCTATTTTTTCTCACATTTCGATTTTTAGGATAACAAAAATTTGACATTTTTAGGCCTGTAAGAAATCATGACAATAAGTTGTCAGAACCTTAAAGGTACAGATGTTTAAAGAGTTCAGACTACCAAAAATCTATGTAGACATATAGGTAGGTTATTTATTTTAGGCATTTATTTAATAAGTAATTAAAAGGTTTAACCCATACATATAATAAGTGGATTGAGCTAGCAATGGCTCCCATGGCCTTCAGCTAGATTGAGTGTAATATTTTATCAAAGTATCTAAAATTTTCATATAATAGATATTTCCACTTTAATGTTAACTTTAAGTAACAATTTTCACAGCTAAAGGAAATGTAGGAAATCAGATTGCCGCGTGAATCTAACTTTTAAAATAAAATCAATTCATGTCTTCTAAAATATACATTGAATTGAAATAGAAATATGGACTTAATATAAGTCGGAATTGAATAGGCTTATATGGGATTTTGTTGACGTTGTGCAAATTAGTCTATCATCGAAATAACTTTGCCACCTGTCTACTTCATATTCTTTCCCCTCTCTCTCTGTCTCTCTCATTCTCATTCTCTCTATCTGTATCTTTTTTTTGTGGGGCTATTCCAACTGAAAGCGTTTAATAGCATGTGTTCTGTTTCTCATTAACATCCACGCTTCGTTTCACGATTCTTTTTGCTTTTTGCTGGATTTCTCCTACAATAAATCGGATTAAGACCACAGTTGGTGTTCCGGTTTGTCACCCCGATTGTGGGCTGACCACACCCACAATATATTTATGCACATTCATGGTCAGTTGTTTAATTCGATTCGTGTCCTTGTTGTTGCCGCTGAGCTTTAATATTTGATACAATATCCCAAACAAGTATCCTACAAGCTTTGCAAATAAGTATACTAAGTAGACAGTGTAAAAGGGTATAATAATTTAATGCAAATGTATGTAACAAATTGAAAATTAATATATTCTACACACCAGCTTGGAATGAGAAAGTAATAAATTTAATAAATTCAATGTGTATACAGCCATTAAAGATGGTTACAGATGGTTCTTGATATGATTGCATTTTAGAGAGAGCTAGGGACATACATATTAATATTATCCGTTTATTAATTTAAATTTTCGAATTTTACACTTGAACAAAGAAAAGCATATCCTTGAACTATATTATACGCAAAGTAAGTTCTGCACTTTATGAGACCTTGTAGTTTCTTAACAATCGCTTAATAAACACAGAAGTTATTAGAGAAACTAAAACAAAGCAGAGGGAAGAAGAAGCAACAGTTGTGGCGCCATCTAGCGAGCACAGCTGGAGTCAATGTATGTGTACTACAATGTCCTTAAATGTGGTATTTTATTTAAGTGCAAAAGTATCTCAAATCTTTGCACACAGCATACCTCCCAGTCGAGCAAACTCTGTATCGTTATTATAGGGCACTTTGTGCCCTATTAAATATAAATAGATATGCACGTTGGGTGTCTGTATGTATGTGCATGGTTTTTCAGTTTTTATTATCACATTGTGCTGAATATGTTTTTATTTTTGTTTTGTTTTTCGTTTTTCGCTTTTTCTTTTATTTTACTTTATTATTCCGTTGGCCCAATAAAATTTTATTCGCCCTGTTTGCCTTCAAGTTGCCAATAAAAGTCAAAAGTCAAATGCTTACAGACTTGCAGACACATACATACATACATACATATATATATTTATGTATGAAAATATGTATAGATAGATATATATAAAAATTCACTCAGCTGTGTGTTGAACAATTTGGGCAATTGTCCAGCTTAAAAGTGGCGCAAACAGCAACAAGTACTACAATGGGAGTGTGTATGGGTGTGTGTCTGTGTGTGTGCGGCTGAGTGTGAGTATGAGTGTGGAGTTGGGGGAGCCATAAAAGTACGAAAGTAACTGCTGCAGCTGCCATGACTTTAAACAGGACAAGGGCAGAAGGACACACCCTCAGCTCAGTTTCTGGCAAATCCTTTCGCCGACGATAAAAGGTGGGACCTTAGTTTCTCCTCTAGACAAAACCAATTAGGTAACCTCTCCACAAATCTTATAATATATACATCTCCCTCTCTCAAAATCGTCCTCTCTCTCTATTGCAGCAGTCGGTTTTAATTTATCAATTGCTAAAAAGCCAAATTTCGAACATTTCATTTGTGAGGCTAAAAGTAAATGCTCAAATTTAATCAAGAAACATTTGCGAATACGCTGGCAGTGGGTATGCTACATTCTTCAAGTCACTTGTAACATATTGAAAGAGAATATAATTATTAAAAAAAAAAATATATATATATATATATATATATATATTTATCAGGGATCTAAAGTAGTAATTACAAAAGGATAATTATTATGTGTTGAGTATTTAAATAAAAGACAGAAATATTTATGTTTTTGGAATTGATAAACCAAAATTCAAAATAATGGTTATCTATGCCTAGTCAAGACTTAATTGTAAATATTTTTTGAAATATTATATGTATATGTAAAGTATACACATGTATATGTAATGTATACACAATTATATGTAATGTATACACATTTATATTTAATTTGCCTGCATTATTTAAAATAAATAAAAAGTGAATAAAATAAAATGGATTGAATATCCGCGCCAAACGATAAAATAGCAACGGACACTGTACAGCTCACCTCTAGGTTTTTTATGGTTGTCTCGCTCTAACACTATGCGAAGAGCAGCTGGCTCGCTCAGCAGCTTGCATGGAATCGGTCAACATATCGGTCCCAATATCTCGAAAACCGAGCCAAAAATTTTATAAAATTTGTTCGTCTTATTTCGACGTGTTCTACCAGAATCCATCATCAAATCTTGGCGCCCACGATATCGGATTCTTGCCATCTTTAGCATCCCAAAATAACTTTCCCATCTGGCTTGAATATGTATATGTGTGCTAAGAGCCAAACTATGAATATGTTGGTGTGTGTGCTTCTGTGTGTGTGTGTGTGGATGCTGTAGTTGTAGCATTGAGCTTGCGGCTGGACACCAGCCAATTGAGCAAAAGTAGCGAAGTCCCAAAAGCGACAACAAAGTTCACAATTGAATGTCAAATAAAGTTGACAAGGCAGAAAAAAATGTTGGCATACTTTTTGGGGCAGGCAAAAAATAAAACTTGATGATTGTGCATAATGAGCGAACACAATGAACGAAAGTGAAAGTTAAAGTGAAAGTGACAGAGAGAAGGCGTTCACAGTAGAACAGAATTGAAGGACAACTGATTAGATGCAGAACAATCCATTAGCCATATTCCCAAGCCAGCTTCAATACTAAAATTACGAAAGGTAATATGTGTGTGTGTGTATGTTTTTCTAACATTAGTATCTTTTAGCATTCAAAGAAACCGTTGCCAGATTTGCTGCATACATACATATATTTACGAAGAAGACTTGAGAAATTCCAAGAGATATAACATATTTGTGTACAAAAGCTAAATATTTATACATACCAAAAATAAATATAAATAAACTATAACCGAATTTAACTTTATGGAGTAATTCAATATTTGTTGCACACAATTTAATGACTATGTAAATAAAAAAAATAAAACCTCAACTCTAATACAGTTCACAAGGCTTTATAGTATACATATGTATGTATGTATTAATATTTACTACCATAGCAACTACTTATATGTGTATATACATAAATTTCGAATGCCAACAAAATAAATCTTTACATTGTTTTTCATACCCTATGTACAAATTAATAGTTGAAACGGGTCGATTACTGAATTAGATAGAATGTACTGATAAAAAAATATGTAGAAAAGAATTCAGTTAACTGAAAAACCAATATATAATTTTATTTAGTGCCTCTGTGGAGTAAGAGCTGTTCATTTAAATATTGAAAAAGTATGTTGCATTTATTTTACACCCGTCTACAGGGTAACATTAAGTTCTCCTCCACTCTTTCTGTCACTGCACTTTTGTTTATTAAACTAGTTCCCTTTGTTGTGTCAAAAAGTTCGCTTATCGAATTACACATTGTTAATAATTATCGAATTACAATTTTAATTACTGCTTTGATAATTAAAAACTGTTGCATTTTGTGGTCGATGCTGGTCACACTCTTTCTGATTTTTATCTAATATTTATGCTCTTTGGGACCCATTATATTTCAACTCACAAAAGCGACCTTTATGCGTCCATGGCTTATTTAATCGGTTACGTGTCCGGCGATTGTCAGAGAAGCCGCCAGCCACAACGCTTCGATAACCATCAATTGGACTCTGGACATTGGCATTCCCATTTGGATAGAGGCAGGCTCCATAAATGGACCAAATTTCCATTGAAATCCACCACAACAGCAGATGGAAAATAAATGAGAAAAAGAAGAAAAACTGCAGCCACAAATGTCATATCAATTGCGGGGGCAACACAACTGCTAAATGTATTCTATCTACTGTCAGTTGACGGATATTTTCTGCCCCTTGACCAATCTACCAGTCTAGAGGTGAAACAATGCCGAAATTATTGTATGTGTCGAAATCTGTTGAAAAACCTTACGCATTATTTGATATAATTGGCATTGGCATGAAATTCCTTTGAAATTAGTTTAAGTCAGAAATTGATATAAAATATTGTCATATGTGTGAATTACTATCATTAAAGTTGAAATTAATTAGAAAAACCATTATTATATCTATATGCTATCTTATATGACATAATTTAAATGAAGTTCCATATTTTGTGTTAACATAATTACTTACATCTAGTTTAATGAAATGACTTGAACATTAATTAACTATAATTCCCCGAAATTACTATGTTCTGACATTCATTAATTAATTAATAATTAATTAAAATTCTGAAATTCCTTCTGTGAGTGAAAGCTTAATACAAAATAATATCGGTGCAAGTCTTAGGGAATATTTATCGCAGGACTTAAAGTTATTTAAAAATACTTTTGATTGAGAAACAAAGCTTATGAAATAAGACATCTTATGGGTAAGAAATTCAAAAGACCGAGTCTAAAATGAACCCAAAATTCTATAATATTATGTATTTTTCGTTTAACGCATTGTTATCTTTGTAGATACTTTCTGTAAGTCTGTCTTTTATGTCTCTTTTCCTTGGCATAAGAAATATCCTGTTGCATCGTGACACGAACACTGTCACGCGCGATACACGCATCCAGCACTAATTCAATATATCCATTGTCCACATTTATGGGCGTAATTGAGTGCATTACTTTTGATTGCCTTGCCCAGAGATAAGGTTGAAGTCAGCGCGGCAAGGCAATCAAATAATGCTGCCATAATTTCAGCCTACACACGCACACACATATATGTACAATTACACACAGATACACACATGCTCAAAAGAAACACACACAGATACTCAAGACACGCTGTAGATTTCATTTTCCAAGTGATTCACATGACTTTCCTATAAGCTTAACCACGCCAGAGTTAATCAACAGTTTTACGCTTTTAAATAAACAACAGTCACTAGAAAGAATAAGTGACTATTGTTTATTTAAAGGCGTAAAACTGTTGATTAACTCTGATAAATCATTGTTCAAATTAAATAGATGCTTAAAAAGAACTTAATCTAAGGGATAAGCTAACGAATTAATAATGTGAAATTCCGTTCTATCCAAAAAAAAGTATAAATTTGATATGTTAATAATTTTATGTAAATTATCTCAGTTTGACATGCCAATCTATATGTTAAGTATCTGACTTTTGCAGCGTTACCACATATTAATTAAATTGAAAATATTATACATTTTTATTATAAAGCCACTCAGACTGACATGTAGCTTATCTATACATTATATAGTTGACAATTTCAGTATGCTCAGCGTTGTCATTTCATTTAATTTGTCATTAAATTACTGAATAAGCCCGTAGCTTATTTACATGTTAAATGGGTTACATCTGAATTTAAATTTAAATTTAATATAGGTAGGATTTCAATTTTATTTCTCAACATAAACCTTACAGTTTGTTTGTTATATGCCTATCGGAAATAAAATTAAAATCTTCTTTACAACTCCATTTTAACGTCTTAACGATAGACCTACAGTCTAGATTAAATTGAAATTTTGTTCTCTTTACGGCAAGTTTATCTAGATGAGAAAGTTCTTCTTACTTTGCTTATATTATTATTCAAACAATCGGCTTTGTTTTTAAGGATTCTAACTTATAGAACTGCCAACTTGAAATAAGTTACATTAGAAACCCGATGCGTTTTTATATAGCTGTTAAACTAACTGTAGGGTATGCCTATTTTGGTGTCGGCCGCCTTTTTTTCCACACTGAATATTGAAATAACATTTGCTGGGACTGCAACTCGATTGGTTTTGCCCAATGGTAATGTCACCTGTGTCACAATTTTCCCTTTCTTCTTGTCATTCTCTGTCTCTGTCTCTCTGCCTCTGTCTATCTTTTCGTCTCACTCTTTTTAATCATTCTCCATTTGTCTATCTCTGTTTGTCTTGCAGGTTTGTGCCATTCAGCACGTGGACGTTTGCATGTTTAACAATGGGAAATTTAAGAATGTTGTTGCCGACTCGGACAACATTTCGCCCTCTGTGGATCGGACTGTGCCACCAGGTGGCACCTTGAATACAACAGTCGCATTGCGTCCACAACGTGGTCCGACCAAGAACTGGATTGCATTGGAGGATACTTTACAGCGTAGCACTGAGCCTGATGAAATTACCGGAGCAATTGCTGCCTCGGCCATACGCTCACCGAACTTTGTAATGCAGGCTCAACAATTGTTGGCTGGACATCCATTGGCCAGTCCGGCCATGGCCTTGCCACAGGTGCCACAAACAGCTGCCACATCATCGGGTGGCAACGCTGCCAGCGCTGGTGGCACTACCAACAATAATGCCAACAATACTGGTCCTGGTTGTGTCGATGATCGAAATGTTTTTGCCATTTATGTGTCGTATTATGTAAAGGTAAAGCTCACATTGAGCGGCATGGGCGGTGAGTTATCCTTGAAATTGCCCTTTGTCCTTGTCCATGTGGATGAGACACAGCGTCCTGGCTATACATCAGCCACATTGGGTGAGCTGCGCTTGGAGAAATTGGCATTGCATGATGTTCCCATCGGTCGCAAGAATGGCAAACGCAATGCCACAACCTCGACATCATTCGGAGATGGACCCTCGACCAGTGCTGCAGCTGCCGCTGCTGCCAACAATTGTGATGATGATGGTCTAACACAAATACAAATGGATTGCATCGAGTCTCTTGAGGATGAGTTCAACATACAGGTTCCAGTCCCCGAAGGAAACTCAACATTTTCCAGCTGTCACAAGCGTCGCTTGCAACGTAGCGAGACTTTGGCTCGGGATTTCGAGGAGAGTGATGATCAACTTGAGCACCACATGGTTCAGATACATTTGGAGCAACAGGTGGAGGAGGAACGAGTACAGCGACAACAACAAAAGTCATCATCAACATCATCAGCTGCCGAGACAGGTGCCGAGTCCAAGACAACAAATGTCTGATTCTGATGGTCACAGATGTTTGCCAAACGCAAATAGCGTTATTCGACATGGTCACGATCTAAAAAGTCTTAACTTGAAGTAAAACTACAAAAACTATAAACTATAAACTATAAACTAATAAATACAAAATGTAAATTATTTGCGCATACAAAATGAGGATTCAGTTTCGGTTTCAAGGAGGCGACCTCCGACAGTTCCTTTTAACCCAAAAAAAAACTCAAACCCTTTCTTAACCCTTTCGGGTTGCGGCAAAAACCATACAATATGACCCAAAAAAAAAAAGAAAGAAAAAAAACACAAAGAGAAAGAGAAAAAGTAGAGGAAAAGAAAGTCGGATGAGGCGCATTATTTATTGCGAAAAGCAACTAGAAAAGTTAATTTAAGTATTCGTTTCAAATTCACAATTGACAATTGACGACAAGAATCGATAGAGGTTACGTATACGTGACGTGGGCGGAGTTTTCAATGTAGGCGTGGCTATAGTTAACCTGATTGGCTGACTAACACACATTTAGTTAGTTATTGATAGAGTTTAACAAATGCTTAGCGATAAACGACTCTAATTGGTGCATGTCCAACTAA
Source organism: Drosophila neotestacea (assembly GCA_035044365.1). Classification (NCBI taxonomy): domain Eukaryota; kingdom Metazoa; phylum Arthropoda; class Insecta; order Diptera; family Drosophilidae; genus Drosophila; species Drosophila neotestacea. Next base: position 267,140 of record JAWNMD010000337.1, read on the forward strand.
ATGCAATGGGAGAGCATTACAATTCAAATTGGGAATTGGGAATTGCTAATTGAAATTAGAATTTTAAAACAGAAAATTGATTATTGAAAAATGGCACATTCCATTTGAAATTGAAAAGTCAATCGAGTATTGGTAAATTGATATTAACCATAAACTATACAATGATATTAATCAACATATATACATATGAGATATTGCATTGATTCACAGATACAAATAGCTAATGGCAAAGCAGAGTAATAAAAGTATTTTTAAACTATTCAAATATATCGATGTATAACCGCAAATATGGAAAACAAAAAACAAATAGTTCAATCAACTTAAAATTAATATTGATATGCAAGTACTTAACAATATCTAAATGTTATTTCGTTAACTTGAAAATACATTATGAATATGGATATCATCAGAAGCTGAAACTACTTAAATCTACACAATATATATCAAATATGAAGAATACCCAATTTTAAAATGGCTAAACAAGTTAAGAAAATAATAAAAATATTCCATATGCATACATATATGCGACTATACCATATACAATATTACATATACATCTATACATATACGATTATACCATATACAATATAACATATACTACATACATATATTCCATATACCATACATATATAATCTTATTGATGTACAACAATAACAAAAGATACAAATTAAACAAAACGCTATGCATGTGAATTTACGATACCACACCCGATATCCAGGAGAATATACATACTACATACATACATATATTTACGAATATTGCAAATTGAAAGAAGAAAAATAAAAAAAAGGGAAAAAGAACAAACGTTGTCTTTGTCAAAACCGAAGGCGCAATACCCTTGCAGATCGTCCAAAACTATTTGATTCAATTAAATAATACTTAATGCAACATAAAAATAGCCAGTAACTGATAAGTCTTATGAAGTAATCATTAACATAAAACGACAAACAAACAAGTTTCTCTCATACAACATAACAACGCAATTTGTTTGTTCCTATGACAGTTCTATATATGTTAGTATATATGTGCTTACAATTAGTTAAGGGATTTGAAACTATAACTATACCAAATTTCAAAAACAACTAACTGAACTGCGAGCTGAGCTGAGTTCACACAGACACAGTTTTTCGTAGAATACAGTTAACCGATTTGGATTAAAACTTATTTAAACTCGATATATATGATGGAAGAAGGAAAGGTTTTCTTGAGATAACTTGTTCAATAAACGAGTATCTCAAACAAGAGCTACATGTACAAGCGCTTATGTCTGTGAAAGCTATAAGACATAGCAGTCCAGCCATTCAATTGGTTGAAATCTATGTGTTATATGCTGTATATAGCAAATAAAGTAACTATAGAAAATGTAAGCATACTAACACACTTACTTAGCTGCACTGATTGTGAGAGCGGAGATCATATAGGCACAGACCCTCTGCAAGGGTATAGATACATATATCATACTTAAGGATATATACACACCATTCACAAAACTGTACAACAATAATAAGAACAAGGGCTTTGCATGAGAATTTAAAAACGATTTGCGGTTTCACCTGAAATGTATTTACAAAATTGCCTCTGATGAACACATATCTGTGAGTTTTCCACTACAATTTTCTTCATATTTTTTCCACTAAAGAACTAAAAAGAATCGGAAATATTTATTAAGTGCGGATTGAACCCTATTGAACTTAAGCACCCTTGTGGTCTCTTAATTACGCATAATTAAACAGTTTGTGCAGAATATTAATTAGAATTTGCTAAAAGAAAACAACAACAAAAAACAAAGTGAAATGCAGTTTGCATAATTAAACAATGCGCTGAAATTTGTGGCAAGCTTGTCACAAGGCTGTGGCAACAACCACATGGTCACCGAAACAAACAAGATATATTTAGAAATATGTATCAAGCGAGGGGAATACCCTACATAACATATTACATATTATAATATGAATAACACAATTAATATGAAAATAATTATGAAAATGAATATCGATATGATAATAATTGTGAAAATTAAAATGATTATGGCTATGAGTATAAAAATAAATATGAACAGGATTATGAATGATATGCATATGAATATGAATATGAATATTACAAAATGGCTGTATGTATGAAAATTAATACAAATGTGAAATATGAATACTGCTATGAGTTTGAAAATGAATATGAATATGGCAATGAGTATAAAAATAAATATAATAAGAACATGAAAATGAAAATGATTTTAAATATGATTATGAATACAGAAATGAATTTAATTATGAATATGAATATGAAAATGCATTTAAATATGTAAATGAATATGAATATGAATATGAAAATGAATTTAAATATGAATATGAATATAAATATGAATATGAATATGAATATGAGTATGAATATGAATATGAATATGAATATGAATATGAATATGAATATAATATGAATATGAATATGAATATGAATATGAATATGAATATGAATATGAATATCAATACCAATATCAATATCAATATGAATTTGAATATGAATATGAATATGAATATGAATATGAATGTGAATATGAATATGAATATGAATATGAATATAAATATAAATATGAATATGAATATGAATATGAATATGAATATGAATATGAATATAAATATGGATATGAATATGAATATGAATATGAATATGAATATAAATATGAATATAAATATGAACATGAATATGAATGTGAATATGAATATGAATTTAAATATGAATGTAAATTGCTGTGAGTATGAAATTTAATATAAATATTGAATATGCATATGAACATGAATGTGAAAACTATATGAACATTAAAATAAATATGAATATCAATAATGAATATGAGCTCATATTCATACAATAATAGTATAAATACAACTAAACATGATTATTAATATGAATATTAACTTGATGTGAATTTACATATGTATGTATGTGTTGTTCTTAACTACTCTATAAACATACAAACATACATACATATATAATAAACACTATTTGATTAAGATGATCTCCGCCCGTAATACACTTGATATGCCAACGAAAGCAGAGAAACTGTGGATATACCACATACGTATTTTAGCTACAGCAAGGGTATACTCCCATTCGTATACTCCCTTATTCATATATGCAAGAAACTTGCCAAATGGTAAAACGAAATAATAATGAAAATAAACTATTGAAAGCCAGTTCGATAATGTGAGTGAGTGCTTGAAAGGAATCACTCATTCATTTATTCATATACTTATATGCTATGGATTTTAAATGTGTTTTTTTTAGCTGTAAGCGTATTTGCAACTAAGTATTCATATTTACATAAATGTGTATATGTCTAGTGTTAAAGCGGCAGCTGTAATGAATTTATAGTCAAAAAGACAATTAGCCAAGTAGTCAAACTATATTCAATATTATACATATACAGAAAAAAGATAAAACAATACAGTGTTGCAAAACGATAAAAACGATTCACCTATCTTATCTGTACTGTGAGTGTGCTCTTCAATCTAACCTATAAAGAAAGCTTAACAATATAATGCATTCTACATATATATGGAAAAAAAAAGGCCGCAAAGTATTTCAAATATAAACTATAAAACTAAATGTGATGCATTTCTCTGAGTACACAGAAAAAATAAAAAAGAAGAAGAGCTAAAACTACTTAGTATGACTATGTTAACTCTTATCACCCGCTATATATATATAGTTATATAAATGTATTTGAATATATATGTGTATTAAATGTACTTAGGTTAAGGCCCATCAAACATCAAACTTTCATCTAGGGAGCTGGACTCTAATTTCTTTCTCATTATTTTCTTTCATACATTTTTTTTTAATTTGCGTTGACATGATTAATGAACGGTTGGGGTTTATGGCATTTATAGGCAGCACGTCATCAAGTTCATCGGAAGAAAAACATCATGAAATAAATGTTGAGCATAAAATAACACAAATCCTGGCTTGTTTTCATTTAACACAAAATGGGTATCCACATCGCTCGGAGCCGATGAAAAAACACAGCGGGGGGTTTCAATATTTTTCTACCATCAAATTTGGACTATTAGCAAAACCAACTCGATGGGAATCAGTTCTAACAACATTACTTAGCTGTAGTCCTTAAGGAAATATTACTGCTGTTAAGTAACAGATAACTGTCACTGTTCATTAACATTACAGTAACAAGCTCCGAAAAGCTTTCGGAGTAACCCGTTTTATGAGGCGCTTTTGGATAGCTTATATGCGAGTGAGGTTAACTGAGCTTTAAAAGCTAATTAAAAGCAGCCTTTAGCTTTATACTTTCCCTGTACTACAAACTAAAGCTAAGTAAATCATTTTAAATCAGTTAGTTTTGAAAGCTTTACTGTGGTTGCGCGAGCAAAGCTTATAGTTACTTTGCTTAGCTTTTCATGCGAGCCATTCTAATGAAAAAGAGCTTTGAGAACACGTAACGGGTAAAGCTACCGAATGGATTAGTTAATAGATTGATCAACTTAGTGAATTAACAAGATCTACTTGGAGATGGGGAAAATCTTTAAATGGTTTGCACTAAAAACCAAAAATTTTACGTAATCAATAATGAATAATAAGCCTTTAAACTCCGGCCAAGTTTTGTGTTTAAAAGTTACCTAGTTTTATATACAGAAACAATTTAAAGATTACATAAGTAACGCTTAAAGCTGAAGTCCTGGTCCGGATTAGCTTTCTATGTCATAAGTTATAACTATGAATAAAACCACATTGTAATTTGTTTACATAAATTTTTAATAATTTTTATTTGATTTTTAATAATAAATATATTAATTTATTTATTTTTATTCATTTTTGTTTTCTTTTGCTTTTTGTATTCTTCTTTCTTATGGGATGCCTTTTTGTGGTATATATTGTTTTTTTCTGCCACAATAGTTATTTTTGCGTTGTTATCGTATCTGTTTATCTGAGTATGTGTATGTGTGTGTGTGTGTGTAGGAGTGTGTGTGTGTGTGTAGTTAACATGCTTTGAATGCGGCTTTTCACACACATGGAATACATAGACATCTACGTACACAGACACACGATCAGATCAATTTGAAGATCATAATATTTAAAATCATTTCGTTAGCTACAAAACAATTAATGATAAGCATAATTGAAACAGTTAACAAATTGAAGGAGTTAAGTGAGTTAAAAGCGTAGATAAATAAAGTTAACATGTTGCATGTTGCATGTTGCACGTGGCAAGTATGAAACACAATGTTTGATGTTATTAATTGACTCGAATGCGATGTCATGCAGGTCTGATCACACTGCATGACATGCAATTAAGTATGCCATCTCTAGTCACATATAAAATGTATATTATATACTTCTATATATTAATAGATACAGAGATTTATATCTTTTGATGCTGTGTATACATATAAACTTTATAGTTTTCGTTTCACTTTCGATTTAATTTCATTCGTTTTCTCTTTCTCTTCTTATTTCTTTTGTTTTTTGTTTTGTTTTGATTTGGGAGGCAAAAAAGGCACTACAATCTAATATGTTATGACGATAATGATAAAAAATAAATTAGTTATTTATGTATTTATAGTATTTATATATATATATGTATATATGTATAAGCCAGTTATAGTCAGTTTTCAACGTGTGTTCTAATTTCGAATTTAAAAAACATGCACAAAAATTGGTGTTTCAAGTACTCGAAGTAATGCTTAAAAATTCGTTTAAAATTCTAATTTTCTTTACTGTTTCAGCTTTTCCACACTCACTCTCTCGCTCTCTTTCATATCTAACTTCTTCATCTACATCTACGTTATAATGTTTTTGATTCGTATGAGGCAAGATCAAAATGTTAGGCATGATTGATGATATTTTCTTTTATATGTATATAATATAGTTATAATTTTGTTAAATTTTTTGTATTCACTTCAAATGAAAATGCCCAGCGATCTGCTGTTAACTTAACAGTGTGACTAACAGCAGCTGTTACTGTCACTGTCCCTGTTACTGTTAAGTCATTTGAAGTGAATGGAAACAACGACTTAACATGATTAACAAACAGAAATATCAAATGCGGAGACCAGAATGTCACCCATTTACATCTAAACAATTTGAAATTGTATTTGTATTTAGATTTATTTAATATGCTTTTATCTTTTTTTTTTCTTTTGCAGTTAACAGTTTGTTTTAACCTATTTTATTAGTATATATGTATATTTAAATATTCATTCATTTTGTCACTTGCAAAAAAAAATATATGTATATATATTTTTATACGTATAGTATTTACTGTTGTTATCTCTTTCATGTTTTACGAGTAGCTTTAAATACAAGGTAAGGATTGCAATAAATTAGTTAAACAAACAAAAAATACAAACAGAGAAGGAAATATATATATGTGTACATATATTTATAATCATAATAAATTAAACAAATAAAAAAAAATCATACACATAGTTAAACTGCCTTACGCTTAAGTCGTACACTTTTCAGAGTTTTCATTTCATTTCAATTCATTTTTTTTTGTTTTTTTTTTGTTTTTTGTTAGACAACAATATTTTTGTGTTTAGCTTTTGTTTGATATTTAAATAATAAACTACATTTAGTTGCTTCTCTAGAGTTCATAATCATCTTCTTGTTGTTGTTGTTGCTGTTGTTGTTGTTGCTGCTGTTGCTGTTGTTGGAAACACTGCACATGTGGCCTAGTTAATTATTTTTTGTTGCATTCGCATTTTGGTTGTAGTACATACATAGAAGTAGATATCGTATATAGTTTACATTATAATATATGGTATATATGCCTATATAAATTCATTGCTTAAATCGCTGTACTCTTTTTCGCGTGTATATTGTGTTGTCTAGTGTAATTGGTTGGGCGAGGGGGGCGGGAAGGGGGACAAACAATTACTGTGTGTCTGCTTTGGCCAATTGCATTGAATTGAGGACAAGGCTTTATAAACAAATGCAAGAACTTAAGTGTTTATGTTTTTATCTGGTATTGTTCTGTGTAGGGTAGTGTAGTGTAGGGTAGTGTAGTGTATTGTAGTAGAGTGTAGTGTAGGTGTTCTATATGCATATAGCAACATGTATGTACATGTAAAGTAAATAAATAATATTGAATTTGTATACAGGTAATGATAACATACATATACATTTGATTCACACATATATAGATATATATGCATAATCTGTTAACAGATCTTTTTCAACCAACGCTTTTTCATCTGCACTTGAATTTTGTTTGTATTTTTTTTTTTTTTAATTTTTTTGAATTTTTTTGCTTTTTAACTAGTTAATTACTTGCACACATTGAATTTTGACATATTTTTATGTATAGTTATTATATAAAAGTTATTAATGTATTTCTTGTTATTTGTTTGTTGTTGATTTCTTTTATTTGTTTTTGTTGTTGTTGTTGAGGTTGAACCTTTAAGGAAATGGAAGCGGATGGATATATTATTTCTTCTTGTTGGTCGCCAACATTGGGGCGCTTCGCTGCGGGGTTGTCGGCCGGGATGAGTTCATGCCGCTGTACAAATACTTTGCCTTCTTCTCGGATGGTTTCAATATCTGCAAATAGGCAAATCAGCAAATGTATGAGTTAAAGTTTGTATACAAGTGTATTTCAAATTGTGATGAAAATAATGATATGCTTACAGAACGGTGAATGGTGGATGGTGAATGGTAAAAGGTGAATAATGATAATGATAATGTTCATAATGATCACTTAAAAAAAAAGGATACGAAAACATGCACATGAGTGACATACTCATGTTAAATGACAATGAAATAAATATTTGAAATGTATTCCAAATTAAAAGAATTTATTGAATTTTAGTCGCTGGAAAAAAAACCGAGTTAAACCGGTATTTATAAATCGGTTTCTAAACGGTTATAACGGTTTGAAGAATTTCCGTTTATCGGTATAAAAGTTTTCTTTCGGATACGGCCACGAAATTCAATCGGTTAATATCGGTTAACAGTTACGGTTTCGGTTACGATTTGAATCCCTGGTAGGGCACAGCTTTAAATGCGTTTTAACGACGAATCCGTCGCGTCATAAAAATATGCCCACTAAATGGAGCTAGGGCTACAACATGTACAAATTTCAGCCAAATCGGTGACACCAACGTCGTCTCCTTGTCTCCTTGTTAGAGAACCATCGCCCAGTTTTTGAGTTCGAGTTAAGCTACCAAAAACCCATTTGTTAAATTGTTCAAAATCGTATATTTTTACCTAATAATTTTCTTAATGATACTGCAACTTTTATGAGTTATAAGTTTAAGCAATGTGAGCTCAACTGTAATTTCCAATTTGGTTTAATAACACACCTAAATTAAATTTAAGACTAAATTCAATTAAATAAATCTGCTCTTTGTTCTGTGCTGTAGTTTCCCGATTACATACATTTATATATCAATTCCCTTTGCCTTTAGATGTTGTTTTTTGGTCTTATACATGTATTTTTCTAATTTTGATATGTTTATAAGAAATGGATTTGTCTTTTTCAGATGATGGGCTTAATTGCTGGTAAATACACGACAAACTCACCTGGAATGAGCACATGAGCGTGTCGTCCACGGTCATCATGCCGCCAGCATTATCGAATTCGCCGCAATAGTTTGGCGCCGAAAACAGTGTGACCAGCTGACGCCGCGCAAAGAATTCGTAGCCATCTTCGACAACCTGCGTTGAAGTATTACCAGAGTTAGTTATTTTTGGAAAAGAAATCAATGAATCAATAAAATAAAACTTACCTGATGTGCACGACAAATCAAGTCCAGCTCGTGTCGATTCAAGAATTTTGATACAACATCAACGCCAAAGGTGAAACTAACACCACGATCATTTTCGCCCCAACCCTGAACATCCTTGTCGGGATCACTCCACAGGAGATCGCAGAGCAGTCCAGTGTCTGGCACATCTGTGGGACGCATTAGACGACGTATTTGCTCCATTCCCTGCAGATCGGGACTCAGGCCGCCGTGGCAACAGAAGATCTTCTCGTCAATGATCGCAGCGACGGGCAGACAGTTGAAACAGTCTGTGAAGGTCTTCCATAGTTTGACATTATAGCGACGCTTGCATTCGTCATAAAACCCTGTGGAACATAATTATATATCGTTTAAATTTCATCAATTTATGTCAAATTTTACTAAATCTTTATGGGTTCCACATAACATCCACCTAGATTTGCATTAGTTATACATACACAAATACTTGTTATGTAAATTATTTAATTTCTTTCCCATAGATTCCACATATAATCCATGTTAGTCTGCATACTATCCACACAGCAGCCAGGAATCACTTGAGCTTATCGCGTTAACAACCCATTTGATTTGAATCCACATAACATCCACATACGATCCACACACTTACCATAAATTCTATTAATACTGGCGCACTCATGATTGCCGCGCAACAAAAAGAAATTCTCCGGATATTTGATCTTATAAGCCAACAATAAACAAATCGTCTCCAGAGATTGCTTGCCCCGATCCACATAATCGCCGAGGAACAGATAATTGGCAGCCGGCGGGAAGCCGCCATATTCAAACAGCCGCAAGAGATCTGTGTACTGTCCATGGATATCGCCGCAGATGATCAGTGGCGCCTCCAACTCCAGCAGTATCGGCTGTTGCAAGAATATCTCCCGCGATTTCAAACATAACCCACGTACTTCCGCCTCCGTCATTTGCACCTGTTTCCCGGTACGGCAGCTGCGCACTGAAAATATTCACAAATTATTAATTCAAATACCTTTTTTGTATAATAACTAAATAAATAATTAAAGACTAGCATAATTTTGGTTTAAGGGGGGAGGGTGGGCAGAGCGCCAACAAATTGCAACAATTGCAAACACGCCACAAACTAGATTATCGACGCAAACTTGGGGGTAGGGGGAATTGAGTTGGAGGGAGGAGATATACTAAAATATTTGCTGCAATTGCAGTGTTTATTGTTGTTGTTGTAGTTACAGTTACAGTTACAGTTGTTGCTGTTGTCGTTGCTGCATGTTTTCAAGCATAAAAAACGTTGCCTACTTTGTGGCGCAAAAGAAGCGAAAAGCGTGCGGATTATAAATGTGTGGCAATATGACGAGAGAGGCGTGAAGAGAGGCGTTGCGTGACACAGAGACGACCTTCAAATATGCAACACAAAAGCGCAATGTGTGTGAGTATATTTGTGACTGTGTTTCTGTGTGTGTTTGTGTGTGTGTATGTGTGTGTGTTTGTGGCTGTGTCATGTGTTTTCAGGTTCAGTTTTGTCATCTATTTTTACCGCTTACATGTCAACGCTTCCAAGATTATTTCAAGCGCAATACAGAATTTCAATTGCATAAGCAACGAGTGAAGCCCAACAAGTGGGCGTGTCAACGCCTACCACACACACACACCCACACACACAGAGAGAAAGAGAGGGACGGAGAGAAAGAGACACTCATACACACCCGTCTGTCACTTACTGTGAAATTAATTTTTCGTTCTGTTTTTGTTCTTTTTTATATATTTTTTTCCAGGCGGGAAAAGGAAACAAGTCCCTCAGCTGGGAACTGCAAGTAGGTCGTCCACACAGTCATCTCCACACTAGTGACGAAAGCGACTAGCATTTTAATTTAATTTCTCAACAAAAATCGAATACATGTTTTTTTATAGTTATAGTTTTTCAAGTAAGAAATGTGAGATATGAGGGGTTAAAGGATTTATACTATTTTTGCATAGTTTAGTTATTTAATGTACATATTACATTGCAAAATTATAATTTGCCTTTGGCACTAGACTTTTATCTCCTAAAAGGATTTCTTTTTATGCAAAATAGCAACAACAACAATAAAATTTAATTAAATTTGCATACAGAAAACAAAGCAAAAACAAAACCAAACCAAACAAACAAAAAGAGAAAATGCTGCGGCAGCATTTGGTTTGAAATGCAGCAGCTGAAACGAACTTGGCCACAATTCAAATGAAGCAACGTCCGGGTCGCGTTTTACTTTTGGGTATTGTATATCCGGGTCAGCACCATGGGATACCACCAAATGGTCAGATAGGGCAGATGGCGGGGGCATGGGTTTGGAAAGGGTATTTTTGAACCAGTCAACAGCAACAAAAGGATCTACTATATTTCTAGTTGGCAGCTGCTGTCAGGTTTCAACAAAAGTGTTGCAATTTCAATTGCAGCAACTGTGATTTCATAATTAATCATTGCATAGCTAAAAGTAGGAAAACGAAAGGACAGAGTGTGGTAAAAAGAGAGAGCTAAAGGGATCGATAGGGAAAGAAAATTAAAGTACAAAATTTAAAAGCTTTAAAGAGTGATGTAGACAATGATGTAATAAAGACATTTTTGAGAAAGAGAAGGCGGTAAAGCGTGAGACAGTGGCAGAGTAAGATGGAGATGTTGAGAAAGGCTTTAATGGTCTTGGCATGGCTAACTAGTGAGATAGACCAAGCAATAGAGAGCAAAAAGAAATGGGCAAAAATGGAAATACGGTTCTTTTAGATTGAGTTGCAAAAGAAAGTATTTGTGTAAAAAATCATGCCAAAATGGACTTGTAAAGTTGCCAGTACTTTACAGCAGCTTTCAAACTTGCATAACTTAAAACCAGATTGATTTTTATGCGAAATGTCAATTTTCTTACTATTTATTTGTATAAAACTTGACCGAATACGTTTAAGATCTGACTACTATATCATATGGTTAAGTAGTCATTTGAATGCAGGTATGATCCAATCTTATACTTGTTGTCCTTTGTCTAATACTTTACTGTCCTTCGAAATCATTTCCGGGTCTGTCTGTTAGGTCGCACTTTAACTATACACAACCCACTAAATATGTATGTGGCATATGTTGCTGTTATTGTTGTTGTTATTGCTTCTGTTGTTGTTGTTGTTGTTGAAACACAATCCGAGTGAAGATAGACACTAAATTATGCGCAGCAAAGATATCATTTCAAAAACATATGGGGAGACTCGCCAAGTTATGCGACTCAAGAAGAAGGACCTCTTCTCCATTCAGTCTGTCTGTCGGTCGGTGAGGACAATAACAACAGCTGCTTAAAATCTGCAGCACAATTTTGGAAGCCTGCTGCATAATTCGGAAGCAAATCTGCGAGAGAGCCTACAGTTGAAGGACCCTCTCGAGTAAGTCCCAAGTGCTTCCGTTTCGCGCATAAATTATGCAACAGCTGCTCCACTTTGTCTCCGTTTTTGTCTCTCTGCCTCATGTGTGTGGGAGTGTGTGTGTGTGTGTGTAAGTCATGTGCAAAAAGTTACAAAAGTCACTGGATTTGCAAAACATGATTTGTGTGTACTTTGTAAATGAAATGTGTGACATTTTTGATAGTTCACATTTTGTTATGTAACGTTTATTCTTCATTCTATCAATTACCTGTAACTATAACTGAACTATACTTAAGATACTTATGTGGAGATACGTTAGGTTCTCTTCTTAAATTTAAAAAGTGACAGATGGATAACAACTGTATATTGAAGTGCTGGAATGTGAAATAAAATCTTAATCTTTAGATCTTACTTTAACCTAGCTCAAACACTTTTGACAATAGTCATCAATCAGAAAAGTATCTCGTGCTACTTTCCGTTGTGATCACAGTTCATAGTTTGCAATATTGCAACAATAAATGTCCGACTTTTAAGCACAACACTTTAACACACTTTCACACACACACACACACACACGCATAATACAAAGAAAAGAAAGGATGGCAGGAGACAAGAAGAAGCAGCAAAAACGAGGAACTGGGAGAGAATAGAAACACAAAAGCGTTGCGTTTATTTTTCCCCATTTTTTTCCCTCATTTTTTTTCAGACTCGCATGTTTCTATGTAAATTTCTGCAGTGCAACAACCGCCGTCAACCACAAGATACCCTTCTTCAGTTCCCTTCCCATGCCACAGACATTTGTCAGCATAATACAGACATGCAGATAGATGAAAGAAGAGGGGAAGCTGCTGGCAGGAAAAGAGGTTGATAGAGAGCTTAAAAAAAAAAAAAGAAAAAAGTAAAGCATGCTCGACTGCATGGGACCGATCGAAATGAAATTTTCAACTCATATTCGGGCTAAAGTTTTACAAAACATATGCAAAAAGCGCTGTTGTAGTTCAACTTTATAGTTTGTAATTCTAAAACGCACTTGATCTGGGTAAGTATAGAATCTATACTATAGAGCAACTCATATAATTAGTTAGGTGTCTCTAGCTCTTAAAGTCTCTGCCACGCCTCTTTCTGCCTGTCATGCAAATATTTATTTAGACAAGCTTAGCAGACTCTTAGTATTTCTTTTAGTACAGGGTCTCAAAAAAAATAAGAGAACTTTTTATGCGTAAGCAAAAAAGACGCGCGTGTTTGTTTTTCATGCATTTTACATGAGACCACGCTCTGCACGTACCACCCACAACACATACACACATTCACAAACACACACACACACACATGCAATACACTCAACAAAGCAGCTGTCGCCGCTGCCTGTCAGTCAGTCACGTTGTCAGTTTAGTCAGTCACTCAGTCAATGGACCAGTCGCAACTTTCTATCTCATTTCCCCGCTTCCCCATGTCTGTGTCCAATGTCTTTCTCTTAGTTTAACTGGTTCATCATGATTAACATTTTGCCCACATCCACATCCCCATCCCCCTTCCCCCAACCCTTCTAGTTCTACACCCCTTACGACACAAATTAAAAATGTAAAAGTTATTACACGTGTCGTGGTCTTGAGGGCGGGCCAAGAAGGGGCAGGACTTGGGGCGTGGCTGTTGTCAGTGCAATTTATGCGGAACGCTGCAAAGTATGCAACATTTCAACGTTTAGTTGCAAGTCACCCACCCGGCACAGTGGGGCAAAACACTTTTGTTACAAACATTTGTCAATGTTTATAAAACCAAAAATATTCCCTTTTCTATTTTCATAGCAAAATAAATCGCATTTTGATAGTAAGTAAATGACGTAAATATATTAAATTAATTCATAAATTAAAATAATATTAAATAATTGAATAACAGATATGTTTTTCATATCAGAATCTAAATAATTTTAAAATAAAATAATATTAAGCATAACAAATATGCAATAATAAAATATTTGTATGCATATCTTTTTATTAAATAGGTGGACTGGCACATGTTGTTATACCTTGTATTTGTTTTTTTTTATCAAAACGTGCCACTGTAAGTAATTTTTCATCATAAAATTCACTTAATACCTGATTTCATTCTACAGAAAATTGTCAATTTTCTACCTTATCGGTTCTTACTTATTAAATAAAGGTATTCCAATAACAGTTTTCATCAGCAAGAGAAATGTAATTTATAAAGCACAAATTATAGATATAGATTTATTTTATCCCAGGCGTTTTATCCCTTTTCCAGTTAGTTCTAGTTTTCAACTTTTCTGCACTTTTCTATTTACCTAGTGGTGTGTGGGTGTGTGTATTCGGTCTGTCTGTCTGTGTGTGTGTGTGTGTGTAAGTGATGAGTTTAGTGACGAAAGTGCCTCGGGTTGGTCTATTGTAAATAAGTAAGATGTGGAGGCGCTTCCGTCTCGCACTTTTTGGATTAATGAAAAATCTGGCAGCCATTTTATGACCCGATTACTCGACAACTCTTCAAGCAACAGGGGAGCATGAAAAAAGGGGGCGGATGGCACAGACAGGGTACGGGGACGGGGGCGTGGCAGGTGGGAAAACTTGTCTCTAAAACTAGAGCAGAAGTTAAACATTTTGCCGCTGCTTGAGCAAACTTTAGACGAGTCAGACAGCAGGAGCTTCCGTGGGCCAGTGTGGAACTGTTTTAAGCCATTTAGTAGGAGATGGCTAAAAGCTAAAAAGCGTTGACAGAGAACGGTAGGGAGGGAGCTGTGGCAACTGAGAGTTGGCATGTAACGAAACGTTGCAAAAGCAAATTAACTGAAAAGGCTTTTGCGCAATGAAGGCAAAGATAAGCAAGGAAGACAGGCAGCTGCTGTTGTCGGTTTAGTTTCGGGTAAACAAGCAACGGGGCTGAGAATGGGGCTGAGAATGGGAATGAGACTGAGGCTGAGAATGAGATACAAGCTTCAAGTTTTTGCATATCCTGTTTGCAAAAAAGGGAATGCGCAGTTCAACTATTCAATGAATGCAGTATTACAGTAGAAAATGCTTCTCGTTGCTACTCAGCTTGGCAAATTTGATTTTCGAATATTTTCGGTTAGTTTCACAAATTCTCAAACATATTTCGAGTCAACATTCTGGGAAGCAGCTTTTCCTATTAGTTTAAGTTACTTTAACTGTGCAGATACTTTAAACCAACTACTTTTATTAATATTTGAGGTTAATGGAAACATTTACTAATTAATCTGTATAATTATTTATATTTCAAATTGCATAGAATGTATCTTTTTAATGCTTCAAAAACGTGAACTTCTTTAATTTTGCATTAGACACGATATGAAAAAGTCAATTAATTTAAACACTTTATATTTGACACTTGAAGATTAAGATCTCATTTAGTATCTAAAGCGGCAAGTATTCTAAAGAAGTGAGCTTATTTATTCTGTCCACACTGTCAACCATTTTTTTCTTAAATCATTAAGGACTTTTGAAAAGTTCTTAAACTAATTTGGAAAATTTTAAGGAGCTTTTTTCTTTTTCTTAGGATTTAGTTTAGTTTTTACAGGCAGATATTAAAAGAATTCAGATGTTAACGACACTGTTAATGATATTTTGAGTATTTGAGATTACTTTAATCGTTTCTGTTGAGGTAACGAACTTGTGGTAACGAATAACATAAAACTGGTTCCATTGAAGTCCTTGCAATGATCCTGTTAACCAAGTCTCCTGATTTGAATATTTAAAATAAGTTATGATTCTTGGCTTAATTGAGTACAGAAATTGTTTTGATTTTGGATTGCTTGGGTTTGCTTAAACAATGACACCATAGACTGTAAACGATGAGCTTCTGCTATACAATTCATGGTTAAAATTGAGTATCCCTTTAAGCCCTTTACAATTTTGCAAACTGAGACAAAACCAATCAGCGTTCAATCAACTTTGTAGCCTTTCCATTTACCCACAATTCTCTCAATCTCTGTCCAGGCATACGTACATATATCCAGTTTGCATTGCCTCTGTGCAATGGTCAGCTTAAAATTTAATTAACAGTTTGGTCAGCATATAATACAAACACACTCAAACCCACACACACTTACACACACACACACTAACACACACACACGGAGAGAGAAATGCCTAAAGAGCAGCTGCGTTAAGTGAACCACAATCACATTGACCCACATTCGGTACTTTGATTCAATTAATGAACATTTCGGCTGCACCCTAAAGAGTAAGAGGGACTTGTAGGTCTATAGACTGAGGGTGAAAGGGATAGAGAGGGGAGAGAGAAAAAGAGAGCAGGAGGGAGTAAGAGGTGGGAGACTTTAGTTGACCTTCAGTTTGGTAATCGATAAAGTAAAAAAAAGGAAAGAAAAATAAAGTAGTCGGTCTGTTTGGGATTGTCTGGAGAGGCGTGTGGAGTCAACTTGTTGGTAATTACAGCTGATTGCAGGGTTCAATGCTAAAACGTTGTTTCTTTTTATACCCTGCAACCATAAAAGTTAAGAAAGCGGTGATATTAACACTACCGAGTGTTTAAGGCATTATCAATTTCAAATTGCAACAAGAGTTTAAGTTCTCTTCTAAGAACTGCTGTTAATTGAATTACAATCGTAAGATGAAGAATATATTTCCAATAGGAATAACGATTGTTTGGCAAACTTAAGATTTAATTGAGACTAC
Organism: Drosophila neotestacea; assembly: GCA_035044365.1. NCBI lineage: Eukaryota > Metazoa > Arthropoda > Insecta > Diptera > Drosophilidae > Drosophila > Drosophila neotestacea. The sequence goes on from JAWNMD010000337.1 coordinate 283,903, forward strand.
ATGCTCCTTGGCTCATCTATATTACATTTACAGAGTATTGCCAAGTTGATCACACTTGCATAAGAAGTTTTAGCAAGCTCTTTTGTTTTTAAGCTGGCTCCTTAGCTTCATTTGCCTTTGGCTCCTTGCGAAAATACAATTTGCATGAAACTGTTGTCATTAATTGCCACGCCCTGGCCTGTCCCCCTCCGCCCCTCCCCCCCCTACCCCTTGGGGACTGCCGTCGGCCTTTGCGTGCTCAAGTTGAAATTCCAGCAAAATGAAGCAAAGATAACAACAGCAACAATAACACTAGCACTAACACTAACACTAACACCAACACACTAGCAATAACAATAGCAACAAGGATAAACGCCTTTGGGCTAACAAACGTTGATTAAGGACAAGTGCAAAAAGAATTTCGTTTTAAATTGTTTCGTGGCAAAGACGCCTGAAACTAGGCAATGCATATTAGACATACTCGAAAATGCTTCCGTTTTGCATTGACCCACTTGGCAGAGGGGCATATGTAACGCTAAAAGGGGTGGACAGAGGGGAAAAAGGGGAAATTACAGAGGGGCCCAGGGGTAAGGTTTGGTAAAGTTTCTTAAAGAAATCAACGTAACTCTTAGTCGAACTTTTACTGTTGAAAAACTGTTGAGCGAAATTAAAAAAAATAGACATAGGACAATACTTTAACCGATTTGCTTAAAATTACATGTTACAAATGATGACAAAATCTATAAAACCTATCGACTTTTTCACGTATTCTTAGTTTTATTAAATTTAACAAAAATATTTTTATTTGCAATACTTTCCCTTCTTATATATTTTCAAAAATGTTAAATCTCTTATTTACATTTTGCTCAACTTTCAAGTTTATACTTTAATTGATGATAAAAGTAATAATTCCAAAAGAAATTTTAAATTTCAATTGAATTTGAAAAGCAATCTTAACGAATCAATATTGAAACATTAATAAATAAACGTATCGGTTGGAAAACCAAACGATCTATGGAGAAATTGTAATGCTTTGAAGATCGTATGATTTTTAAGTTTTCTAGTTCAATTGCATTATAAATCGCTCTGAAAACGACGAATGAAATGCGAATTTTGGTTCTGGTTGTGATTGTGGTTGTGGGCATTGCAATCGGTTAAGCTGTTAAAATTACGAAACGAAAAAAAATGATATTTTCACATTTAGGCAGCTTGGGATTGAAATTGTTTGGCAATTCTCACTCTTAGCCATTGTTGTGGGCAACAAACGCAATGGTTTGCATCATTTGTTTCACTTGCTTGCAACGGAATGCCAAAGCAAATTGCCCAAATTGTGGTGCTTTTGTGAGAAGGCATCAGAGAAATCGCCATGTAGGCGAAATATATTTTGAAACTGCTTCCGTTATGCATTGACCCAATTGAAGGTATAGCTGAAAGGCAGGGTAGGGCAAAGCAGGGCAGGGTAGGTCAGTTCAGGGCACGGCAGGGCATTGGAAGCGTGCAAATGTTGCTTAAAAGTCGCCACTTGGACACGTGATGGGAGGAACCACAATTACAACCACCACCACCAGCACCACCATCAAATGGAACCACCCAACCAGCTGGGGCACAACAACCCACATTTAAGCACATTAGCGCTGATTATAACGGCATTTACATGACAGGCCTGAAGGGCTGACTGAGGGGCATGGGCGTGTCGAGTGCTCAGTACAATTAGAACTGATGCCACACTAGGCGTATGCGTAATGTTCTGTATCTGTTTTGTCTGCGCATTTCATTTGAAATGTTTAATAGAGCCATAAAATAAACATTGAACAATTAACATTGGGCAAAGCAAAAAGAAAAGCGGAATCCAAATTCAATTATAAACGAATTCGGTCTATTAAATTGAACAAATTCAATAGTCATTGTCAAGTTAGCTCGACTCGAAAATACTCTATGAAATTATCGTTTGAAATGGGAATGTGCATTGAAAATTATAATTGTATTAAACATACAGTGAATATAATTCGAAAATTGTTTCACTTAATAAACAGCTGGCATTTTCAGAAAAACCATCAAAAAAATATACAAATACATATACCCTGTAATTCTTTTATTATCCCACATATTTGTATACAAATGTTGCAATAATTCTTCCACCGCACATTATTACCCTTCTGTTTTTTTAATGGCATACAGGGTATCTAAATGAAATCTAAACAAAAGGCAAGGCAAATGTGTTATTAGCAAGTTGTAGTTTGCTTGGCAACAGAAATTTTGTTTGGAATTTCAGCAACAATTTTGGTTTCTCCCTTTTTCATGGCGGCAAGAATTTCACAATAAAGCAACATGCAGAGCAGAGCAGAGGAAACACTCAAATTGATTGATTATGCAAAGAGTTGAGATTGAAACTGAGTTGTTTGTGAATCCAGGCAAATCTGTGCAATTGTGTGTTATATCTTCTATTTTTTAACAAGAAAAAAGAAAGTAAAAGCAGAAAATTTGCCGATTTTTAGCGCTTGTTTTATTTCTATTCAGTCGAAATCAAATCCAAGGCAAGGAAATAAAAGAAATAAGCAGTCCAAACGTATCCATTGAAGCGATCTATTGTAGCTGTGTGCCGTGACAGCAGCTGCTACTCTATATACTTCTCCTGAGCACCTTCTTCGTTTTCTTCTTCATCATTTTTGGCAAGCAAAGCAAGACAGAGAAACAGACAGACAGAAGGACAGAGAGACAACAGCAATGTGCTTGTTTCTACTTCAGTGCGTGCCACGTTGCGTATGCGCGCTATTTATAAAAATCAATTTCTGCCTTGGCTGTAACACAACTACAACAACAACGAGAACAACAACAACTGTATTAGTAGCAACAACAACGAGAGCAGAGGAAGGCAAACAAACAAACCAGAAACAAACAGCACAAGAAATAAATAAATAATGTTGCTTCAAGCACCGGCAATAACAGCAAGACAAAAAATGTTCTTTATCACAAACTGATTGACTGGCAGCTATCCTGTAATTACTTTTCAAATTATAGCATACACAGAGCACACACAATCCATAAAGTGTGTTTTCAAATGTCATTTATATATCACAATAAATTGAATAAAATTATATACAAATTGTTGACTGCCTTATGCGATTTTTCTAGTCGTCTTATGCGACTCTTCTTACACTTTTTATGGACTCTAGGGTGTTAAAAAAAAACAGCCTGCCAATAAAAATTTCCCTCATTGCCTATGAAGACACTTTTGAATTGAAGATTTCTGCTGCTCCCAACTGATGTGGTCAATTATGTGGCCCAAAACTTTGAACTCGTCAACTTCTAATCGGCAGAACTTTTATAGATTCTATAAATTAAAAATAGATTGTAAATTGTTGTTGTATGTAAAACTGAAGTTTAACATTTAATGTTGTAATAAAAAATGTGAAAAAATCCTTAGTTATAAAAGTTACTTCAGAGATTTCTTTAAGAGATTGTCAATTTTCAAGTGAACTTGTTTAAAAGTTAGCTAAGCTAACTTGTGCAAAGTTTGAGTTTCTTTGATACAATTGAAAAGTCTTCTTAAATTGCATTCTTTTCCCTATACTATTTATCAGATTGGTTCTCTGTCCACTTTGCTTATTTTATTCCACAAGACTTCAGTATCAATTGCATTATGGGTCGGTCACTTACAATCAATCATTAAGTTCATTGCCGAGGTCGAGTGTAGCTCTTAGACCTTGTTTTTCATTCACTTTCTTAATGCTCTGTCTCTTTTTACTACTGTCAATCCCCTTCTTCTGCTTCCTCTTTTCTTTCTAGCAAAACAATGACAAACTTGAAGGCATCACAGAAACGTGTGCAGCAACAACAACAACAACAATAAGAGCATGAACAAAGTCAAATCTTATAAAATAAACATTTATTTTTAGCATTTTGCGTTCGTTGCTTCGTTCGTTGTTGCTGTTGTTGTTGTTATTGTGGCTGCTCTTGTTTTTCTTCGCTTTTTCATTTTCTTGTTAATTCTCAACTGGCAAAATGAAAAATGGAAAATGAAAAAAACGCAGGCAAAAAGAAAACACAACATTTTTCAAGCGCCAGAAGCAGAAACAGCAACTTATTCGAATGCCAACCCCCACGCATATCACATCCACAGTACACCCTGTAAACTACCCTAACCCTACCCTACCCCACCTTCTATTACCCCTCTCACCCATCAAAATTTTTCCCTTTTCTCCCAAGCAACGATCGATTTTGTTTTTCCTTTACTCAGCTTTCATTCTCGGTCTTCTTAATGTTCTTCATCTCTTTAATTTCTAACAATAAGCGATTGGTGTTTTTTTTCTCTTTTTATATCTATTCTTAATACTCTTTATCTGTCATTGTATTCGATTTTCTATTCTTTTCGTTTTTTTTTTACTATCTTTGTTTCTTTTTCAATTTACTTTATTTAGCTATTTTGTTGCTTATTGTTAGATAATTTGTTTTGTTTATCACTCTTACACTTGTTTGTCTTTCTCTTTCTCAAACTTTAATCATGTCTCTTTTTTTCAAAGTTTGTTATCCAACCTCTATTTTATCCTCTCCTTTATTAAATCACATAGTCTAGATAAAAACCATATATGATCCTTTTGCCTCTTCTTCTTCTCTGTAACCATAATTTATGGTTTGGCTGTCCTTATGTTTCTTCCTTTACTTTTTCTGTTTATTTTTTATATTTTAGTTTTTACTATTCTTCTAGCGATAGCAGTCGTTGTTTTTTATTGTTTTTGGTTAATTTTTGGTTATTATTTTGTTATAAACAAAGTTCCTGTGTTGCTCTCTTTATCTTTTCCATTCTTTTTTTATCATATCTTTTGTCAGTCTCTTTCTATTCTCTCACCCTCTTTTTCATTTCACTTTTCTCTCTTTTTCACTCTTTCTCTCCTACATTTACTTTTGCATGTAATATTTTCCTGTCTAATATTTATTCGTCTGATCTTTCTTTCTTTCCGCTCTCAGTCTCTCTGTTTACTGATTACCTTTCCACTCCTCACTCCATTCTCCCCCCTTCCAGCTACAAATCGAACAGTTATCATGCAGAGTAACTGTAAACTCTTATCAGAGTTTCTCTTGGCACTCACAGGCCTATGAGTTTTTTGCCTCTGTCTATGACTGAGTGCAAATTCAATATAATTTTCTTTTATTTTCTTTTATTTTATTTTATTTACTTTGAGGTCTTTGCTTAATTAGCGACTGTTGTTTGTTGCTCTCTTGTTGTGGTTGTTGTTTCTATTGTAGATGTTGTTGTTGTTGTTGTTTTGGAGGAACAACGACTACGCGGAAGCTTTTACAAAAAACGCTCCCACACGGCCACAACTTGGCAGCTTGCCCCTTCCCCTCTCTCGGATGCCCCAAGTGCCCCTTCTCTCCTCTCTGCCACATACCCTTTGGGTCGTGCAACATTTTTGGATCGACGCCAGCATTGGAGGCGCTGATTCATTTCGACTTTCGGCTTTTGGCTTTCAGTTTTTCAGTTTTCATTTCTTTCCTTCATCTACTTTGGTTTTTTGGTCATTTGCCTGGCATTCTCTCTCGCTTATTTCAGTTACATTTTCTTTTCTTTTCTTTTCTTTTCTTTTCTTTTCTTTTCTTTTCTTTTCTTTTCTGTGTTTTTTTTCACTTATCTTATCGCTCGCATAATTGAAAGACACGACGACCTTAAAATATAATTAATAAATAAAAATAAAATAAATAATCTTATTTGCCGCTATAGACCCCATTTGCCATATTCACCACATGCCCATCCATATTCACGAGGCCAACACGTCGGCTACTGAATTATGAGTTGTTTTTCCCGTTGTTTTTCCTGTTGTTTTTCTCAGATTTGCAGTTCTCTTTTTGTTTTTTGTTTTGCGGACATTCAGTGGGTCAGTCGAATTAAACGTTTAACTCATTTGTCCAATGAGTAACGAGTATTGGAAATAGTTTGGACAACACATTTCACAAAGAACTTCAATGTGTCATAGCAATAAATTTGAATATTAGTGAATACTTTCAATGTTCATGTTAATTGTTCTATATAATTATTTTAATTTTTAGTTACCTCTAACGTATCTAGAACATGTCTAATTTAACAACTACTTTAACTGTCTGCAAAGAGTTCGATATATTCGATATCTAAAGTTATTTAAAGAGTTGCCATCTCGTGTTCATGTCAAATTTAATCAATTTGCCATCAACTTTCTGTTAAAGTCAAACAATTGGTTAACATGCTAAATATTTAACTTGTAGTTAATTATAGAGTTGCCAGCTTATTTTTCGCTCTCATGCTGAAGTAAAATTTAACAGCTACTTTAAATGATTTACTTTAGCTTTCTTTTGCTAATCTTGAAGTTGAATAACATCTGAAATATTTCAGATTTAAGATACTATACCTAACAGATATACGAAATTAACTGCATGTTAACTTCAACTGTCTATCAAATTCACGTAGATTGTTGATCAACACGTTTAATATTTAACAATCGACATATTTGCAGTGCTGCCACATTGTCTGTCTGTCTGTCTGTCAATATATTCCTTTGTTTTATAGTTGATAAACATTTTAAATATTCAATGCTCAATATGTGTACTTATTTACAAGGTTACCCTTTTTGTTTGTATACTATACAATAAAGTTTTTGCCACGCTCAGCGTAGGTTATCAATTTTTAATTTGTATTTCTTTTTCTTTTTCATGTTTTGGTATCGTTTGGTGCTGCTTCAACTTGTTGACGGGGCGTTTACAATATGAAATAGTTATCAATTCTTGCCTTTATATATGGTATTTCTCTACTTAGTTTTGAGCACACGCATCGCATTTGTTTAAATATTTACCTGGCCTATTTGTTAATTAATAATAAGACGAAAAAGACCTTGTCCCATTTCACCCTCACAAATTCTCACAACATTCCCTTCCTTACTTCCGCTGTGTGTTCCATGTGGACGGACAGACGGACCTTAGGTTTCATTTGTCGGGGAGGTTCCACGTTTTCTGCCTCCATTGACGTAATTTTCGATTTTATTTATTTACATTTTACCTTGAAAGTTGTTGCTGTTGCTTTCCTCCGTCAGTCAGTCAGTCAGTCAGTTTGTTTAGGCTTTGTGACACAAACAACTAAACTGAAACAAATGGGGAGTGAGGACTCACATGCAACTTCACTTTTGACCTTAACACCTCGGTGCAACGTCGCTGTCAATGGGTTCAAAATCCGTGTCATTAACAGCCACAGTCATAACAATAACAACAATGAAAAGCATGGCTTGTCAGCTTTCTCTACATTATGCCGATCAACTCAACTATCTAAATACCCTGTATCAATCATTGGAGTGCCAACAAAACTGCTGCATCATTTGTTTACACTTATTCTGAAATGTTTTTCAGTTTATTCATAACATTTTTAAACCATTTCTTTGATAACTTGAATGTTTTATCAATTTTTTAGAGGGTGCTCAAAGATTCAATGAACTTATTCTTTTATAGAAGCTTGAAGATGCCTCTTCATGCCTATTACATACATTTTCAACTCTTTATGATGCACTTTATTGTCCATTTTATGGTTGCAGGGTATGAAAACCACAAGCTGTAACCACAGACCGCAGTTTGCAGGAAAATCACTGAAATCCGACCTTTTAGTACCCTACACAAGAGTAAGCCTTGTTTATTATCAACATCATTTTTGTTCTTCTGTTTCTCAGACGTGACAAAGTTTATTATAAAGTCAATGCTACCTTATTCTAAGTAGCGCACACTTAATACTACAGCAATGACGTCGACATTAACAGCTTTCAGTTCCATTTTATTTGCCGTTTTTTTTGCTCTCATTCTTTTGGCTTTATTGTGCTCGGTTTTTTTTCTCTTCTTGTAGTTGCTGTAGTTGTTGTAGTTGTTTTTCTTGCACCATTATAAAAGCATGTGTTGCAACAACACTAACAATCTTTGATGATGGGTCAGGTGTTGCAAAAGTTTCAACAACGAGCGCTTTAAATAACCTGCCACAATTTCTCTTTCTCCTCCCTTGTGGCTCTCTACTTTTCCCCCACCATTCTCCTCTTCCTCTTTTTCCACCATCCGTACTTCCAGCGGCTTTTTCTTTTTTTACAACCCGCCGCAGCAGGAAGCTATTACGTTGGTTGGAGGTGTATGTGTGACGCCCACTGGACTGACTGCACCTTTAGCTAAATTCATGGGCTGTGCCAAAGGTCAAGGCGTTGTTACCTTCATTCCTTTCATTCCTTTCATTCAGCTGCCGTCTGTTGGCCAAACTTGTTTTAAAAATATGCCCAAAACACCACAAATATTGCCAAAAGCCATTTGGGCCACGTGCGGTTGATGGCCACCACAGACCACGGACGGTGGGGGAGAAGGTTGGGCTGGGGGGATGGCACCCAACAGCAGTTGGTCAGTTGCAGACAGGGGAATTAAAAAAGAGAGACAAGGTCATTTGTTTTGTGCTTTGATTCACAATTGATTGAGATAGATAGCACTAGATAAAGATACTTAAGTAACTTTAAGATTGCAAGAAACAGATACGAGTTACTTTAAAATCTATGTGCTTCATTTTAAATTCAAAGACTGATTGCCATCAAAAACTAGATACTAAGATATATTTTCCATTTATGTTTTAAATACGTAAGTATCTTAAGCTTTTAAGTATGATTCAAAGAATATCTATATCATATCTAACAATAAGATAGATATACGAGATATCCTAGCATCTACTAGCTCTTTAATGTCTTTAAGATTGACAGATCTGAGATACTTTAGAGATTTTCAAGTACTTTATTCAGGATACTTTTGTACCTTTTAAATATTTTTCTATCGTTCAAATACTTTTGGATATTTGAGATACTTAATATCTTTTATATACTTTAATATCTTTTCTAGCAATGTCACAGATAATTAAGAATATTTTGAATCTCTATAAGTCTTATAGAATACAGACAGTATCTAAACTACTTTAGTATCTCTAAGATAATTGCATATCTATAAGATACTCGATTCCCTTAAATATGCTCCATCTTTAAAGATACTTCCTGCTTTATATTCCATATTTTAGTCAGCTGCTTCCCACATAACGTAAACTTTTGAACAGAGCTAAAAATAGCTATAAAAATGTTGTTAAATTATAAGCTGAAAATATGGATTTCACAAGAAAATCAATAATGGACAGAGGTGCAATGGTTGGACCAAAAGTTTTGGCCCCAGCAGGAAATTGGGGTCTAGTTGAGGGTCGAACATAAGCCGCTTATAGATGAAACCGACGCTGCTTCTCAAAAGCCAGAGAGAGAGAGACAGACAGAGAGAGAGAGAGAGTCAAGAGGAGGTGTAGAAGTGAGAAGCCATTGATGAAAATGCGGGGCATGTGTCATGTTTTATGCAACAGCAGTTGCGACCACTACCCCCTCTCCACCCCTTACCAACGCACTGCCCCTCATCAGTTACCCAACCACATCCTGCACCCTGACAGTTTTGACCCCAATGGGAGAAACGACTACTCACTTTACTCCTTGGGATTCGAACGAAACTTTGTTGATTTATATTTTTACTGCTCATGAAATTTGCAGCAGAGCAAAGTAAAAGGTTGTGGAGGAAGGGAGGGAAGGAGCAAAGAAGGGCAGTGGGGAGGGTATAGGGTATAGGGGACATGATGGCGACAACGACAACGACGATGAGTTCGTGTAAAAGGCAATGGGCATTAAAAATGCATGCGCACTAAAGTATGCAATGGGCAATGGGCAAATAGCAACGTTGGCATGTCAGCAATTAGAAATGGCCAAAGAAAGAGACTTAAGAGACGGACGGACAAGAGCAAGGAGAGAAGGCAAAGGAGAAGAAAGCGAGAGAGAAAGATGGCTAGCATCTACTTCCTTCCAATGAAACTTACACGTTACGTCCAATTGCAATGTGAGAGTGCACCATAAATCATGGCATACACACACACACACAGACATTCACACACTCATACACACACACACAGAAATATACACACTCAGACGCACACCTACACACAATGACACTTTTTGGCCTGTGACGTCAAAGTCAGAAGGGGTTTAAATGCGTTGGCGTTGCCAGTTTTCAGTGATTGCTGTTGTTGCTGTTGTCGTTGTTGTACCGTCATCTCATTGTTGTTGTGGCAAGTGGCAGGTGGCACAACTTCAACATACACGTGCCACATTTCAAATTACATTCTGACAAAAGCAGACAACTAACTAATGTTGGCCGCCAGCAGCAACAGCTCATCAATTATCGATAGTCTACACAAACTAAAAAAATAGTTAGATAAAAATTGTACTCTCTGCATTAAACTGCATTAAATTCTTCGAAAATCGAATTTATTAATTTTAAATTCAAAATAATACATTACCAATTGTAATTGCATGTCATTGCACACGCAATATCAATAGCAAATCACTTATCGAGATTCAAATTTCGAAAAACAACGTGTGGGTTGATATTTCTCTCGTATATGATTTTTGTGTGCATTGAACTGCATTAAATTCTTGAAAATCTCATTAAACAATTCTGATAATAAATTCAATTTCATTGCACACGTTGATAGTTAAAAACTTAAAATGGGACGTGTGGGTTGAGATTTCTCTCTGACTTTTGTGTGCATTTAAATCGTATTTAATACTATTTTAAATAACATTATTTTATTATCAAATATAATTGCATTTTACAGCAAAGCTCATCAAATATCGATAGTCAAATTAAAATTTATTGGTTGAGAGATTTCTGTTTAATTTTTTTGTAAAATCTCATTAAATAATTGTAAATTACCAATTACCATTACCAATTGTAATGACAATCAATAATTCACTTTAAACGTGTCAAGGAGTCGAGTTATAATAAATAAACGTTAAATATTTTGGCACAAGATTCAATTCCATTCGTTAAGTTTAATTATTATTAATTAATTAATTATTGCCTCGGTTTACAGTATTGAGGTTGTTCACTATATAAAGGATACAATTTTTGCTCAATATACACTTTGTGTATACAAATTCAAGAGATCATTATTTAGGGTGTTCACTATATCGAGGTGTTCATTATACCCAGAGACGACTGTATCACTCAATACCATCACATTTACACTTTCTTGTGCTTTAAGTTACTCAGAGTTACAAACAAGTTTTATGGATACCTCGCATTAAGCAACCCAAAAGTAGGCTATATACATATATTATAGAATATAGTTTGAACCCTCCATAAAAACAATGTCAAGTAGAGATTTCCTACAATTTGCACAACATTTCACAGTGCTCTTCAGATGCTTGCAATACTCTTTAATTGGCTTTTCAAGTCGCTTGATTCGATCTAAATGCCATTTAGAAAAATGCTTTTCTCCTTAAAAATAACCCTCGACATTTATCGTTTGTTATTTAAAGCGCCTTAAAGTATGCTATAATCAAATCGGCTTTCGTCGTTAGCAAAGTTATCAATTCCCAAACAGGACTTTGCCAGGACTAACTGACCAACTGGTAAACTGGTAACAAGAAGAAGATACAAATCGAGGGGTAAGAGGTGAAAGAAGAAGAAGAAGCAGTAAACGACTTGCTAAGTAAGTCACAAAACATAAAGAGAGCAAAAAAAGTCGAAGGAAGAAGAAAAAAAACGCAGCTCAACTGCAAAACTATGGTAAGAAAAAGTAAGTCAAAAGGTCAAATGTATTATTAAGTTTCATGTATCCTGTATGTGTGTGTGTGGGAGTGTATGTGTGTGTGAGTGTGTGTTGGGTGTGCTGCTTAAAGAAATTACATTTTTGGGGTTAACTGGTCAGGCTTTTCGTTGGCCTCGTCAAACTGGCGACCTTCAAAATTGACCAACAGCCGCGTTAAGCCCTCAAGTATCCTTTAGGCATCACCCACACACACACACACACACAGACACACTCAAAACACACACACACACACACATGTCATTAGCCACAACAATTTGCGCCGTTGCCTTTTCTCGTTTCACGTTTGTTCTCTTTTTTGTATTTTTATTTTTTTTTTATACTTTTCTATTTGAACCTCTTGCTCATTTTTATTTGCCAAGTGCACGCAATGTGACAAAGTACAGAAACAAAAAAGGGAGGAGGCGGGTGGGCGTGGCCCTTGCTTTGGTAGCTAGTGCAAATTATAGTGTCATATCATGTAACATACGTGCTGAGGGCAGCGCTGCCCCCTTTCCGTCCACCCCTCATTCCTCATCCCTCATTCCTATCTCAAGCCAAAAACGCCCACATAACTCGGCATAATCCACTTGAATTTCGTTAGAGAAATCATAATTAAGCTAGTTAGATTGCCGCCGTATGAAGTAGACGACGTTAAGTATACCCTTTCGTGACCAATATCAATTAGCTTATTCATTTGAATCAATAAAAATATCTGTAATGGTTGACAACTGTGTTGCAAATTGAGAACAACTTGTAAGTATTAATAGTTGGCAATTATAATGGTAAAAATAATTGTTAATATCGATAGACAAATTGATTGATAGAGTTAACTATTATCTAGTTAATTGACAATTTGCATTTGATTGTATTACAAATCTTTTGGAAACATATCGTGACCATCGCTTAATTGATTATCCACAAATCTAGAGTCACATTAATAACACTTGGGTAGTTTTTGATGTATAAATAAATTAATAAATTAATAAATAAATAAATCAATTAACTAATTGAATAAATTATTAACTATTTTACCAAGCAATTTCAAGACGTTCTGTCATTTGGCAGAAACTTTGTTTCTCTTTGCCTTTTTACACTGACCGCATCTGTAGCATATCCATTCTGCCATCCTGCGGTTTACAGGGTATTTAAGGTACTTGCAGTTGTTTATTAGCAATGGGCAGTAGCAGTAAATGTAACTGCTTGTTGTTCTTCACGTCATTCCGTTAGAGCCAGAGTTTTGCTTGGATTCGGGGTTCGGATTCGGGTTGTGGTTCGGGTTCAGTTCGTTTTTGGGTTTTATGTATTATTTTGTTCTCTTTTTCTTTTGTTGTTGTTCGTTTTTGTTGTTGCTGTTGTTATTTTTTTGGTTGCTTAAGCATGCATGAAGCGTGCTCTTATTTAATGAACAAACTTTGTGGTTTTGTTGGCTTTTCGTTAGCCACTTGTCATAATATGATTGCAGTTGTTTGTTGTTGTTTTTATTTTTTTTCGCTGTTCTTTTCTCAGCTTGATGACAACAAACTTGACATATGGTTACTAGAATGAAACACTTTGTCAAAATGACTATAAAAAGGAACGCATTTAGAGCCACATTTCAACAAGTTCATGTTAAAGTTTACAGCAACATTAACATGTTGTTTGTTGGTTAACATGTTCAAGTTAACTAAGACTTTGCTTTAACATGAGCATAATTAGGCGACAGGCAATTTAACTTGAAGTTAAACTAACAATCCAATTTGAAATGTACAACTAACTCTATGTCAACTAGCATGAATATAAAAGAAACTACACTTGATTTATAATTTTGAGAGCAACTATTTATACCACATTATTTCTGGTTGAAATAAAAGTCAACGATTTTGAACTTTGACATGCACCTGTTAAATAATGACCTCACAAAATGGCAAGTGAAAACAGTTAGTTGAAGTATCTCAAGACTATCGCAAGACACACCTTACCTAACTAATTCGTAATTTGGAATGCACGCGAGCAAAAAACACCCAATTAGCCATCAAACCGTCATCAATATCGCCTGCTAGACGAAATGACTGCAGCCCATGCTAATACTCTCCATGGCGAAAGCTAATCAAAAAATACTTAAACGAAATGGAGGCATTACGAATGGTTGTAGGTGGTAGGGCAACAGAGGGGGCAGAGAAGTGTAGACCACCCACTCACACAGAAAGAAAGAGAAAGAGTGACTTTGGGCAATAACAATAATTTGGATTTTCACTTCCCGTTTGGAGGCATTGCGAAAGTCGCACGCAATGAATACATACTATATAGTAGATGTATGTACATAAAACTGGTAATATTATTTCTTTCCTTTATAATCGTATTATTATTACTCTTCTCTTCTTATTGCTAGTATTATTTTTATTATAATAACAATAATGATGATGATGATGATGATGAAGATGGTTTGCTGATTGACTCAACTGAAGGTTATGACATTCAAATTCTATTTTCAATCAGTGCCGCACAGAACTTGAAAGATGCCCCCGACACAACAACAACAACAACAGCAACGACAACAACATATGGCATGGGTATCTGGCGACATCGACGATGACAACGACAACAACGACAACAAAGTCAACCAACTCAATTATACAAATATTATACAAACATTAGAAATGCATCAAGAATAACGAAGGATATTTGAGCACGAAACTAAACTAAACTATAACGTGGGCTCAAAGCCAATTGCGAATTGTAATAGGGAGGGACCTTCACTCTGATTACTTCACTCCAACTATTGTAATCGATAACACTGTACAAATAACATTTGCAATACTACAATTTGCACCATCTAGCTACTTAAATAGATACAATTGGGTTCTATTATTAAACTTTGGTTTAATCAATAAATGTTCATATACGCACTGTTGTTTCGATATCTATCTTATCTGCATGTCAATTTAAGATACGCGTACATTTCAAGTGTATCATGATAACTATTGACAGTGATAGAACGACCAAAATACGAATGTAATTTTGAAGGTAATGCAACGACAATCGAATGACAACTTTAAGTGTGTCAAAAGTCAAATCATATCAAAAGAATGATAGTTAACGATTTTCAGTTCTATCGATAGTATCGATAATGTCAAGGCGTAAGTTTTCCAAAGAGAAATATTAGTGATAACTTTAAATTTGTCACATAATAATGGAATAATAAGTTAAAATATACATTATTTCTTAGCATAAACTAAATGGAATTGACAAAATTCATCAATTATAACTTCGATAGTATCGGCAGGGATACTATCGTTTATTGTTGTAAATCTGTAGAAAACTGCAAATGTTTTTAAACACATTTTTACATTACATAAAATTGTACCAACATCTTTTCGATATTTCCGATAAAATTTCCGATATTCCGATAAAAGTTCATCATTTTCACATTTGATAAGAAACCACAGAAATTATTTATTTCATTTTCAATCTCCAAATTTTATGTATTTACTATTTGCGTAACTTATGAAATTAAAATGATGTTACATAGTGTAAAGTCATTTTGAGCGATCATTTTAGCACGGATGTGACTGAATTGGTCTACGTAACCTTCGATAAGTGCTGTGCTCTGTGCAGCTGATTAGCTAAATGGATTGTTTTTTTATTTTATTTTGACAGTGGGTGCAGTTCTTGTTTTTCAGTATTTTTTTTTGTTTTTTATTTCTATTGAGTGGGGAAGAGTGCTATCGAATCACGTGAATGAACTTGTTTGCACACGACAACAATTGCGACTACGTAATAAAAAATAAATAAGGCTTGACGATGGGTCAAAAAGTGCTCGACAAAGAGGATTACCTGTAAGCGCTTTTCGCTTTTTGAAGTGGGAATATCTTTACACAGAGTATAAAAGTAACGAATTTAATTGAATAAATACGAAAAGTTTAGTTTCAATATTCTACAAACGCATATTGAAAGATCTTAACAACAAATGGGTCTCTTTTATCGTATTGTATCCGAAATAAGCTATCTAGACCAAAGGAACTCCCATTGCCTTGATAAGAACAATCGTATATGTGCTTTTTAATACCCTCTTTAGCTGTAAGTACAGGGTATGCAAACGACAGCAAATTTCATTGGTTGACTGTGTTTCCGTTTTCATGTCTGTGGCAAATTTTGTGCACACTCAACGCCAATCAATTTCGAGATAGTTTACGATTATTGTTTTTAGCTGAATATCAGAGGGGAATATCAGGGGGGAATATCAGAGGGGGGACAAAATGATTTTTGTTAGTGGGTGTCAGTCGCGTGTCACATTCAACGAATTTCCCAAGTACCCACATATAAACTATATAAAATATATATAGTGACAGGGAACTGTTATGTATTATACGTACTGCCCTCGACCCTCCCAACAGATATAAGCCTGTGTGGGGGGGGGGGGGGGAGGAGGGTGAATAATATGCCAGAATTTATTTGACATTTGCAAATCTGACGTGTGAAAACAATTAGATACCTGAAACTGTATTTGCACTCAAGCGAAGAGGGGAACGGGAGCCAAACACACACACACACACACACACACAATAAATGTTTACCGGAAAACTAACCACAAAATGTCAGACACCAAACAGTAACATTGATAATGGGTCTGACAATGACAATGCACTCTGTTGTATGTATAAATTGTGTGTGTGTGTGGTAGAAGTGAAGAAGGGTAAATATGTTCATACATACGTAGAAGCTGAATAACTTGGAGGAAAAATCATCCAACTAGTTCTACAAACACCAAAACTATATTTAAACTTTCATCTGGGAAGTCTAAAAGCCTAACGGAGTTTTTTGGTGGCATTCAGCAGGTAATTCTGGTCACCAATCATAATACCTGATTACTAACTTTTATATTTTCAACAATCGGAAACGTCAAATTTTGGTAATCGGTATCACAAAAATGTATCGTACAAATAGTGTGATACCTGATACTGTGATTACTGATGGTTCTAAATTTTTCATGTACTTTAAAAAGACGTAGTTGGCTGATTTAATAAAAAGTTATCACATAGTAGGCGGATTTGTACAAATTGTATCATGTCCATTCAGCAGGTTCTGATTAGTGATCCATCAGAAGAAAAGAAGCGATTACTGATTGAACTATCTGCTGAATGGCCCCATTGTTAGTAACAGAACGCTTGACAATCTTTTAAATAGAATAAGTAATTAATATATTATATTAAATTATTAATGCTAAAATTAATTAAATTTTTACTAGTGATTTTACTGTCAAAAAACTTGAGCAGCATTATTTAATGTTTTTTTTGTATACATTTTTTAGCGTCTAAGTGAATGTGGTGCTTTAGTTAACACTATTTAGAGATCATTTTTGGGTCTAATGCTATGCATATCTACAACATTATACTAAAAAAAAAACTGTTAGTTGCAATGTTTACGATTGTGGCAAGTGTTCTTTTAAGAGAGAGCAAGTTCAGGAGCTTAAAAGCGTTAGAAATGATATGCAAAATGAAACAAAATAAATGTTTAGTTTGTGATTTGCACTTGCAATCGGAAAATGTTGGATAAAACGTTTACGAACGCAAATGTGAAGAAGAATCGACAATCTCTTAAAAGATTATGTGGGAAAGAGTAAGTATAATTGAATGAAATGGAAAATGAAATGAAATGCATATTTGTTTATATAACTACTTAAAGAGTGTGTGAAATAATGTTGCCTACTTTTGGCAGCACTGGGGACATAACACTTGAAAAGTTGCTATTGTAGTAGATGTTGTTGTTGTTGTTGTTGTGGTTTGTGGTTTGTGTTTAACTGCGTAATGAGAGGATTAGCCCAAAGTTCTCAATGTCAATGAGGCTTTAGATGTCTTGTGCAAACAGCGATTGCCAATTGATAACAAGTCGGATGATAACTAAGTATGCGGAGTGAGAGACAAGGGACTTGGCGTTATATATAAATAAACAAACAAACACTCACACACATTCACGTTGGAGCTGGCAAATTATTGACTGTCTGCGTCATGTTTAACTGATGCACATATCGAAAACTATCGATATAAGATAGTAAAAGATATATAGACTAATCTATAGTTTGCCAGCTCAAATAGAGACACACACAAACACATACAGAGCGAGCGAGAGGGGACACGAGAGCGATCGAGCGAGCGAGAGAGCGAGAAAAAGAGAGCGATACTCGATGAGAATGATATTTTTTTTGGTAGGACTTGCACAAAGAGCGAGAGAAGGGAGATATCGAGATCGTTTATCGTTAATATAGTATACCAAATTCGGCAACGAAGAAATCACGTAATTTCAAACGTGATTTTTTAGGCTCCTCGCGTGGATGATGCACCGTTATCTGATCACCATCGGCCGATATCATTGTTTCACTTGGCGGCGATATCGAATATTGTTGCAACATTAGACGCTGCTGTTCGGTGAGCTCTTCCAACGGATCATTCGATGTTGTTGTCGATGTCAATGATGATGAGCTGGCAGCAGCAGCAATGCTACCGCTGCTGCTACTGGCAGTTGTCGGCGTGCCCGCACCAACACCGCCTCCTCCGCCCGCCGAGTTGGAGTTGGAGGTGGAGGCGCCACCAGCAGCGGCCAATTGTTGAGCAATGAGCAACTTCTGTGCATGCTCTTCGGCCTCTTTTTGTTTTTTAAAATCTTTTATGGCACATACATGTTACACACATTATACATAGAATATATCATATCATATACATACATATAGAGATACATATATAGATGGGTACCGATATTTGCAAAAGTTAATTCATTTAACGTCGACAAAACGCCCAAGAAAGGCAATGGATTCAAATTGTAAATAAGTAAAATTCAAAAATAATAAACTATTCAATTAAATTAAATAACTTTCAGGCTTTTATTAATCATCTTTCTCAATAAAGATTCCAATAAAAAAAGTTTTATATATAAAAGTTTTATGTATTAAAGCTTTAAAACTTTTTTTTTTTTTTTTGAGACGTTTAATATAGTTAGAAATATAACAAAATGTTAAAATATCGATACACATCATTAATATTATATATAATAGTTCAGCATTTAAAATAAGTAATTTAAGGTCAAAATCAATATCAAGGAAAAATATTGTGCAAGGAGAGGTTTTATATTTGGAAGTCTGAAGGAGAAGGGTTCATTATAACACTTGACCGATCGAGAAAGATAGAGTGAGTTAGAGTGAGAGGGGGAGCTTAACATTGCTTGCTTTGCAGCTTTATCTTGTTTTTTTTTTGCATTGAAAAAATTGAAATCTCATTAGTATATTTAATTTATTTTTGATTATATCTTTGTTATTTAATTTATAACCCCTTTAGTTTAAGGACATTCCATTGAAAGAATTTAATTATGAGCTCAGTTAACAGAAGTACATATTTCTAACATAATTTGTACATTGAAAAGTGCTGATAGTCCAACATATTGGATAGAAATAAATCTCTGTAATTTACTTTTGAATGTCGACTTAAGACAACTGCGGAATTTATTGCTGAACTGGTTCATTCTTACGAAATTTAGTTGACAGTGCTGTTAGTTTAACATTTGAAATGTTAATGTCACATATATGGTATTGTATGTATGTATTTACTGACAAGTTTTACAAAATTGATAGATTTGGTCAGACGGACTCTTGTGTCGCACTTAAAAGAACACTTGAGCATTAAGCTATTGACTGCTCGGCGAGGCGAATGAAATCAAATGAAATTACAAAACGATAATAAAATATCGTAGACTGGCTTGCCGTGTTGATGATGGCGATAATGATGATGATGATGATGATGATGATGGCAAATGAAGCACAATAAGAAGGGCAGAAAGTGCTTGAAAATTCAATTTCAATTTGCAATTTGCTATTTGAAAAATGAAATTTGTGACCGACCGCCAAGTGGGGATCCAAATTAATGACAATTTTAGCCCCGTCGACACTCAAATCTAAAGAGTAACGAATAACGAGTGCATGACCTAGGCCATTGGGCTGACCTTGGAATAGGGCGTGTCATCATCACAGTCATGAGTAATGTATGTAGCATTATAGTCTTTCTATTTTTTGTCGTTGCGGAAATGGACAAACAAATGAAGCAAAAGGAGAGAAGACAGAAAATATATAAAAATTGTGGCCAAATGCAATTTCGCAAAACAAGCAAAAGTCGTCAATAAACTGATCATTAGTAAAGTGCGACCCTTGATGTCAAAAGGGGAGACAACGTTAAGCGGCTTTAGCTGAAGGCTTTCCCGCTTTTCGCTTTTCCCTGTTTGCTTTTCCCTTTTCCCACTTTCCACACATTGCCACATTGCAACAAAACGGTCAACTATTTAACACTTACGAATGTCAGCTTGCCTAATGATAATGGTTATAACAGCGGCATATACTACTACTATTATATACAGTAGGTCGAGTAAATGTATTGACAAAGAAAAATGTTGACTGACTTTATATATCTGCTTCTTAATTTTTTAATTGTTTTTCGAACCAACTATGTACAATAAAATAAATGAAAAAAGCAAATAAACCAAGACAAGTTTTCTAATTAAATACTATGATATTTATTAATTTTGTTTCTTTGTCAAAACACTTACTAACTGTTTATGATGATCTATCAGCTAACAGTTTATGTTATGACTCTACGCTCACGTGACTTCAAAACCTGATTCACTTTTATCTTATCGGCTAACTGTTAAAATGTATAGCCTCCTCATGACGTCATGCAACCGATAATAGCATTTTGCAATGACCATAAAATAAAAACCAGTGTTGCCAGAATTTCAAAGCTAAAAAAGTTGCTAGGAAAAGCTTATAAATTATATATATCTGCTAAAAAAAATGTTACCAGCTTCTTCTGAAGATAAACCGAAGCAAAATAACGGGGCATTTAATAGCATTGCATTCACAGAAAAAGATCATGTTATTAACAGAGCGCTGTTATGTAAAAAGCGTCGCTGTAAATAGTTAATGAGCTATGTTAAAAACAACATGTTGACAAAAACAACTAAACAACAATCGCAATAACAACAACAACAACAACAACAACAAGGCTCGTTTGTTGCATTTGAGAAGCAATGAAAATCAATTAAAATTAATTGATTCAAAAAGTCAAATTAAAGGGGGGAGGCCTTTAGCAGGCCTTTTATGGCGCGCCTTGTTGTTGTTGTTGCTGTTCTTGCTTCTTGCTATTGTTGTTATTGTTGTAATTGACTGGTTGCTGTTGCTGTTGCTGCTGCGCTTGTTGCAAATTAAACGAACAATGTGCAATAATTAGAAAATGCAATCGTTTTGAGGCACACGCTCTCTCCTCCCTCTCACTTTTTTCTCTTTCTCGCACTCACTCACTCGCACACTCACTCAGACAATCAGAATTAGGTTATAAATTAAAAAAGTGGAGTAGGGGGGGGGGGGGAGAAAATGGAGATAAACAGCTTAAGTTAATAGTTTATTCTTATATTTTCTTTTACTTACTTTCTAGCAGCCGCTGTATGAGACTGTCGACATTTAAATCAAAATCGCCCATTTTTGTTGTTGTTATTGTTGTTTAGCCGTCTTTAGATTGCAGGCTGCAGGGAATTCCAATTGGAATTTTTTTCGCTGCAACTCGAAAAGACACACGCACAAAAATGTTATTATTTTGGTGGTGTTGTTGTTGTTGGTGCTACTGTGCACTTAATTTTTGTGTGACGCAAAAGGCAATTTCACTTTGTATTACTTTTCAGCGCTTTTTGCTTTGCTGCGTTTGCGTTGCGGCGTTTTACAGTTTTATCAGTGTTGTTGTTGTTGTATTTGGTAATGGTGCCGCTGTCGTTGTTGTTGTTTTGCTGGTCAAATTTTTTTTGTGGCTATTTTTGTGCAAATGGAACGACTTCTCTTGATTTCTTCTCTTCACTGGATGCAATTGCACTGACAAAAAATATGTACGATAGTGGAGTGGAACGCGATTCTTGTGTTATATTAACTTAAACAAAATTCCACAACACATATAACTAGGAGCGTTTACTTTATCTTGGTGTTACTCCGCTTTAAAAACAAATAAAATAACCAAACATGGCGACAGACTCGCGTGAACTACGAGGTAAGTGTGACCGCAAGGAAAACATGCACACAAAACACACGCTAAATAATACCAAAACCAAGCAATACGATAATACCAAAATACCTAAATGCAATGTCTTCAATAACTTAATTTTTGGCAAGAGTCCAATATCGTGGGCGCCAAAATCTGATGATGAATTCTGGTAGAACACGTCAAAATAAGACGACAAACTGACTAAAATTTTTGGAAATTCCGCTCGGTTTTCGAGATATTGGGACCGATAAGTTGACCGATTCCATACAAGCTGCTGAGCGTGCCAGCTGCTCTTCGCACTGTATTAGAGCGAGACAGCCATAGTCCTGCGTAGAGCAATGCTGTGTAGTTCTGTGCAGTGCTGTACGGTGCACTTTTCTAATTTTTCGTTTGGCGCGGATATTCAAAACATTTTATTTTATTCACTTTTTATTTATTTTAAATAATACAGGCAAATTACACATCCATGCAGTAAAATTAAATATGCATGTGTATAACTTTCATAGTGCTGCTTTTTTAAATTCGATAACAAATTGTTTGCGTTTGCAGCCAACTTCAAGGTACTCGTATTTGCGTTAACGAGCTCTGTTTACCAACAAACTAAAATCGGCGCTAAAAAGGCTGTGGCAAAGCAGCTGCATTTTGTTTATTTTATTGGCAATGAATTATTTTCCAAATTATTATTCAATCGAGGACATATTTGTGACCCAGGAAAAGGTTGAGTGCAAGGTCAATACACGTCTGCAGCGAATGGGTATGCTACAAATCGAATAATTGATGTGATCATAAAGTAATTTGTGATTATTTTGCAGGCTTTCTAGATGCCGGTGCAGAGACTGACGATTTGGATCCTGGGCGCACCATCAATTTGCCACTGTGGTACATCAAGGAGCTGAAAGTGAACAATGCCTACTTTACGATAGCAGTGCCCGAAATCTACAAGAACGTTCACAAGGCCGTCTGTGAGGCAGAGACGACACACATCGAACTGGGGCGACTGCATCCATACTTTTATGAGTTTGGACGCTATCTAACGCCATATGATCGCAATCATGTCATTGGACGCATTATATTCGAGACACTACGCCAGCGTGTCCGTCATCTGCTTGATATATCAAAGAACGATGCGGGTCATAGCAAACCAGAGCATAGACTGGACAATATAGAAAGTAAACTCCACGAGGCGGGCGTTCGTACAAATACTCTGGTTAGTGATGTCAATCCTCTGTAATTTCAACCAATTAACCAAGACATATTGTTTTATTTTAAGTATATCAACTGGCTGCAGATGAGCGGGAATAATATTCGCATCTCGGAGCTCGTGGAGGAGCATCAAAAGAAGCGGAAACGTGCCGATCGCAGCGATGATGAAGGCGGTGCTGGTGAAGATTGCCCTAGTAGTAAGCGGATCACAATGTAAACAAGACAATGAACGGAGACATTAAAATATACTTTATTTGATGCTCACATTTAAAAAAAAAAACAACTTTTTAAAACAATTTTTAGAAAAATTGCAAAATTCATAAAAGAAAAACCATTTTCGTTGTGCCGTAGATTGAATAATCCCAGCAGTCTTAATATATGATATTATAGTCCAATCTTAATCATAACCTGCCAAACAGTAAACAAAACAATTCAAGGCATCTCTTAGAGTTCCCGATATCGTTACAAAAAAAAAGAACTTAAGTATTTGTTACAAATTCTCAGATACTTTAAACGATTTCTTATCTTTTCCGAATTCAGAAACTCACTCGTTATCCTTAAGGATTCCTTACATACATATATCATTGACAAATAATATATATGTATAAACTTTGAGTTGGATTTTTTTTTATTCAATATCTACAATTTAGTCTACTTTTCTGATTCGGTTTCAATTCCTAGAATGAATGTTGTACAAAGATATTGCACGCCGAGAATGACCAGAAGGAACACGAGGAACAACCGTATTAACATCCAAGATTTATCAACCAAACAAGTTTCGAGTTTTACTTTTTTCTTCGTTTTTGTATCAATCATAAACAAAATTGTATCTTTTTCATTTGCTTTTTTAGTTTTTGCTCTTGTAAATATGACAGAGGCTTCCCCCCATTTTCTGAGTGTCTCACAAAAAATACATACATTTAGTACAATATATAGAGCTTGGTATATGTATATATATTAGGTTGGGATATATGTAATATGTATATATAGTATATGTTATTATATATTTATATATCCTTTCTTGTTGCAGCAACGTGGAACAATAAGCGCACCTGTCAAGGCAACAATTGTAAGCTTCTTTTATTTTTTGAATATAATTTTTTGTAATTTTTGTTTTGTTTCTGGAGTCGTTTGCCGCATCGATCGATGGTTTCTCATCATATGACTACTTATCTAACACATACAATACATAATTTTGTATATTGTTTATATATAGTATAGTGAACTCATTTGTGCTCATTTTAAATTATCGCTTGAATTTATAAGCTCCGTTGGAATTCGATATCAGGCAAAATAAACTAAAAAGATATAAAAAAAAAACGATTATTAAAAGATTATATCAAAAAATAAAAATCAAAAAATATACATTTATGTGTTTTGGAAATGCTGTAAATACACTCATATATATAGACTTTGTTTTAAAGACTTTTCATATTTTGTTTTTCTTTTTATATATAATACATTTAAGACATTTGGAGGACCTTAAGCATGCTTGGGGTTAATAGATGCTTTTGATTTCACTTTGATCTATCGTTTGAGTTTGCCTTATCACATCTACATCAACATTTAGTCAGAGTAAAAAGTTGAATGCCCTTGCAGTGGTTAAACATTGGAATACATTTCCATATATATATATGTGTATATATTTCTCAACAACTTAACAAAGTCACTTTCAAATTAGACAACAGTTTAGATTCGATATCTCAATCAAGGGATCTGCTAAAGGTACATATTGTTATCCTTGGCATGCCAAAGATTTGATTCTAATAATTTCTCTGAAACATTTGGGGTATTCACGTTTGGGCCGATGAAGTGGTTAAGAGATGATCTCTGGATACTATATCAACTCAGAGACTATAAGCTCTAGAGCTAGCAACTTTCATATGTAGCTTCATTTAAACTTTAACAAACAGCATTTGATGCGACTTATCCTAAAGGTATAACTATCGGATATATCGGAAGTTAATATGAGGAGGCTGACAACGTTCCAAAACTTCATACATCATTTTAACAATTCATTGCCCTGATGGTAATACCCATAAACTTAGACATAGATATAATATAGATAATACACATATAGGGTTAATCGATAGTACGACATTTCAACGATAACATCGATAACATTGCGATAGTATAGTGTTTTGTTTTGTTTTTTGTTTTGCCGCAAAATTAAGCAGCATATCTTTTTGTTTTCTTTCTTTTTTTATTATTATATTTTTCCATTTGTTTTTGTTTTGTTTTTAGTAATGTCTTTAGAAGTAAGCAATTTCTTTTATTATAAACTAAACATTTCATGTCTGTCTGTTTGCCTTTTGCTTTTTGTTTTTTTTTTCTTTATCAGTTTCTCCTTGTTCTTGTACAGTATAAAGTTAGGGATTGGATTGTTCAGCTGCCTAAAAAGCTCTATAAACTTGGCAAATAACATTTAATAAATAAAAAAAACGAGTTTTAGTTGTGTTAAATATATACATAGATATATCTGTGGTTACAGGAAGAAAAACAATGGAGGAGAGAGGGGAATAAAGAGGGGAGGAAGAAATTAGAAATAAATGTTATATAGTCGTAATAGCTATGCATTGGAAAGGCAATTTCCTTTTGCGATCTCATAAACTTTAACAAACAGTTGACAATTTGCACTACTTTTTGCCATTTATAATGGCGGTGGGCGTGGGCATGGGCGTTGTCGTGGGCGTGGCTGCTAGGGCATGCGGCTTAAGCGTTTCCGCTGGCAACTTTCGTCTCTTCGGCAGAAACACCTGAAAAAGAAGAGCGAGAACAAACATGAGAAAGAGTGAGAAGGAAAGAGTAGAGAATAATACTTTACCTTTATTGCACCCATGACCATCAGATAGAACCAATAAAGTTGGGGCAAGAACAATATGGCAATGCTGATGAGGCATCCACGTGGCAATCCCGACATTGCCGCCCACATCGATGCCGCATCAATAGCCAGGCTATATCGCCACATAACATATGGCCACATGCAGACACGGCACACAAAGAACGTTCCCAACATGGCCAATCCATTGATGACATATGCCCGGGAATCCTTCAGTTTCATGGTGCTCAATATGCTACGAAGCGATACAAATGGAGTTGAGAATTCCATCATGAACATGTAGCTATAGATGCAATGTCCTCCTCCTCGGATATACTATAAATTAAAAATGAAAGTTAATTAACTACTTGTTAGATTTTCCAATTGATAAATGGTAAAATAATTTCCATTTTAAATTTAATATTTTTATTACAATATATATACTGCTTAATATACCATATTTTATATATTATATATTATAATTATACATTATAAGCAAGTTAAATTTCAAAGTAATTCCCGTTTAAAATTTCAGAGAAAGACGTTTCCTTTAATTATTTTAAATATTGTACATTAGATTCATCTTTTCGTAAGCGTACAAATACGTGTTCAATTAATTTGGACATTGTTTAATAAAACTTTTAAGATTGGATTAAATGCACTCGAATAGAATTTAAGCCCTGCCTCATAATAATATATTAATATTACATATGTATATAAATATAATGTATACATATGTATATGTAAAGTATACACAAGTATGTGTAATGTATACAAATATATCTTGTTATTTTTTATATATTTATCCAGACCTTAATAAGTTTCGTTCTTATTTAACTTACCGTAACCACAAGCAGTCCAAAGGTGCCGATAAATATATGATGTATCATAATAACCGGATGGGTAAGCATATATTTGAAGAAATCCCAGCGTCCGTCCTTTGGGATCTCGACACAGGCTCCATCATAGTCACAGATCTCATGGGGTGTGCTCGGTGTACTGCCATTGTTATTACCAATTCGATGAGTTCCATGACCACCACCAGCTTTATCGTAATAGCTTCTGGCATTTCCATTGCTAAATGGCTGTGCCTTTGTCAGACGCAACAAATGCAATTTATCGGCAATTTTCTGGGTATGTACCTTGTACATGGACCAAATGTCATACATAAAGTAGGCGGTACCGAACCATCCATAGGCCTCCATTAGAAAGTGAGAGGCATAAACAAAGGACTTGCTGCATGTTGACTTGCAAACGATGAGGCCAACTAGGAAAGAGAACGATGCTTGAATGGCCGAGACAATTCTGAAAAGACAGAGACAGAGAGAAAGAGAGATAGTTAAGATTGGAATATTTGGAAACGAGCATGAATGAGTTGAAAATTAATAAAGAAAAAATTAAAGAGAGATGATGAATAGAACAGAACTAAATTACAGTGTAACTAAAACACAAATAAGAACAGAAGCCAATTTACAGATGGCAAATAGAAAGAGAAACAAATACATATAGAAGGAAGACAGAGTGAGCGAACGACTTATCAATACAGAAGTGAGAGAGACGGAGACAAAGAATAAAAGAGAGAAAGAGAAATAAATATTATAATCATTATAATCAGAAAAGTTAAGAGAAAATATGAATATAGTTAGATAGACTATAAATAAGATAAAAACATAAACATAGGAATTCAGAAACAACAAGCTATGAAAATGTTGAAAAACAGAAGAGGAATATCAAGACAGAGATAGAGATAACTATAAATATAGACAGAAACATAGAAAAGTTGATAGATACTTAGAAAGGTCAATCGGATTAAAAGTGATACAAAAAAAGGAATAATAAAGACAGAAACGTTAAAAAAATATTGAGAGGGAAAAAGAAAGATAAAGGAGGAATATGATAGAGGCAATTAAGAAAGACAGAGCGAAACATTAAGACAGAGATAGAGATATCTTCAAGTGTAGACAGACAACATAAACAAAGCTTCAAAGACAAATGACTTTTATTAATATTTTGAAAAAATTTATAATTTCCAAATTTGTAACCTATTTAAAATTGATCTTTCGGCAATTCCCAAAATTGACAGTGAGTGGTAATCCAGGTACTAGCACCCTCGGCATTGAGGGTTCCCTA
Organism: Drosophila neotestacea; assembly: GCA_035044365.1. NCBI lineage: Eukaryota > Metazoa > Arthropoda > Insecta > Diptera > Drosophilidae > Drosophila > Drosophila neotestacea. The sequence goes on from JAWNMD010000337.1 coordinate 311,720, forward strand.
CTATGCAATAGCCAGCAGATAGACAACGAGAAGAAGAAGGAGGAGGAAGCAGAGGAGCAACAGGACATGTCACAGTGTACAACCGATAGAAATAATATATTTTGGCGCCCATCGAGTGCCATTGATTTGCACAAATGCAAGAAGAATTTCGAGGAGCGTTTTGTAGGCCGAAGTTTAGAGAATTTTCCGCCACGCTCATGCCAGCAACAACAAGGACCCGTAACAAGAAGAAAATCTACAACTTGCGTTTGCCGGAAATGCTCCCGTTCCTCCTCCCCTCACAGACGCAGCGAACCTGGCCAGCAAATGTTTGAACATTTGATCGCAAAAGGACGTAAACCGGAGCGTTTACTCGTTCCGGATTTGGCCACCGAATGGTTCCGCAAACAGAAAAACTTTCTGGACAAGGTGACGGACGAGGAGAGGCGCTCACAGCAACACCATCATCCTCATCATCATTCACACTTGGATGAATCCGTCTCCCTTTCCACAATCTGTGACTGTTCGCGTTCCAAGCTACAGCATAGTGTGCAATATTTGGACTATCGTCAGGAGCTGAGACGACGACAATTTTTGTTACGACACCAACGGCAGCGACAACGTGATGGAAATCCCATTTGCCGTTGCACAGATCCTCCCAAATGGCCGCCGCCCAAGAAGAAGAAGGAACAACAAAAGACGAGGAAACGGATGAGACAGGAACAAGCAGAAAATCCGGTTAAACAAGAGGAACAAACAAATACAGAACTTACTCCTATTACGGTTTGTGCCCCACAAATGGCGGGTTGCAACCCCGATAAGTCCAAAAAGATCCGAACCACTGGCGGTTCGAGAACAAATCCTTGTCTGTATCCACATCGCATCTGCAGCTGTGAGGAGCATGTAAGAAGAAGAAAGTCTTGCTCCTGCATCTTTCAGGCCGACGGTCAACCGATGGCCGAGGAGTGTCTGGTGGCATTACGGACGGAATCGTCGCTGCCACGCCTACGCAAAAAGTATAATCTTCGCGAGGTACCGCAACGACGACTCAATCCGAGTTGCTTCCGACGCATCTCACCCGAGTTTTATAGCCTGTTGAAGAGCTATGAGGATGACATTACCGAGAAGTATCCACTGTACGGTATGCCCATGAGATATTGGGGTAAAACAATACCTTGTTGTCCCTGTGAAACTCCGTCACCTCCCATCGATGGGGTTGAACCTTGCCTAGGCGATCAGACAGTAGCAACGGATGCAATAACACGTTCAAGTCTACAAACAGATATTGAACTAGACGAAGAGTCCGAGCAGGTTACAATAGATGAAGAACCGATCGATTGCGATGGCTGTCAAAGTGAGAGTTGTCAGAATCCTCAGTGCGAAGCAAAGACAAAGAATAACGTGACCTGTACCAAGTTAGACTGCGAGCAATATGAATGTGAAAATGAATGCGAACATGAAGAATCTGGACAGGAAAACGGTTCAGACTTGGAGTCTTGCAATGATAGGACCTGCTCGTATCGTTTCCAGAATATAGTCTCCACCAGCAAAAGCAATGTCGCCATCAATGAGACTCGTTCCGTGAAACCTGTAGGAATCACCACCAAATCGACGGAAAATACCGGATTAACCAGGCATCTGGAAAAGCTGCGATCAGGCTTTAGCTATCAGCCACAACCTTACAGACCGGCAAACAGAAAGCAACGCATACGGAATCGAGATTATGAAGAGAACATGGATGTGCCGGAGAGGCGAGTCAAACGAAAAGGGGTCCTAGGCGCTTTTGCGGGTCTCTGTAAGCGTGCTTTGTTTCCAGGACGGTATCTGCTATACAATTTCAGCACCAACTTCCAGCGACAACCAAGTGCTCATCAGAAGCATACGGCTATGCCAATCTCTCGGGAAATTGATCAAACTCTCGACTCCGGTCAAGCGAATTATCAAAAGAGATTATCCGGAGATCAACCCGACAAGTACAAACAACCAACAGGAGTAAGGACTGCTCAATATACAATTGACTACGGCGTAAAGCTTAGAAGGGGAGAAAGGGATGCTCAGTTTGCAGATAATTCCGGTGAAAGGAACGAACAGTGTACGAGTACCTCTATTGGTTGGAATGGTCAGCAAGGGACTAGATCCGGCAAAAGAGATGATCAGTATACGGCTCATTCCGGCAGAAGGATTAGACAGTCTACAGCTCCCTACGGCGGAAGGAACGATAAGTATATAGCTAGACGCAGCAGAAGGAATGAACCGTCTGTCGCTCACTCCGGCGGAAGGAATGAAGAGCCTACAGCATACTCCGGCGGAAGGAACGATCAGTATATAGCTAATTCCGGCGCAAATCACTGGCATTCAACAACTAGCCCTGGCGCTAAAACCAGTTCACCTACGCTCCAATCCAAATTTATAAACCCAGAATCCGTAACTGACTCCACCATGACAATTACACAATTTGCAGCTGGCGAAAAAGCCGGTTACCGTACACCTTATTCCAGTTTTGTAGACAATCTTTCCCAAAGTGATTCCGCCGTGACAATCATACAAGTTTTGGCAGACTCCGGCGGAAATAAAAAGAAATCCACAGCTAAATCGGAAGAAAAAGTAGAAGAGAAAACGGATAAAAAGGGAAAAGAAACTAAGCCCAATTCCGGCGTAACTGTAAGGGAGACAACATTTGATTCCAAAGTGGCTACAGAAAACGAAAAACAGAAATTGAAGGAACGCCGAACGAAGACACCACGGGTCAATTGTCGACGGAATTTTACGCCAGTTTCCGATTTTCAGCAGGTGATGCGACTAATGGGCCGTAAGCGGAATAGATCGCCGTCAAACAAGCGCTGTACGGTGACTTTTGCGGACCGTAAAAGTACAAAAATCAACTCAATTGAAACAAATCGGAATCCGGCTATAAATTGTGAACGTGATAGCAATAATGCTTCTCAATCTGTTAACTCCACAACGGCAACAAAACGTCAGGAGATTATTCCCAAGCACCGTAGTCCGTGTCGTGAAAATCAGCGTGCGAATCGCTTAAAGAAAAAGGATAATGAGGTAAAATATGCAGATGAGAAAGAAAAAGAAGAGATAACAGCTGTACGGTATTCCGAAGATAGTGTCGATAGTTCGGAAATGAAATTGAGTAATCACAATTTTAGAGAGAAAATAATTAAGGAAATTCAAGACGTTAAACGGATTGAGAGACAACGAGAGAGTACAGAAGAATCTAAGCCGATTAATCAGGAACATTTAAGAAGAGAAACTGAAACTCAATCTCCAGATAGTCCTATCAGTTCAAGTTCAGTTAAGGTTTTGGCTGATCCCCAAAAGGAAGTCTTACAGCAGACCTGGAAGCAACCGTCCCCTAAATTTATCGAGGTAAACTCAAAGCAAAGGAAACCTTTAGGGTTCCCACGTGAAAGATATGAGCATTATCCAGTTGATACTCGTTTCAAAGATACCAGCGTATCTTCCCAATATTCCCATTCATACAAAAAAATGCCACGACCCATAACACAGAGCAACATAACCCAACGCTATGCTTCAAGACCTTTAAAGATCTCGTCGATACGCATGAATCGCAAATCACGAAAAGAAGAGATTCGATGGGAACATAATGTAAACTATAATCCAAGGATCATCAGAGACCGAGGAAGATCACTTTCAAGAACAATCAGTGGTCAATCGATAACATCAAGTCGATCAAACGACTCAAGCAATCGACGACGACCGATGAGTTCAACGAGTATTAATAACGATACCTCATTGGATACGATTGAACGTCAGGAGGAACGTCTAGGCACCATAGTATGCTATACGAATCAAGTTCCGATATCCGAAGATATAGAAAGAAATCCACCACAGTTATATAAAAAAAGATCATCGCCTAGCTTACTGCCCACTCTTTTTACCTGTAAGCCGCCACGGAACGAGAAGCTAATCAGGCAACGTGAAGCCATGGAGAAAACATGGTGTAAGCCCAAAGTTTATATACCACAACGTATGAAGAAACAACTGTCGCTCTTAACACGTCGTCCTGCTGCACGGATCTTGAGAAGTTTCCATCAGGAGGCGAAACTATTGGAACAGGCTCAACGCTGGCAACGAATTAAACGCATGATGAAACGAAATGAAGTACACTTTCAGAGTCTTCCATGCCATGAGTTGCCTTCGGTATCGGGTAAAAAGAAACATAGTGAACCATATGATCGTCCGTTGCAAATACGTGGCAGGGAACACGCTAGACATAATCCCAAGTCAATGGATTTGGATGGTCATGAGATGATCAGCTCTCGCTCACGTTCAGGATGCGATGGCGATTTCCAAGACAGACAAAAGCGAAAGCTATTCAAGGGTTACGCCACACCCTGTAGTTCGGCGTGTAATCTAAGGAGCCAGGACTTTGTAACCTATCAAAGGAAACAAATGGAGAGATCCAATGAAAAAGAAGACTCATTTCTTAGACAAAGCGATTCCAGGAGATTCTTAGGAGAGGAAAGGCTGGAAGAACAGCACTTTAACGAAGACGAGCAGGAGGAGATAGAGGCAATGGAATCCCCAGTTGACTTGTTTAAACAATCTGGACATACCTTTGCCTCGAATGGTTATGAGTTTGCCAAGCATGGCAGGGAAAGAGCCTTGAAGTTGGCCACAGGGCCCAACACTTTTCAAAATCCTTTCCAAAGGCAAATGCGTCCTTTGATCCCAATGAATCGAGTGTCGACTGCCGATAGATTGCCTGCGTTTAGTGAATCCTTTGGTTATCCTCAGACAACCCAGCCGCCAAGGAATCCGAACTCGTGTCACCGAAAATGTCAACACTTTGGCAACAACAATTTTAATCGTCCTTGTCCGGCACAATTGAGTTCCATACTAAAATCACCATCGAAACATTTCAAAAGTTCAAATGAAGGACGTCGTGTTAACTTTGTGGGTTCACATCAATCGAATTCATCGATTACACATTCCGATTACCAGCACAGTGTACACAATGGGGTTTATACAGGGACATGTGGTTGCTCTAGTGTCTCTGTAAAATCCGGAACGCGACGTCCGTCAGTAGTGCGAGCTCATACCGTTCACAGCACCACGGAACCACCGATAATATCCGATCAAGCTCACAATTTCACCTTTCCTAATCAGCAACAATCACCGAGAGCAGAAGGAATGATTGGGAGAAGGATTAAACCACAAACTCCATCGCTATTTGCAGTACCTGTCACACCAACTGTGGATCCTGACTATTTAAGTAACAGCTCCGTTGAGCCGAGTTATGGAAGACTTCCATTCACAGAGGTAAGAGAGGAGGAAGAAGAGCAAGACCAGCAGGACCAGCAATCCCTAGATGATACTCGGCTACCCATGAACTCTCAACTCTTGTCAAAACGTGCAGATTATCGACCTAAGCGTACACCACTCATTAATCCTTCAATGCCAGCGCCTGTCTCTTTAGTGTCCGATCTGGATTTTAATACACATTATGCTAGGACACGCAGCATGACACCGGGAGAGTTACGTGAAGAAGGTGGCACAGACTCTGAATGTCCTCCCACTGTGGTTACCAGTTTAATGGACCAACTTCGCATACAGCAAAAGATCAAAATGATGCGTGCCACACGAGCTGCCTCAAGTCGCCAGGCCCCAAAACACACCTCAAACAATTCAGTTAGTACGAATAATTGGATGTATTCATCTAATAACAGCGGTATTGGAACAATTCAGCATACCCAACGTAGTCCCTACGATTGTATAGATCGTGCCGAGTCTGCTGATTACTATCCGAGGCGACGTTGCTATCTACGTCGTCTTCCCGAGGAACCGCTCGTAATTGCACCCACTCATGGTGCACTACGGGAACAACAGATGCTACAACGTGTTCTTCCTGTTCTGTTCTATGGGCGACAGCGATAAGGATAATATTGCTGATGTTTAGTAATCGTTATCGGTATCGGCATCCCTATCGATTTACTACAACTGCTCTAAGTGCTTTCATTTGTTCATAAACGTGTGCTGTTTCAAAGGGGAGAATGGTTAAAATACAGTTAAGAGTTCTTAAATTCCCATCATTAATTTGAAATATAACTATTTTTAAGTCATTTCTATTTATTGACGTTCCGCATTCAAATCGGTTGAGTTTTTACAAAGTTCTGCAAGTTTAAAGTCTGGTAATCCTTGGTACTGGGATCTTGAGAAATCCAAATTTTGTATACCTTCCACTAGAATAACTTGATGCCCTTTGTAACAAATTCTAAGTATTGAGTGAAAAGCAAAATATGGAATTGAATAAAGAAATACAGCTTTTAGAATAAAGTGGCTTGTAGCTAAAGTACACATTGTCAGCTAGATGAGAAAACGGCTCTTAAAGAGAGCATAATTGGAGGCAAATATTTGTTTATTCTCAAAAAATGCGTTGCCAGACAACAACAAAATTACCAATGTGCAATTATTGATTGATGAATCATTTAGTTAAGCTCCTCCATTTTGGATCAAGTCATTATGCTGTTTTGGATGAACGACTGTGATTATGTGAATTGTTAACGGAACGTGATTTGGATGCGCTATTCCGTTGAGTGCCATTAGATGGTGTTGTAGCAGTCGGAGATTCAGCCTGTAATATGGAATCGATTGGTTTTCGTTCACAAAATTGACGATTCAATAGGGTCTGTCGAACGGATGGGGATTCTTCGATATGATTTGATTCTTTGGTTGCTTTTCCATTTTGTTTGCCATGTCGAAGTCGTTTGCGTCGTTGTTTAACCGCATTCTTATCCACGGTAACAACTTGTTCATACAATGTGCACAGTTCATTGCATTTGCGAGCTGTGTAGAGTCTACGAGCTAAAGCCTCCTGATCTCGTATACTGCATATAAGCTCCTTAAGGTCAACTCCTTTCAGGGTCTGAAGCAATAAATCCAAATTGACTGGACAGTGGGCATGGGCATTGCGACGTTGCAGCATTCGATGTAAATACTTTTGCTGATCGTTGGTTAGAACCGTGATGAGAAACATCATGCGGACAATCTTATAGATATTATCATTATGTAATGGATCAATCGGTAGACCACAACGATCATACATGCTATCATAGATTTCCAAATCATTCAATTCCGTATATGGGGCTTTAATATGCTCCATCACATCCCATTCGCGATCGCGAGGAAATCGTTTCATCGGCTCAGCTTGTTGTTGAAATGCCAGCCTAAATAGTATGGATAATATATGGGGTATCTTACTATTGAAGAGGCAACTCAAGGCCTCGACAATGTGACGATTTCTTCGACATATACATTCGCATTCATGATCCTGTTTGATCCTGTTCTGACAAACCACACAGGATGCGTTCATGCAACGCTCAAACCATCGATAGTCATCCACACGGGAGGAGGTCAGCTTCTGGGATATCGCTGGCAGTTGACCACAGCTGTAACCACAGCAACAACAACCACAATCACCGCAATAACCACGGCAACCATAGCTACCAACACCACAGCATGGTGAGCACATTTTTAATAATTTTGTTGTTGCCGGTTTATTTTTGTGTTGAAATTTTTAAATGTATTGTCGATTTGACCTGATGCCGAGATTATACTTTTAGAATCTCTAGAATTAATAAAAGTCACAAATTAACTTAAAAATTGCAAAGATCAAAGATCTTTAAAAGGTTTTTAAGTGAGTTCGAGTTCCCAGCCTTATTCAGGAGCGAAGGCTTAGGTACAGCCTGTAAAGCCTAAACCTAAACCTTAGGAAACCCGAAATTTATTAAATTCCCTGTCCTCCAGCCTCACTTTTCAGCAGCAAACTGTACTTATTAATGCCAGAGAACGTTATGCTATATCTAGTGCCTATATATCGAGTTCCCAGCCTTATTCAGGAGCGAAGGCTTAGGTATAGCCTGTAAAGCCTCAACCTAAACCTTAGGAAACCCGAAATTTATTAAGTTCCCTGTCCTCCAGCCTCACTTTTCAGCAGCAAACTGTACTTATTAATGCATACTTATAAAACTTAATACTTATAAAGAAAGTTATGCTATATCTAGTGCCTATATATCGAGTTCCCAGCCTTATTCAGGAGCGAAGGCTTAGGTACAGCCTGTAAAGTCTAAACCTAATCCTTAGGAAACCCGAAATTTATTAAGTTCCCTGTCCTCCAGCCTCACTTTTCAGCAGCAAACTGTACTTATTAATGCATACTTATAAAACTTAATACTTATAAAGAAAGTTATGCTATATCTAGTGCCTATATATCGAGTTCCCAGCCTTATTCAGGAGCGAAGGCTTAGGTACAGCCTGTAAAGTCTAAACCTAATCCTTAGGAAACCCGAAATTTATTAAGTTCCCTGTCCTCCAGCCTCACTTTTCAGCAGCAAACTGTACTTATTAATGCATACTTATAAAACTTAATACTTATAAAGAAAGTTATGCTATATCTAGTGCCTATATATCGAGTTCCCAGCCTTATTCAGGAGCAAAGGCTTAGGTACAGCCTGTAAAGCCTTAACGTAAACTTTAGGAAACCCGAAATTTATTAAGTTCCCTGTCCACCAGCCTCACTTTTCAGCAGCAAACTGTACTTATTAATGGCAGAGAAAGTTATGCTATGTCTAGTGCCGAAAGCATAATCAAGCCCCAAATTTACTGACATCAAATATTGCAATGACAAATATTCAATTGAACTTATATAATATAATAATAATACTTATATAATATAATATAATTTAAGAAATTGTTGAGCCTTCTTCTTATGCCGAATGCCAAACTATTTTTCTAACGTTGTAGATTCGTACAACAGACATTTTTAGTTTTATGATAGGGAATAAGTGCACAAAGTTTACATTCTTCCTGTATACATATGACTCGTCACTAGCGTGGACTGCAGTTCACAGTGATAGTTTTTTTTAATGATGAACTGTAGACTCTTTTTAATCTCTGTTTTTTTAGGTTTAAACTCTCTCGAAGCAAAGTTGCCTACAAAATTCTAAATTTGTCAATCAAGGAGACGCTACGATGAAATCAAGGAAGCTGGAAAGATGGCAAGAAAACGCAAGCGTGCCACATTAAAACAAACTGTGGGGCAGCTGCCACAGTTGCAACATTGTGGTAGTGTTGAGGTACAACCACCACAGTTATTACAGAGGCAAACACCAGAATGGATGGAAAAAGGCTGTTGTGGACAGCAACTTGCAACACCACGATGCATGTGTAATTGTTTGACAAATGAGATTATGTGGCATGCAGCCACAATGCCAGAGACGATGCCGCATACGCTCACTCGCTACATGGAGCGTCAAATGGAGTTGGGCGGACAAATGAATTCCCTATACGGCATTAACTTTTATGCCGGCAACAAAAACCGGACTATACGGTCTCCCACGTTTGATGTGGAAAGTGAGTTGATTCAGTTGCGAATGTTGTTGCTGCCACATGACTTGCAACAGCAACAGCAACAGCAAGAACAACAGCAGTTGCTGTTGCAGGATCATGTGGATCGATTGAAGGAATTGTCTGTGCAACAATTGGCCTTGATGCTTGAGCAAAGTTTCCTCAGTGGCATGCTCGATGTGGCACAGTTGCAGCAGTTGCAACAGTTGTTGCCACAGCCAATGGAACAACCTTTGAGAACATTCTATCGTCGCTTGTCCGCCGAATTGCCAAACTTTCGCTACAACATGCGCTTGCCACAACATCTCGAGTACTTGCAACGATATCTCATGTTGCATGAGTTGAATCCGAAGCGGCAAGCACGTCGTTTATTAAACGCCAGCATGAAGTACATGACGCAATTACAATTGCCGCAATTGAGGCAATTTCTCGACACCTTTAATCCCGCTCAATTGCAACAGTTGACATTGCAACTGAGTTGCAGCTACATTCAATTACCGTGGCTGCAACAACAACGTCTCCATCAAACCGCCTCAAGTGTCCTGCGTGGCAAGCCCAAGTTCCAACTGTCCGAATGCAACAAAAAGACATTGCAACATTTGCTCAGCACACCCGTCGATGAACCAATGACAATGCAACAAAGACGCTATCTGCAACATCTATTAGATCATTTACTTCCCATGTCAAAGTCGAAGCAATTTCATTTTCTTCACAATCTAGATTTGAATAATTCGAGATTGCGACGATTTCGTTTGATACTCCATAATCCGGCATTGCTTTGTGATCCGTTGCAGCTGAGGCAACTCTACTTGAATCTCAAACAACTCACGCAATCGATTTGTCCTCCAGCTTCACTTTATTTTAACTGAAATCGAAAGTGTTGTGAATTTATAGCAAGCTGTGGTTTTAGGAGCTGCTTTCAATTCCTTAACGCTTTTTGTTTTCATCTAAAATAAAATGTCCTCCTTGGTCACTTTTTGATATGAAAATTGATTGGTAATTGAGACGTTGGGAATAAGGAATAGTTTAATTTCATTTCATTCGTTCATTTCATAAATAAAAGTCCTCCAGAGTCACTTTTATTAAACAACCATTTAAAGATCTGAGCTAATGGAAATTAATTGAAGATTTGGGAAGAAGTATCTGATCTTTGAGGTACTTATTTACTTAGTAATTTATATGAATCAATTTATTAAGGTGTTAATGAAAATTAATTCAAGATTTGGGAAGAATCAGAAGTATCTGATCTTTGAGGTACTTATTTACTTAGCAATTTATATGAATCAATTTATTAAGGGGTTTATTAAGCAGTTTTTATTGAAGATTTGGAAAGAAGTATCTGATCTTTAAGGTACTTACTCGTATTTATTTAGTAATTTATATAAATAAATTTACTAAGGGTTTTATTAAGATGTTCATGAAAATTAATTCAAGATTTGGGAAGAATCAGAAGTATCTGATCTTTGAGGTACTTATTTATTCAGTAATTTATATGAATCAATTTACTTAGGGTTTTATTAAGGAGTTAATGGAAATTAGATGAAGATTTGGGAAGAAGTATCTGATCTTTGAGGTAACTTCTTAGTAATTTATATAAATCAACTTATTAAGGGGTTTATAAAGGAGTTAATGGAAATTAATTGAAGATTTGGAAAAAAGTATCTGATCTTTTAGATACTTATTTAGTAATTTATTTAAAACAATTTATTCAAATGAGGAAGACAACTGATAAAGTGGAGAGTCACTAACAATAAGTATAATATAATAAGTTTTAAATTTGACCCTTTTTTATCTTATTATTATATAACGAGCCGTTCTCCATGGTCACTTTGTAAATATTTTATACTGCATACGACCAATATAAAACAATAGCATCATTTTAAAACACATGTCCTTGTAAATAACTATATAAAAAACAAACAATCTCTTCACAATCGAAAAAAAAGAACACAAAAAACCCAGAAGGAACGGAAGTAAACGTGCACGAACGTGTCGTAACATGTCGTGTTAGCTTTTGAAACTAGAATCCAAGCCCGTGATTCTAAAATTTCCGTCATCTGTAATTTTTAAGTAAACTTTGCGCCTTCAATCAGAAAAACAGTTTGCATGATTTCGGAAATATGTAAAAAACTAAAAGAAAAAAAAACAAAATCCAAAAAATTTAAAATTTAGAAAAAGTACCCACCAAAAACGATTTTAAACAAACTAAAATTTAAAAAAAAAGTCAATTAAAGAAAAAAAAGATTTTACGGGAACATAGGTGCAGTATTGGAAGAACTAGGAATCGGAAAACGTAATCGGAAAGTTTGTGTTTCTTTTGGAAAGTTGGTTTGTAACCCGGAAATCGAATGTCGACGGAAAGATCCAAATTTGTAGCGGGAACGCGAGTTATCGATGCCAGCGATATCTACGGTGGTGGTGGTGGTGAGGGTGGGGCACGTTCATGTTGCTTTGCCCCACTGTGGCAAGGACAGCACATGGAGGCGACAATGCGTTCAACTGGCGGCCACAGGTCTGGCTATCAAATTGCAACAACGTCAAGCGCACGCAAAGTTGCAGCAATTGGTAATAGGAAACTTGCCACACGCCATGGGGCAATTGAAGTTGCACCAAAAAAGGCAACGGTAACGACAGCGGCAACCACAAGAATAATTAAACGACGTAAAGCAATGGAAAATTCAAGCGATTTCAAGTGGCATGCAGCATCAGCAGCGATTGAAACTGGCAATAAGAAACGTGTTGGGAAACGTAATGTGACACGTGGTGCACGTGGGCGTGGCATGGAATCGCTGATAACCAAATGGTTGCTGAAGCCACAAAGTAACTTTAGACAAACAAGTGAATCTTCCTCGGAGGAGGGCAACATGGATGTCACAACAACAAATCCAACAGAGGTACAACAGCAACACTTGCCACCATTTGTGGCAAAGCTGGGACAATCAAAGCCCTATAAATTGCCCAGTCAACGCATATTGCTGGCAGATGAATTGCAACAGGCGCAATTCAAACAAATGCAGCCAAAGCGACAACAACAACAAATGCAACAATTGCAACAGCAACAGCAACAGCGACAGCAACAGGAGCCGACATTGCTGTTGCTGGCGGACGGCGTTGGGCAAACGAAGTCCGTCGACAACAGCAAATTGCCAGCAATTTCAAGTCTCAACAGCAACAGCAGCAGGAGCAGCAGCAGCAGCATCTGTGACAGCAGCAACACAACCAGCAACAGCAGCGGCTATCAAACAACATTTGGCGTCAGTTGCAGCAGCAACAATAATTGGGGTCATGATCACAGCTACGATAAACCGATTGTGCAAGAAATTGGCGGCAATCGTAGCCTCAAACTAACGTCAACAGTTATTAAAATTGTGCCTGAATTGCCGGCGCACAAAGCAACAATAGCCGCAGCTGTAACAACAGCAGTTACACCGGTAACAACGGCAGTTACACCCGCAACAACAGCAGTTACACCCGTAACAACAGCACCTGTAACACCAGCAACAGTTGCTGTTAGCAAGCCAAACAAACGCACATTGCTCAAGCAAACACAACAGCAACGGCATCAACGGTTGCCGCCTGCTGTTAAGCAGCCGCAAACGACAGCAATTGTAGCAACCCCAACGACAACAGCAACTGTTGCTGCACCTAAAATTGTCCGTGTGGCCCAACACAAAGTGCCGCGTACAATTGAGGATGGCATTGATGTTAGTTATCAATATTTTGTATCCACACCATTGACACGTGGCAAAAAGCCGCTGACCATACGATATTTGTATCGTCCAATGGTGCGACGTCTCAACAACACGACGACAGCAGCAACACGTCATGGTCGTCGCAGCAAAAAAACAAGCAAAATGGATACGGAACCAAAAGATGTGGAGCAATTGCAATTGACATCGCCAGGCAGCACAGATGTGGAGTCCAATTTAGGCTCAGAGGTTCAGAAGCAACCGCAACAGCAACCGCAACCGCAACCGGAACCGGAACAGCAGAAACAGGTAATAAAAAAAGTGTTGCAGGAGGAGAAGGAACACTTTTATCCGCCGCCAATTGTTGTGGATGCCAAATATTTGCCATTTGTTAAGCAGCTTAAGAATTTGCCAATGCCCAAGGAACAACAACAGCAGCAACAGCGTGTGTCAAGTAAAAAAGAGACACTACAGCAACAACAGCAGCAATTGCAGCTGGACCATCAGCAGCAGCAGAAACAACAACCGGAGCGGCAACAGCTAATACAGGAGCAACTGCAGCAACAACTGCTAATACAGGAGCACCTGCAGCAACAGCAGCCATTGCTGGCAAACGCACAACAGCAGCAGCTACAACAACGGATCGCACGGCCAACATTGCTCGATTATCAGACAAATGTGACGCGTCTAGCAGCCGTTGGTGGTGCAAATATATGTTTTCATGCACCGATACGCATTAGCGCTGGCAACGACAACACACCAGCAGCAGCATCTACAGTAGCAACAGCAGTAACAACGTCAGCAACAGCTGCAACAGCTGCTGCCACAACGGCAATGCAGCCACATATTGCTGCCGTTACCTATGAGGATATTGGAACACCTAGTTGTTGTTGCAAATCTGTATCGTTTCAATTGGATAACAAGTGTTGTTGCTCTGACAGCAACACAAGCAATAACTGTCTTCAATCAACCTGCAACAAGAAGAAGAAGCGTAAATGCAAATCACGTGGCAAGAAGAAGAACCACAAGTGAATATCTCAAATATACTAGAAATCTCTTTCCTGACTGAAGTTCCAAGGACATTTTATATTTTAACTATACACACAACATTCTCGATTATAATCCTAAAAAGCACACACTACATTTTCCCCTCGCTTCCCCTGTCTTTGGTAAAGCTGAAATTACAAATTAGCTCAAGTTTAGTATAATTCCCTCTTATGGATATTTGATATACTCTACTCTCTTTTCTTCCCTCTTCATTTGGTCGCAGAAAATATGACTTCATATGACGCCTTGCCTTGGCACAGAAGTTCATGGTCAGACTTGAGGACAAGGCCAACAAGGCGTTGCCTTATATAATACCTAAGCCAGGGTGTGTGTGTGTGAGAGAGGAGAGTAGGAGTAGGGGTTGGAGCTAGAGAGGGTAGTGTAGGAAACTGGGCATAGTGAAGGCTCGTTGTCGTCGCTCGTTATGTCATTATTTCAAGCTGCGCCAATTGAAAAGGAACTATTAAATTACTCAAGCGAAAGATGCACAATAAGCAGTGGAAAAATGAGGGAGAACAATCTAGAAGAAGAGAGAGAGAGAGAGGTAGAAAATCAGGGTTGCCTGTTGAGTGGGCACTTTTATTAACTATAATAATGTCATAAGTTACATTACTTTCACACCTACACAAATCACTGTGGACGGCAATCCCTCTGGTAATACATACATACATATACCTGATACATAACATATGAGAGTATGTAAATGAGAAGGGCTAGAATCTTTAGGCCCTTAGGAATTTTTGGAAAATATTGGAATGTTCTTTTGGCACTAGACTTTTATCTCATAATAAGTTGTTATACCCTTGCAGAGGGTATTATAATTTGTTGGTTTCTAGATTTATATAGAATAATTTAAATGTTTCCTGTAGCACACACTATATGTAGTACAGTAACATGCTATGACTTTATTGACTTTATTTGGCTGATGGCCTAAAAACTTGGCTTTAATAAAATAAGGAACTTCACCTTACACTTTGGCCTTTTCAATACATTTGCAGGTAGATATTCAACTTGATAATCCAATAAACTATCAGGGAAATCAACAACATTTTCAAATTAGCTAAAGTGTTTTTGGTCTCTACTATATCGTTTGCTTTTCTCTATCCATTTCCCTTTCTCTCCCTCCTTCCGCTTTCTGTTTCCCTCTGATTATCTTTGACACTCCTTTGAATCCAAAGTTGGCGTGTTAACTATTCATTCAACCTTGAAGTTTATGTTTGTTTCTCACTCGAAAAAAAATATATAAATGGGGCATATTGAAATAGACATATTACTTCCAATTACAATTCCCGGTGCTAATGAATGCCCTCTAGGTGTCAATATGTGTATGAGACTGTTTGTTTGTGTGTTTGTATGTGGAATCGTTAGTTCTTCACATTTATAACAATCAATGGCAATTTGTGCTAAATATTGATATCGGTTACTGGGTCGTCGCCTTTTGTTTTTTTTAACGACATTCGACTTCTTCCTCTTCCACAAATAAATATAACAAAATGTTAAACAACAAACAGCAACTAGAAAAATAAGAATAATAAAATGCTACAACTATATCTAATTAAGAGTTATGATCAAAGTCAAGGCTGGTCGAGCAAACAAAAGTATCGTCCCACGAGCAGGCTTTTCTCTCTCTCTTTCTGTCTCATTCCTTTTGTCTCTTTCTCTCTGTGTCTCATCATACAAATTGCTATCATTCGCCCAGTCGTTAGTCAATAGAACTAAACACACCCCTTCCCACTTAGTAAGCGTAGTACGTTCTTCTTTTCAATCATTGTACCCCTGACATGACCTGTAAATTAAGCTATAGCCAAGTGGGGTATGCTTAGTTAGCTCAACACGAAAGCAAATTTACACATGCCTATGTTATTTTACAGCCCCTTACAGGGTATCATTAAATCAAGCCCTTTTCCAAATGCTGTCAACAATCTTATATTAAATCAACCCAGAGAATAGTTAAGCCATGCAACGTTATTTATGTATTTACAGTCAATTACAGCGTATCTGCCTGTCCATCACTCCTTAAAGTGATGCTAATAATTTTATTTCAGATCAACTGTGTAAAAAGTTAAATCAAGATTAAATTTTTTTATGCACTTTGTCTTACTTTACACTCAATTAGAGGGTATCTTCTATTCGAGCTCTGTGTAGAATGCAAGCATTACATGTTTTTGTATGACGCTGCCCACACATTTGTCTTAACTGCCAGGCACTGTCTGCTTATCTACAACAATAGACCAACATACACACACCTACACCAGTGTTGCCAATTTGGCCTTTTTTAGCTTTTTAAAACACTATTGCATTCGGAAAAAATAACAATTATAATAAGCCACTTTTAAAAGGTAAAAAATTTAATAATAATACCACAAATGCACCTGTCCTAAAGAAAAGATACCCAGAGTAATGCTATTATCGTCAAATTCACATAGAAATAGTTTTTGTATTAACATTTTCACCTTAAATTCAACACATTGATATACAACTTTTCGTCCTATGTGCTGTCTTTTTCTTAATTTTTATCCTTTTTCATATTTTTTTCTCTTGGTCGGTTTGTCCTAATTTTATAGCTAGTAGTTGGCATCACTGCTCTTCACTTACTGCAGCTTTTTCACTTGCTCTCTTCCATATGTCGTTGAGTTAAATACACTCTTCAACGTCCTTTTACTTGTATAAAACTATTTTAATTAATTATCCCTTTTAATCCGTTTTTTCTGGTCGCGGGAAGTTGGCATCACTGGCCCACTTTGGATCCATTAGCATGAGAGCCGCGAATGT
Source organism: Drosophila neotestacea (assembly GCA_035044365.1). NCBI lineage: Eukaryota > Metazoa > Arthropoda > Insecta > Diptera > Drosophilidae > Drosophila > Drosophila neotestacea. Next base: position 328,585 of record JAWNMD010000337.1, read on the forward strand.
CAGCGCTTTCTCTATGTGGGTGTTAGATTTAGGGACATTCTAAGGGGACAGAGGGGGATGAGGGATTCAAACAAAGGGTTGGTTATCATTTCAAGTGATTATTTCATCGTGCGTCATAGAAACTATACTATGTATAACACTTTTCGAATCGATTCAACTAGAATATGTTGTAATCAAAATATCTAAGCAATCACGACGCTTCAATTATTTCATTCATGATAATAAAACGTGTATGGTATATTGATAATATAACAGTCTAGCTTGATAATGCACTTCTAGACAGATGTACATATAACAGCAATTAAAATACGTTGCGCAGTAAAAACCGACGTATAACAGCTGAAATAGCAGTCTAACTTTTTAAATTGAAATGTATATAGAACCGATTTCGTATAAAAGTTTAGATAAGCTTTGAACGCTTAAAAGAGCCAAACATTTGTCTGTTTTACACAAATCATAATAATATTAAGCATATCAGTTTCTATATGACAGCTTTTAAACAGCAGCGAGTGTCATGCACATTGTATAACAATTGTATATAACAGTTTACGTATGACAGTTTCGGTAAAACAGTTTCTCATTGTAAGAGATCACAACAAAAAATCAGTATAAAAACAACATTATACTATAGTCATCTGATCCGATCTCAGTATAACAATTTTATAACTTATTTAAAGTACTTCTCATCCTTCTGGTCTCCTCACCCAACATGGAAATCTATCTATTCAACGGATTCCATTCAAAATACGCTAAACAATTCTACACACCATTTAATTAACACTCATCAATTGGAGGCGCTTCATCGTATAGAAGACATGAATCGGGGATGTCGGGGGGATTACACGAACCAGCTTTGAATGGACACCGATGTGAATTTCAAAAGCGCATTCAATGGGAGATATTTTTATACGTATTTATTTTCGTTTCCACTTAGCATTGTTTATGGCGCTTTTGTGACACGAGAATTGAGCTCGTAACTGGGGAAGCGCATCCAATAAATAATCATTAAAAAAACAAACTTGAAAATATACCCAAAAACCATATAAGGAAAGAGGTTGTTTTCATGACAAACTTCTAGCGACACCATATGTTGATATGGTTTGAATTGTTTTTATACATTTAGTTACGCTATGTGTAACCCAATTGATAGCGCCAGTTACGAAGCCATAAAGAATTTTATGTTCCTGATAAGCACAACTTTCCATATGAACTGATCTTTCAGTTAAGCTATGTTGTTAAAACTTTATATATTTGCTGCTATTTGTTAAGTTTGGCATATATATTTTGAAGATCGCTTAACTATATCATATAGTTTTATGTAACTATTGTATATATATATATCTTGCAGATATTTTAAAGAAACTGTTAAATTGCGAGTATTTTATAGAAGTACTCGTTATACTGTTATACATACAAAAAATAAAGTTCATAATAATGCCTTGTTCTGATTTTAAATTGGTTCAAGGTTCATTACAGCTTCCGTCTCTCTCTCTCTCTGTTTAATTTAATTTTGCACTGATTTTTGGCAGCTGGCAGTTATTGAATACTTAACCTTGACCCCTTGTTGAACTGAATGAATGAATGTGCATATATGAATAAATAATTGTATGTGAATGAGTGCGCATCCTCGACAATAATACCGAGTCTGTGGAAGTCAAGGCAACTGGGCTCTCGACAATGTCATACTTTGCATTGGTCAATGGCCCAGAGTTATATGGAGTGATAGCCACTATTTATTATTCAATTATGGATGTTGTAAAATATGAAAGATATACGTATATCTGTATTACTTACTTATTGGTTATTTCGAGTACATCGGATACCATTAAACGATATTTGTCCCGAAATAATCGACCCTGCTTCGTTTCCAGCAGATATTTGTTGCAAAAGTCCGTCAGGGACACGAAATAGATAAATCCCAGCGAGGTAAGAAATAATCCACGTTGCAACGTGATGCGGTCCGTGGTGTTGGGAATTTGCCACAAGCTGCCACAAGCCAAACTCATTGAACCAATCGAGCACGCCAATGAAAAATAACAGCCACAGCTTGTCGACAGCGACTGTTGGGAAGCCGAAATTGGACCTACATTTGGAACCGAAACCGGAACCGGAGCTGGAACTGAAACTGAAGCTGAAGCTGATGTTGCATCATCCTTGCAGTCGCCATTGCCAACCAATGGCTGACATTGACCGTTCCTTCGATGGTGCATTGTTGCTCCTTCCCTTCAGCTACACCTGTTTTTTTTTTATTCAATTTCTTTGCTTCTTCTTGTTACTATTCTCCGATTGAATTGTTAGGTTAGGTTAGGTTTACAACCTGTTGCCTGGACGGTGCTGCTTTGGCTGAAGGCGGGGCGAGTTCACTTGTCCTTTAGTTTAAACTTGACTCAGTTTCATGTTTGCAGCTGTAATTGAAACAAAAATAAAGCATTATTAATAATGCCTGACTCTTTTGCATATATATTTTACTATTTCATATTTCATATTTCATATCAGTCTTTCTTAAATCGAAATACAAATTGCATTTTATTCATAAGACTCTTTCTTTGGATCTTTTGGAAGTAAGTTGATTACAACTGAGATACAACTTCAACAGTTCAATGAATATGTCTTATAAGCAGGGATTTAAACCGTAACCGACACCGTTTTTTTGTTAGAACTGGAATCCGTTTAAAAGTATTGGCATAATTTTTAAAAATCGTATAATACTTGAGATATTTTTTTTAATGTCTGTATATTGCATTAAAATAAATTAAAAATAGTAAACAATTTGGTATTCTATAGAACTCTATAGAACTTATACACTGCAAATTTTATTAAAAACAAATTGATTACGGTGGTAATAAATTAATTTGTCAGGGTGTAATTGTGTGCTGAGCTATTTTAACTCAACAAAGAAACTAATTAAACGAGTTTGAAATAATGTATTAAATTTGATTTCAATTGCAATTAACAATAAACATCTAATTATTTGCTTAAATAGGGCACTAAGCTGCGTTCAATCATTTCGAAGTCATTTTCCAGCCGGCTCACAGTACACTTTGAACAGAAACTACGCAAAACGTAAACATATTTATGTACAATATGTTATGTATAGGGTCACATAGAAGTACATAAATACATGACCCTGTTTCATGTACATAGTTTGTACTAAATTCAATACATACAAGCTTAGGTAAATTGTAACGGTGATTGACTGATATAACAGTAAACGCATGTACAGTGTACACAGCGTGCTTATCGGTTATCGAAGCGGAACTGAATCTGTTGTCTCATTATCACCCAATTATCATTATCAGTTTGCGACCCTCACATGTTATTGTTCCATATTAAATGCTACACTTGGAAAAAAAATTTCAAATATTTGTGAGCTTTGTTAGCTTTTACTTGTATTTTAAGTGCAACACACACACATTAGCGTATAATGCTTGTTTGCTTGCTGGCTCTACAACACAATCTTATCTGGCATTTCAATTTATGAGTATATTGCCACTTGAAGCTTTCGGGATTTATCATTTGTCATATACAAATTTTATCGGGAACCGCAGACTGTCAACAAACTGTTAACTGACAATGTTATGCTCTTTTGCTGTTAAATAACAGAGCTTTGTAAGGGTATATACTAGTGTTGCCAGCCGTGTAGGGCCTAAAAAAAGCTACATATATTAGCATTATAAAATAAGGTTAGGAAATATTCAAGTCAAAAAAAGATATTGCCATGTTTGGCAATATAAAGCGATATCTCGAAAGCTAAGCCCTATTTTAAAATATTTGATTTAATTTTTTCGTCTGAATTTGAAGAGTCCCCTTAGACTCAGATCGTCACGAAAATCGTAGAATTCCTAAACTGTTAGCTGTATTTATTAATAACTATAAAGGTAAAATAAATCCAAATCAACTCGAAAGAAAGTTGAAATTCCCATTACCCGCTATTTAACAGCTTTTCCTGCCTTCGGCATTTAAAAAACGCCAGATTTGTCGGCAAAGAAGCTGAGTTGGCAACACTGGTATCTAAATATGTTTGTAAGTGGGTATGGCTCTCATATCAAAGTACAAAATTCAATTGCTAATTGAAAGTCGCTTATTTTGAAAATACACAAACATACATATGTACATGAAATAATCTTATGCATGTACAGTATATATGTATGTATGTATGTATAAGTGTTGTGGGAGTGGGAGCGCAATGCAAACAAAACTTGTACTCTCCCTCTCTCGCGCGCACTCTCTCACTCTGCCTCCCCATCGCTTGCACTTGCTGCATCTGTCTCTCTCTTGCACTGGGCGCATTGAAAGAATTGTGATACATAAAGCATAAAAATGTAGGTCAAGCACATTGCATTGCCCAAATATACAATTAAATACATACAAACAATCTTATTTATATATAAACAAAGCACAGCGAATTGCATTAAGCGCCAATTGTTGGCCAATAATATTGTGTTTTTTTGGCTCAAAATTGAAAAGCAATAGTTGCGCGCGCGCAACAACAACAATAACAACAACAAACAGCAGCGGAGATTGAAGAAGAAGAACAACAACAAAACTGGTAATAACAGCATCAACAATTGAAAAATCCAGACGACAACCGATCAACGCTGCTTTATGAGGCAATCAATAGATATTTAGTACTTATTTATAAGTTTTTATGTCACTTTTTCTCATTTTTAGTTCCAAATGACGCCCACACACACACACATACAAAGTCACAGCTGCAGACGCATTTCACACGCACACGCAATGGACAACACATTCATTGATTATGCAATTCTAAGAATCGCATGCGAAATTAATTAAATCATGTGTTTATTATGCACTCACAAGCCAACAACAATAACAAAAGTGATCTAATCTTGCGCACACTGTAACACACACACACATTTAACACACAGTCTACACACACACACAACACACGCGCCTTCTTGTTGTTGTTTTTGTATGCTGCATTTGCCGGCATCGGCGTCATTTGCATTTGTTGTTGGTGCTGTCGTCATTTAACACTTTCTCACACAAACTTATTAGCACTGACAGCACAATTGGCAAACGCGCCAAATTCAACACTTTTTTTCATATTTATAAAAACAAAAATAAAAAAATATTTCACATGTATATTTAAAAGCAAAAACACAAGCGAGTAGTAAACTGACCCAGTTGGATTGAACAATAACAGCAGAGTGGCAGCTAGTGTTAATAACAGCAGAGTGGCAGCTAGTGTTGGGTTGCCTCAATAAGAATCTAGTTCTAAAAGCAAACAATATGACAGCGCTAACAACCAAAAGATGGCGCCACCACTTCTGCAGCAGCGCAGTCGACATTTCACTATCGATAGTGAAAAAAACACAATTTTCAATGTCAATCAGCAGTTAAAAATAATAACTTAAGCTATTATTTTTCATTTATTAATATATATAATATTCTTTCAAAATTTATAAATTGTTTTATGAGACCATTTATCGCAGTGGGATTATTTATCGTTTTGACCAGCTGGTGGCATTTAAGGTCGGTCTGGTATCTATCGCACATTGTTTTTTTATATTTAACTGTATTATATTGTATATAGAATGATTACTTTGTGTAATTAATCAAGAAAAACCGGGACTACATTTTCATATCCTTTTTTTCTTTCATTTTAACTACACTGCGTTAAACATTCAAAATAAATCAACAGCTTCGATTTTGAATACCAAATAAGGGAGATCTTTTAGTGCAAAACAAAATACCATGAATAAAAATTTCGAGCCGAGTTTTTGTTTACCGCAGGGCTGCAAATTGGGAGCATATTTTGTACCATTTTGGAAATTAGCATTTTAAGTTGACGTAAAACATTTATATACATATTTATATCACTAAAATGTAATATAAATATAGCCATTTAATTTATTTTTAAATATTATGAAGTATTCTCTCAGCTTACGTCATCTAACAAAGTGTACCAATTTGAAAATGTCCGACTTAATGTACCATGAAGTGAAGAGTGTACCCGTTTGTGGTACTATTGTACCGCATGTGGCTGCCGTGTTTGCCATTAATATTTTAATTTTCAGTGGCTGCGGACGTGTGCGTTTTGTCGTGCGGGTGTGGAACAAGAAAAATGGCGAAAACTGTCGGTAGTGCGTGCGCGCAAATCGCAATTTTATTAACTATTTGCGGATCAATACACTGTGTCAAATCAATATGTAAGTGTACAAATTGTTAAACATGAAACTGGCAACTAACGAAATTGTATGCACCACCATATGACAGATCATCATTAAGCAAACGATTATGGTTATGATAATGATGATGATGACGACGATGTCGAAGAAGACAAAACGCGAAGATTAGTCAGTTGAGTCAGTTATTGGTGAAGTGGTGCGGGAGAGGGGGAAGTCAGAGCGCGCTCTGCTGACAGTTGGTACTTTTTTCTCTGTTATTTTATTTTTTTTTTTAATTTTTGTTGTTGCTGTATGGTGAAATTTTGCTGCCATGTTATATATATTTTCTGTTTTTCTTTTGTTTGTGTCTTTGTTGCTGTTTAAAATGAATCTGTATTTTATTGTAGTTGTTATTTTCTGCTGCGTTAATTGACAACAACAAAATATCAAGTGTACTGCGTATTGCTGTTTGTGTATACGTGTGTGTGTGTGTGTGTTGGATTGTGTGTGATATGTTTGAACCCTGCGGTACTCATCCTCAAGGAAAATTCTGGGAATCTTTGGGGATTGTTTCCTGGTCGTTTGGGAAACCTATATAAACTTGTTTAAAAATCATGCAGACATTAAACATTGTGATTTTTTAGAATCGAAAAATCGACGGTTACAGAATTCGTTCGACAATTAGGAAAATAAATTCTAGTACCAAAGGGTATGACGTAGCCGAGTGTGAAAATAGACAACAACAAAAACACCACTAAGATACAAACGTCCTGTCTCTTGCCTACCTCTGTCTCTTTCGCTATAAAACACTGCCCACGTTTGCTTTATTTTAAACATTTTTTTTTATTTTTACGCTACGCTCATTTGCTCTATGCTCCACTTAACGTGCAACAATTTCCCTCTCCGCGCGCAATTGTCACCGTTGCATATTTCAATTGAAATTTGTGGCGCATTTTTATTAAGGCGCAAAGAAAAGGTGAGCGCTGTTGGTGTTGCTTATTGTTTTTGTTTATGTTGTTAGTGGTTGATTCTTTTTTTTTTTTTTTGTCATCGTCGTCGGCAATTTGCAATTGAAATATAAACAGGTGGCAACCTTGTCAGCAGCTGCTGCTGACCAAAGTGCCGCTATTTAATGTCTTGCATTTGCTTCACACACACACATAAACAGTCTCTCTCTCTTTCTCGCGTGTAATATTTCTATGTTTCTCTTGGACGCTCTCCCATTTACACTGACCCCATAGACTAAAAGTCTTAAGTGTTGTATAATTAGCCAAGTAACTAATGTGCATATGAATATGTATGAATGTATGTACATTACTCTATGTAATACATTTTTGTCTCAGTTCATTTACTTGCAGACGCACTGCACAACACATATGTACATATTAACTTCATGCGTTTGTGTGTGTGTGTGTGTTTATTTTGTTGATACAGTTGCGATTGGTCTCTTTTTGTTTTTCTTCTTGTTTCAAGTTTCCCACCACCACCCACTTTATCAATTTCTTGCACTCTCAACTGTCTGCAATTACTCAGAGTGTTGTTGTTAATTTTACATTTTTCTAGAAATCAATTAAGTTATCAGTAGCAACAACAACAACTGCCTGCTACTGTGACAGTTAATCGATTGCATGTTCCAACTAAATTCCCATTGGATTCCATCGTTTGTCCGATTCCCTGGGGACAGCCTCTGACTGGCACAATCAGAAGAGAGAAACCAAAGAGCGCTTATCAAGAGCGCCGCTTACCAGTTGTTGTTGTTGTTTTAGCTTTGTTGATAAACAGTTTATTTTTGCAGTGTTTATATGTGTTCTTTTGTGTGTCAGTGCTGCCAAATAATCCTTTTCTTTAAAACAGATCTATTCTTTTATTTTTATATTGAGTTATTTTCCGGAAATCTGTTATTTTTAAATTTCTCTGATACTTTTATATTCACATAAAACATCTTATAAAAACATTGGACTTTTGACCGATCTATGCAGAAGTTGTCCCTATTTTTTCAGTGATACTTAACTATTTACTGGATATATCTTTCATACTATTGGTGGATTTGTGACTGGTAATCCCTATGGCATTTTCAAGCAAATTTAGTCCAGTTGTATGTACTAGGTTGGCTGATAAGTCCCCGGTCTAACACATAGATGGCGTCGCTAGTATTGAATGCATATTATTTTTATATAGTACTAACCTTCAAATGATTCGTGTCAAAATTTGACGTCTGTCAGTCAATTAGTTTGTGAGATAGAGCGTCTTTGTGAAGCAACTTTTGTTATTGTGAAAAAAATGGAAAAAAAGGAATTTCGTGTTTTGATAAAATACTGTTTTCTGAAGGGAAAAATACAGTGGAAGCGAAAACTTGGCTTGATAATGAGTTTCCGGAGTCTGCGCCAGGGAAATCAACAATAATTGATTGGTATGCAAAATTCAAGCGTGGTGAAATGAGCACGGAGGACGGTGATGGTGATCGCAGTGGACGCCCGAAAGAGGTGGTTACCGTCGAAAACATCAAAAAAATCCATAAAATGATTTTGAATGACCGTAAAATAAAGTTGATCGAGATAGCAGAGGCTTTAAAGATATCAAAGGAACGTGTTGGTCATATCATTAATCAACATTTGGATATGCGGAAGCTCTGTGCAAAATGGGTGCCGCGCGAGCTCACATTTGACCAAAAACAACAACGTGTTGATGATTCTGAGCGGAATCCAAAATGGTATCAAAAAATTGGAAGGTCGTTATAATCGTTGTATCGCTCTTGAAGGGGACTATGTTGAATAATAAAAACGAATTTTGACAAAAAAATGTGTTTTTCTTTGTTAGACCGGGGACTTATCAGCCAACCTAGTATATAACAATACCAAAACTACAATCTGTGATTATGTTCGAGATATCTTAAATAGCAAAAAAGTTGGTCATAATAAAGGTTTACGATTTTCCAATGGCACCTATATTATTTAGCGACAGATAAATAAGAATATGGACACATACAAAATAAACACAACAGTGTTTATGAAAATACTTTAATTTTTGCATTTTTGATCACTTTTTATTGGAATGCGAAGATTTCAAGCATGTGATTAGTTGATTGATATAAACTGATAAACTCGTTCATTGAAATGATTTTTCTCGAACGATTCTTAAGATGTCTACACATTATCTTTAAACTTAATCTAAGTAATCTTAAAAGTCAACTAGGGTCAACAATAAGCTGTGCTCCATCATTCCATTATTATTATAGATTCTCGCAATTTTGTTGTCATTAAATACTCGTAGCTTAATGTGCATTCAAAGTTCTTTCTGGTCATGTTAGAGATCAGTCCAGTGCCGTTACAATGTACAATCTAATCTATAAACAAAGAAAAAAAAACCCCAGAGAAATGATGAGAAGAGCGCAAAGCTTTTTCAAACAAAGAAACTCAACACTAATACATCGCATTTACCAACACTTGTGAAATCTGCATGCGAGAGATAGAGAAATGAGAATCCAATTGGATTGCAACGTTTCAAATTGGTTATTGACTTGGCTTTCATATTTACATACATATCTGTAGCGGTATCTCTTCCTCTTCCATCTCTATTTCCTCTTTGGTCTTCTGTCTTATATCGTTCTGCTTGTGTTGACCAAAATAGTTGCAAGCATTGTATTTATTGCCCACACCAATTGAGTTGTATGTGCTGTGTCTGTGCCACACAATGACTGCGTCTTGTGTTGCAAGTTGATGTTGCAACATCTCCCACCCCCTCACATGCATATGTATACACATGCACACATACGTGGTGACAACAGGAAACGAAGCCGTCGACGTTAGCACATCATCAACATCAAACATCACCATTGACAAAGCTCTTTCTCTTCTTCCCCATCCCAGTCCCGCTCCCAATCGCTTTCTTTTGCACCCACTCTCTCTCTCTATTCCTCTCTTAGTGGCCAATAGTGCTGCCAGAATTTCTTGGGGCTAATATACATAGCTAATTTGTTAATAAAATTAAGCATGAAAATCACAAAAAAGTTTAAAATTTCCCAATTATACATATGTATAAAAAGTTTTTTTTTTTTTGGCAATCCGAAAATTGGTTGATTTGTTGAAAATAGCCAGAGTATCAAGTTTTAGCCAATACCATTCTAAAATGATCAAAGCCGCTAAATCTAGCTACTTAGAAACTTAAATGTCAGCACTGTTTGCGGCCAATGCATTTTGGGGCCTCTCTTTGCGCTTCTCTCGTCTTTTTTCTGTTGGTTTCATTTTGTTTTGTGCTTTGTTGTTGTTTGCTGCTTCTATAGATTTTGGCCGATAAGCATGTCCGGCAAACGGCTTACGGTTAACGGCGCTTTAAAGCCCAAAATAAAAAAAAAAGATCTCATATTTTTTTATTTTATATGTTATTTACCTTTTAGCCACGTCAACTGTACAATTGCTGTTGTCGTTGTTGTTGTTGTTGACCAAGTGCAGACTGCAAAATGTCAACACATAAACTCAAAAACAAGAAGAAGAACAAACAAATATTCGAAAAACTTGTCAACTTGGAGACAGATAAAAAAAAAGTCATAAAGCGTTTGTGCGCGATCAGTTAATACCCTGTTGACAGAGTTGGCCATAAATTTATAAATTATGCAGTTGATAAGTTCTTACAAATTGTGAAAGCTTAGGCTGTTTTACGGGTAATTTTACCCAGTTTTTCTTTCGCTACCCGGCTAATAATCTTTTTGGCTGAACTTTGAAATAGTCTCTTCATTTAAATTACATTTTAGCACAATTCGACAGAGTGTCATAACCTTGATCGATATTCTAACTCGTCTTTGTTGTGTATCCAAAATTTAATACATTTTGAAATGAAATTTTAAATAAAAATTCATTGATTTGTTGCTTAATGAGTTAACGTAGTATAATTGACAATCCTACGACGCAAAATGTATTTCAAAATTATCAACAACAACTTCCCCCTCTCCCAACTTTAAGCCTAATGCTTTTTATCACGAATGCAAAACACAAAAAAAAAAAGAAAAAAAAAGCACTAATTAGACGCGAAAGCAAAATGTTTCTATCGCGATAACCGAAAACGCAGGGGAATAATAAAAATTGAAGAAGCAATTGTGATTTTTTCCCAATTTTTATTTTTTTTGCAAGTTTAGCATTTTCCCAGTAAACGAGAACATCAAATTGGGTCAGACTGGCACGCTGTGCATGTGTGATTGTGTGTGTGTGCAAGGGGACGTCTTTTAAGGTCGTTAACACATACAAAAAGAATAAGTTTTAACAATAACAATAACAATAACTTTCATTTTTCAATCAAATTCTGCATAAATTTGTGCCAATTGTTTAAAATAGCAACAAATAGAAACGACAACAACCATTAACATAACAATTAACATCAGGTTCAATTGAAATCAAACGCCGCACAAGAGCAAATTCCCAATGGGAATTAAATAATAAAACAACAACAGCAACAGCATTTGGGGGAAGAGCAGAGGGGAGAGTGAGAGCAACAGCTGCTGTGGCTTCGACTGCAGGTGTGTGAGTCAGAGTGACCGCAGCTAATTATTATGCAAGGCAATGGGGAAATAGACAAAACGCAATGAAATGACGTTCAATGATGCTGTAGCACTCTCTCTCTCTCTCTCTCTCTCTTTCTTTCTTTCACTGTACTTGCGTCAACTTCTTAATAGCTATGCAAAAAGTTTTTGTTGTAATTCACAAATTGACATTTAACAAACGCTTATATCAGGAGGTGGAGGAGGAGGGGAAGGGGAAGGGAAACTGCTGTTATGTGTTGTTGCTGGAAGTTCAGTGCTGCCATCTGATCACAAGTTATTGGAGGAGGGGGTATGCAGCTTATGGTGCAGCATTTTCACAATTTAATACCAAAAATAAAAATAAGCAAACTAAGCAAATAACTTATTGCCAACGAAATGTGAAACTTAAGCTATTTATTGTTTGTGTGTGAGGCTTCGCACCTTGTTCCACATTATTTATTTACATAGAAATAACTATTTGGCATTTTAGATCACATGTGTATCGGCTTATCGTAATCGATATACATATGTATTAATCATTCTTCAAAGTCTGCCTGTAGTGGGCGCTGTTGACCACATACAATAATTGTGTGTTTTTAAAGCGGTACACAACAACTAAAGAGAGCGTGAGAGACAGTGCGAGAGAGTGGAGAAACAATAACAAAGTGCGATTAATGGCGCAGTGCCCTTTGATATGTGCCTACTTATATATGTATGTCTGTATATGTATCTACATATAAGCTGAGCTAGTTACTTGACATGTTACGATTTGAGACGCCTGGCTGAAGACTGTGCCTACAAAGCACAGCGGTGAGGAGGGAAGAAACTTGTGTAAATGCCTCAAAACACACACACACACACACACACACATGTAAAATGAAAATAGAAAATCGATATTGAGTGCGGGGCATCAAGTAACCGTTTGCAGCAATTACAAAACACAAAAATAGGCACAAAATGTGGTTACAACAACAGCAGAAACGGCAAAACCAAATTGCTTAATAATTTATGCAAATGTCATGTTATGCAAAAGTCTATAATCAAGTCATGTACCTCGAAAAAACATTAAAAAAATTAAAGAAATATGCAAACTTCAGGATCCCCATCCACCACAGACAGTTAACAGTTTAGGATCTCATGTTAATATACAGCTTTACATAATATGTTAACTTAACAGACAGCTAATGGATCCCTTGGTAAATTTAACATTCAGTTTTCATTTTAAATATACTAATAATGTTCGCTTCTTAAAAGCTTTCATAATGACATATAAGAAAGAGACAACACCATGCAGTTGTGGCGTTTGTCTTAATTTTGTCGGAATATTTACATTTCAATTTCGCATTAACATTAGAATATGGAATGCAGTGCAAAAAACAGACTTAAATATATGTATTAATTAAATTAATACTTAATGGATAAACAATACTTGAAACAGGAACCGGATTGCAATTCAACAATCCCAAAAATTCAGGGAATTTTTGCAAAAACTGGAACTTACAATGACTCACATAATTTCAATTCAACCAAATTTTTGCTGTTCAATCAGCTACACTTATTCGCAAAGGAAGTAAATAAACGACACAACTCTTCAAAAACTATATATACTATAAAACTATAACATAGATCAGAATTTGAAGTATATTTTCTGCGTATTTATTTTTTTATCTTCACATCTGCGCAGTGAATTCATGTATATTAGAACTAACTTTAATGTTACATTTAAAGTAATAATGTATCCATTAATATGTTAAAAATATTATCACATTTAAGTTTCCCATCTGTCCATTTATACATATTTTGTTGTCATAGAACAATATAAAGCTTTTGTCTAAAAATGTTTGTTTTCTAATCTAATTTGAGAAACTCAAACAATTAATTGATTGGGGTTCCTTTTTATTTTAAATAAAAGTCAATAAAATTAATTATTGTTAAATTTATTTATTGTATTAAATATGCCAATTATTTATATTGCTTTAAATATTTTAAATAATTTAATGGGGATATTTGATACTGCGAAAAGTGAAATCTCTGCAACCGACTGTTTATTTGGTTGTTTTATTAAAATTCAAATCTTGTGGAACAGACTTATAAATATCGAGATCAATTTTTACAAGAGTTTTTGGTCTTTAAAAATGATTTCTAAAATCATGTTAAATATATTTGTTCATAAACTATTTACATTTATCAAAACTAAAGTTTCCCCTACTTAATTTAATTGCAGCTGCAAATGCGTACAACAAATACAGCCTTGGCACACAGTTCACATACATACATCCGGATGACGTGGTGCTGTTGCCAACGGATTCGTTGCATCGACAACGACGTGCAGCACCTGCACCTGGCCCTGCCACACCGGCGGAATCAACGCCAGTTGTGGCAACCACACAGAATTTAAAGAATCAATATCAGAGCATTAGCTCAAATTTGAACGTGAGTTCAGCTGGTGGAGATGCCACTGTAACAACAGTGGATAGTAGCAAACTATCTGGCAACACTGGCAGCGTTACATACAACGTGCACAATGTGGGTGTCAATGGCACAGGGCAACGGAAGGATTTAACCAGCAATGTTGATGGTGGCAGTAACAGCACAAATGGCACCACCAGCATCAATGTGTCTGCAGTTCCAGCATCTGGTCCTGTTCCTGCCTCTGCTCCTGTTCCTGCAGCTGGAGCTGGAGCACAACCCAATCCTCCAAAGAAAACACCATTGGCTGCCTCACAGCCATCACAGTTTCCTAAGAAAACAGTAGCCTCATCCTCATCACCGGGCGTCCAAGTGTCTACCACAACGGAGCGATCACTAATCGATGAAGTCGATGTGCCTGAGGAAGTAATAACTAATGGGTCTGCGAATCAGACACTAAAAAGTCGGGAGGATCACTTTGATTACTATCGCAGTTTGTTGTATGTGAGCAAGGATGAAACAGCTTCGCTGTGGTCCAAAATGCGTACGATACCCGAAAATAATATGCTTTCCTCATCGCATCGACGAGCCATGACCGTCGAATTGAAATTTGATTTCCCCTTCTATGGCCATTTTGTACGGAATATTACTGTTGCCACCGGCGGTTTCCTCTATACCGGAGAGTATGTCCATTCCTGGCTGGCGGCCACACAATACATTGCTCCTCTGATGGCCAACTTTGATACGAGCTTGGCGGATGATTCATTTGTCCGGTTGCTGGACAATGGTAAGTCTTGATTTAATGCCTACAAAGATATTTCAGATTGGTTTGGTTTTCTGAACCAGCTAAGAGATTTAATTGCATTTACAGTGTTTAATCGTCAAGTTTGATAATCTTTTCGTTTCAGGCACCGCCTTCACCGTCGTCTGGGAGAATGTGACGCTGCAGGATAAACCCCAATATGGAAACTTTACATTCAGCGCTACATTGCATCAGAATGGCGATATTAGGTTTGTTTATTATCATCTGCCCACGTTGATTAGCAACATTCAGGACAGTCAGCATCCGGTTAAGGTTGGACTCTCCGATGCCTATATTGTCGATAAGGCGCTTATTTGTAAGCATCATAATCCATAAATTTATAATAAGTTTTGGTCTAAATTAATTTCATTTAAATTCTATTTAGTTTCACGCCGGAAGACAATCTATGAATATCATCGCGTGACTTTTGGACAGCCCGATATAACGAATTCCACAATCATTATGCTGACGGCCTTGCCCACCTGCCTAGACTACAGTGACTGTCAATCGTGCATGAATCATAATACCTCCTTTCAAGTTAGTTTTTCCTCCCCCCATCCCATTAAACGATAACTATATTTATGATCTTTCAATAGTGTGCTTGGTGTCCCACGCTTAATCGTTGCTCCACAAGCACCGGCAATGATCGACGGAAGCAGGATTGGCAGCAGAAAGGTGAGCATCTAACATATTACCGATTGTTGCATCAATTAAGCAGCAATCGTTTATCGTTATACTGATTACTGCCAGTTAAAATCAAAACACTTTCAAATCTTTAATTTAAAAAAGAAATATCTCGGTTTTGGTTTCGGTTCCTGTAATACATTTGAACAGGTTTATTTAAGTTAACGGTTCCGGCTTTGTTCCCTGTAATTGAGCTTGTAATAGTCTCTAAGAATTGTCCTCGGTCATCTGAAATATTAGAAAAAGTTTAATAATGTGACCCCCTTCGGGTAAACCTGCCTACGCTCTTGACAGCAGCTGTCCTATCTCTTTCTATTTTATGTCTTTATTAGTATTATTAGTTTTTATATATTACAATTGGATTTTTCGGATTGGAACGGAGTGAATTACGAAACCGAAAGGACAAATCCGAAATAGAACCTTTTAACGTAATATTTCTATAAATAATTTGTACACACTTATAACTATTATTAATATTCAATAAGTTACTTTTATGTTTATAATTGTGTACTAAGGTTAAAGTTTTTCTTACCTTTTGCAGGCTGCCATAATTCCTACATCATTCAAATCGATCAATGTCCGCCACTGGGCAAGAAGGGCAACAATGCTGCCCAGGAGAATAGTGGGAACAGAAATGGCAACAACGCTAATGGAGGCGCCACCAATGGAGGCAACTCCAACACCATGGGTGGCAGCTCAACGCCATCGTCTGCTGCCACAGCGGTCACAGAGTCAACTGTGAGCAGCACACAGTCATCGGTGTCCGGTGCGGGGATGGGCACAGATGGCCACAAGATGGAGAAAAGCGAACATCTCGATGCTGTGATGTCGCCGGATAATAAAAATGTGGGAGTGGCATTTGGATTTATGGTTCCCATTTGCCTCGTCTTTGCTATCACGCTGTGGTTATTCTATGCGTACCGCAATCCACACACAAGGAGTGGTCAGCTCCTCATACAGGTAAGATGACCATAATAAAAAAATAAAATGAGGTGGAAAAAATAGAAAAAAAAACTATCCTTGGCACGCCAATGACATGTCATATCCTTGCAGAGTCCTACCTGTATTCAACTGTCGACTGATGACAGGGTAAAACATATGTATATATTTTTTATTTTGGAAAACTTAATTGAGCTCAAGATAGTTGTTTTTGAGGGCAAATTACTCATGAACCAATAATGCGATTGCTGTAAAACTTTGACCCCAATTTGAACTGATTCCATCTGATATCTCAGATAAGTTGTGTGAAAATTTCAGCCTCATAGCTCTTCCCATTTCGTCTCCACGATGATGACTCACAATCAGTCAGGACAAAGAGTTTTATATATGTATATATAGATGTACAAATATAGATTAATATAAATAATAATAGTGTCGTTCTCTAAAAGAGACGATATGTATTTTTTAGGTTGCCAAGTTTATGATATAGTATTCCGATGTTAACTTAATGTTGTCAGGTTGTAATAACAAATATAAATATACCGTTTGTTATATTCAGTTTTAAAACTGAAACACTTGTCTGTATAGAAACTGTTTGACGGACGGACATGGCTATATAGATAAATTTGTATACAGTTAGTTTATGGGATCTGTCACGCTTCATTTAATGCGTGATTACATACCGTGACTAACTAATAATACTCTCTGCAAGGGTATAATAAAATATAATAGAATATTACAATGATTATAAACAATTTCATTCAAATATTTACATGCAGTCCAAGCATTTACACCAGGTTTGTTTACACGTGGATTGCAATCCACAAGCTATCTATCTCGCTTGCACACATACACACACTTGATCAATATACTAATCTGATTCTCTATTTGCTCTACAGTTCCGTCCCAGCCAATGGTCATGGCGACGTGGAGAGGCACGTTATACGGCAGCCACGATACACATGTAGTAAAATAAAAGCAGTGTGATTATTTTGTGTGTACCTGTTACTGGTCACAACGAGTAACGAGTCACGAGATGGTCGTGATTGAATATCAACAGTAGCAGGTACAATATCACCAATAAAAACAACAACAGCAGCAGCAGCAACAACAACAACAACAACCCCTCTTGTCATCCAAATCAAACTAATGAAGTTAATTGCATTCAGATTGTGACTTGATATCAATACACAACAAATATATTAGATATATATACATACATATATACATAAATACATATGTAATGACAGTCAGAGAGTAACTGATATTTTATTTTGTAACAGTCTCTGAACAACAACAGTCTACAATAACAATTTTAAAACATCATATGTCAATGTATGTGTTCAATTATAGTGACAATTAGAATCCAATGCATGTACGTTTGTGTGTAATGTAAACGAAATAACAGCAAAGACTGTTAACAGCTGTTAATGCTAGATTTTGTACAGCAATCAACAGCTGTTAGCTATAGTCCAACATAGGGATGGGTAACGATATTTGAACATGTTTATATATTATATAAATATATTTGTTTATTTAACGTAAACTAACAGCAGTCGGCAAAAAGTTCAAATTGTAAATAGGTCAAATTAAATATAAGCCATTCAATTAAAGTTTATGCGGTTTTTTCTGTATTAGATATATAATGTATTGCTGTCGAGCATGAGCAAGAATATATATTATTAATTAATTAAAATGAGTGGCTAATTACGAAGACACTGAAGCCTACAAAAACTTATTAAATTTTTTAAATCTAGTAACATTACGCTTTAAATTTAAAAAAAAAGTGGCTTAACTAAGATGCTATTTTTCAATTTGTTCTATTTGCAATTTCATTATTTTGTCGACTGCTTTTAGCGAACGTTAAATAAACAAAATGCTAAAATATCGACACCCATTCCAAGTTTAACTCTGTTATTGATATTGATATCAGTCAGGATCACTCAACAAAAGGCTTAACTAAAAACGAAAAACAAAAAACATTTTCCTTTGCCTCCTCAAAATTTAAAGACACTATCAAAATGACAACAATAACAAAATCAAATGAACAAAAAACACAAAAAAAAAATACAACAAATACAACACGAGTGCTTTGTGCTCTTCCTAGTTAGTATATTGCTTTTATTTTTATATTATTATTTTATTCGTTATTTCGTTAAACTTTTTACTGGATTTATGTGAAGCTTTTAAATTGCTTTTTATAAATATTTCGAAAATTTACAGAAATGAATATTAACAAAAAAAGAAGCATCTATTAATATGCTCAATTAAGGAAACATTTTTCGATGCATTTTTGAACAATTTTAAAGGCGTTTATATAAATTACAGTATTCAATTTGCTCAGGCCCTCAACCACATCCACACACACACACTATTCAAACCTATACACACACACACACACACACACACACACACACACACACACACACACACACACACACACACACACACACACACACACACACAGAGAGACATGCCCAGCTTGCAATTTTGTAGTTTAATTGTAAAAACATTTCTTCAGTTTATTTTTGATTATTATTTTGTATGCAATTATATTTTGTTTATCTGTTTTGTCCCCCACAGTCCTGTTCTCAAGTTCTGAAAACGTTCTAAGTTGGGAAAAAAATTTGATAGGTTCTTTGTTTTTACTCATTATGAATTATAAACCGTTGAACGATTTCAGAACTGGGAACAAGCCTGTAAATCCCTATTGGTATTTCTATTGGCAACTGAAATCGAAGTATTCTACAAATTTCTATTATTAAATTTGATTTTTCATAATTATGATTTCTTTTTTTTTTTTTTGTGTGTATTATATGAACACTATATTTTTAGTTGTATATGCAGCACACTTTAATCTAAATATATCTATATATATATACATTTATATATATAAAATGGATATATCCATGACGACCTCTTCTTTTTGTTAGTATTTTTTTCTATTAATTAATATTAAAAATATATAAAATGATATGCGGTGTGCAAGTATAAAAAGCTAAACTAAATACATAATTACATAAGCATAAACATGATGAAAGCAAAAGCGATGATAAAAGAAAAAGACAAAAAAATAAAAAAACAAAAAAAAAAAAGGATAAGAATAACAAGCAACTAAAGATCTGTAACAAAATATAAGAAAAACAACTAAGGAAATTGTATAACAATGTATTTTGATAATGAAATGAAATTTGTATTTTAAGCTCTTATTACATATACAAGATAATTTAAATAAAAACAAAAACCAACCATATAAAAATACATAAATTGTGCGTTTTCTATTTTTAATTTGCAATTATTCAATATTTGCATTGATTAATAAAATGGACTCCAGATTTCATTGTAGACGTACCTTACAATATGATGGATACCGTGGATACTGTTAAAGATATGTACTTACAGTTAGTCAAGTAAGTGTTTAGACTACGAAAAAAGAAGGTTAAATTAATTGAAATGCTGGTACTTGGTTTTGGCTTTTATTTTGGACTACTTTTTGGTCATTAGTTTAATTATTTGCATTTGTTTTTTTATGCTCGTTATGCTTGTTACAATTGCTTAAACATTTACAATGTGAATTATTTTTAGTTACACATAGAGAAAAACCGTTTGATTTCAATTACGATACACCTGTTTGTGGGAAGGATCGCGGGTGGTCAGGGGAAAGGGGGCGTGGATGCTATGTTAACATTAACAACAACAAGAACATGGTAAAGTTACTTACAAAGTGACGCATTATTACAAATTAAATCTTAAACTAAACTAAATAAATTCCTTCCTTTTGCCTTTAAAATTTGTTTATATTTTAATTAAACCCATCTTCTTAAAATCCAGTTAAATTTGATTTGACACTTATTTTTATTAAATTTCTATATATTTTTAATACAGCTAGTGAGCTGGCACTTTAAGCATACATTAAACAAAGGGGTCTAAAGGTAAAAAGTCTTAGAAATGAGACTTAATTTAATTAATTAATTCAGGTATCTCGTACATATATTTAACAGTTCAGAAGAAAGGCAAATAAATTGTTGGCAGATTTTTAAAATTATAATTAATTATATTCATTTTCATTTAATTTTTAAATTGAATTAAATTGCAACTCTCTTTAAAATCTCTAGAGATTATTGGAACATTCCTATATGTCTTATAATCACAAAGTTCAATTGTTTTGATCATTTTTGCAAAAATAGTACAACTCAATTGCTACCACTTATTGTTAGATTAAGAAAAACAAGAACTTTTTAAAAATTAAACTCTTTACGCAGTAGAAATTCCCAAACTCTGCCTATTTCTCTAATTATGCTAAAATAAAGACGCGAGGCAAAGAAAGTAAGTACGTCACCATGTGAATAAATTCACCATGAACAAGAAGAAGAAGCCTAGTTTTTGGTGGGTTTTCTTTGCTTTCTTTTCTATTTGTTGGCTACAGCTTCTGCTGGGCCAATTCCTCGATGGTACGTGCATTCGTAAGCGTTACCCATAAGGGCGACTGAATGCTGGCCAATGAATAATTTTCAGCTGCGTCCAGTGACTGAGATTTTCTCATTGCGGCTGCGCTGCCGCTGCCAGCGCCGTGTGCTCGACGTTCTCGTTTCGATTCCCGTTTGCTAACACCAAAAGCAATGGCGGCTTCGCTGCTTCCGCTTCCACCGCTGCTGCTGGCAGCTCGCAACTCTTGCAGTCGACTGCGACGCTTGGCAAGTGCAGCGTCGTGTGCCTCGTGAGCCTCGTGAGCCCCGTGAGCGCCGTGTGCTTCGTGAATCTTGTGAGCCTCACGCATGCTGCCTACTTTGCGCAGCGGCGGCGTCGTCAACGTTGACGTTGGCTTCGACTGCAGCTGTTGTTGTAGTTGTTGTTGCTTCTGCTGTCCCTGTTGTAGTTGCTGTTGTTGTTGCTGTTGCTGCTGCTGTTGTGCTAACTGTTAGCTTGATGAGAATGACATCTTGTAGGAGTTGGTATCCATGGGCGATTCGGGATTTAGAATTTCGGTTTGTGTCTGCTCCACATCACTACAACGCTCCTCCAGCACTGTGTCCAGCTCCAAGGATGTGAAGCCCTGACTTAGGCTTCGTTCAGGACGTAAACTGATAGCTCGCGACGATCGGTAATCTAAAAACAACAACGGAAAGTATTCGAAAAACAACAACAGAAAGAGGGAAAATAAAAACCAATTTAAATTAGTTACAATTTGCATCAGCATAGCTAACGGTAAATGGAATGAAAATGTTTCTATTCTTTTTTTTTTCTTTCATTTTGAGTGACAAAAACGTAGAAGTAAGAATGTAAGATAAACAAATTGAAAACGTGCGACAAGAGAAGTGAGCTGAAATTTGATGCGAATTTTTCAAGACGTGCGTGCAACGCCCCACAACCCCTCCACCGCACCCAAAAATTAAAAACACAACGTCGACAAGGCCAAAAGGAAGACGCCACCAATTGCCAAGACGTGCGCACAGTGGTCACCAATTTTTTGTTAATGTGTCTCCAAGTTCATTTCAGGCTTGTAATTACATATTGAGCTAATTAATAGGACTCTGCAATTGTTAACTGACACTGCTAACGGGCATTCTTAAAAATAAAGTTAATGACACTGTTAATGAGCATTTTTAAAAATAAAGTTAATTGCAATTTATTTTTCATCTGTCAATTTAAGAGTAGGAAGCTGTCGTTTTATTTGCAGCTCACATAAATAGGCAACAATTATTGTTCTCAATATTCTGCTTAACATTGCATTATGTGGGGAATACTTTCATTTTTCGTGTATTATGTCATTTTTTAAAGTAGTAAAATTAGTATTTTTTTGTGCTAACATCTTAAGAAAACTTTAAAGTAAAGTTCTATATAGTGTTATACGGATATCTTAGAAAACAAAAAAGTTCTTCATACAAGAGCTTGTATTTTAATCGGTTGTTCCTATGGGAGCTATATGATATAGTTGGAAGATTTGTATAATTTATTAACGCAGTTTTAATAGGATGATTACACACCAAACTTGTAAGTTTGGTCCGGTTGGCTTGGAAAACAACGAATTTGCATACCCTAATAAAATTAAAAAAAGAGCGCAGCTTCCTCTTGATGTTAGAAGCCTAATGCAAAAAGAAAACTGGACCAAAATATCTCATTCCGCTCTTGAGTTATTAATTAATACCCGAAAAATGGAAATTTTCCCCATAGTGCTGTCTGTGGTGTAATTGTGGCTGCGTAATTGTTTTTCAAAATTTATGCAAAAGTGAAAATTCAAAACGTCCACAAAAAAATATGTATATATGTATGTATAAGAAAAACAAAATGTAGTTTTCTGGCGGTTGTCAACGATTCGTTAACGTTTCACCTGAAACATGATCATCACGATACTTATCACCATACATGTATATTATTGTCCTTGTGAAGTGACAGAGAACGCATTCTGGAAGCTAACCAAACACTGAATATGAAATTTACAGTTGTTAAAGTGTTGTCACACGCATGATGATGGAGGGAGGCAGGTACGGGCATTAATATTTCTCTTTTTTGTGTATATGTATGTGTATTTTCAGTTGTTGTTGTTGATATGGAAAACGAGGGCAAGAGCCCAAAGGTATGAAATGCAAATGAAAATGCAGGCAGCATCTGCTCCTGCTGTGCTTGACACATGCAAAACAGCATGAATATCTCTGCATGTAAGCATGCATGTGTGTGTGTGTGTGTGTGTGTGTGTGTGTGTGTGTGTGTGTGTGCGTGTGACGACGCTTACTTTCATTGAGTGGCTGCCACATTGACTGAGGCATATACATAAATACATATGTATGTATGTACACTCACTGTTCATACAACATTCACAGCAGGCACTCAACTTTAACTTGGACTCTTCTTTCTTTACCTTTGCCCTCATGTGATACCCCGTTTTATTTGCAGTCTGCAAGGGTATGCCAGACTGTTTAACTTTGAAAATTCAGAACCAAATTTAAATAAATAAATTTAACATTGAAAACTTATTTCTTTTAGCATGTATTATTGGCTTACAGTTAGATTAACTTAAAATTTACCTGCTTAGTGTTAATTTTCATGACTGCTATTTTATCAACGATCTTTTTTTTATGCAATTTTTGTGTTTTTATATGGAAATATTTTAACTTTAAAGATTCGACGGTCAAAGTGGAAAAGCGCAACTTTTGTAAATGGAATTAAATCTCCATGTAAATAATTCTACGGTCTTGAAATCAGCATCAGTTTACGAATTACACTTTTCAAAAAAATTTATAATTTGAATTTTAAATGTTAACATTTTTTAATTGGGAAATTTTCAAACAACTATATTTTATAAAACAGTTTCTTTAGTCTGTTTGTACATCAGTTTTTCGATTTAACTATAGTTCAGAGATCGAAAAAAGGCAGAATTAAACAATCTCTTTTGTTTACGTTAAGATCTGCTTACAGAGTACTTAATAGTCGACCACGCTGCACTTGCTATATTTTTGTTAAAGCATCCATAAAGGATTCCTTTAAAAAAGTGAAAGTTTTATCCAAAATCCTATATTCCCTTTTCTTGCATTTCTTTCTCCCTTCTTTCGTTATCCTTTCTCTTTAACCTTCTTTGCATATTTGTGAATGCTCAAAAGATTGTTGAAAATTGCAAATATCAATTGTGAATATCGAAATTATTACAGTGAATTTTCAACGAAAATCAAAAGCGAAAAAGTTACAGGAATTTGAAGATGAAGCCAAGGCGTATTCCCAGAACTCAAATCGCAGCAATTTCTCAAAGTGTGCGTTGAATATTTGATTTGAAAATTTACCCTTACAAAAAAGAAAACCAACAAAATTGTGGAGAAAATGAAAAATAAATTTTATGATTTGATAAAAGGAGGTTTAAGAAAGGGAAATTTGGAAAGAAGTTTGTTATCACAAACACATAGAGAGAGGGGCTTATGTGTAGATATTTTGGTTATGCATTTAAATTTTTGCTTTGCGCTGAAAAGCAGGCAACACATTTTGCCAATGCGGGTATTCTGAAAACAGGAAAAGGGCAGGAAAAAGAAATAAAAACTCAGGTGCGCCCGTATATCTGTGTGTGTCGTGTGCTCGACAGTATAAAATGCAATTTATGCTGGAAAAACAAAGCTTGGAAAATTGTTAAAATTTTCAACAGATAAACACAATGGGCAACGGCGGGGCGAGGACGGTGGTGGAGGAGTGTGGTCTGCACGACTTTAAGGGGGGACCAACAAAAAACTATATATGTATGTATATGCATAATGACTACGAAAATGGCACGCACACATCAAGATCGTTAAATATGAATAGGTAGATACACTTGTGGTCAAAATAACATTAACACCAGCATCATAGGGTAATGTAAGAAACTGAAAGAGATAAAAACAGGTTGTATGTGGCAAATAAAAATTATGTTTTAAATGTTTGCGTTTGTAAAAGACTAAACAATTAACTAATACTCTTGACACTTTTTAAATGTACTAAAATTAACACCTTTGTTGAGTTTTTAAAAATTAAAAAAAAAACCCTTTAAATAATAATTTTTGTACTTTAAGACAATATATCGAGTCTTCAGATATTAAAAAAAAATAAAAAGTACTTATTATTTTGAGCATGAGTGTATATCTCAGAGATAGATGGCAAAAGAAAGTGAGATTCTAAAACGGTGCGAAAGGAAAAGAGATTAAGGGAGAGAGATTTGTGAATGCATATGTGAATTTCTAGATATTCTAGAGATATTTAAAAACTAGAGCATTCCTTTAGTCGCATATTCTCAAGAAAGAAAATGGAAAAATAAAAAAATTAAAACAAACTAGAGAAGAACTAAATAATGAGCATAGTTTCAGTTTTTTTTTTTGTTTTTTTTTTTGGTAAACACATTACAACATTCAAACTCACTAAGCCTATGAATTGGACTAAATCTGACCAGGCTGACAGCATGGTCCTGCATATCATAGTTCCGTCGCCGGTCCCGCTCCCTCGCCAACTTGGCCCGTCTTCGCAGGCAACAGATGACAATCAGGGCCAAGATCGGAAAGCCAAAAATGCACGAAACGATCGGTATGACAATCGATTCGGGTGAAACTGTAAGCAGAAAGATGAAGAAAATCTTTATTAAAACGAATTATAGTCGAAAACTTAATGGATAGCTTAAAAACTAAGTAATTGTATTCCCTGTAAATTCTTTATTTGTATTAATAGTTGAGATTTGAGATAAATACACTCTGAATACACATTAATTCAGTCATTTTAATCTGCATATAGGATATTTGCTAGTCGATCACCAACAGCACCTTATTTCACATATGGCTTAGTTTAAAGAAGCATTTTCACATTTGTCCATTTTAAAAGAGGTTGTCCAATAAATGTTAAGCGCCTAAAAGCAGACCTTTTTTGCTTTTTGTTTTTTGGTTAATTGTTGCGGTCAGATGGCAAAAAGCCAACGATTTACGCTTTGTTTCCGCAGTGAAATAAGCTGGAAATTATTTATTCATGTGCTTACAACACACAGCAACAGAAACACGTGCTATAAAGTAGGCAACGAAAAGAAGAAAAAATAAAAAACAAAAAATTGATTGTCTTTTGTTGTTCTTCTTGTTGTTGTTGCTGTTGCTGTTAGGCTCATAATTTGAGGCTCATCTTTTTGCGGGTTCATTTGCATGATGGCGGCCCCGAAATGTAGGCAACACTTATTTACGCTGACAGTCGCCAGGGGCGTGACAAGGAAGGCGGCCAATGGACAAAGGCCAGCCTGTTTTATCTGGGCCAGCACAAAAAGGCATTTGGCCAAATTACGTAGTGCTCTCTCTCGCTGGCATCATTTGCATTTCCCTTTCACAGGTCCCCTATCTCTTACCTCTTACCCCCTATACCATCCTTCACCCACACCTCTGTATAAGGGCTTGACTTGCCACTGTTGTCGCTTTTTTAATTTCATTTCCATCCGGCCGCGTGTTGCGATTTAACCTGCTTTCAACTGCTTTTTCCTTCTTACTTTCATTCTTTCTTTATCTTAATGATTCAGTGCTTTGTTTGGGATGCTGTGAAACCACCTTGAATACCACTGGACACCACTTGAAAACCCACTTGAATCGCTGTCGATTCTTATCGCAACGCGTGTTTCAATTTGTCTTTTGTTTATCTGACAAGTCAAGCCAAAGACAAAAAAGACCGGAAGTCAACAATTTGTTGTCGATCCTCTTGGCCAAAAATTTTTATTAAAGTCTTAAGAGCTGATAAGGCAGACACAACGGAACGTGCATATCTATATATATAACGTTAAATACTATATAAATATATATAAAAATGAATATATATTCTATACAAGTATATACTTTTAATGGAAGCACATTTTATGTACTACTTTCAGTTGACACTGTACCAAATTATGTTGAAACTCAAACAGATTCAAAAACTATTTGTTTATAGAACTAGCTAATGATATTAAAGGTATAGAATATACATATAGAAAGATTGGGCTTCAAGTTGCTTCTAAATTCGATTACCTATAAATTTTAATGTATGTAAATGCAGATACGAAATTTAGATTAATGAAGTTCTTTCAATTCCATAGCTTTTATACTTCTATTATGTACCATCTTATATCACGGAAATCAAGAATATTTAAAAACTGGGTTATATATGGTAGCAGCTGTGGTATCCTTATAGATCTATTGATGAAATACTATATCAGATAGAAGATGCCTTTAATTGCTTTCATATAGAAACTTTCAAACCTTTTCAATCTGAATTTAAGTTTAAGTATATTCATTATAATGAAGGAGGAGATTTCCGGGATGTTTTTTGTTTTTTACGTAGTTCCCACTTTTGAAAATTAATTTTTAAATAAATAATGCAAAACTAATCCAGCTTAGGGTGTTTTCTTGAATAAGTATACAGACTATTTGTTTAAGTGTAGCCTGTAAATTGTAGTGTTGCCATTTACTGTTACACCCACAGCGTAATAATGCCCCCCGCCCACCGTACCCGAAGTAGGCAAGCTGCCACGCCCCTTAATCTAAGCCACAAAAATCCAAAAAAAGGGGGTGCCACCAAATTGTTGTTCTCGTTGTTGGTGTTGTTGTTGTTGTTTGTGATGTTGGTGATGTTGTTGTCGTGTCCTAAATTTAGCTTTGCAAATATGGAAAGTGGTATGAGAAGGACGAAAACGGATTTGCGAATGCTAACAGGGCACAAAAACAGATGAGAGGGAGAAAGATAGAGAGAGTGAAAGAAAGAAACAGAGAAAGAGAGAGAGAGAGAGAAAGGAATAGCACATGGACGTGGACATGGAGAGGATGTTGTTGCAGTTGCTACCAACTGTTGTCGCTTTTTGCTGCTTGACATTATTGAATCCAATTAACGCCTTCAAAGTGACAGTTCAAATTTACACAAATTGACGGCTGACAGCGGAAAGAAGAAGAACTCTGAAGGGGGACCTAAGGGAAGGAGAAACTGCAAGACAACAACTAGACAGCAACAGCTTGTCCCTTTGGCTAAGATTTCAGGTCTTTGGAGTGAAAATCGACTCCACTCTACTCTTCTTCATCCCCTTTTCTCCTCTAAATACCAATCCCCCCTCTCCCTGGACGCCTCTGTCTGTAATTCAAGCTGAGTCATCAGACGAACGCTTTTGATGCTGGAAATATTCAATAAATACAATAAAAATAATGCTCGTTGCCTTCCCCCTGTTGTTGGTTGCTCCTTCCTACTTTTTCCTTCCTTCCCCCTCTTAACTAACTTTAATGTTACCCCCTCTACGCCTATGGAAATTGAATGTTTGCATATTTGAAGTCAACTCTGGAATGCGCTACAAAGACGGCAAGTGGAGACACAAACAAAAGCAACACGAACAACAAATGAAAGACCTAAAAGAAAGCTGAATAGAAATTAAAGAATAAAACGAAAATTATAAAAATTGGCTATCGATAGATAGTCGACGTGTTAATACCTTTTAAACTATTGCCCTAGTAGATCACATAGTTAAAAGACCCTTTGATAACATTTAAAAACAAATGTAAATGTAGAATCAAGTTATAGATCAAATCATGATCAAAAAGACATTTCGCATAAAAATAGGTCTGGTTTTAATGAAGTTATACAAGTTTGAAGTTCTCAAGAAAAAGTAAAGGTTGGGCCCTTATCCAACTTTCCAAAAATGTTTAAAACAAACTATTTTTAAATGTAGAATCAAATTTTAGATTAAATCATGATCAAAATTACATTCCGCATAAAAATCGGTCTGGTTTTAATGAAGTTATGCAAGTTTGAAGATACAAAATGTGAAACAACGTGTACAGGATATAAAAAGTGCTCATACTCAATGTCAATTCCAGGCTAATGCCGAGCCCACAATTCTAGTAGGAGTAAGTTGAATGGAGGAATGAGCTCTAGGTGCTGAGCTTTGAAAATAGTTAGACGTTTAAAGTTGCGACACGCGCCTGAAGCACGCAGTTGATGTGAAAGAGTTTTATTTTCAGCCAGAGGGCAAACTATACTTGTATGTGTAAGAGAGGGAGAAGGATAAAGAGTGTGGGAGAGAGAGAGAGAGTGAACGTGAAAGCGACTAAGCAAGTGTAAGTGTGTTTGCTGTTGAGCTACTTAGTGAATAGGTGTTAGCAGAGTGTGAAAGTAATGTCAATCAATTGCCAGAGTTTGTCAACGATAACTTAATTCTTAATAGAGATGAGCGCGTTTATCGTGACTGTAGAAATGTTGAATTACATTTGCCATTTACCCGTTCACCAGCACTGCTAATAAAAAGTTTATGCACGGAACTATATTTGCTCAAAAAACTGATTAATATTAATGTTAAAGATACATATGCTCATTGAAAGTCAACTACATAAATTGATGTTAAATTTTTAAGCATCGTTTAGCAACACTTAACGGCGGCTTCATCACGCAAAAAACAGCCATTTACCCGTTTACCAGCACTGCAATTAGAAACCTTGCACACGTAACAATATTTGCCTAAAAAAACTGATTAATATTAATGTTAAAGATATGTTCATTGAATGTCAACCACATAAATTGATATTAAATTTTTAAACATCGTTTACCAACACTTAACGGCAGCTTAATCACGCAAAAAAGGAGCCATTTACCCGTTTACCAACACTGCAATTAGAAACCTTGCACACTTAACAATATTTGCCTAAGAAAACTGATTAATATTAATGTTAAAGACCTGTTCATTGAAAGTCAACCACACAAATTGATGTTAAATTTTTAAGCATCGTTTACCAACACTTAACGGCAGCTTTATCACACAAAAAAGGAGCCTAATTTTTACAATAACTTGAGTTTCTTTTCCCTTTAAGCTTCTGTCTGTTCTTGTGACTTGTGATGAGCTTGTGATCACATTATCAAACCCTTTTGCCGATAATTTGCGGTTACAGGGTATCAAATGCTTATGCAAACAAGCTATGCAGAGTGTGACCAACGTTTTAGTTTGGGATTTTGGGTTTTTTGCGTTGAAGAATATCTGCAAATTGCTGATAGCCTGTAAAAGGTAAACAGGCAACTATCGCAACTATTTTGTAAGCCAAGTTAACTGACAAGTTTGTAAAGTTTTTCAAGAATTTGGATCAACTATGTTGGCTGATAGTATCTGCTGAAAAGCCAAGTATGCTGTTAACTATCCGATGGAAGAATTTCAAGAAATATTCTCACCATTAAACAATTTATTGAATGGATTTTCGTCTTTATATGTCATATATGTACATACATATATCTTCTTTTTTTGTGTGTGTATATTTTTCAGTCAATGCTCTGGTTTGTCGTTGTCGAAAAGTATTTTGATGTCCTCCCTCGAGTCATGCCCCTTCCTCTCTCCTCTCTCCTTTCCCCTCTGTTCTCTGTTCTCTGTCCTCGTGACACAACCACAGCCAGAGGCGCGTGGAAAGCGCTGACATTGACATCGTCGCCTCTTGTCGTTGGTGTTGAGTCCTGATAAGGATGAGATACGAGTATCAATGTCGCTGACATCGGATTCATCTTAATAGGCACTAACTGAGTCAGCTTTCCTTCAAGTTTTTCAAGCTAAGCCAAAACTGCCTCCTTCCACTCTACTTTCGTCTCCTCTCTCTCTCTCTCTCTCTCTTCGTCCCACATTTTCCCTCTTCTACTCTTTCTTCAAAACAATCAACTGTTTAGTCCAGCCCAATCTCTGCAATTAATTCGACTTAAACTTGCCTAATTGCTGCATAAAGCCCAAGGCTCATCAACTCGACTCTTAGGGATGGGACACGTTCCCATGCACGAAAAGGGCACACGCTAGAGATGGGAAAAGCACGCAGTGACTTTATTAAACTGAAGAAACTTAGCTTAACAATGTTGTTCAGTCGTACTTCGCTGTAATGCATATTACTTTTAAAAGTTTTTGGCTTGAAAAATCAGTTTAAATTCAACGTACAGTCAAGCGTCGCTCTAACAAACAATTGTTTTCGGAGTTTTCTTGGTTAACGTTTTAAAAACAATTTCGCTTTTTTTATTGTTAAATTATACCACTAAATTTGGCTTAAAGCTCAAATATTTTATTGTTGACTTTTCTCTGCCTCTAGTTTTTACTTTCAGTTCTTTTTATAGCTGTGTTGAATAGTTGCATGAGTTCATCATTACATATATCGTCCTATCTCTGTCTCACTCTATTTCTATTTTTCTATCGCTTTTTATAATTCGCTATATCATAATTTGACTGTATGACGTTTCAAGTTCCTTGTTCTGAGGTGTTTTTTACCCAGTTTCTATTAATATTATTAAATTAAATTATTAAATTTGAATTAAATTAGTCAAATTAGAATTGCATAGCAATAATAATATAAATAAATATTGAAGTACAGTCAAGCCGCAAGAATGGATAAAACGAAATAAATAAAATATAGTTATTGAATATTAAGAGAAATTTTAGTAATAAAAAACCGATTACATAAAAAAATTAAAAATATATATATTTTTTTTATCACATCCAAGTTGCTCTTAGCGAGTTCAGACTGTACTAACACTTCAGTATTGAGTTAACCCCGCGATAAAAAAGAAAATACGACTCGCGTTTAGTCAAAGTCAAAGGATCCCCCAGCACCTACTCTCAACTTCTTATCCACTTCTTCACCTCTCTTTCTCTACCTCCTCTCCCATCTTCTCTCTACTTAGTGTGAAGTGAACTTTGCAGTGTGACAATACGAAGAACTGCAGAAAAGAAGACAACACTTATCGAAGGGTAATCATTGAGGAAGAAGAACTCAAAACAGAGATGGGGAGTAGGGCATAGTGGATAGGGAAGTGTTAGGGTAGGGGTTCGGAGGGGGTGGAATTGGCAATCGGAGCTATTGTGGATAATGAGCCAACGGATGGCATCATGCAAATTAGCCCCTAATTGGAGCTGGCACGCGACCTCTCCTCTGGCTCTGGCTCTGACTCTGACTCTGAGTTAAGCCCAGTTGATTTGATTATTGGCAGGCGAATTGTGAGGAAGAATTAAGAGAAAGGGAACGGAAAGGGGAAAGAGAGAGAGAGAGAGAGAGAGAGAGAGAGAGAGAGAGAAAGCAGAGGGTAGAGGGTAGAGGAACTGACACCCATTTGATGGCTAACATTGATGTAAGGAGCGTGCTAATCAGTCAGGCGTCTACCAAATTCTAATTAACTGACCAAATTATCGCATTGCCCATTTTCCAGCTAAAGATAATAAAGTCTTTATTGTCACCGACTTTAGCTTAAGGCATTATTAATGACAAGCTGACAGCTCGACAGACTGACTGACTGACAACTGCTACGATCTTCAAGTTATGAGTTATAAGTTATAAGCTAAAGGTTTAACAACTTGACGTTGATCCCAAAGCGAGCTCGTAATTGAGTAAAGTTTGACTGCCGTTAAAAAAATAACAACAACAAAACAAAACCGAAAACTTGAAACAACTTTTCAGCTATTTAATTGGGATTCCCCAATTGATGTCTTTATTTGTAAACCTTTTTATAATTATCTCCAGCAACTTCAAATCAATTGTCGGCGTTTCTTACAACAAGCAACTGATATTTTAAAGTAAAAAATTGTTGCCAGGTTTAATTAAATATAAAATTTATTTAATTAAATTTCATTCCGTGATTGAATAAAAATACATGAAATACAAATAAAAAGAATTTATTTATTGTATAAATTATTTAATTGGTGTAAACTTCTAGCGGCCGATTTTTGTGACGCCCAAAAATATGTGCGGAGAATTCAATATTTTACAATTTAGGTTTTTCAAAAATATTTGAAGCACAGCTGATAAATAGAACTGACTTTTCCTTTTTCAGTATAAAATGTGAATCTGTTTATATTTGTCAAATCAACTAAGAGCGTATTGATAAACTTCAACTTTTGGCCCTTTAATATGTTTTTTAAAATGTTAAAAAATTGGATAAGCTTGTTTAATAAAGATGAAGAAGCTATCTTTGACGAGCCAAACATTTTACATATATCCTTGCAGAGAGCAGCATTCAAATTTCAACATCTGACAAGTTTATGATATACTTTATCCAAATTTGTCAGATTTTTCAACATAGTTAATATGTATGTTCCGAATAAGTGTCATTTTGTAACTTTTAAGTTAAAATTGAAATTTAATTATTGTTGTGCACTTTCTAAATATAAAATTAAAAATAAGTGTTATTTTGTTACTTTCAAATAAATTGAATTGAGAAATAATTTGTGCAACATAAATTTTGTTTTAAAGTTTGATTTAATGCTTTTCAAACATTTTACTGAACAAAATAAAAAACAAAGGAATCGGTTTTTGGTTGCACAAAAAATAATAAAAATGAAGCTTCTTTAAAAAAAAAGAAGTAGACAACAAAATTGCCTATTGATGTGAACATTCAATTAAGATGTGAATACACTCATTATTTATGAGCAATAGGAATCACTCACCCGTTGGATATAGGATGATGGTGGGACGATTCTTGTTGCCAGCGGCAATAAACGTGGCCATAGTCTGTGTTGGAAATGTGGTTGCCACACCACTTGTTGTGGGCAGGTGGGGCAATTGGGGCAGGTGGGTGATGGCATTGCCTAAAACATTGCTGGCTGCCGTTGTTGAGGATTCAATGAAACCACTGAGATTACCAGATGATGGTAGACTGCTAAATGCATTGTATAAATTCTCTCCCTCAATGCTGATGTTGCTCGTTGTTGTGTTCATGCTGCTGGTTGTGTTCATGTTGGTGCTAATGGTGGTGCTAATGTTGCTGCTGTTGCTAATGTTACTGTTGCCGCTGCTGCTGCTGTTGTTGCCAATTGTTGGCTTAATGCGTTGACCATTGCTCACATTGACACCATGCAACAAAAGTGTCGGCAATGTTCCTATACCAATTCCAATTCCATTTTGTCCACCCATTGTTGCCAGCGTGCGGTTGAGCAATGATTTCATATTCCCAGTGGTTGCATGCAGCAATTTGGACGTTAGATTTGTGACCGGTTGGGGATTTCCTTCACCTTCACTTTCCTCTCCAATTCCCTCCTCGTCGCTTTCTCCTCCTGTTGTCAGATTATTAATGATTGTTGCTGTTGTTGCGGTCATATTGTTTAATAATTTCGCAGCATAATCGTAAATTTCAATCAGCATTTCGAGTCACAGCAACTATTCAGGCTTCTTTTCCAGCTCCTTTTGCTGCTGCTCTCCTTCGCTTCCCTTTTCTGCTCCTCTCACTGCCTTTTCTCCTTCTCTTGTTCGGCGGCTTTTTCAGCTGTCTGCAAAAGAAGCGAATCGAATTTTTGGGACGCATTTCATGATGGCTGCTAATTGCTTTAATGAATCATTTGGTCTCCCCTCTTCGCTCTCCACTCTCCCCTCTCACTACACCCATCTCGAATTGGGGATTATCCAACATTCCGCTTGAGCGGAGACAAGCGTCTAATATAACACGGACGATTAACCATCTATAGATCCGGCTTAATCTAGTTCCCACACTCTGCAACTGCACAAAGAGTAAATAAACTGCTATTTTAATATGTTATAAAGTGCTGGGACCTTGTACTCATAGGAAATGCTATATGTCGGAGGGACCTAACCTTGTAATCATTTCCCATGTACATGTTAAAGTTAACAGCTGGTCTAACATGTGGTTTGTCGACAAACAAAAAGTGACTATCAAGTTGTTGTTTTATCTCCCTTTACACTAACATGTTACTCTTAATAAGTGCATGTTAAAGTTAACAGCTAGTTTAACATATGGTACAGTGTTTCCAGTGTTTGTAATCGCTCAAAAGCTGTCTTTCAAGTAAATATTTCTTAAAGCTTGCGGCAGCTTTAATAATTGATTGATGCTTTCTCAAGTGAACATTAAAATTCACAATTGCTTTAACATATGCTCGTCTACTTAAACCGCTGCCAACTTGTGGCGTTGCCATATCTACACATAAATGTATTTCCGTCTTTTGTAATAAGATTGCAGACACTTTTTTGTAGCAGTGTATAAACCATTGCAATGAAGCTTTAACAACTGATTGAGTTGCGGAATTGGAATTGTCCGCCCACACAAACAAAAAAAGAAAGAAAAACTATGCAAACTGAACCCAAAATATACACCTCACTCTCAGTATCTATTGCTACTCCAATTCCAATACCAATCTCCAATTTCGGCTCCTCTCCCCCCGCCACAATTGAGTGGCCAATGAAGCGAGCAATCGAAAGAGCTGCCGGCAAGCGGCAAGTGGCAAGTGGCACTTGAGCCTTCAAGTTGTTGCTGAAACTGGAGGACACTTTGGCGACGCAAACAGGACCATAAAAAATATGTTAACTATTGTGTTGGCCATGGTCAAAAAGGAAACAGACAAAGCAGGGAGTGGGAAATAAAGAAACGGACACGTGTGTGTGGAGGAGAAAAGCAACTAGCTTCATTACCAGCAATCGAATTGAATTCAATCCAAATGGTCGAAAAACGAATACGAAATGGTAATGGAAATCCGTAGAATGAAAGAAAAAACTACAACCAATACTGACGTCTCCCCTCATCCCCCCACCCCTCCACACACACACACATATATTTCCTGCCACACTTCCTGTGGCGCCTCCCCTTGAAGCGCCACGCCGCGGGACACAATTAAATGGACGGGCACGAAGCTGTTTTCTAATGTTGCTCTCTGATATGGACAACTCTGACTGAATGATGCGAATTATGGGGAAATGAATGGTAGGGGGAGGGGCAGTCACAGTGGCTAGTAGAGCGGTGAGTGGAGAGGGGGGAGAGAGTGGCTATATAAAACCGGAAGCACGCGCCGTTCTCAACGTACCGTGTGTATATCGTCTCCACAATGTGTACTTCTCACATGTGCCACATTATTTAGCACTTTTATTGTAGTAATTTTCAGCAACAACAAGAACAACAACAAAAAATACACTCACTCAAACACACACACCACTCACGTTTATAAAAATTCAAATTCAACCGCTTTAAAGGGATCTTTGTTTGGGGAAACCGTTAGATGTTTGTGTGTCTCATTTGTGTTTGAATTCTTGAATTTATTTACGTCTTTGTGCGCGCGCTTTCAACATTTGCTGCGTTTTTTTGTTGCATGCAACGTTGCCCTTACTTCTCGACAACTTGCCACGTACGTTCACCGTCGCTTTGTGGAACGTCGCAACGCTTTCATCGCGCTTTTATAGCCGGCTCCTTGCTTAAGGGAACTTTCCCAACTAATTTCCCTTAAGCGAAAATTGCCCAGTTGCCATTGGAAAGCGGCAAATTTGCGCTCAGTTTTGGGGTAATTTACTCTTTTATACTGGAAGTTGCCATCCTAAGGGGGAAGGAAGAGAGGTGGAGGTGGTTGGTTGATGAGTTGTTGGGGCGGGTGTTAAATACCACATAAATATAAACTTAAATAGCATATTTAATAGATAAAACTGGATGAGCTCTCAATAATCGCCATTTAGGCTCATTTATTATTGTTCAATTTTGCTTAAAACATATTTTGAGAGCTTTCACTATGATATGATTTCATTATGATTTCTACAAGAAATTTGTGAACTTTATTTGAATAAATAAAGCTATAATTTCGATACTTATTATATCTTAAATAAAACTTAACCAGAATTTACAACTTTATATGAATGAATATTTAATTTAATTTAAAATATTCATTTAGGCACATTTTTTCAATATTCATATAAGCTTTATTTGATACTTGGATATCTTTAAATTTGACATTAGTTTCTATACAATTTAGACATTGAAAGAATGGGCCTAAATGAATATTATAAATTGTTTAACTAAATATGTGCACATGGTAAGTAAATTAATTAAATCAACTGTCATTATAAAGCTAAAAAAAAAACAATTAATAAATAGACAAAAATAAATAAAAGAGATTTATCTCTTTCCCCACCGACTGATCATTGTGGAGCCAAAATGGTAGGAGCTGTGAGGCTGAAATTCTTACACAGCATATAAAATTGTATTCAAAAACATTAAACTATCTTAACCTTATACTAACTAGATGGTCTTTATAAACAGAATAAACATATAGTATATGTATCATTAATATTTTCTATAGATTTCAGCATACACCATTTCTTTGTTTCTTCCCAGAGTATAAACTATTTAAGTGCCTTGTATTTGTTCGGTTTGTACGTACATAAATCTTGAAACATATTTGTGTTGAGTTGTAATTATTTTTCTTTTGATATTGGATTGATTAGGTCAAGGCTGTGCATGTATTCACTCAACGGTTGGTTTATTTCAAACATTTTTAGCGGAACATTGAGGAAAAACATAGGAAAAATTCAAATACGTGCCACTTGATGAATATTCCTTGTGACGGTTGATTGAATTCAATTCCATCAAATTTTCAGCTGCTTCACATGGAGGCCACTTCATTCAGGTACCTTCTCTCTTCATCTACTATTACTCTCTCTCTCTCTCTCTTTCTCTCTTTCACCCTCTTTCTTCTCCCTTTATGTCTGTTTCTATCTAAAGTGATTAAAGGATTGAATTTAATGAGCCTGATGGGCAAATAGCACAATGTACATGACCTGCTTCAGGTCTGTGAGGTCAAGGGGCACTCAGTAAAGGCATATTAGCTCAATGTATCAATATAGCATACGATGAATTACATTAGACAGTTGTTAGTTTAAATAATTGAAATATTTTTTATTGCTTTCATGGATAATTTCTATGATAGCTATACTATATATTGTATTCCTTATAGTTGTGTATATTGTAGGTTGATAATAACACTCACCACAAGCTCATATAAATTTGTAAACGAAGAAGTAATGCATATGTAACACTACCTCATAAGAATTTGGATATAAACAGGTAATGTTGTTAGGTGTACCATAACTCTCCATTGATCCGCTGATCAGACTGATTTAAAAAAAAAAACAAGTGTAAAAAGATTAAAGTAGGCTCTGAATAAAATATAAATCAAGCAGGCACTGGAAACATACTGTATGGAAAATCAGTCTGCCGAACAATTTTGTTGAATCAACATCAAAAGCTAAAATTTTAAACATTTTAAACATTTTAAAAAAGTGCAAATTTTACATATTTTTAAATATCCGTATTAAAAAGGAATAACAACTTTGGGTGAGTATTACCAAAGACAATAATAGTGATTGGCAAGAAGTTCGTAGTAGTTAGGAAATGGCTTGAAGATAATTATACTGAAAGTTTTATTGAAAGTGGACTGTCTTAGTCAGTATACGGTTTAAGTTATCAATTTATACTTGGTACAATCTTAAGAATAGAAGATTCGTAGTTAGGATATGTTTCTTATAATAGTTCATTAAGATTTCTTTTTCTACAAATCGGCCATGCCTTTGGGATGGTAAGCCGGCTTCTCAGCGACGCTTGGGGCAACACCGCCTTCAAAGTGCTAAGGAGATTAGCGAGGTTGTATTTTTTGCATGATTTGCCGCTTTCATATGATATAGTCATCCATAGATCAGACTGTTTTTTGTACATTAAAAAAAAAAAAACAAGTGTAAATAGATTAAAGTAGGCTCTGAATAAAATATAAATCAAGCAGGCACTGAAAATATACTGTATGGAAAATCAGTCTGTCGAACAATTTTGTTGAATCAACATCAAAAGCTAAAATTTTAAACATTTTAAACATTTTAAAAAAGTGCAAATTTTACATATTTTTAAATATCCGTATTGAAAAGGAATAACAACTTTGGGTGAGTATTACCAAAGACAATAATAGTAATTGGTAGTTTTACTTGGTACAGTCTTAAGAATAACTAGAAGATTCACAGTCAGGATATGTTTCTTTAACATACATATAGCATACATATCTTTAACATACATACTTTCGACAGTCTTAAAGTCTACAAGTAGCCCAAACCGAGTCAGAAAGGGCATATTCAAAGTCAGATTACGGTTCTTTCATTATGCACTTGGGAAATTTAACAATTTCTATAGACATGTTTGATTTATATCGCATTTTTAGCCTATATGTACATATGAGACGCAGTGCACTTCACGAAATGAAACATTCATAGTCGGCAAATAGTTTAAACTTTCAGTGGTTTGGGGTTAACCGAAGGGTCAAAAAGGCAGCCAGCAGAGAATGTGGGTCAAAAAATGGTAATTGAATTTTTGTCATGAATGCAATCAATTAAAATTTATAAATGCAAAACACAACTAAAAGCCAAATGCAAACAAATAGACTATAGACAATAACTGCCCTATGGGCAGGTGATACAATCCAAAACTGAATCCATACTTGGTTGGTATAGGGTAGTACAACATATAGGGTAGATGTGGGGAGGGTTAGGGGGCAAGGATCCGTGTGGAGCTGGCTGGCTTTACAATTTAATTGCATTTGTTTATGTGCTGCAGAAAAGCTTTTAGCAGAAGCCCCACGCACAATTTGGTCGGTCAACCGTATAAAGTTGTTTAGAAATCGCATTTGGGGTCCTCACAACCCAAATAGTCCGATTGAATGTTTTGCATGTTTATTTTTCTTATTGGCTATGTGTGTTAATGTGTGTACGTGTATGCAAATAAACATTTGTTTATTTTTGTGCAATTTATTTGCTTTACGATTAAACTGACATAGACACTCGCAATGGTCATTGTTTAACATAGATATACAAATTACACACCTGTGTGCTACCTGGGGAAATACGAGGAAAGTAGAATAGCAGAAACCGTGGAAAAATGGAAAAGATATATAAAGCGCAGAGCGCAAAACTTTAATGGAAAATTAACTTAATTTTTATTTAAAACTAAGAATAATTTGGCTAAAAATTAACTTGATACTCGCCTCGTAGATAAACAATCCACTTATTTCCCACCAAACTTTAAGATAGATTTCAGAGAAGATTTTAAAAGGATTAGGAATCGTATTTTATAATTATAAATATGTATGTCTTAATCATCATCATGATGCATCATCTAACATACATATTCATCGATTTTTGTATGCTACTATGTCAAGTAAAAGTAAATAATATAAAATAATACCAACAAGTTTCCCTACTCTCTAATTTTATTAGATACATATATGACGAAAAGATTGAAATAGTTGTATTACATTTTCGACTTGTTTTATATGCTTAACTTTTCCAATATTCTTTTCAATGGTTACTTAATGTATAATTGATTTTTTCCTATTTGTTTTACAGGCATTTACACAAGCAAAATTAATTAATTCAATGCATTGACAAGCGTAAATGAAAATTTATATCAAAGAATATATAAATTTTGTTGTACATATTATTTTATTGTATTTGCTAACGATTCGATTGCTTGATTTCAGGTGTGTTCAATTTACAGCTGCTTTATATTCCTAAAAGTAAATGTTTTACAAAATCTTTCTTTCAGGAAAAAAATAAATTATAATGTCAGGAGAAGGTGAGATGGTTTCATATTGTGTACGTAATGTGACCATGACAAGCAAATCGAAGATATATTCTCGCCAAAATATTCTTGGTTGGATCAATAAATCATTGAGCTGCTGTGTTTTAAGGATTGACGATCTGTGCACAGGGGCAGCATATTGCCAATTGATGAATATTCTATTTCCGGGCTCGATTCGGATGCACAAAGTAAAATTTGTGTGCAATCAACCAACTGAGTACATTGCAAATTTTCGGATACTACAAGCAGCCTTTAACATGCTTCAAGTTAAGAAAGACTTTGTTGTAGAGATGATTATCAAAGGACGATCAAAGGACAACCTTGAATTCGCACAATGGTTTCGCCTGTTCTGCGATGTCAATTCATTTAAAGTACCCCATGGTTATAATCCGATAGCAGCTCGATCCGGCTTGCCCATTTGCATTGGTGCATCCCCTTTCAAAAAAATGACAAAAAATTTCGAAATATCAAAAACCGAGGAAATCAACAATTTCGACAATATTTAGATTAAATACAACTTTAAAATCACCATGAATTCGAATAGACTTTCTTCTATACTTACTAAACACTATAGTTTCGACATTAAGGATTAATTGAAGTCATTTTGACAAAAATTCCCTACTAAATCTCGGCGAATTTAACAAACAGCGAAAACAATTTGTTGGCTCTCGTGTATTTGCTATTATGGTGTTGCAAGAATATTTTATTGCATAAATTGCATATGAGACGTCCTTTCAGGATATTATTATAGCTCGGCGAATTTAACAAAAAAAGGGAATAATACAGGCCTTAACGGAACTGAAAACAAATTGTTGTGGCTTGTGTATTTGCTATTATGGCGTTTCAGGGATATTTTATGGTAGAAGTTGCATGAGACTTCGTTTCGGGATATTATTATAGCATATAAATAGAAACAAGTTTTTGGGGTTTGTGTATTTGCTATTATGTCGTTTCAGGGATATTTTATGGTAGAAGTTGCATGAGACTTCGTTTCGGGATATTATTATAGCTTATAAATAGAAACAAGTGTTGGGGCTTGTGTATTTGCTATTATGGCGTTGCAGGAATATTTTATTGTATAAATTGCATATGAGACATTGTTTCGGGATATTATTATAGCTCGGCGAATTAAACAAAAATAGGGAATATTACAGGCTTTAACGACCGAAAACAAAATGTTGGGGCTCGTGCTTTTGCTATCTTGGCGTTTCAGGGATATTTTATGATATAATTTTCCTTTAATATGCGGGATATCTATATATAACATTTTCAAAAAAAGGCAGAATTCCCGCAGCTCGCTGTTTTCGTAACTTTCCCGCAATTGGACTTTGAAAAAACCCGGATTTGAGGGGAAAAAGCTAAATTGGCAACATTGGGTCAAAACCACACCGAACTCTCGTAATTTAGAAAGTAAATTTTGAATGACGAAAAGCAATAATTCAAATAAAATAATTCAAAAGCTGTGAACCATGCCTTTAATCATTCCTTGAATTAGTTTTTAAATTGTTTATTCAGCTTATTCATTCCACATAGATAGCCTTTAAGTTTGAT
The DNA here is from genome assembly GCA_035044365.1 of Drosophila neotestacea. NCBI lineage: Eukaryota > Metazoa > Arthropoda > Insecta > Diptera > Drosophilidae > Drosophila > Drosophila neotestacea. The sequence continues at coordinate 370,430 of JAWNMD010000337.1, forward strand.
AAATGGAGCAAGAATCGAAAAGGTTTTTAGCATTGATCCATTTTCGAATCTGTAGTTTAACGTTATTAACAACATATTACATTTTTTATATACAAATATTAGTGAATATAGACGTTTAGACTTGTTTGCAATTCTTGAGTAGAATTTTAGCATACTCAGAGATATGGAGGACGCCGTGTTTAAGGGATACCACATGAAGATTTCTACCATTGCAGTAATCCGTATTGATATGCGGATTGTGGAGCTCGGTAATCAACGTGGAGCAGGCCGTCGAGGAGTCGCCAGTAGATTTCAACATTTTCTGTAAGAAAACATTTGAATTGAGGATTGCAATTAAACTCAAAAAGGAAGCTATTTACCATCCAGAACTCATTGCCTGGTAGAGCATTGCCATCCCAAGCATAGGAGACCACAAGTATCATATAGGCACGCTCCAGTTTGGAGAGTTTCTCGGCAGGATTACGTTTCGATATATGGATACGAATACCGCCCTGAGTGCTTAGCTGATCAGGGCTCATGATGATAGCGCCATTATAAAGGCCACCGCAACGATTTAGCTTGAACCAGGAGAAGTGAACAGCGCCAATGTACGTCAATTGCTTCTTAAGTACACGCAAACGCTCCTCAAAGGTCTCGAGAAAGATTTGTTCCTGTTGGGGGGCAACCTTCCAAACACCCAATCCAAAGCCAACAACATGAATGTAGGCAACTTTTCCAGCATTCTGGCCACGCGCCTGAGCCTCAAGGAGCAGCATATCAATGCTGATGGCATAGCGACGTTTCATAACGAGATTATCAAAGACATCCTGTTTGTTGCCCGAGACACCAAAACGTTTGTTATCAATGGTCGCCGTGCCATGTAAATGATCCCGCGTCTCATAGAAACTCTGCCAAATCCTCCGATAATCCTCAGAGCGTGTATTCGCTGGTTCATCTAGATTCTGTCCATACCCATTCTCCTTGGTGTTCTGTGTGCGTGCAATGACAATGTCCTGGAATTCCATAAGATTGCGTCGCGAAAGTCGAGCACCAATTAATCCAATGATGACACCATCCTTTTCCAAGCTATTGCGATCGTGTGTTATCCTACCACAATTTGTTCGCTCTCCCTCATTGATGAACTCCGTGTGGGAGCTAACGGAGAGCAGTGCCGATAGCTTGACTTCATCATAGCTAAGCACATGTTCCAGTTTCAATGGCGCCTGCTCCTTACTGCTCCCAATGGGCTCAAAGCCGCTGGCTCCACGCTCCCCAGTCAAAAGCAAATACTTGTCGTTCCGGGCAAAGAAACTGGCACAACGCTTGGCCAACAGACGCTGCACAAAGTCACAGAGCGACAGTTGACGGTACACAGGTAACTCTACCTCATTACCTGTGGGATAAATTTACAACAGTGTTGCCAGAAGGACATAATTAAAAACAGGACACATTTAAAAATTGTATTAAAAAGTAGTATAAAGAAAAAACATATATGCTAAATTAACCGAAGCCCATCACAAAAAAAAGAGAAACAAAGAAAGATTTCGTAAATTGAATTACAATTACAATTATTTGAAAAAGAAAGTTATTAATGTTGTTTCTATAAATGTGAAAAACATAATAACTTACAAGTAAGTAAAAAATACAGATTTAAATATGTATATAAAAATATGTAAATATCTAAGCCTATTGCACTACCAAGCCGAAGGCCTTTGCAGCCAGCGGTTTAAAATAAGTTAGTATTAATTTTAATTATAACTATCTATAATAAATAAATAAATAGATCGGTAATACGTATACGTGATAAAAGAAATGAACAGTTGTGAAATTGTGCTTCAATTTTTCAACGGATAAAAGTATCGCACAACAATCTTGCACAAACATATCGATATAGATATTATCGTTATAACAAACCAACATTTATCGATATATAAGTATTTAGATTAACAGCCTGAATAGTGCAGCATTTGGCCAAAAATACAGTATTACTTAAAAAGTTAATTGATAATGCCAATCCACTTACCCCACTCGCCCTTGTGCTCCAGGAACTGCAGATAAAGTGCAAGAGTTCGTTCATGTATAAATGGATAAACAGATGCTATTTGTTGTCCAATGATTTCATGACGCGACGCCGGTTGACTCAAAACACGACAGCTCTCCACGCCAAACTGTGCAGGATAAGGATTAGAAACTTTGCCAGAACTTGGAAATGAAATGACGCACCTGCAATGGAAACTCTGTGGATTTCGCCATAAAAGCAGACACATCAATAGTTGCCTTGGCATCGGGTTTCTTTACGGATTCACATTGTTGCAGCAATCGTTGGCCAAATTTGCTAATTGGTTGCAATTCTCCATCGATTGAGGGCCAAATTGCATCCACTTCATCGCCAAATGTTGTCATGGTTTTTATTTTTTTAGATGGTGTTCTTTCCATGTTCTGCACTGTGCAATATCACAATTGTATTTAAGTTGTCTTCCATTGGCGTGCGGCATTGCTACTTATTTACATTATACCCTGCTTGTAAATAACTAATGGGGGTATATTGTCACATGAACCTTTTGATTTTATCAACATTTTTTTTAGAAACATTCTAAATATACAAAACGTGGTATAGTTTTGATAACACTTTCGCAAATATCGATAAGCGATTGGCAACATTTTATTGACCATTTTATACATGCACCTTGGACCGTAGATGATGATTTTCTAAAATTAAATATCAATCATTTGAGTTGTTTCTCTGGGTTCCTTTTATAAGGACATGCAGCAATATTGAGTAAAAGTCCTACACAAAGGTCATAAAATAAAAGTGAGTTTTATTTTGAGCAAAAGAATGCAAATTATAATTAATGATTATGTTTGAGTTTATATAATGATATTCGTGTCTGTAATTTCTTAAAAAATTCCTTAAAATTAATTATCTTTATTGGGGAATGTCCCTGAAAATCATTATACAATCATAACTATGTCATTTTTATAAACATAATAAGATAATGATTACGTTCTCTGATATGCACATCATTATATAATAGTAATTACTACGGTATTAGTTGGTCGACTATCATGTCGTAAATAGAGTAATGTACATATGCATATACCGGTTTTAATAATCATTTAGTATTGCCCGGACTGATGAAATATTGATTGCTGGATAAATTGCTAAGGCTGGTGAAATATTAAACACTTGACCGGACCGTTATGTGTACTAAAATAAAAAGCCATACATTTACATACATACATACATAAATAAAAAGTATTTCTGATTATAACATACAGTATTTTACTAAAGTAAATGATATTTATTTAAGAAGTACAATTAAATTAATTTAATTAAACTAAATTAGTTGACATTACAAATTAATATAAACTAATTAATTTAAACTATTTTTTTTTTAACGCTAATAATTTCAAATTGCCTGCACGCCTTTTCTAACACTAATTGCTTACAATTTTATCTAACACTTAACAGCACTGCTTTGCTTTGTTTGTAATCTGCGATGAATTTTGTTTCTTTGCAAATAAAACAGAAATCGGTTGTCGTTAATGCTTGGCTTATCTCGCAATATAAGAAAGACTGGTGATTTATTCAGAAACTGCAATTGCTGTGAAATGAGCGATATTTGCTGTGGTCTTGGACAATTCTGGCCAAATCCAGTTGCCGGCAAACTGCCCGCTTTAAGTGATTTTGCAAATAAACAATTGGAAAAGTGCAAGGAACTGGTTAAACCATGCCCCAAGGGAAGTGATGTGGATTTGAACCAGTTCATGGAAATATCCGAAAAGTTCCCCATTAAGGTACGTACTAGAAATGCAATAACAACTGAGATGACATTGGAATCTATTGTATCCTGCAGTTTCCCAAGGACACCTGTCGGGTTAAGTCTCAGCCCCAGGAACGCCATCAACTGATACTTGACCAGATTGCATCCGCCTATCCGATTATTCACGAGTTAACATTGATTCTCTACTTAAACTTTCTGGAGCACAAGCAAAAGTTCGGTTAGTAAATGAATCCTAAAGTTCCAGAGAGCATTCCAATCTTATATGTTAATTTATTCCTAGAGGTAGATCTAAAAAAGGCAGCATAAAAATTTGAAAATGAACTTTAACAAGAATTTTACTATAGTACAATTCTATATTTATAAGTTAGTTATAAGTTTAGATTTTATAGATGTAGTTTTCATTTATTTTGGTATATTAAATTATTAAGGGACTAAGGAATTTTCTTTTTGATCAATGTATTCTATATCTAAGTAGGACAAATTAAGTAGATGACTTTGAGAACTCTAGTTTGTCCTAAGTTTGTCCATTGTTTAAGTGAAAGGTTTAAAATCCTATCCATAAGATCGCTTTCACATACCTCTTGTTTTTGTTTTGTAAACAGGTAATGCCAAGGAACTGAGTGTCTATAAAAACCTGACGCTAACTGATTTCGTACAACGTTTGCTGGACAAGAGATGTGTGTATTTCTTTGGTGGCTCCGACTCTTACAGGCTTATGGATGGTTCAAGAGGACACGGTGGCTTCGAGCAGATTGGTAGCGATGAGGAGCAGTCACCACTTTTACTACAGAATGTGCTGAGCTATGATGAAATCAAGCTGTCGGCCTTGCTCTATGTCTCCACGCACTCGGAATTTATCAATAATGGATCAAGGTCCAATGCGGGTATTGTGGAGCTGAATAAGTCCAACATCGAGACAGAGGGTGTCATTATGGGTCTTATTGGAGCTCGCTTCGAGCGGGAAAATGTCATGGAGTGCGAGAATATATTGATAACAAAACAACAGAATACTCCTGGTCATGGTTATGGATCGAATAACTCCTCTTCTATTGGGAGTCGTGTACAAGATTATCGTCGCATTTGGCGAGAGTTCTACCAGGAGCCCAAGGATTTTTGCTATGCCGACGCCAAGGAGGATAACAAGCGATTCATCAAGCTGCCCCTTGACAATGGACTGTTTGATAATGTTGTGATGAGCAAACGTTATGCCATCAGCTTTGATACGCTATTGTTGGAGGCGGAGGCACGTGCTGCAGCTGCAGGAAAGCCAGCATATATACATGTGGTAGGGATTGGTCTGGGTGTCTGGAAGGTCACCGACCAGCAGCAAGAAATATTCTTTGAATCGTTTGAACAACGTTTGCGTGCACTCAGTGGGAATCTGTTGCACATTGGCGTTGTGCACTTCTCTTGGTTCCATTTGGACAAATGGTGTGGCATGTATGATGGTGCCATTATAAAGGAGGCAAAGCACCCTCAAGGTGGGATTAGAGTGAACATCTCTGTACGTAATCCAGCTGATAAGTTGACCGAGAATATGCTGCCGTTTGTCACTTATGCCTGGGATGGAAATGCTTTGCCAGGCAACGAATTCTGGGCGGTGAGTTCAATATCTCTCTGGTCTAATTGACATTTTCAATGTCAATAATTTCTCGTTTTTACTTTTAGAATATGTTGGTAGGTTCTGGAGATCCAGCTGCTGCTTGCTCCACATTGATTACAGAGCTTCAAAATTCACATATTAACAAGGATTACATGAGTGGCAACAATCTTCACATTGCTTCAATGCAACACGGTGTACTCCACATTGCTGACTACGCAAAGACTCTTCTAACTAGGACTGAGACCTAAAAGAAATGCCAAGACTTATTACTTATATACTCTATAACATATGCTCAAATATTGTATACTATTATAATATAAAATATTTTATATACTTGTCCTTCTTCTATTTGTGCTTTTAACGCTTAAAGCGTAGACTCCAAATGTCTAAATGCGATACTATATAAGTATGTATTCAAATTAATGATATCTTGATGTGATAACGTTTATCTTTGTAATCATTTTTCGTCGCGTAATACAACTATTTAAACTTATTGAGCTTTATAAATGGAAATTAAAAAGGTGATTCATTTCCTATTTAAAGAATACAGATAGGATCTCTATAAATCTGATTCGTTGTTAACAGAGTAAGCAAAAGAAAGGTAAACAGAAGAAATGTCTAGTTTGTTGTTATAAAAATTTTTAGTTAATTACTTATAATCCATTAAGTAATTTTGTGGTGATAAACGAGCCACACTTTCTGATTATCAGAACATATCACAATAATAGATATCGTCTAATAAAACTCTATATCCTTTATGCAATAATTTATGGTTACAGAGGCAGTGAAAGGTTTAAGAGAAGAAAAAGCAACTGTTTTCTTTTATGTTACAAAAAAAGTATTTAATTTATTTGTTTAAAATTAGGCTGAGACTGCAACAAAAAGGATGTTGCACAAGGATTACACAACGCGCTTGACCTCAAAGAAACGCTTGAGGTAATACACCTGTCCGACGGTCATCAGAACCAGGACAAGAGCCTCAAATGTGGACCACAAGACGACACGGGAGTTTGTGCTCTCGTTAACCGAACGATGAATTTTGTCTCGCACCTGCAACAATGGAAATTTTGATTAATATGAACTGTAGTTAACTAAAAAGATGCATGCCACATACATGCATGTATTCCTGCTCGTGCTTGACGCTGGTCAAGGTGCCGGAGAGCTCACGTATCATATCCTCAAGCTTGGTATGTCCGACCTCTTCCTGGCCAGGTGCACCTGGTGCACGTTGTGGCGCCTCGCCCAATTCGATGGAGAACATGATCACCTTGGGTGTCATGCTGCTGCGCTCATTGTTGAAGCATACGGTGTAGACTCCCTTCGATGGTGCCACAAATGTATACTTTCCCGATGATTCCTTTTCGCTCTCGTGCATGACATGCTGATCAGGGCCAGTGATTTTAATGTCCACATCGTAGAATCCACCATCAATTACCTCAAATGTTACACCTGTAAAGTTCAAAGAGTATTAATAAAGGTATTTGGTGTTCACAATGCGCCACAGATCTTGACCCAGAGCATAAGGCTAGGTACACATTGCTTCATAGAGCTGGACACAGAGTGTAAGGAAATCTGAGCTCTTCTTGAGGAAGCTCTGTGGCGCACTGTGAACTTGGGCATTACACTCACCGAATTTTGTGCCACCTTCGACGTTCTCAAAGAAACATTCCTCGTTGTGTGCATCGACATTTACAATAAACGCCTGGGCCGCTGTTGACAGCATAATTAGACCACATAGTGTTAGCAGAAGTTTTGCTATTGTTGTTTCCATAGCTATGAGCTAATTTTACTTATTTCGCGTCGAAAATTGTAGTAAATTTTCTAAAAAGCGGCAGCCACGTAGTTGTACTTGTGTCGATTGGCAAATACGATTGACACTTGCGATTGTTGTGTTATCGAAGTGTCAGCAGTTGTCACTAAATAAATACTAGTATTTTTTTAACCGGTACGGTCATACTAATTCCGCCTGTTTCTTGACAGCATTAAAAATGTATACTGAACACGCAAGTAATGTACATTGTATTTATATTTATTCATATGTTTTGCTTATCAGTCGCAATAAATAATAGTAAAATAGTTAAGGACTCTGTATTTAGTATTATAACATTATGTGTTTCTTGAGTTGATGCTAATTTATTTGCCAATTTCTAAAATGATTAAATATTTACATTTTATAACTATGAATTGTAATTTTTAAATATGTACATTTTGACATTTGCAGGTATTAATTCAAAAGAGCAAAGTTCGCGCCAACTTAACAGATGTTTAACAGCAACTTGTCGCGGTAATTATCGATAGCGCATACCAAGTATATATCGATAGTACCAACTATTTGTGGTATTTTTGTTGGTATTATTACAAGATGCGATAAGGCAAAAGTCGATTTTGTATCTGCTAAATAACAGTGAGCTGTAAACCTTTAAGCCAATCGGATGCTGTGCACGGATGGGCAAAATAATTTCAACGCGTTTAAATTATTAAGCAGACTTTGAAATCACGTGCGCATTGTTGTTCATTTTTTTGTTGTGGTCGCGAAAGAGTGCAAGTGCAGTGATATTTATATTTCTATTACAATATCTTTTTTTTTGGCGTTATCTTGTTAAATGCGAGCGACAAGTGTCCAAACAGTGTTGACTAAGGACATATGAAACGTAACGAAAGGAAACTAAAAAATAAAAGCCACAAGCAAAAACCAAAACAAAGCATGGCCGACGACGCCATGGCCTCTGGTTATTATTTGGACGCCACGTGCAGACGGCGTCGCCGACAAAGTCAGCGACATTAGTTATTACTGACAGCAATAGCAACAACATCAACAACAACAACAAGAATAACATTAGTTGTTGACCATAAAGCTTGTAAGCTGCAAGTGGCGCCGCAGCATCTTAAAGTGTTTTGGTCACGCCATAAATCAAGTGACAGGCGCGCATAAACAAAACTCATTTGCACACGTTGTCCTTAACACCGTGTCCGTGGCTGTGTCTCTGTGTCTCTGTGTCTCTGTGTCCCGTGTCCGTTGTGTCCTTTGTCGTTGTCCCATAAGGCAGCAGCAACGACAACAGCAACATTGGCAGCGCATAAATTTGCCAACAGTTGGCAACACGGGCATCGCACGCACAGTGGTACAATAACAGCCAGTCAGTCGGAAGTGGTTCACAAAGCTTTTTGGGTGAGTAACATGCAAACAAATGTAATATCTATAGCATACTTTTTGTATAACAACCATTTGGAAAAACAAGAGCAAATGAACCACGGTGCGTTCACTTATTCAAAATGGTGGAGATGTGCCGTTATGTTGTCGCAATGCCTCACGCACTTAATGAAGAGCAGTAGATGAAGAAGAATAGGAGGAGGGGGAACAAACCGTTAGTTGACAGTGCAAAAGTTTTCAAATTCAATTCTCATGCTTTTTGACTACGAAAATACATGTACATACACATACATCTATGAATATGTATGTATGTATGTATGTGTATGCTAATCAGTGTTGCCAGAATTAAAGCTTTGACAGCAAGACAGATTTGTAAATATAATTAAAAAGTAATATAAAGGATAAGGATATACAAAAATGGCTAAAAGAAAGCTAAGCTTAGCTTTTGGCTTAAGTGTTTTTCTTTGATTTAAGCAAACTTTTCAACTTCTTAAATCAGGACAAATCTGTCAAAAAAAAGGGCTAAAATGCCAATGCTGATGCTAATGTCTAGAGATGAGGAGAGGAGAGAAAGAAAATCCGTGACATCGGTTGCGCATATTAATTAAAACAAATTCAACTTGTGCGCTGTAATTAGCGATGCCAAAGAGTAACGGTAATAGCCGCAGAAGCAGACACAAATAACAACAACAACAACAACAATAACAGCAGCAGCAGCAAGAGGAAGAATGACAACGTTGCACTTATTTTTTGTTGCTGTTTTTTTTTACAGCTCTTTTGATTTCTTTCTGCTTTCTGTACCAACAAAATTATGTCGTTGGTGACTGCCAAACTTTAGTGGGAACAACAACACTTACAGTACAACAACAACAACAACAACTACAACAAGGACCGTTATACTTTCCCCGCTTCCCATTTTCTTTCTTCTTTACTACTTTGCTTCTCCTTTTGCATTTACTTTTGCTTGATTTATGCCAAAGGCAGCTCAACAACAACAGCAACAAAAATGCGTCGCAAAAATTATGAAAAATTGTTACAAGTCGAAAAATATATATACATATATACATATACCAAAAAAAAACTTAGAGAAACAACAACAAGTTAAGAAATTGCCATATTTTATCCATAAATTTGCTTCACATTTTATTTTGCGCAGTAATTTTTGGCACCGTTATTCCCTTGTCCCAATTAACATAAACAAATTTCTAACATGAACATAAATTTCAACACAAAAATAAAACAAACAACAAAATCGACTTTTAAGCGCTAAGCCAAAAGGTTATAAATTAAATTTAAACTGTTTATACAACCATTAGCTGGACTGAGCAACTGTAATCTCTCAATGAGGAAGAGAGTAAGAGAGAGAGAGAGAGTGTGTTGAAAATATAGGAGAAAGATAAAAGCTTGGCAAAGAAAGTAGAGGAAATATTTGAGGTAATAATTCATATAAACTCTATACATATAATTATAGAATAACCTTATTGAAATCTATTTAATATCTAGGTAATCTAGGTAGTAATTAATATTAACTCTATGTAATTATAGAATAACCTAACTGAAATCTGTTTTAATTATTAACTTTTTTCCACTACCATTTGCCTGTCAAATTGCACAGTAAATTTATTAAAAAAAAGATTTAAGTAGTATTAAAAAAAGAAAGATCCAAGGAAATATTCAAGTCAATATTGATGAGGTCTAGTTTCTATGAAAAGTTCTTCAGAATTAATTCGTTTTCGATCATTTAAAAACTATTCTGGATATCAGAACTAACTTTACTAAGTATAAATTAAATTAATTGTTTTTGTCCAACACTAGCGCGATACATAAAAAATTCACCTGAAGCCTTCTAACAATTAATAAATAAATTAAAAAAACAAGTTAAGTATTTAACTTGGACTTCTCATGTGCCTAAAGGAATAATATAATTATTAACTAATGGTATCAAGAAAAGAAAGATATAGAGAAATATACAAGAACTTTTAAAAATAGAATACTTTATTAATCTTGAAAATTAACTTTAACTTTAAGCCATTAAAATGAAGTTTAGCCATTAAACGAGCTTAATTGTTTGCCAAGTCTGTGGTCTTATGTAAAGACATGTCGCTTGTTTGTTGCAACATATCAAAGAGTGACGCATTCGAAATAGATAAGACGAAAATCCTGTTCTACGCTCATTTACAGGCTCATTTTCCTGAAAAGTCACAATTTTCAGTGTTGTCTCATTAATATGAATGGTCGTCTTAATTGCTGGCAGTCAAAACTACAGCCATTAAATATGCAATTGTGGTCACCTTAAAACTGCAATGCAACAAAGAATGACAGAGAGCGAGAGAGAGAGAGAGCGAGAGATTGTGTGTGAGAGAATGAGGGAAAGGGGAAGGGAGAGTGAGGAAAATGGACCGCAAAGTCAGGGAAAGCTCAAAGTGGGCAACGCTTGACTGATTTAATGCATGTCAAAGTGTCAAAATATGCAATGCTCAAAGAAAATGACCACGCCCTCAAAAGAGGCTGCTATGACTGGGGGAGGGGGAGGTCACCCACAACCCGCTTCATCCTCCTCCTTTCTCCCTCCTCCCGGCACAACCGCAATGACCAAACGGTTGACACAGAGCCAAACAATTATAAATGATAAATGCCAACTGGAGAGTTGAAAGAGATGAATGTTGAGATGAAAGAGAGAGAGCGAGAAAGTGTGAGAGAGAGAGGGAAATTGCATGTGCTGGACATACACACACACACACACACTCAACACATACTTGCATACATAAATACATATATTAAAGTTAATTTGGCTCAGCTCATTAATAAAGCAACACACAAACAAGCAATACACACACACACACACACTGATGTATAAACTTTAAAATGTTGCTGATGTTGTTGTTGCTGTAGCTGTTGCTGCTGCTGTTGTTGCTGTTGTTGCTCTTATCCTTGTTGCAGGCTTCGTCGAGCAGACAAATGACAGGCGCCTGCATAATTTATGCATAATAAACGAAGCGATAGCAAAAGCAACTTATTAAAAAATACGTATAACAAACAAGCAACAACTATAAATAACACAAAGAGCAACATCCCAAGAAAGAGACAATAAACAGACGGAGTAAGCAAGAGACAGAGGGAGGGAGATAGAGGGAGTAAAGAGAGAGAGAAAGCAGTACAGGTGCCAGGAATTTGCTAAAAAGCGAATAAACTTTTAGTCAAGTGCGTCTGCAACTGTTGCTGTTGTTGCTGTTCTTGTTGTTGTTGTTGCTGCTGCTGCGGTTGCTGTTGTTGTCGCCAACAATTTCGGTTTCATTTTCGTTTAGTGTCAAGTGGCAAAACCAACAACAACAACAACAACGTTTACAACTAACGGTAATAGCTGCACACGACAAGCAACTAAAACTGTTGGCAAAACAACACCACCAACAACAACAACAACAATAACAATAACAATAGCTGCAACAACAACAACAACTTGTCACTGGCAGCTGCTTAAGTTGCTCTTTCTCAAATTGAGCAACACAACTGTTGCAACAAAATGGACATAAAAAATAGGATTCAGTTAAGAGTTATTTAAGGATCAAGTGTAAGAAAACTTCAAGAAATATATTTGCTTGGCTCAATGAAAGATTTTCCATAGCTTTAAAAAAGCTATAGACCCATTGTGGCTCACGAGACTTAGGCTGCTCACAACGTTAGCTTTCGCAATTAGCTCTTAGTTTATTTTGAATTTGACTGCCTAGAGCTTTACTAAATCATGAAAAACTGATAGGCTTCTCATTTTTAATTCTTCTTCTAGTTAATCTATTTTTTATTAGCCTTTGAGGCAATATAATTCAACATGGTCTAAACTAGCCTCAACAACTTGCAAGTTAGTTGAGTTGAACTTTCTTTTCATTAAGTCCATTATTCTTCAATTACATAGATAAATCAATCGCTTTAAAATTGTTGTTAATCTTTTTGTTTGTTAACTTTTCAGCACTACAAGTATAAATTTAACTTAACTAGTCCCACTTAATAAATTAAACTATCATCAATATATTTGCTAGAACTTTAAGCTTTTATTCTGTTTAGACTACAGAATGTTCAAGTGTGTAATCCTATACCTTTCTAAAGATATGCTTAAAAAAAAGGACATACAGTTAAAAAAATAGTTCGAAAAATAATGGTTCTAAAAAAAAATCACAGATTAACGATAAATGAAATCAATCAAGCTTTTTATATCATAAGTTGAGATACAAAAGGGAACTAAAGTTAATAAAAAATTAACAAAAGTGGCATAAGAAAGAAATTGTAGCTCTTGACTTTTAGAAATGTTTTCCCTCTCTCAACAACAACACTTCTATCTTAATAAGCTAAAGCTTTTCAGAGCATAAGCTCTGACTTGATTTGATTTATGTATTCTTAAAAAAACAAAAATAAAAATATTATTCTACTTCGAACTGATCGTAAAAATCAACTTAAGAGATGTAAGAAGCTTACTCAATGTACAATCACATAAGTATATACAGTAACGAAGAAGAACTTCTCTATCGAGTGGATGCGAGAGAGAGAGAGTAATATTCTCTATAGCAAAATGGGAAAGAGTAAATCAGCTTTCGTTGTAGATATTTTTTTTTTGTGTCTAGATGTTGAATGAGCTTAAAATTTATTGTTGTTATTGTTGTGGCACTCGTTGCTTGCTTAGCTAAGCGTTTCCCGTTGCTTTCCTGATTTATAAGCCCAAACAGAGTGTATGCAACAAACACACACACATACACGAGCACACTGACATAAATTAAGGTAAAGCAACTCTAAGGATGCTCTTTCTCTCTGTGTGTGTGTGTGTAAATGATGCGTTTTCTTAACCTTATTTTTGTGTGCACTACTTAAACACACACAACAACACGCACACACACACACACACACACACACACACAATCAGAGGTTGGCACCCACTTGAATGTTGCCTTTTAGCTGTTTGTGGCGCATTCTATCATCATCATTATGATATAGATAATAATGATTATGATAATGATAATGTGAATGATAATACCTGACTGTTGGTACAGCAGCAGCAGCGGCTTCGTCTCGCCAAAGCAATTTTGCAAATTGCACAAACACGTCAAGTCAGACACACACACACCACACACACACACACACACACACACACACACCGCACACACACACACGCCAACCACATATGTGTATGTAACTTGAACTACATATAAGCGTTACCTCTATCTTTAGCTTGCTGCTTCTTCTCTCTACACTGACAGAAAAGGTTCTACAATTAACTAAGGGTCCCAAAACTAAGAAATTTAATAGAAAAAATTGCATTGGATCCATAACTTGTGAAAAGAAGATAAAATTCTTATTAAAAGATTCAAAATTTGCATATTTTGTAGACCACAATTTTAAAAGCAAGATAAAAACCTCTTAAAAATCTATAGAAAAATAAATAGAATAAAAAATACATATATAGAATATGAATTTATACAAAATCAAAGTAAATGTAACATTTATAAATCAAATTATAAATAACACTTATATTTGATTGTATTATCTATTATTATTATTATTAACAGTTTGATTAAAGCTATAAACTAAGAAGCTAACTTAAATTATAGCATAGCTCCTTCGTTGCCTTCAGCTTTTACATTATTTATATTTATTTTTCAAATATTCAATTTAATTTATTCATTTTTTTCATCTTATTTAATATTTAAATATGAGTTTAAACATTTATTTGTTTGTGGCGACTAATGCCTTAATTTATAAGCTTTGTCTTGTAGCTTTAGGAATTCAAACAATTATTCCTATTTATAGACTACATATAAGCATTTTAAGATTTGTATGCTTACATAAAGAATTTACGATTTTGTATATACTTATTCATAGTTTTGTTAATTTGTTCTAACTGGTTTTAATTTAAAAAAAAACTTTCGAGATGAGTCTCTTTGATTTATGATGCTGCACTGTGTTTCAGTGTATCTCTCTAGCTCCCTCTCTCTTTCATTCTCTTTCTATTTCTCTCCCCTTCGCTATCTTCATCCCACAAACTTGCTCGCTCTCTCTCTCCCACCATCTGCACACAGTGCGTATGATTAATTTAAATGCAATTCTATTTGCATAGAACAGCAACACTCAGACGGTAGGCGGCAGGCGTCAGGCGGCAGGCAGCATGTGGCAAGTGGCATGTGTGTGTGGCAAGTGGCAGGTGGCAGCTGCAGCAGCATAAGACGCCAATGCAAAACGGCTTCTCTCTACTTCATTTTATTTTTTTTAACTTTCTCATTTTTGCTTTTCTCTTCTCCAGCTTGCTGTTGTTGTTATTTGCAGCTCATTCCATTGACATTTTGCAGTCTTTCTATAATGCCTGCGTGTGTGTGTGTGTTTGTTTTTGTGGGTATGTGCGTATGTGTGTGTGTTTGTAGGTTGTGTGTGTGTGTGTGTGTCTATGTTAATGTGTTTGTTTCTTGAAGCGTGAGCTGCATACGATTCTGCAGTTGTCTGCTGCACTCTCTCAGTCTCTTCTTCTCGCTCTGGCACACTGCCCACCCCACCCCCTCTCACTCTCTCATTTGATGCTTCGCTCTACATCTCTCACACACACACACACACACTCATCCCCCTTCTCACTTTGCCCGTTTTGTTTGCTTAAAGCGCTCGAAATCAATTAAATGCATAGTTTCGAGTTGCTCAAGAGTCGTTTGCACTTTTGGCCCTTAACCTTTCCCAACCCGCTCCCACTTTCCCTCTCCTTATACACCACTCTTTGCACTCCCCCGCCCCTTACACACACTTTTAGCCAAACATTTAGAACAAATTTCGAGGACAAAAAAGCGGCACCCAAAAAACTGCTGCATACTTTTGTGCGCTTACAAAAACATTTTTATGCGCCACGCTCGAATTCATTAGCACGCAAAAGTCGAGCACCCTCTCTCTCTCTCTCTCTCTCTTTCTATCACACATATACACTCTCTCACTCACTCTCTCTATATATCTTTGTCTAACTGTCAGTGCGTCTGTCGGCTTGAAGTGTTTAGCTTATTGAAAAGTTTTCACTTGGCGTTGCGCGCACGTTTAACG
The DNA here is from genome assembly GCA_035044365.1 of Drosophila neotestacea. Classification (NCBI taxonomy): domain Eukaryota; kingdom Metazoa; phylum Arthropoda; class Insecta; order Diptera; family Drosophilidae; genus Drosophila; species Drosophila neotestacea. The sequence goes on from JAWNMD010000337.1 coordinate 386,001, forward strand.
TAAAGTTGCAGACAGCGTCAGAGGCCTTTTCCCCCTTTCCCCCCTTTTCCCACCCTTGCCACATTCAACTTGGTGGCATCTTCTGTCAGGTGGGGTAAGACGCAAACACTCAAATGACAAACTGAACTTAACTGACGTCAGCGTCGACGACGACGACGACAACGAAGGCAACGACTGCACAATGGGAACTTTTCCCATTACTCAAACATTAAATAAATAAAATTAAATAAAATATTATTGATAAAATCCAAATCGGATCAAATAGAAAAACAACTTGTACTTTGTTTCTAGAATATCCAAACAAAACTCAACAAATATAAGTATAAGTATTAGGTGCCTGCCTTGTTTTAATTTTTAGACTGACATTGACTGCAATTAAATGGAAAATAAGATGAAATTAGAATTAATTAATCCTACATCTTACCTATTTTCAACCTTTGGAAAGTTGAAATTTCTTTCGAAACTTCATTTTGCAAATTATGATCGACAAACGTACAAATAATAACAATAAAGTGTGTATCCAATGAATACGATAAGTTTTTTTTAAACTTCCTCAGTTTGCAGAAGCTGACTTTGCAAGCGGATATTTAAAAATGTTATTATATTATTAACAATTTTGTTATGCAACATTGTACTTTGCAGTCTTTTCCATGCATGCAAAACGGAAAAAAAGAATTGAATGTCACAGAAATCGGAAAAGTTCCCATAGTGCGCTGTCGTGCTAATCGGGCGGTGCAACTACCACAGCAAACTGGCAGAGCAAGTGTATGTAAGTGCAACTGCCACATTGCGAGTGCAACTTGCAACACTGCCAAAGTTGCGTAAATTATGTAGCGGGGACAGTAATTAGAAACAAACTTTTGTTGCACAAATAGTTTTAGACAGTGTTAAGCTTGAGTTGTTGCAACCAAGGTGATTGTTCAAAAGGTTGCATTGTTGGCTTATCGATTGAGCTATCGATAAGAGAGTGTTGAGTATGCTTAGTAGTTGCAATGATATGTGTTATAGATCCACAAGCGTTTCGATAAGTCAGCGATAACTTATCGATTGTGTATCAATTATTGACAATTAATTGTTGATAACTGCAAATGTTGAATATATCGTAAATTGATCGATAACTTCATTCCAATTTATCGATATCATATCGAATTTAATATAGTCGATGATGCAGCTAACGATTATCAATGACAACCTTTCGATAGAACTAATCATATTATAAAGATAACATATTGTTTAGCTACAAACTGTTGATAACTTTGTTACGAAATAAGTTTTCGGTAATGTTATTACATATTATCGATAATTGAGTGGAATCCCATTAATGTTAAGTGGCAACTTTGGTACACTTCATTTGAAATTTCCAAATATGTACTATCTATCTGTAATGCGATGAGTCCCAAGGCCATTTTTAATATTTATGTGTTTTCGTGTTTATCAACAAAGTGCAATAATCGTTATCGAAACAGAGCAACAACAACAACAACAACAACAAGAGCTGAAACAGAAATTGAAACTGATTTATGAGCACTTTGTTGTCGCACAATGTGTTGCTCTTTAGCGCCACTTTTAACATGTCTACGACAGCAGACAACACACACAAACACACACAGAGAGAGAGAGAGAGATCCCCATTTTGTTCCCCACCTATATGTTATACCCCCTACCAACGTTGTTAAGGTCCCAGCTGGCGACCCGACGCGACCCTAATAAACCTTAACGAATCTGCACAGAAGGCATTGGGAAACGAGTTAGACACCGCTAAGCCATTAAAAATGCCATCAATGCGAACCAAAAACTTCCTCCCCTCATAACTCCCTCGAAAAACCGAACCGAAACCGAACCAAAACCAAACCAAAACCAATTCAAAGCAATCCAATTCAGAGGGGTCGGCGAAAAAAGAAAAGAAAGGAAGAACGTATAATAACAACAAGAAATCCATTGTAAATGAGGGAGGACAAGAGAAGCGTATGGCATAATAATAACCGCCAACTTGTCACCTCACCTCCGGAATCCCAACCAAAGTCAACCTTTATTACATTGAACAGAAGGGGGTTAAAAGGGGGGGCGGGGGCGGGGTTGCCTAGCGATGCTGTTGCCGGTGAACCTGGGCTCGTAAAAGGAATGTCGGAAGAGAGAAAAAATTACGTGTATCCTTTTTCTAATCGCAGATACATATAACGTGGCGTAACGTAGCACAACGTAACTATTACATTTATTTGCTTTGTGTGTGAGTGTGAGTGTGTTAGTGTGTGTGTGCACCCCTTTGGGGGCATGGGCGTGGTCATGTCCTGTCACTTTGCGGTTTAGTCCTTTTGGCTTAGTTCATAAATGTTGCGTCCGATGCGGGGCTTAAAAACGTGGCCAGGCTGCCGACGAGTCACAACTCCAGTAACAAGGGAGAAAGTGGAAGTAGTGAATGGAAAGAGGGGGGGTTGATTTCGGGGATAACCCCTCCAAGGACACGCTCCTGTTCCATTTCGTTTCGTTGCGGTTTTTTTTTTCTCAAATTTTATTTTTGTGTCGCATACAAAGTGATAACGAAATAAATAAATAATAAAATTCGTTTTTATTTCAACGGTTTTCAGCAAGTTTTCTTGCCCATAAATAAATAGCTGCTTCTGTCCTATCCCCACTGTCCTCTCAGCCCCTCCCTTTTGACCCGTCTCCAGCCCATGTCCATGCCCACACTCGACCTGTCATGAAGTTTGTCGCATGGTTAGTTAAATATGGCATACCCAAAATGGTAATATCTACTTGTAGTACCAAAAACTGTTCACAGAGAGCTCAAATGTAATAACTGAGCGAGTGCATAAATTTACTTTGCTTTTGACCACAAAGGAGACAGGGTAAGAGGTTGGAAAAGAGGATGACGGAGGGAAAGAAACCCAAGTGACGATTCACTTTCTAAGTTATGGGCAACCGAAACTGTCCAATAACTAGTAGGAAAAGTTACAATCTAGCGAGCAAGACTATAAGAAACCCTGCGTAAAATTGTTACTTTAATAACTTTCCTGTTTGTAATTCGATTGTAATAAAAATTTTAAAACGCATATGCTTTAAAATTGGTCTTGTCATTTGTTAGAGAAGGCTTGAAAAAATTAAACGTAAAATCAAACCCACATACGTGTCAAGTTTGGTTGCCACTGGCTCTTAGTATTTATCTATCAAGAAAGCTTACCTAACAATTCAATAGGAAAAGCTTTCGTATATAACAATTTGTTCTCGGTAGAAATACACACTCATTATTATGAACGGAAAAGTAATAAGTGCATTCTTTGAGTGCATGCTTCTTTTAGCAGGAAAAGAAATATCCTTGGCAGGAGTTTTGAGTTTCAATTGCATTTATCTGGAAACTCTGAAGCGCACGTAGTTCTTAGAATATCGTTACGTTAAGTTGACATCTTGAATTTAATAAAGCAATAAGTATTCAATAAATGACAAAACTTGCCAGAGTTCTGATTGCATTCTATGTTTACATGAATACATGAGCAACACCCAATCATGGGTTTTCAATATACGAGTGAATGTATCATTTGATTCTTGGAAAAAGAAATGAGCAAGTTTACACATTGATTATATGTAAGGTATACAGAGGGTATTCTAATTTTGTCACGAAATGTGTAACGTATTGAAGGAGGACGACATTGATTAGGACTATAGGATGGGTCTGTTTACATGAAAACTCGTCTGGAACAGACGGAACCATCCGGTTCGGATCACTATATCATATATCTGCCATGGAAATTATTATTATTATTATTATTAGTATGGACAACTTTTCTGTTTCTTAAGATATCTCAGCGAAACTCACAGATTGTAAGTTTGTTACAGTAAACTGAAAAAATTTTGTTTAAATCGGAAAACTATAGTATATAGCTACCATAGGAACGATCGGTTAAAAATCAAATTTTAATATGAAAAATTCTTATATTTCTTAAAATATCTCAACCAAACTCATAGATTTTATGTTTGGTATCGTTATATAGAATCTGACAGAATTTGGATAAAAACTGATTATCGGAATCTTGAATACAGGTCTCTGCAAGGGTATACAACCTTCGGTGCGCCAAAGATAGCTTGCGTTATATTTTTTATTTATATAATAAACATCTTTTCTCAGAACTAGTTACACGCAAGATTACATTCTTCATGTTTTGATTTGATTCCCACTTATGTGACAACAAATTAATGCAGTTCCCAGTAATCTGTTTTATTCTAAAATAGAATATTTGTTATATAAAAACAATTGTTAATAATCTGAAAAATAATAATTGAAATAATTTGCAGAATAAACGGAAACCCAATGACAAGTTGTAAATTAAATAATGCGAAATGAAAACATTTCAAATTCATCTGAACTATGATCAGTACTATTTGAAAGTAAAAAGTTTTCAACTTTAACTACTGGACAGTAACTTGATGTCCAAAATTTCAAAACCCAATGTGGTATTCTATTTGTGATAGTTAGCAACGTTCAGGAATCCGTCATATCTCTCTGGTGAAAAGTAAGAGGCAAAGTCACGTTCAGTTTGTTGCCGTGTTAAATCTGTTTTTGGCTTGCTGGCGGACTTGGCTCACTGTCTGCCATGTTTGGACCACAATTAATCATAGAGAGCAGATAAAGCTTGAGAGTTTCTGCCTGCCTGTAAACTGAGGTAAATACATTGGGCGACCCTTTGGCCAAGTTAGCACCTGAGGTAGAATTTATATGTATATAACTCGACAACTCGGATAGATGAGGCGAGCCGAGTCGGATATGAGGTCAGTTAACAGTTGTGGCCTGGCCGTGTTGGGAGGAGGAAGAGGACTTTTGTCAGGGGCTGTCACAAATCCCAGGACATGGTACGCATAGAGTCCTCGGAGAGGCTCAGCAGGAGACGCATGGAATGCACAACAGCGAAATAATTCGGTGTGCCACAAACTTGCTGCAAAATATTGCGTATGTGCGTGCTCCACAATCGCAGACAGCTTCATTGTATCCCCATATGTGATTCTCTCTCTCACTTTCTCACTTTCTCTTGCTCTACCTCTCTCTCCCTTTCTCTTTATCTCTCTAGATGAGTTGTGCGTGTGTCGCGGGCGTTGTTGCCGCAATGCGTAACACGTGCTGCAAATGAAAGTAGATGCGAATGCCTTGCCACACAGTTTTCCACTTCCCCCCACCCCTCCCTCACAGTTTTCTTTTTTGTTGTTTTCATTTCAGCAAAAGAATATCTTAATACGTATTCGAATAACATTATCACATAATCCAGCTGTATACAATCCGTTCTCACATTCTTGAACCAAACTTTACTTTTCTCTCGAGTCTCTGGTTCCTTTTTGTTAAGTTTTTGTTTTTTCTTATTAGTTTTATTATTGCTCGGTTCTTTAAATTAGTTTGAAATTAATCTTTTTATAATGAGTTTACCTTTTCAACTCATTAAAAATTGAATTTTTTCTCTCCCTCTTGATTTCTTTATTGATTTTATATTATTTTACACTGTTGAAGTTTAGTGGTTTATTAATGTAAAGAGTTTAACAAAAGAAGTTAATTTCATTCAGTTTTGCATTTATTGAATTGTTCATTTAATTTACTCATTTAGTTTCACATAAACATGTTCATTTCATTTACTAATTACCGCACAGTTTACGTAATTAATAATTATTGTTAGTTAGTACCATAGTTAATCTTTAATTTTGTTTAAAGCCACGAATTAAGCTAGCCTATAATTTTATCAATATTAAGTAAGCTGTTGAATAAATAACTAAACAATCTTTTATTTTCTAAGCTGATCCATTTTAAAAATTGTTTAATTTGTTAACTGCGTTTGTCTAACACCAAGTTCGTTAGTTAATTTCGCTCATCAATTTTTGATCACTTTTATCTGTTTATTAATTAGTAAGCAAGTTCATTGTGCTTCAAATTTAATTATCATATTTAGTAGCTCATTTCATTCATTAGTTGCATGCTTTCAAATATGCCATTAATATATCAGATATTAAGTAGTTACTTGATTTCCATCTTAAAGTTTACTTTAATGTTTTTTTAACGCACTTCATGAACAAATATTTTATTGTATTTTAATCATAGTTTTTAGTATTATATTTTGTTTGTTATAGTATCGAGTAGCGAGACTCGTGGAGTACACGGATATTTTGTATACGATTAATATTTTTAAATATTTTATTTGTTTTGTTCAATGTTAACGTCTAGTATGTAAGTTTTATTTATAAATAATTTTTATTATCAGTTAATTTTATCAAGATAAAATCAAGATGGCTATTATTGCTGTTTTAAATGTTTTAATTTGAATTTTAAATAATGAAAGCCCCAAAAAGTATGCAGCATTTTAAAACCGATTGCGTTTAAAATTCATGTGTACAGTTTTAATGTATAAATGAAGTGTTTATTATACATAGAGAAGGGTATCTCATAGCCGGGGATTGGATGAAAGTGGTGTAACCTGTCTCCATTTGTTTAACGGTAATATACACAGACATTTTGCGTTAAATACTAGTTTCATTTTCCATCATTTTATTTGACAGCCAATTATATCATTTAAAAGTGACATGATATTCGATATGCATGTATTATCTGGCATATATTGCGGATGTAGTGTGTGTGTGGGTGTGTGTAGTGTGTTGTGGGTGTGTCAGCGTAAAATGCGTAACAGATGCCGTTGCATTTGCTTAGCTCGACAAATCGCCACCTGCTTGTCCGCCTCTTTTCGACTTTTGTTATAGCCATAATTTCAAAACACAGCCTATATTATTCTCTCACCTCTTCTTTCCTGTTCACCTTACTCTCTCTCTCTCTCTCCCTCTCTGTTCTGCTGCCCTTTCTCTTTCATTTTGCTATGCGTGCTGTTTTCTTTCAGTCTGCCTGGTAATTTGCATTTAAATTTGCCAATGTTTTGCCTTTTCGCTCGTTGGCAAAACAAAAGAAGCAACGCGAATGGTAGCTTGTTAAGGGGGTGGGGAGACGGGGGTGTATTAGGGCTTTAGGGTTGCGTAGTGTGGGGCGTGTTATCAGCGTAAGTTGACAACTTTGCAATGCGTTCGTTTAGATTTGTTTAATATTTGCCCGCAGGATGCTACGGCGAGTCACCCTACTCAAAAAAAATAAAAAAAAGAGGACCCCCCTTTAGATACTCCTACCTACTCTCCTAACCCCTCTTTTATTCTGCCTGTTGGCCACGCCCATGCTTTGCTTTGATGTTTGTTATGAACCGAAATAAAAAATAAGAAAGAAAACAACAAAAAAAAGTGCCAAGTTGGCTAAGTTCTTGGTGGCAGAGACAGGGTGACAGGAGGTAGGAAAGCACAGGAGGGGAAGGTTAGGATAAAGGGAGAACTCTGTCGGGGAGGTAGGTGCTCCCAAAAACTGTAGCCAAATATTAAATAACCTTTCGTTTATTGGCTTAGACATGACGCACTTCACGTGCTGTCACTTGGCTCACAGCTTCCTTTTGTCGCTCTCTCCTCTCTCTCTCTCTCTCTCTCTCTCTCTTTATATATGTATATATATATATGTTTCTCTCTACTTCTCGCTGTTTCTCTTCAGTTACCATTCCCATTCTATTTTCATTCCGTTTCGTTTCGTTTCGTTTTATTGCCACAAAATTTCGTTTGATAAGCCGACCAACTTTTTACAGTTGACAGTTTTGTTTCGTCCATCCGAATAACACCCTCTCCCTTATACTTTCCCTTTCCCATATCCTTTCCCGTTCCTCCTCCATCTGTTTCGCTTCAATCCGGGTGCCCAAAGTTTTTGTTGCCCAAAAATTTGACGTAAAAGCTCATTAACGTGATATAAATTAGATTTTGGGTGTTAGTGCAGAAAATTTAGATACACTTGGCAACACTTGGCATAGTTAATGCTCTCGGTCCCAGGGTCGATAGGCCCTTTCTAACGTTTCTCTTTCACACGCATGTATGTCTCTCTCTCTCTCTCTATCTCTCTCTGTGTCACACTCGTTAGCTATATTGTTGCCCCCCTAATTTCACTCATTTGCTAACTGCATATGAACTGCCTTTTGGTTCAACTGAAAGTTTATCAAACATCGGTCGGCCCCAAAACTGGTAGAATGGTGTGCAATTAGCTTGGGCTTGGGCCCAAATACATTTTATTACCTGGTTTTCAGTGGAGTGTGTTTTCACTGTGTTTTTAAATTCGACCCAGAGTAGTTTGTGAACATATATGATATAATCCTGAAATACAGTTTTGAAAATCTTGATCTACTTAAATCAAACCTGTACAAAATCTAAATCTGTTTCAGGAACCACCTTAATAAATAGTGTTGAAATTGCTTAATTTTTTGTATAACCCATGTCGAATTGAATAAAAAACCATCATGTTTCCTCCAACAGTTTTTCTTCCATGTTCCTTTCAGCTTGCTTGTTTCAACTTGCTTTGATTATCAATAGCTTTTTTTTAATCCAACAGAGTTACATTTACATAGAGTTCTTCATAGAGTTGCTGCCTAAAATGAAGATGCCTTGGCATATGTTTTTTTATATTCTTCAGTGTCTCATATTGAAGACATAAATGTCTACATGCTCTTGTATTTTTCATAACGAAAGCCTACCTTAATATGTGCATTTGTACATTCCCTTGACAATATTAATACATATGTATGTATGTATGTATGTATAGTGGCTGGTATGGTCTAGTAATATGCTGAAATCTCTTCAAATTGTTTCCAATTCAATGCCTATAAGTAATCCCATATCCCGAAATGCCATGTAATTTGACTCAATTCAAGTGGATGCTTTAGCATTGCACATTCCAAAGTTTCTGCTATCTCTGTTTGGGTTTTGTTTTGGTTTCTTAAACCCTGTACTTAAAAAATTACAAAAGGTCTATTATGTTTGTCAATTGCATTTGTCAGAGGCACATCATCGCATAAGAAGCTCGGATATTATTGAAGAAACTATTTTGTGCAGCGTCGGGTTGAAAGTGAGTTAAAGAGAACACTGTGCTTTTTTAGTTCAGAATAAGTACAGGGTCTGTCTCAGTCGGGCTCTCTCGACTATAGATTTTTCTATTAGTTTTTCTATTTTGTTTTTTCTTGTGGGAGAGTCGCCACAAATTGCAGCACATGCGTTCCCCCTCACAGCTTGTTCACAGCGTGTATAACGCTGCCACTTTCTTGCCTTCCCCTTAATACCCCCTCTGGAGCCACCCTCTGGAGCCTCCCTCTGGAGCCTCCTGAAATCCTTCTTAGCTCGCCAAACAGCAAATAGCCATAAATGTGCGCCTGCTGCTGTTTGAGAGGCAAACGAAAAAGAACCTTTGCAAACTCTGACTGTGTGTGTGTGTGTGAGGTAAAAAGGTGGGGGGAGGGACTAGACGGATATAGGGCGGAGGTGATGTGAAAAGAGAAAGAGAAAAGCGGAAAAAGATGAAAGTACAGGGTAGTGCTTGCTTGTACGGATTGTTGTTATAGCCATCTAATATTGGATTTGTTATTGTTACTTTTTTCTCAGAGCTTTTTTTTTTGGGTCTTCTTACAGTGGACGACAGTCCACGCTAGTTACGAAGAATGCGAAATGGAGGAATGGGAAATTTACTTATAGTCCGATCAAATCAAGCTTTAAAATGGTCGAAAAATAGTTTGACAAAATAGTTTTTATCCAAAGTGCCGCAAGTCAAACTATTTCTTTTATTTTAAAATAGTTAATTTTAAATTGAATATCTTTCGTTGCAAAAGCGAATATCAGTTCCTTTTAGAGTTTGAATTGAATTTTGGCACTAGACCTCGAAAAGTGGCTTCATATATATGTACAATATATATTTCGAACGGTACATACATGTCTCTATGTGTGTGTGTGTGTGTGTGTGTGTGTATGCACAAACAATATTCATACGAGTAGAAAGCATAGACCTTCCAATCTACGAACCAAATCGACGCCCACGGCCCTACAACTCGTGTCTGTTGTTTCAGGCGCCTCCACCCCCCCTTCAAAAAAAAAAACAAAAAAAAATGAATGAAAGACGAACATTTTTTTCTGTTTTATTTTTTTGTCATGGGTTCGAAAGCTCGCAACCCCGCCCCCTGCTTTTGTACTGTCGCTGTCCGCTGCTAAGCTCGAGATTTATGTACTGAGAGTACGTTGAAATGCAAAAAAGAAAGCGGAAAATTCTATATAGAAATAAAATAAAATAAAACAAATTTTATTATTTATATTTGTCGTGACTTCGATTTATTATATGGCTATGGCCTTTACACACGCACACAACTGATTGTCCTTTTGTATGCGTGTGTGTGTGTGTGTGTGTGTGTGTTTGTATGCTCATAGTTCAGTTTAGATGCTCAGATAAACTCAAACTCTGTCTGTCTCTGTGTGTTTGTATTTTGGGTTACGCCAGACGCGTCGCATATTTCTCTCTTTCTCCGCACTCTTCTCTATCTCTTTCGCTCACTGTTTATGACACATATTCCCGCCTTAGATTGACTCTCCGTACATGTGTGTGAGTGTGTGTGTGTGTTTGTATTATGGTACTTTCTTTTCAATATGAACCGATTGTTTATAACCCGTTGTCATTGCTCGCTTTTAGGCCGTTGTCGTTGTTTGTAAGGTCCCTTTTGCCTAATGGCTTTGGTTTTTTTTCCTCTCCTTTTTATATGCCCTGTATTCAAGGAGAATGCATATAAAGGAGTTTTATTGCAGTAAACAGTAATATCTTCCTTACTAAAGTTGCTTCAAAACTTCAAACTAATCTAGTTCATATATTCAATTAAATATCTTTCGTCTCAAAAGTTTACAACTGCATGCAAATGAATGTAAATACATATCATAGTATCTGGGAATAGTTTACAGGGTATTTCGTAGTCGATCACAGTTGTCTGTAACTGCGATTTGCCTGGTTACAGCTTTTGTTGTTGTAGTTGAAGTAATTGTTCGATTTTGATGTGGATTTGAATAGACATTTCGCCATTTTTTTTGTGCCATTTAAAGAGGGTTTTATTTGCGGTTTTTTTTCTTCTTTTGGCCTATTACTATAACGGTTTACAGTTGGCTTACAGCTCAATAGCTTGCGACTCTTAACAGTTCAACAACTTTTGTAGATTCTTTTTGTTGTTTGTTGAAATTTAACAGAATTTTGCATAAAATTTTGTTGTTGTAATTTTTAAAGTCTTTCATCTTTAAACTGCCGCAAGGCCAACATAAACTTGGCTAAAAGACATTAAAGATACCACGCCCATTAAATAAAGAGCTGGAGACCGGAAAACAAGGGGGAGAAAGTGGAAAAGGAAGAGATGCAGAGTATCTAAATGAAGTAGTCCATTGGCCGGTTGTAGAATTCAATTAGAATGCCAAAAATCATGTCGAAAACAATCATAATTACTTCCGGATACTCGTTTTATTTTTAGATACAAATCCCTCTCCCTCCTCCTCCTCCCTCTACACTACGCTCCTGGCTGTGGGTCTGCTTTTGGATTTGACTGTCATTAGAGTATAAGCTCATTAGACCGCAAACTTTGCCTAACGCTTAATGCTGCCCGCAACAGAGAGGGAGATAGAGAGAGAGAGAGAGAGAGAGAGAGAGAGAGATAGAAAGAGCTGACATGCTAATGACAACAACAACAATTATAATAATACAGATACAACAACAACAACAGCAACGATAAAAACGTTGGTAATATCAACAAAACGAAAAAAAAATGAAATGAAATTGAGAAAAGCGAAAATCAAATTCAGCAAATCAACAAATTAGCGCTGTCAAATCCCACAGAGTGGATATATGTATGTATGTGTGTGTGTGTGTGTGTGTGTAGAGTGTATATATGTGTGTGTGTGTGTGCGACCAATGTGCGGTTCTTGGCAATAATGTAATTTGAAGTGACCCTCAACAAACACTGCGTTGGCGTCAGACAAAACTTCCATTCAATAAGTCAATATTTACGCATTTCATTTACTCACTTTCAATTTATAACCATTAAATGTAATTTCTGTTTTCACGCCGCTCAATTGAAAGGAAGCATCTCGTTCCCATTCCTCTTCTCTCCCTCCCTTTGTTTATCATCCCTAGCTTTATCTTTATCCTTATGGGAATGGGAACTTTCACTAAGCTTTCTCGCTTGCTCATTTGCGCATTCGCCACGACAATTTTTTAGCGTTAATTTCCGAGCTACTTATGCACAGCAGTAGACAGTCGGACATGGCACTCCAAATCCGACCATATCCCTCCTATTATCCTTCCCACACTAAGGCCTGTGGAGTGGAGGGGTGGGGGTCTTTTAGCCTCATCACTGTCGTTCGCTTTCAATGGGTAATACATCTCATTCAACTGTCTGGCCGGGGGACAAATTCAAATATGGTCCTTGTTTTGGGGCAAATTCACTTTGTCACTGTCTTTGTTACTCATTCGTAAATTCTTGCACTCTCTTTTTAAAGCTAATCTGCATTCCATTTCTCGAATTGTTTGTTTCTTTAAAATTTTATATAATTTTATAATTATATTTTACCCTATTAAAACTTAAGGATATTTTTGTAAGAACATCTTCAAATTATAATTTAATTAAGATGTTTGTAGAAAATTTCACAATACGTACAGAATGTCATACATTTTAAGCTAACAAGATTCAAATTTGGTAGCATACTTAATTTGAATTTAAGTAAAGTTGAACCAAATAGAAAAATATATTTATTTTGAATTTTTCGTATATAGTATTAAATAAACTTTGGGTCGTTAAATGAAAGAAGGCCTAACAATGCTTAAAAGCTGAACCTGTGAACCGGTTTGCAATGTACCTATAAAGAAACAGCATCTCTTAATCATTTCTTAACGTTTTTGAACCGTTCATAAATTAACTCTTTTAATTATGAATTTCAGAAGAGCTTTTGTACAATGAGCATTGTCTGCTTATCGTTAAATACTTGCCAAATGGTTCAATGAACTTGCAATGAGTGGATTTGAATAGATGTAATGTGAAGAACTGAGAGCATATCGGGTTCGTTGTGCCTCTAATTTAGTGCATTGAACTTATTCGTTTCATTTTGAAATTCCATTTTAGTTTTCCGCTGACGATGGCGGCATTTTTAATGGTTGCCATTTTGTCGTCGTCGTCGTCGTCATCGTCGTCGTCGATGGCACACAAGTTGTAAATTTGGTTAGTGGCGAAACCCCGACTCTTCTCCCCTTTCCCGTCTAAATCCCTTACTCTACTTTTCTATTGCCTGCCACAGTTAATGCCAACGGCTGTTTCAATTGTTTTCGGTAGCCCATTGTCATCTAATTTATTTTCTTTGTGTTCTCCACTGTTTTTTTTTTTTTGCCAAAAAGCAGACAGAGATAGAGGGGAGAGAGAGATATAGAGAGGGGCATCATATCTGTTTAATGTAACTGCCTAAGGCATTTTGGCAAAAAGTTTACTTTGGCGCTCAATTAACGCTTAGTTTTATGACGCAAAAATGTTGTTTAAAAGACGCCGTCAAGTAGGCAACACTTTTTCTCGCATAACTTTCGGCCAAGGCCTCTTGGCAATTAGGCTGAGAATTCATCTCCTGCTCCTCAACACTTCCTGGCAAACTCTCTTCCTCTCTCTCTCACTTCTTTAACAAAAAATGTAGGCAACAAATAATGCCGCTAAGTGAAGAATTGTGTGCGGCTCATAAAGCCTCATGCAACCAGTTGAAAAACTCATTCAACTCATTCTTCAACTTCTTCTCCATTTGCTCACAATGCTGGGTACGCAAAATAGCTTCATTTTGAAGTACAGTTAAATATTCGTGTGGAAGTGGAGCTGCCTCAGATGCCTCGACTCTTTTATAGTTTGCTCGTTTGTTTCTTTCCCCAATATTTCTATATAGTCCTTAACTTCAACTTTAGCTTCAGCTGCAGCTTCAGCTCCAGCTGTCGCACAAATTTTTGTGCTCTCTCTCTGTTGCCTTTTTTTAAATTCTCCCGACTCTGCCCACGCACAAAACTAAGGCAAAAGTTTTCCACTTTACAGGGCTAGAGAGTAAGCCTGTGAAGTTCGTAGGAAGTATAGGACTGTCGACCCAATCTTTGACGAACAAATAAACCTAGGAAGCAGAACCCAAGATGGGGCACATTATAACATTCCTCATGCAGCCCAAAACAAAATAAATAGTGAAAATCTATTTTCGAATGCCAGTCAGCGAGAGTAAGAGATAGGTAGAGAGAGAGACAGAGAGAGAGAGAGAGAGAGAGAGAGAGAGAGAGAGAGAGAGATGAGGAGGTGGAACCAGATTCCTCCAACTGCCAAGCTACTGTTTAGCGCATTACAAAAAGTATTTTTCATTACATTTGCCAACAATTCAACGCACAGACAGAGACAACGATGAACATAGAAATTGAGAGAGAGAGAGTGAGAGAGATAGAGGGGTAGTTCCAAACAGCCCCAAGAAGCATTCCCCCAACCCCACTCATTTGCTTTCTTCTGCCTTTGCTCCTTAACAAGTTGCCTAGTTCGCAGTCTTCAGTTCAGTTGTTTGCCTCCTTCCCTTCCCTTCTCTTTATCTATCTCTCTGACCAACGTCGACTTAATTTATAATTACGATAATTTGCGCGTTACGTTTTCTTTTGTTGCTCCATCCCGTCTCCTCCACATCCGACTCCTACTTCTCCTCCTCCTCCTTTTCCCTGAAGAAAAAGTTTTGTTGGTTAGTTGGAAGCTGACTTTGTTGGGGAAAAGCGTTGCCGGGGGCACTGATTGGTCACCACTCGGTCGAACTCAGTGGATTTCCACAGCATTTTCTCTCTGCTGATGACAGCACTGCCCATGGCTCTTGTAACACCCCTGGTCTTCTCTGGTCTACAACATTTTCTTACCTCCTCATCGTTTTTTTCTGTTATTTTTTTCTTGTTTTATATTCTTCTCTGTCGTGTTTTTTTCTGTCGTTTTTTTTTGCCGTTGTCCTTGCGGCTTATCAATAATGTTGATTTCACTCTGTGTCGCATAATTGAATTCTGAAGTTGTTAAGTCACAGCACAGGCCAAATTTACGCGCAGCGCATTCCCTAAACATCCTGCGTTTCCCCAAACCTCTCTTTTAGATTCCCTTTCACCCACAATCTCAGCCACTGTCATTCCGGCCGCGTCGCTGATTGAAAATTTGCCAATTAGAAATAATGAAGCGTGTGACATTAAATGCAAGACAAGCAGCAAATCGGCCTCTTGAGAGGCGGGAGAAGACATAGGAGGGACACTAGATGGCGCCACTACTTATTCGTAATATATAGATTTTGCGCCAGGCTGTCACTGCGATAACAAATTTCTGCTTAGACGGAAGTGGAAGCTCTTAAAATCTCATTGCCGCCTAACCTGCCTACCTAACCTACCCTACCCTATCCTAACATAGTCGACCCCTAGCCTACAATCAACCTAGTGCCTCTACCAATCACTGCCGACACACTAACAGTCCCGGCAGTCGTTAGGCACGGATATCGAAAATTTTCATGTCTTCCTTTAGTTTGTCTTAAGTCCGCTTGCCGCTTGCCTCAAATGTTCAATGCAGCAGTAACCATCATTAGGCCCACCCAGCTTACAGCAGCTCCCTTCTCGACTACTATATGCTACCGGAAATTTATAGTCTTGAGACGGTGCCCCATCAGGGTCGTAGGTAAATGCGCATTAGCAGCGCTTCGAGACGCAGCACACGCCCAATCAACACCCTCTCTAGCCGTACCTTTTAACCAGACCTTACCGTTACATCGGCACTACCTTGATGCTCTGTCGCTATCCTTACTCTACTGGTTCTAAAACCAGTAGCACTACCTCAATACTACCTCTGGCTCCTCTACACTACCTCAGGCACTACCCTACCTCAAGCCCTACCCTACCTCAAGCCATACCCTACCTCAACACTACCTTCCTACCTACCTAACAACACTACCCTTCTCCTTCTTCTAGCCATCTTTGTAGCCTGCCTCAAACCATCTCCGTTCTTCCCCTTCCGTTTCCCTTTCCACTCTTTCGACTTTTTCCTATACTTTTTGCCATTTGAACGTGATGCATTTTTTTTCCTCTTACCACTTGCTACGTCGGTTGCATTTCAACGCTATGTATAAGCAGGAGGGCGTGTTAGGAGCAAAGGAGCAAAGCACCAAAGGAGCAAAGGAACAAAGGGGATTGTAGAGGGGGAAGATAGAGGGATTGTAGAACACACACGCATACATATTTCTTTTAAGTAGCTCATTATTTTTTGCAGTTAACTGCCAATATACATAAACCAAGTTTTTTCTCTCTTTTTTTTTCCGCCCCCGCCCCGTTCAGGGCAGGGGAGAACACATAACTTGGTTGACTGCCTGTTGAAGTGAGCGTTAAGTTGAAATAGATTGATAGAATCAAGACGACATCAAGAGTTGCAACACTCAGGTATAATTCGTAGACCGTGATGGATTCAATTTAATCTTTAAATGGCATAGTCTTGTTTTCTGTCTACAGCTTGAGGTAGTCTTCACTCACTGGCAATCAAATATGTCTGCTCATCACACACACACACACACACACACACACGCACACACAGTAACATTCGCATTTAACCTGACTGACTGTTAAATTGTATCCCTTACTTTCTATCATCGACAAATTCTTCTACCCTTCTTTCCTATCTCAACGCATCGAAAGTCGGCGTCGGAATTAAATTAGAAGCAACTTGTCTTCAGCTCAGACCGAATCTTAACTGCCTGCTTATATGGCCCTTATACATCTACTATATACTATTTATATATATATATGTATGTATATACTTATACTATAGCTTCACTTTAGCTGTCAACGAGTGGAGTCTGTTTTGGGTGTGGCTAAAACATCGCTCACCTTAAGCACATAATTACAATTCTGCTTTATATTTACGTGTATTTATATTACCTTTTCCTGTAGCGTCGACGTCACTCTTTACCACGTTTATAAGTTAGCCACCACGTAGCGGAAATACCCTGCAAAATAAGCTTAAAATGTGTAACAAATAAACAAGCTAATTTAGCTAGAATATCAACTGTAGTTTAAGCAGATGAAAAGTTTACATTATGGAAGCTTTTAAAGGATCTAACTATTTTTTTGTATTTCTTTCAACATTAAATTGATAGTTACTTATTTAAATTAAACTAAATATAAAGAATCTCAATTTAAGCTACAATTAAACCTTTAACTTGAATAAAAAAATTATAAAATAAAAGATATCGACTATTTACCGGTAAAACACAGCTAATTAGCTCACTATAATCCTTAATTCATTTGTTAAAAACATAATGTCTATCAATAGTTCAGGTACATTGAGCTACGGCTTCCACAAGACCTTTAATTTCAATAAAAAATTATGCAGAATATTAAAGCTATCCACAATAAACATAAAAACCGCGGAAAATTATTTCAACATATTCTTACCATATACAAATTTGTAAAGTGCTTCTTTTCTCCTCTCATCTGGGGCATCGTATTTTTTAGAAAAAAGGTACAAAATAAATAAATTTTGTTGCCTAGTTCAATTAAAATTGTTTGGCCTAGATTGGAGAGAGTATAAAGCAAAAAAGTGGTCAAGATTTATGTATGTACAGAAAGGATACCTTCTTGCTAGAGCTGTTTTCTATAATAACCAGCCCTTAAAGTTCATTACACCTTTGTTTTTATTATGAAAGCAAAAAAGCTCTCTAAGAGTTTTTTGTAACCTTTAAATCACAGAAATTTGAATGCATTAAAATTAATTATTACCGGACTTAGTTTATTTAAAGTAGATTTCAGTCTATTGTTACCTTTAGAAAATTTAGAGCTGCATATTGTTAGACAAGAATGAAAAGTGTAGGAAACAGAACTTGTGGCTAAGATTGATGTTTAGAGCAACTTCCACCTGGCTTTAACGATTCTCGGTTGGTTTGACAGCTGTCTGAGAAGACAGAATTCATTTGTATCTATTTAGTGAGTGTCACAAGTCTGATGACTATGTTGTGTTAACTCTGTGCAACAGTTAAGCAGCTTTTCACAACCATGTACACCTAAATACATCCACACACAACGATATATATATATATATCTGTATATATATGTATATATAGAGGGACTAACTGGGCTCGTCGTCGTCGACATATTTCACGTTGATGTATGGTTTAATTACATTTGCGTGGCGGCAATGCGTACGTGGATGAGACGAAGGCGTCATTGAGACTAAAGGGGAATGAGGGTGGTATAAAGAAGTAGTGAACGGGGGGAACGGAGGGAGGATACTGACGGGTTAAGGCATATGCTTTACTCCTAACCCCAATTCGGTATGCTTATAATATCCATAGCAAATGGAAAGTCGACGGGGACTGAGAGATGTCTCTCGGCTCTTTTGTTTAGCTGTCGTCGTCGCCATTACGAGGCGACATCTTGGCATCAACGACAACATCAACTAGTTGAAAAGGCTACAGGCTAAAGCTACCCGACTGTGAGAGACCCTGTACATATTCTGCAAACACGCTCTGTACCTCTATTTTTGTTTCTAGCATAACTCTCGAGCTTATCAAACGATCGTGATTACATGTTCAGGATAGATTCTGATTAAAGTAAATACAATTTCAAACAGACAAACATAGCCTTATATACTTATTTCTTATTTTTTTTTTTAGTTATAACCCCCTTTTGCTGTTCAAACACAGGGTCTAAACATCAAGATAGGATACTGCCTCAAGCTCTCATAATTATGAAGCGAATAATCCGAAAGAAGCAACTTCTGCACCTTTAGCCTCTCACCTTTCAGGTCTTGTCTGTCCAGAGAACAACTTCTTCTTTTATGACTTTTACACGTCTTCGTGGAAAACTTTCGCTTTCACCTCGAGGCTCGACAAGTTTTTCCCTGATTTTATTCATTTCTTTTTTCTTGTTGTTGTTTTTTTTTTTGGTATGGCGTCATGAGTGATACCTGCAAGTTACCGCTAGTTATGGGTTAAGTGGGTATATTAGGTTTGTGGGTCTTTAATTGATGTTAAGCACATAGTTGACGTCAACTTGTAACATTTATTGCATTTCTGTCTCTCTCTATCTCTCTCTTTCTCTCTTTTGCAACTTGTTTCTCACTGTCTGTCTCTTTCGATTGAAATTATCATCATCTGGGAAAATCTTGCGGATTGCGTGGCATTTTTCATTACCAACAAAACTATAATTTCAATTGGTGCACGCACTGAGCTGAGCACAAAGAAACTTTGCCTCAT
This sequence comes from Drosophila neotestacea, assembly GCA_035044365.1. Classification (NCBI taxonomy): domain Eukaryota; kingdom Metazoa; phylum Arthropoda; class Insecta; order Diptera; family Drosophilidae; genus Drosophila; species Drosophila neotestacea. The sequence goes on from JAWNMD010000337.1 coordinate 405,138, forward strand.
TAAAACGAATCGAGTTGCATGCAAAAAAAAAGGATGTCGTTGGAGTTGTCGATTTCAATTCCGATTCCATATTGTGGTGGCGTGAAAAGCTGCCATAAAACAGGAAAAACCCGGAAACTGCAGACAACTTATTGTTGGAGAAAGTTCACAGATTGATATCAGAGATTTTCCGTTAATTTTTCATCTGCAAGAAGTCTTAAAGACGTTAAAGGATTTTGATTAAGAAAAAGAACTTTATGGAATTATTGGGAATGCTTTAATTATTTATACAAATTAGCAAATTTTACAATTAAGGACTAAAAGTCAACAATTTGTATGTTAAAATATTTGAATCTATTTCTTTTTGCTGTTTTACAGTTTTTGCTCTTATACTTCGAATTTTTGGTGTTTGATTCTTCCTGTTCTTTGTGGCGAGCAGTTGACTGTTCTCGTCCTCTCTTTCTCTCACTCTCTCGCTCTCCCTTTTTTTTAGTTTTCCTCTCGTTCTCTCATTTTAATATAGAATTTCCACTGACATTTTGACTTTCAGTTGGCTTTGGTTAAGTTTCTTGCGAATGTTCTACCCTCTTTGCCTCCTAACCAATTACTCCCCCATTCATTAAGGCTAACCTCAATTTGACCACACTTGAATTTCAGTCAAGCATCATACTCACACACACACAAACACACATACACACACACATACAAAGACACCCACTTGGCTGTTCAATTGCAACGCTTTCAACTTTTGCCTTAGCCCAAGACCGCATGTCCTTTCTCAACTCTCAGCTGGCATTTACCGCTGCTCTGGGAGTTTTTCTTAACCGTTACCTCTTAATCGCTAGCATCTGTTTTCCCCGAGGGGGTGGGGGGTGGGGTAAAGGAGCCTCTGGTCGTCTCATTAACGAGTCGCCTTCATTTACTCGACTTTTTACTACTTTTCACTCCTTGTGGCAGTTGTTTGCTTTTTTTTTCTTCACATTTCAGCACATTTCATTTATTTATGAGCAAGTTGACTTTAATTAATGTATTTATCGCTCCAATAATTCGCACATAACTTTGAGATACACAGAGTCCGAGTTTCTTTTCACAGCCTTAAAAAACAAAAACAAAAAAATAGCAACTTTTTGTGCACCAACTGAGTGTCTGTCTGTCAATTTCATTCTCCTTCTCTGTCCCTCTTTCCCTATCTCCAGCTCTTTCCTGCTGTGGTCATTCTCTTTTCAAAGTTGGCTCATTAGAAAATCTTTGTAATTCGCCTTCGCATTGTGTTGACGCCAATTTTGTTGTTCCCTTAAGTAGAAGAGAAACTTTTGGCTTAAAAGCTCCAGCTGCAGCTCGGAATTGTAAATTATATTTACTTATTTGTCCCGGTGTCAGTTACTACCTGTCCAACCTCCCTCCCCCTCCCGCTTCCTCCCACTCCCACCACAACAACACTGTTCACTTGAATGACACGTTTCGTTTAAGGCAGTTTAATAACCCGTACCCATGGAACTACCTTCTCCCTGTCCACAGCATCCCTCCCTCTATCTACAGGCAATTAGGCACAGCAGATACCCAGTGAAAATATATGTATGTACGAGTCTGTATATGTATTTATATGTAAGTAAATTGTGAGGCTTCATTCCCTTGTCCGAACAATCTCAAATTATGCGCACTTTACATTTTGTGGCTTTTGGAATTTAACAAAATTCTAAAGTGGACGAACTTTGGGTATGCTTATTTACTTAGTTCTGTGAACGTGAATTTAACAAAATCATTTTGTATCTTAAGCACAAATGAATTACTTAAGTATCACAACAACAACAACAAGAACTACAACAACAAGCTTAAGTCGAGGGAAGGAAATGATTTGAATGTTGGTCAGGAGTTCTAAACAGTGATGCCAACTAGTCGAAAGAAAAGCAGGACAAACTCAACAGAGACATCGGACAAAAGCATAAAAAATAAAAACCATAAACCATAAAAAATATGTTTATATTAAAATTGTTGACTTTCAGTAACTATGTATTATTATTTGGAAACTTTGTATATATGATGACAGATAAACAGAATAATATCTGTTTATTAAGTACCTAGAATTTTTTAGTATTTGACCGAATTTATTCTATAAAAGATGCTGAAAATTATTTTTATTTGTAATGTTCAACATGTACAAATAAATATAGTAAAGAATAGTTTATGCATTTATAAAAAAAATAGACTTCCGAATAGAGAATGTTTAATATCTTTCACGTCTAAAGAACTTTTAAAAGTGACAGACCTAAAGAAAAATAAGGCTGAATTGGCAACACTGGCTCTGACAGTTGGAATTGTTTGTGGCCAGGCTGGAAATTGCAGAAGTTACCAACTGAACAATTGAAACAATGACACAGATAAGCAGACTAAAAAAGGAAGGGAAAGAGAAGTACAGTGAAAAGAAGACCTCAAGGTGTGCTGTCTTTTGAGGGGAGGAGCAGAAGGCGTAATAGAAAAGCGATAAGCGTTTTTGTTGCTACAATTCCTGGGAGAGTCATTCAAAAAGGTCACCTAGACCAGTTGTCAGTGAGGGGCGGGGTTTGGGCAATTGAAGGTCAAGGGTAGCCCAAAGAAATGGCTTATAAAAAAAAAAATAAGCAGACAAAACTGGCAAAAAAAAACGTGCGTATAAAATAAGGAAAAGGAGATGCTTCGCCAAGCACGTGTTTAAGAGGCGTGGACAACAGGAGGAAAGGCAGCTAGAAAGATTGTCGAGTAGCGCGGGCACATTAATATGATTAAAGGCAGCTCATAATTGAGCTCAATACGTTGGGGTTAGAGCAAGAGACCAATAAAACAGAGAGAGAGAGAAGCTGAAGGGCAAGTGGATTGGATTGGAAGTTTGCCGAGTGTGCGACGATGCGATAACTGAGTAAAGGCAAAATGTCAGGTAGTACCCATAATAGGTAATGGCATTGGGTCTGTGGATTGGGATTGAGGATTAAGGTATTTTTTGGTATAGGGGGGTTTTGAAGCAGCACTGGAATTGTTAGAAAGTAAAGGCGCTAGAGAAACAATAGCATAGAAAATAAGGTTAATGAAAGGTTGATGAATAGACAATGAGATGATATTACACCCGAAAAGAAATGGAATTCAAAGAAATGAAAAGGCCAAGAAAAAAAAGAGAAAAGAACAGAAAAATAATAGACTCTAGCAGTCTAATATACCTAGTACTTACAGTTAAGAAAGGTTACTGAAATGCTTACCAGTAAGTCCTCAGAATAGGAACGAATAAATTAATGACCGCTCGATGAATAGACAATGAGATGATATTACACCACAGTCGGGCCGAATAACAAATGAGTTAAATCAATGAGGCAAAAGCTAGTGAAATTAATAAGTGAATATGAAATGAGTGGAAGCAGATGAAAAGAGCACCTAGAGAATTGACTGAATGAAGAAGAATCTATGGAGATTTGTTTCCAATTTTCCATTCAATTCAAATCCATTGAGAAATCAAGTTGCGCTTAAAAGTGTGCTATATTATTGTAAAATTCTAAAGAAAGAGAAAAAAATTAACTCGAATCTATGCAGTTGCACTCCAAAATTACTTTGCATTGAAAACTTAATCGGAGGAAATGTTATATTTTTTCTTTGCAAAAAACCATGACAAGCTTTGCAAAAAATTAAGATATACTAATTGATTCGACATTTGTAATTTATAAAATTTCGGAAAATTGGATAAGGGTTCAATCTTTACATATTTTTTTAAACTTTTTAATTTACTGTAATCTTGCATAGTGTGCATTTCTGTCTCTCTCTCTCTCTCTCTCTCTTTCCTCTTTGTCTCTCTTTCTCAGTTACTATGTTGTGCAGTGTAGCACAGTTTTTGAGCTCTAGTCAGGCCCATAACCCATTATCCATAATCCGTTGCCCAAATTGACTGGCTACGTTCTGACATGAAAGCTGCGCTTATTTCACTTTTCCACTTGGCTACCAGTGCACACATAAGGCCAAAAAGAGAGAGTTGAATAGTGCGTGAGAGAAAGAAGGAGTGAAATAGAGAGAGAGATGGAAAGATGGAAAGAGAGAGAGAGAGGGTGAGAGGGGCTAGCATTGGCCAAGTCAGTCGAAAATCCCACCATATAAGTTTATACAAATGACATCCGGCTCACACACAACGAAGCACGCTCATTGTTGAATGATGTATGTAGCTTGGGGCGCCACGCAGCTGTTTGCTACAGCTTGTGTCTGAAGAGAGAGAGAGAGAGAGAAAAAGAGAGAGAGAGTGAGAAAAAGGCAGAGACGTGGGCACGCAAATACCACATAATACTGAACGTTGGATGCGAACGAGGTGTAAAATCATGTTTGAACACCACCCAGGCGAAAGGCGGCAAGTAACAAAGGCCATACTTATACACACACACACACACATACACCCACACACACACATACACCCACACACACACATACACCCACACACACACAGACAATAATTTATTTGGTGCGATGCTGCGATTAGTTGGCTTTGGTCAGCTGACTGAGCTACTGTAACAAATCTGCGTCTCAAAGTGCCACGCCCAATAAAGCTGTGGCACCTGTATTACAGGGTATACGGAATTACAAAAACTACAAGAAAATATTTAGAATGAAAGGTTCAAACCTTAATGCACTGCCATAAATTATCGACAGATCGTTTCTACACTGACAGCAGAAGGGGCATACAAAATTAAAAAGCTCAACTTTTACAGAAAAGTGAACCTAAATCAAGAACTGAGTTTTAATTAAATGTTAATCGAGAATAAATTTTGCAAAAAATGAGACCTTTCCCTGAGTGAGTCAAGATTCTACGTTCTTAGAAATAAGATCTTTAAGTTTTGTTTTACATTGTTCTTGTCTATAACATAACTTTTAGTTTGAAAAACCTGCCAGATTTTTTGTGTCTTTGTATTTTATGCAGATGGTCAAAAAAAAATAGATATGTATATATTATTATAGGTATGACCTAGTTTATGTTATGACAGCTTTATATTATATTAATCCGATCCAGGCTAGTAAGAGAACGGATTTGTACAAAGTTTCATCAGAAATATGTAAAAACTTAGAGACTAGTTTGCATAGAATTGGAATATATATACATTGTACATATATACTTTATGGGCTCGGCCACGCCTCCTTCGATTTTAGCCAAATTAAAATACCCTCTGTAAAAGTCTAAAAATAAATAAATAAAATAAAAACGGAGAATTTGAAAAAACTGCTGCTCGTTACGGCAAGAGCGTATCAATTCCATCATGCGTGTCCTTACTGTATGTATGTGTGTGTGTGTTTTGTTGTGTGTGCCACTCTCATTCTATATTTGTATGTGTGTGTGTGTGTGTGTGTGTGTGTGTGAGAGTGTATATACGCGTGTGTTTGTCCGTGTGTGTTTGTGTGCTAAATGCCGCAAATTGAAATATGGTTTTCGATTTTCAGTTTATATGCAGTCATCTATAACACAACTCAGCTGAACCGTACCCATTTCTATGTGTGTTTGGGTGTGTGTGTGTGTGTGTGTTTTTGTGTGCACGTGTGTGCATGTTTGTTTATTTTGTGTTGGTTTATCGTTATTTCGTTTACTTTATAAAATTTCAAGTCGTTCATTTTTATGCATACTTCACTTTCAGAACACCAACTACAAGTTGCTTCAGCTACACTAAAAGCTTTGTCAAAACTGTCAAGAAAAAGGCTGCAAAACTCTCGATTGAACTATAATTGAAAGGAATTCATGTAAGTTTTCAAATTTTTAATCATATTTAATTGAAGAAAAATTAAGAAACTTTAAATATTGGTATATGTGTGACTGATTTTAGATATCATCAAGAGATTTTTACGATTGCACAACAAGTTGATATATCGATCTTAATATAAAAGTGTAAATGAATCTTACTAAAACATTTATAAACATATGTAGATATATCTAAGATATACCTTTATTTATTTTATTGTGTGAGGTAAAAGCTGATTTATCGAATTTTATTATCGATAAAAGCACCTCATTTAAAGGAACTCTTCAAATCATTACTAGAAACATTAATGTTGCAATATTGAACAAATTATGTGAGATTTATTATATATTAGCATATTTAAGGACTAGAAGGCAGATTTGTTTTACATAAATTAATTTTTGTAGAAATATAAATATCTTAAATAATCGTATCTTTCGCTTATTCAAATTTAATCGAATTAAAAAGAATAAAGTGTTATATAAACATCTGTCAGGGCATTAGACGATAATATTTCTTGCTGCTTCTGTTTAATATTAAAATATGCAAAAAATATACGCAACTGTTTACTTTCAGTTGTTGTTGTTGTTATTGTCTCTGATTTGGTTGACTTAGTTGTTGTTGTTTTTTAGGGTATTTGAACTTTGACTTTGTCAAAAATTGCAATCTCTAACTTATTTAATTTTTGTAGTTTTTGGTTCATGGTTCTGTGTATAGTTTTGTGATTGAATAACGGCTTAGTCAGGCCATTGTATATATGCCAAAGCAAATATAAATACACATATAAATATACGCAGACAAATACACACACACACACACACATTGTCATATTAAATCATACAATTGGTCAGTTGGGCCCCAAAAAAGCGGGCAACAAATTTGTGAAACCGAATCGACCTCGGTATTCCCCCTCTGTCCGTTCCCTCACTTGCAACGAATGCTGACACATTTTGCCATTCACTTTTCACGCTCACATTCACACACACACACACATACATACATACACACACACACACACACACACACATACATATATAGCGACTTTTGTATCAGCTGCGCGTGAAAATAAAGCGAAAAATTTGCATGCTTCCTGCGCTTCTTTTTGGTTTTCATTTGCCCAGTTTCCTTTTTGCAAATACCCTGTAAATATAAAAAAAGTACTCAAAAACGTTGAATAATAGAGTATATGCTATAAGCTACTTTGCAGACAACTCCACCTGAAGGATTAGAGTTTACAAAAAAAAATGTATATGGAAAGTTTTTTAATTTAAATTATTATGTTGAACTCTGTGCAGTTGTATCGACTAAAGGTCAAATAAAACAACTGAAGTTGCTTAATTAACTAGCATAGCAGGGTATTTATAAGTCGTACACATTCTTGACTATTTATCGGCTCACTTTTGTTTGGGTTTAATTTTTGAAAAGTTCTGTTTTTTTTTCTTTCTTTTCTGTGTTGGTTGCCTTTATAAACTTTTCGATTTCAGTGAAGTGGGCGGAAAGAGGGAACCTGAAAAAGGGGGCGTGTGTGTGTGTGCAGCTGTTTGTCTATTTTTCTCGTTCAATTCGTTTGTGTGTTGATGTCATCCTTGTTGTTGTTGCTGTTGTTGTTGGCGGCTTAGCTAAATTTGCATTTATTGTTAAAATGTTTCATTTCATTTCATGTATTTTACGCCCCAAAGCCAAAAACTCAAATCCATTGGACACGTGCGTATGTGGAAATGCACGATTCGATGGCTCCACTTTATCCCCCACCCCCTCTCTCTTTCGCTCTCTTTCTCTCTTTGGTCCATTCACATGTGGTTTTTCCGTTATTTTCTCTTCCCATTTTTTTTGACGGCATCAACGGTGCGGTCTATTGGTCGATTGGTCTATTGGTTTTTTGGCTTTGGATTATGACAAAGTTTGGCAAGTGTGATGCGACCAAAGTGGTTCAGGGGTTGCCCAACAAAATGGTTGATGGGTTTATTAAACCCCCCCGCGCCCCTCACCTTCTTACATTTTCGAATTTTTCGCATTTCGATTGGATCAGCTTAAAAGTGAGGTTAACTTTTGCTATTCCCTTTCAAATTGATAGAGAGCCTGCGAGAAGACTCGGCGAAGCATAGAAATCAGCATTGTCATAGTGTAATCGGCTTATATACATATAAGAATATACTTACATTATAAAGGAAATATGGATATTCTATTTGCCAACAGTTATTAATTCACATCCAAGAACTTTGTGTGTAATTTCTGATATTAAGTTATTATGAAAATTTATGTGTATTCTTAATTTGAATTTTTACTGACTTGACTCAAGATACACATATAAATGTTATAATTTTGTGTTTGTTTGAGATTTTAGTTACCTCTGATTACCACTTTAAACTCTTATATATATGATTTTTTTTTCATCGACTTAATTTATGTATTTAAAATAAAATATAGTATTAAGTATACATTGTACATAGGAAATGACTGTTATATAGAGATTTATATATTAGGTATATAGTGATAATTATTATTAAAAAAAATATTAATACATAATATATCCTTCCTTAGAAAGACAATTTTAAATATTTTTCTCCTCCGTAAAAAAAACAATATAATCCTTGGGAATTGCAGAGATTCACAGCAGCAATAAGAGACAATTTATGTATGTAAATAGAAAACTTGAATAAGTATTTTTAATTGTTTATCAATTGTTTATCATTTAAACTGTAATTTTTGAATATTTTTAATATTTCTGGCATCTAAGCTGGCTTGTAGACTTGTCAACTAGTTAGTTTGATTCCACTTGAATGTAAAAACAACCCATGTGCACAAAATTCTGTTGAAACTCTTTTTCAATCGTGGCTTTAACTAAAATGATGCCCTTTTTGGGAAGCAGCAATTGTCACTTCCTTTATTTGCCAACAGTTTTCCTTTAATTTCCTTGGACACTTTCCTCTTTGTCATAGGCAGTATCCAGTTGTGCTGACCAAAAGGATTCAAGCGAATATAACTTAATTTGTGTGTTAACAAGTAACCAAGTAACAAAACAATGAACAGGGCAGAGCAAAAGAGACTGAGAGAGAGTGAGAGAGAGAGAGAGAGAGAGAGAGAGAGGAGGGAGGAAAAAGGGAAACGGATGTAAGGTCTGTCACAATGACGACACGTGACTGACATTTGTCGTCGGTCGTGTCCCTCTCTCCTCTCTCCACTCATCACTCTCCACTCCCCACTTCATGAAAACTCCACCCAGATTGCCAAACTGTGGCAAGTTACAAAAAGCGTTGCATACAATTTGGGCGTTGCGCTTTGTGCTGAATTCGTTGAGCTAACTGACCAAGTGACAAATTGAATGACGATTGCGATGACTGAATGGACAAACAGACAGACAGAGAGAGAAAGAGAGAGATAGACAAAGAGACAACCAGACAACTGTTGTATGGCAGGGAACATTTAAAAAGGCATTTCCATTGCATTTTCATTCATCGCTCGTAATTGTGGTGTAAAAACGAGCTGTAGATTTCTTTTCATTTTCATTTTTACTGTACGAAAGGCAAATGGCAATAACTGTCATTTCCTGTGCGACCTACTAAAATTTTGCCACACTGTGCGTGTGTGTGTGTGTGTGTGTAAAAACGCAGCAGCTAAAATGAAAACTTGCTGACCTCTGCAAAAGCAAAAGCAAAGGAACGGAAAGGAAAGGAAAAGCCTAGGGCTACACAAATGAGACAAGCACACACGTTACGTGCGTGCTTTGCGACGCCTTTGAAAGAGACGGAAAAGAGCGATAGAGAGAGTGTGAAAGAAAGAGAAGGAGAGACCCCCACACTTGTGCAACAATTGCGCCCATTGCATAATTCGTTATCTAAATTCAGGTTGTAGCATGTCGAAATGCCTTGGAAATGTTATACTGATTAAATTTTTTTCACACAACCAAAGAACGAGACAGAGACAGACATAGACATAGACATAGACAGAGATAGAGACAGAGACAGTGTATGCTGCTTGCATTGAAAATAAAAAATCCTTCAGCTCCTTAACACGTTCCTGGGCATGAAAAAGTGCTGGTTACATGTGCGAATACTGCAAATACGTATACGCGATATTCCTTCTTCTTCGATTCCTGCAATCCTCCAATCGTGAATCTTTTCTCCTTCCCCTTCTCCTTCTCCACTACATCTACTTCGTGTTCTTCTTATTGCTTACTCAATTCCTTTGGCTTGCCCGTTACACGTCCTTACGTTTCAGTTTCGTTGCCTGGCCGTGTAATTTCAAGTTGATTCGTCAGTCCGTCAGACAGACGACAATCTATGAGCTTCTCTCTCTCTCTCTCTCTCTCCCTCTTTCAGCTTCTTGTTGTTTTCACATCGAAACGCAACAGTCGCCAGTGGCAGAGAATCCTCAGCCTCTTTCTCCTCATCCATCTCAGTCTTCTCATTCTTTTCTCATTCTCAGCCAAGACCACACGTACTTCATTCGCTCTCGATGATGCAAAAGATTACCAACTTGCTTGGCATGTGATACAACAAAACACAGAAAAAATACATAAAATGACAGAAAAAACAAGAATGCATTTTTTTCTTCGGCACGCCGAAGTCTTCATACACTATGTTTTTTTTTAAAACGTTTTCCTAAAAAGAAATTAACATTTCATAATTATTTAATTTCTTCTCGTATACTTAATCTGTATATCAAAAATATACTATTTTAAATAGCATAAAAATTATGACGATTTGTTCCTAAGACAACTTTATGACAAAATCATCTGATTTCAGAAAAACTTGATCGAATTATATAGAATACCATTAAATACACAACTGAACCCTGGGTCGAGATATCTCAATCAACAAATATGGTATGATAGTCTGTACTATACTCTTCCTTCAAAGTAGCTCCAGCTTTGAGAGACTTGTTTGCATAAAAACAGACAGGCGACAAAGATCTTAGCTCTGATCAAGAGTATATACATATACTTTATAGGATCACAAATTTCGTAACAATTTTAAAATACCCTCTGCAAGTGCATAAAAAAGGAAAAATCGTAGAAGAAGAAAAAGTTTTCTTTCTATGCTTGTGGGTCATTATGCAGTCACCCTACGATACACGACACCCGTCTCCCTGCTCTGGTCTACCCAACTTCAGTTCTCTTCCTTCCCGCTGGCAATGGTTCCTTTTACGCTTCCGAAATGCCCCTGGCACAAGAACTGACAGCTCCAGAGACGCGTCAGTTATGCCTGTGTTTGGTTTGCATCCATGACTGGCCCCAAAAGATTTATTTATTGCGGCTTTTAAGTTACCGCTCCCGTTCCTTGTGAGCCTCCTTGAGTTGGGTCTTTGATTTTCAGTTCTTAGCACTCAAACTCAGTTTCGGCTCAGTTCGGTTCGTTTTTGTATTCGGTTATCGTTTTTGGCAACCACACGACGCCGTCACGAACTCGATGAGTGATTTACTTAACTGATGCACGTTCAATGCTACGAGTAATGAGTCTGCTCTAAAGCTTTTCAGTGCACTCTGCACACAAAGACATAGTGGCGTGTCAATTTTACAGTGTTTGCCAGTTGGGTTGATTCATTGAGTAGGCACAACGAGTGCGAGTTTTAGTTGTAGCGAGAAGGATACTCTTTCAAGTGTTCAGATTGGAATTAAGCGAGTAACTGTTTTGTCTAGCGGCAGAAGGGAGTAAACAGCTGCTTGATTTCGTTATAATAAGTGTGACGAGTAACGATTCCAGCTGCATTGAGCGATCAACTCGTTAAGTTGTTTAGATTGAAAAGAAGCTTGTAGTTAGTTCCTTTAATACTTTAATACTTGGATATTGGAAGTCATACTCTGTTAAGATGTACCGAGTAGCCGTCACGTTAACGTGGTTTAGCTAAGCGAGTAATCACAATGAGCTGTTAACTCGTTAAGTTGAATAAGTTGAGCGTTGAGTTTCTTAAAGGCACAACAAGTTGTTATGTGAGATGTAACGAGTAAAAAATTTTTTGGGTTAAATGGATTGAGTCTAACAGTATTGAGGAGCAGGAAACCACAACAACTACTCTATCCTAGTATGGAAGACAACTTCTTCAATGTAATAAATGGGTTGAATTTAAGGAGAAGTTCAGTTGCTAGAAATCATAATGACTAGTTGACAATAATGTAGCGAGTAGAGCAGCTCTTTAGACTGATTTTACACAAGGGTACCAAATAGTGTAGCGAGTAAACAACTCGCTGTATTAAATGATTAAACATAACTATACAATTAATAAAATGTATAAAATGATTTAACATAACTATACAATTAATATACAGTCAGTAATAAAAAGTAAATGCAGCGAGAAAATTGTAACGATTATTTTCCTTTTTTTGAACGATAAGGATTTCATCTCTGCTTACAGGGTATCTATAAGTGCAAGCTAATTGCGAGTCCAAAGTTTATTGAAATGAATAGCTATTCACGTAGTTTGGGCAACTGTTCCAATGCCAAAATGTCCGATTGCTAATTGAAGGCACTTGGTCATTATCTGTGATACACATTCGCATTCATTTCTGAACAACACTTGAGAGTTGCCAGCTTGTTAGAGACATAGAGAAGCGACTTGAAATAGAAAAGAAGATGGACAAGTGTGGGAGGTAAGAAGGAGGAGATAGAAGGAAGAAGAAGAAGAAGAAACAAGGCATAGAGAATATACAACACATGCAGTGTCGTCTTTGGCCTTGTGCCAATCAACGACAGCGTCGCCTCAGCGTCACCGCCACTTGTGGCAGTGACCCAACTCTGCCCCAACCAGTGGCGCCCCTGTTGTGCTGTGGCATCTTTATTGTGTTGCACACACACACGCACAGACAGGCAGACTGACAGGCAGACAGACAGACAGACATATGTGTGTGTGTGTGTGTGTGTACAAGACGCAGGACGTAAATATTTTGTAAGTGCATCAAAATTCGTGGCACAGTTGTTGAATTTTGTATCTTGTTTTGTTGCAAGCTGCAGTTGATTTTCCTTTTTGCTCTCCTGCTATTTTAAGGCTTAGCCGTAAGCTGCCCCTTATCCCTTCTGTATCCCTCTTCCTTCATTGCACTACCTATCAGTCTCAGTTTCTTGTTTTCTTTAGACCCTGTACATCAAAATTTTGTTAACTCTAATAGGCTTATAACATATCCATAGATGTATCCTATAGAACAGCATCAACAAGTGGGTTGTATGAACCTCTATATCCCAGACGCTATAAGAGATATATATATAATATATATAAGAGCTGAAAAAATAAATAAATATATAAAAAATAAATAAATAAATAAGTATATAAATAAATAAATAATTAAATGAATAAATAAATAAATAAATAAATAAATAAATAAATAAATAAATAAATAAATAAATAAATAAATAAATAAATAAATAAATAAATAAATAAATAAATAAATAAATAAATAAATAAATAAATAAATAAATAAATAAATAAATAAATAAATAAATAAATAAATAAATAAATAAATAAATAAATAAATAAATAAATATATAAATAAATAAATAAGTAAATAAATAAGCAAACTAGAAATTATATTCTTATGAAATCTTATTGTTAAATTGTATAAAAATATCTTTAAATATCGTTAGCCATTCCTAGAGTAACTACAGGATCTCTTACAGTCGAGCTCTCTCGATTGTATTCTTCCCTACTAGTTTTATTTTACGAGTCTTCATTTCTATTTTCTATGTGTGTGTGTTTTTTTTTCACTTAGTTTACCTTACATTTTTCATGATTTTTCACATGTGTTTTTCTTCCATTTTCATGTCGTTTTCCGTTTGGTTTTTATGTTTTGCACAACAATTTTATGTTGGTTTGTTGCCTACCTACCTACCCCTTCACCCACCCCCCTGTAGAAGTCTTTGTACGTGCTGCTGTTCTAGAAAAATGCACACAAAATTCTTCATTTGTTTTTGCAGCGACGTCAGCGTAAACGTCAACGTCGGCGTCGGCGTCGACTTCAACATCAGCGTCAAGCCAAGCTGAGCTGAGCTGAGCTAAGAGTTTCAATTGAATTTAGAGCTAAGGCTTTTCTATATATACATATGCATACATATATATGTATGTATATAGGCGTGTGTGTGTGTATGTGTGTGTGTGTATGGGCATTCAATCATTGCAAGACTCGAAACTGACGAAGGGGCCAAGTTGGCTGGATGAACGATTCTCACTGTTGGGTCTACAAGAATAAAAAAGGGAAGGGGAAGGGCAAGGGCAAGAGAAGAGCTTCCCCTATTTTCTCTCTCCCCCCCCCCCCCCCCGCTTTTCACACAGCTAGCTGACTGATTTTCTTGCATTTCTTTTGCGTTTTTTTTTACTTTATAGAATTCTTTTTATTTTTTTTTTCAATTTATTTGCTTGCCCTACAAAATCACAAGCTAAGCAACAGCAACAACAAGATCAGCAGGCGGGTGCATGAGGAGGACGGGGGATGTGGCGAGAGGGAATGGAAAAAGGGTAGGGGGTGGTCCAAAGAGATGAGGACGTGCCTGCGTTACAATTTTTGCAGTGAAATTGTTTTTTCATTTTCCATTTGGCCTCTTTGGTGTATGTGCAGCCCCAGCAACAGAAAACACCACGTCTTAACCCCTGAACCCACATCGCCACAAACCTTACTTACTCCCTTCCCTCTTTAGCCCCTTTCTCTTTCTCTCTAAGGTTCTCTGTTCTCTGGCCTCTGCTCCCTTTACCTCTCTTAAAAACACTTTAGCCAGCTCTATTTGTATGCAATTTTAGCTAGTGCTGTTTTGTTCCCCCTGCTTTCCCTACTTTCCCAACCACTTTCCCCTTTCCCTCTTGCCTGTTCCCTCTTCCCTGTTTTGTGTGCCCTTCAGCGCACTAATGGGTTAACTTGAGTTTGTTACAATCTAACCCAAGGGCCGCCTCAAGTGGGTAAGCCTAAGCATTTGTCTGACAACGCCCCAAGCTCAAGGCCTCAAGGCTATAAGGCTAGAAGGCTAGAAGGCCCAGCTCTCAAGTTCAACTTGTTGGCCCAGCAAATTGTGAGGCTTTTCGAGTTATTGTTGACCAATCTGTTTCGGGCCAAGACCAAAACTTCAGTCCAGCCAAAAGAAGACTGGGCAAGGAGAGGGCGAGACAATTGGGCAGACTTATGTAAGCAGAATTAGACATGCATAGCTCGTAGTTCGTAGTGATAGCTTTGCAGTTGTCAGTTTCATCTTTTAAGCTATAATTTGTAACCCATTCCTATTTGGTCGCCCCTCCCCCGCTCCCTCCCTTCAATTTCCCCACTACCTACCATAAACTACGAGTAGAGTAGAGTAGTGTGTAAACTTTTCTCTCAATTTCTCTTAACAAATCTTTTGCTGATTTACAGTTGCTTTTAGCTGTTTTTCTTTTCGTCCATCCATCTCACACACACACACACACACACACACACATGCCCATATCTTAATCTGTTCCTCCTCATCTTTTCATTCGTCTTTTGGTTTTGTTGAAATCATCGTCAGCTTGTAAAAGTTTGGTTTCCTTTTCTTACACTTGATTTTCTATTGTCTTTGATTTTGCTAGTTCGAAATAATTTCAGCTATTCGATTTCATTGAACTGATCATTTATTTTTCTTTCTTTTGCGGTCTTCGTTTTGTTGTTTAAAATTTTATCTGTAATTTATATTCACTTATCAATCATTATAGTATGTGGATCATGGAATCATCTCTAATTTGCAAATTGTATTTCTTTTTGTTGCTTTTGTTACTTTTGTTTATTATCTGTTTATCTGTTAATCTCTTTTGGGTTGATTATCTCTGTTTTTGGATTCTCTCTCATCATCATTATTTGCATGTACTGTTCTAAAATATTCTTAAATTAATATTCTATGATTTCTTATCTTTTGCACTCTCTAATTTATTTTTCCCTTGAAGAGAGCACTATAATTTTTATTTAAATATGTATATGTTTTTGAACTTATCAATCCACTCTTCCTCTCTCCGTTTATCTTACAGATATCTCGCAGATGGATTATTCTCTTTTCTCTCTTTTATATGCTTAGCTTTCTATTTCTTATATAAACTAGTTCATAAATTTCGTTCCCAATTCTTTTCCCACCAACCTTTCCTCAATGTTTTTGCTTTGGTAATCTTCTCTCAGGGTGTTTCTATTTAAATCGCCTTTCAACTCTATATCGCAATATACTTATTTTAAATTTCCTTTAAATCTAAAGCACATTCAATTTCTTTAAAAAATTTACCAGGTCACCAAATTTTGTTACAAGGCCAATTTTTAAGCTAGATGATGCACATGATATCATAGGTACATACAAAAGATCGATTGCTGCCTAAATATCATATTATGATCTTCTAATAATACAAAGTTTTCTTGAATAAATATAGGGTTTCTTACAGAGAACTCTCAACTCTCAACTATAGCCTTTTTTTTGCTATTGCTTTACATGTCCTTATCCTCTTTCCTCCGATATCCTCTTTCTCTCATTGCATCCATTCAATGCAAATTGCAATTGGAGCAATTGCAGCTGGTAGTGTTATTATTGTTGCGTTGCATTTCTGGCTCATCTGCTTAATCCTCAACTGCATCTATTGCATCCTTCCATCTTTTGTTCCACTTTGTGCCCCATTTGGCCATTTTGGCTCTAGGGTTTGTGGGCCTTGTGTTCGTTTAGTTTGGTTTTATTTGGTTTCGTTTCGTTTTTTTTTTAGGTCTGGTTTGGTTTGGTTTGCTTTGGTTTTGGTGGCTTGGCTTAACTTGGATGGGCTTGGCTTGGTTTGGCTTCGGCTTCGGGTTCCTGGGCTGCGCCTTTAGCTATGCTCCACTTTTTGTGCCATTTTGGAATTGCTTTTTGTGTGGTTGCTGCTTGTGTTGTTGTTGTTGTTGTTGCTGTTGTTGCACTTGTTGTTGCTGAGATGCCTTTTACCAAATTCGAGGCGTGATTTGCAGTTTAATTGTGCAGTAAGCTGCCAAAAAAAAAAAAGAAGAAATATAAGGATAAGCACACACACGAACATACAAATATCAGAAACAGAAACGCAACGACTGCGAAATGGATATTTCGATACATCAAATGTTGCTTTTGATGCCTGTTGTAAATATATGCCTCAATTCTCAACTTCTTTCATCTCAGTTCAAGGTAGCGGCTGCTCTCTTGATATGCGCTTGAGATTTTCATAGTAGGTACACATTAAGTGCAGAAATAGTTTAACTTTGTGGCAATGTCTGTAACAGACAGGTGAAGGAATTTATCATCCCATAAAATATATTGTTTACATGTTAACTAGTATCAACAGCTGAGATTCTATTATACCTTTGCAGATGGTGTTACAAATTTATCCAGAAATATATTTATGAAGCACATCTTTTTTATTTATATGTAAACTAGTCTATTTGTATTGAACCTTTCTTGACGAAACTTGTTACATATTCTTTTTGATAACACTTAAAGAGAGTATCATAATTAGGTCTATTTCCCCCAAATAGACCCCATGTAAACCCTCCAGTTACCATGACTAGTTATATAACTAGCCACCAAGACCAGTAATTTCTACAGCTGTCGTAACTAGTAACTGGTATTTTGGTACTGTCTGAAATATCCTGACTAAAAATTCGGAATACTATACGATGTGGCTGTCAGTCGAAATTTGAATTCAAGTCTCTGAAAGAGTATAGAATATAAAATATTTTTCGGTTATTCCTCTTCTTTCTAATATTGAAGTATTTTATTTACATATTTGTAGCGTGTATCTAGTTTTGGAGCAGTATTCTAACTTGTTCTTCTATTTTGGTGGCTTACGGGACGTATGCGTAATATCGTTGACTGTCCCCATTTGCTGACCATTCGTTCATCAATAAGTTAAGAGCGCAAACAAAACTCACAAACAGACAACGCAATGCACTTATCCAAATGGCCGTAGATACAAAATCTCTCTGTGTATCTGTTGGATACAGATACAAAATGCACTTACTCTCTGGTTGGGTGGGGAAAAAAGGTGAGGGAGACCGAGAGTGGGAGAGATTGAAACTGATATTGTTAGACAGACAGTCGCTTCATTTGATTTGGTGGTAAGAATAGTGGAGGGAAAATGGTGGTAAGGAGGGCAACAACGTGAGCAAATCAGTTGCAAGATTCTATCAAAATTCCACAAATAGTTACACGTGTGCGTTCTGAGGTCTTGATGTCCTGATGTCCTGATGTCGCAACGTTACCGTTGTCCTGGCATCCTGGC
Source organism: Drosophila neotestacea (assembly GCA_035044365.1). NCBI lineage: Eukaryota > Metazoa > Arthropoda > Insecta > Diptera > Drosophilidae > Drosophila > Drosophila neotestacea. The sequence continues at coordinate 423,023 of JAWNMD010000337.1, forward strand.
ATCCTGGCAAGTTACTTTCCGCTCTCGCTCTCTCAATCAAGCATATTGCAATGCCTTTGGAATTTCTGAAAAGGCATCAGCTTCCAACGTCTTGACAAACGACACACGAACTGTCGTGACAGAGAGACAGACAGACAGAAGAGACAGACTGCGGCTGGTTGACAAGTTGTAGCAGCTGTAGAGGAGGAGCTTATGACTTCAACTCAAGGACCAGCACTAGGACCAGCACCAGTCAAAGTCCCAGTAGAAGATGAAGCTGGTCTTGCATTTGATTAAGTGCTGGACTGTCGTATGTTTAGTGTGAAGAAAAGAAGAACATGTGAACTTTCTCATCTGAGCTAATGATCCGTGTAATCTGCTGCTGCTGGCCCCAACACACTCACACACACACACACACACACACACACACAGAGTCACTCTATGCGAGTGCTTGTGTAAAAGTTTGAATGGTAGGGAAAAAGGAAAAGCGCTACAAGGCAGGCAAAAGCTGCACATAATTGGCATAAGTTTGCACTTAAGTCAAAGGCACACATACCCACAAATACACCCCCTCATACACACACACACACACGCACACCTACATACAGGTGCTTTCTGCTGTGTGCTTACGGTAGATTTAACACACGGCGAGCGTTCAATAAATGTCAGCAATTAAAAAGGTGCGATGAATGTGTATCGAGTGTCAGTCAGCACACCGAGTATCGGAGTGAGAGGAGGTGAAACAGAGAGAGAGAGAGAGTGAAAGAGAAAAGAGGTAGGCAACTGACTGATGAGGGCAGCTACCGATTTAAATGGCAGTTGCGTCAATTCTCTACCTCCTTCCCCCCTTCAAGCAAATATTCTCAAAAACGAGTTGAGGCTGCTGCCCCAAGTCCCCAGGCTCATCAATCCCCTTTCTCATTCCCCCCCCCTCCTCAAAATAAGAGAGAGAGAGGAGCCAAGTGAATGTGAAATTGAAATGAAAATACTTATCGACATAAGTGTATACATGCCTTCTCGTATATGAAAGGTGCTCATTTATAAAATCGATGGCAACCGTCCACATTGTGTTATACTATACGGTTTCAACCACATTAAGGATTATGCCCCGAAAGAGACAAAAAATATTGTCAGAGTGTGCAAGAGATGGCTGCAGTGAATATCAACAATATTATATGTACTATATATAAATATATATACATTGTATCCTTAAAATTTCTGGGTGAACGCATCTGATTGACATGTGTTCCCAATAACAGAGCACCCTCTGCTTTTACCTTCTCCAGCTCATGTATTCAAAAGGAAAGCATCTACTTAGTGTATAATTACGAGATTATTAATAGCACTTTCTTCACTCGTTTGTGTATGCTAATTATTTTGCTCTGTGAACTTAAGGGTATACAATCAATGTGTTGCCGGAACTTTTAAGACGTCAACACGATTTATAGTTATTTTTAGTTATTCAAAAGAATTCATCTAAAGGTAATGGTAAGCTTATCATTATTAGGTACACACAAATGCTTAAAAGGCAGTTGCCAGAATTGGAAAACGCAAAAAAAGAAAGAAAGAAAGAACTCAAATTAAGTATTCGAAAAATTGGCTTTATTTTCAAAAATTAACTACTATATCAGTAGATACAATTTTATTAAGCGAATTAGCTTTAAGAGCTTTTGCTACTTACTCATATGTATTTTAATAACAGTGTTGTAAAACAATCTGTAGTTATGCTACCTTATAAACTCAATTACTTTTATAAAATTGTTAATGTATCAATATTTTCAGCAATAAAATGTTTATTAAAATTAAAAATTAAAATATAAAAAAACATATATAATTAATTTTTACTCATATTAGTAAGAAATATATATATATACATATACACAAAGGGGACTTTGCCAAATTGCAAATTGGTTTTATTTAAGTATATTTCCGTTATTTGGGGACGATTCTGGTGATATAATTGTTATGCATGATATGTGCTCATGTGAATCTATATGAATAAAATGTATTCAATTGTGCGCGAAAGCGCTATTAATTCATTTGATTCATTTAATTCGTCTCCTTATTTCCATAATTCATTTGTCGTCACTGCGATAATAATAACAAAATCAACAACAATAACAGCAACAACAACAACAATATTATCTCGCCTATCCTCTTAATAATCTGTAAATCCTGTATGTCTCTCTGGGTGTGTGTGTGTATGTGTGTGTGTGCACAACCCGTTAAGTATGTATGTGTTGATGTATGTGAAGAACGTGACGTGACTCTATGGCGGATTCTCGTAATTAGCATTGAGGCTGAGACAGCAAAAATGCAAGTAATAAGCTAAACATACAGCAACAAAATGTTAACTGGGTCCTAATTGAAGTGCCATTGAATGTACATGGCCACGACACGTGCTCTGCAACAGACACAACAACAATGGCATTGATAACGACAGCAACAGCAACAGCCACAGCAACAACAACGACAACAGCAGCAGCAACATCGACAACAACGACAGCAACTCGGCAACTTTTTGTGCTTGGCGGACAATCTTTAATTTAAATGCCGGCCATCTTCACGTTTATCAGATTACGCGACAGCAACACCCACGACACATACACTCACACACACACACAAGCACTCGCACAACAACACAAACACACACACACACACACATACACACACATGTGCAGATGATCCAAGCATTGTTACTGCTGTTGCTGTTGCTCTTTACACTCTTTACGAACGGACTACATTAGCTTTTCCAATGCATATGCAATAGATAATGGCATTTTTCCTTGATTTGAAAAATATTAAAGAATTTATTAATATATGTTCTCATCTCTATTATTGCCCGTTGGGTTTAATATTATATTATTTGTATTCTACTAAATAATATAAAATAAAACGCTCTTTATACTATCCGTTCATCAAATCATGCCAAAGATGTGTGTCTAAACACTATTTCATGCATTCATTTTACATCACAAAGGTTGAACCATGAGTTCATGAATTGTATTCAATTTCATTGCAATTTCAAGAGTCATTGTTAAATGTGCAATTTCTGTATTTTGTATTTATATAGTTTATGAATCAATAAACATTTAAATCCCCTGCACTATTTCAATTAAAAAATCAACTAGAAACGTGAGAAAAGTTAAATAAATAGTTAATTCAAAATATGTAAATAAAATCTGAAATAACACAATATAATTGATGATATATCAATCAATATACATATAGGACGTGTGTAGATTTACTTTGAAACAATGTTGAAATTAATTCAATAGATTTTTGCAAATAGTTAATAATTAAAGTATGAGATTAAACAGTTATAAATGCTTAGTGAGTAGCGTCTTAACTTATCTTTTAGTGCTATATCAAATCATATTAAATAATTATTAATAATCCAAAATATATATATTTTCCCGAAATCACAAAAATTTCAATTTTACTTTCTTCAAAACACACCAATTTCTATAGCCATTTCAGTGACAGTTTAACTCATTTAGCAACAATTGCCAATTGCTTAACATGTTTTAAACAATAAATTAAAATCAACATTCAAAATACGCACACACACACACAACAGTAGCAGCTTATCATTATTAAACAACACTAACAATTGTGCTTATTTATCAACACTTTCTAATTGACAGAACAATGAATTTAAATTTACATTTAAAATATGCTATGAAAAAGCCATAAAAATCTTTTCACTCAACAACTGTACAACACTTAACAGCTTAGCTTGGCTCGCTTATCAACACTTTGCCAATTTGTGTGCCAACTTGTTTTGCAGTGTATACAGAATTTGGTTTTAATATATATTTGGCAACTAAAATAACTTTTCCTTCATCCTGTAGCTAACTCAATTACGCAGCATTTGCCATGCAATTTGTCTACACACCATATGTGTTGTGTGTGTGTGTGAGTGGTGTGTGTGTGTGTGTAGAGCATCGCAATTTTCATTTTCATTTCGCCAGTTTTCTCATATTTTTTATTCACGAAAATATTTTGCATTTGCAGCATCCGGTGACAATTTTTGCCACAGCGCCCAAAACATTTTCCGAGGAACAGCAACAAACATTTTCATTGCTGTCGACAACATTTTATGACGGTCACATAATAACGTGAAGCGACAAAAACGGTAAACGGTAAAGGACAGAAGGACAGAAGAGGAGCAAAAAGGTGAAGAACGAGTAGGAGGAGAAACTCGACGAAGGATGCAAAATACGTGGCACATGACGCGCCAAAGCTTTTGATTTGATTGCGATTCGGCGTCAATCGCTCATTTGTACAATCGCTCATTCGCTCAATTCCCAGACAATAGCCAAACGTTACGGGGCACATTAACTGATTGATTGATTGACGCGACATCAGCAGCAGCAGCAGCAGCAGCAGCAGTTGCTGTAGTTGAAAGCAAGTGGCCAGTGGCAGATTTGCACGGCCTTTTTGTTCGACCAGCAGCTTGCAACAAAGCATGAACAAAAAGCTGCCATTGCCTTTGGCGGCATTTCTCAGCAACGACAACAACAGCAACGGCAGCAACGGCAACGGCAGCAACTGCAACAGCAACACAAGCGGCAACAGCAGCAGCAACATTTCTGCACCAATTGGTGGCAACAGAGCCAGCGGTATACGCATGGGTCGCCAGAGTGGTGCAAGCATGTGCTTTTCAAGCGGCGCCACAAATGGCGCCCAAGGTGCCGGCAATGCGGCAAGTGGCAGCGGAAACAGTGGCAACATTGGCGGTGGAGGCGCCTCAGCATCCACATCGAAGGCAGACAAACAAAGAGATGGCAACGGTGGTGCCATCGGCAGCGGACTATGCGGTTGCCAAAAAGCGCCCAAATCCCATTGCATATCAGCGACAGGTAAGTGGCTTCAAGTCTCCTTCAATATTGACAAGTTGCCAAGTTACCAATTGTGGCAACTGCATTCGCCTTGATTCAATTGAGAAATTCACATTACATTTGTATTTGAAATGAAATGGAAACTCTGGCAACGTTTATGTTTTGTTTTTCTGTTTACTCCGTCCGATTATTGTATCGGTAAAGCCTTCAAATTTCTTTCCGATTCGATTTCGAATTGATTTCCATGAAAAATCTCATTTTGAAACTTTATGCGATACTCGAATTTCTTTCGGTTAAGCTTTCGAGTCGGTTATCAATTCTCAATGGAATAGATTACTATAACACAAGAGATAGAGTTACTACTCTAAAGTTAACGCTTAATTTCAGGATCTGGACCGTATTGATAATGCTTTAAATTTTTTACAAATGACGTATACTCAAACAAATAAGGAAATAAGAAGAAATTTACTTTAAATAAGACAGATAAAAGCTTTACGTATATAGGTTAGTCCTTCTAGTTTACTCCGATTTAATTCACAATTTTTAGCTTTCAACTTTCTATCCGATTAAATATAAAAATATTCAGAATAAGGCTAACCTTTTAATATTTTAATTTAGCAGATCGAGACATTGCTCTTTTGATCAAAATTGAAATTAATTTTGCGATTTGATTTGCAATTATCAATATTTTAAAAAAGAACTACTTGTAATAATTTTATTATTTAAATCTTTAAATTTGTAAACTAATATATGTCCTTATTCCGATTAACTTAGAGTCAGATTCTTTAAACAGTTGTGAGTCGGTTATAAAATAAAATTTCACTTCGCTAGCTTACAAGGTCATATTATAAACTATTTGTACTTTGCACCACTTTGCAGTTAACACAGTTTAAAACTTAATAAAAAATGTGCAAATATTTAAACAATTCATTATGGAATCTTTATGGTTGTGCCTTCCTTCTCCTCATTCTCTTAGGCGTTCTGCTGTTGGTATTGCTGTACACGGCCATGGGTTCCATCATCTTTGTAACGCTCGAGGGGGAACTGGAGGATGCGAATGCACTGGAAACAGCTGTTGCCGCCTCCAAGCCATATCCCCGTACCGAACTGGCCAATGCCGAGATTCGTTCAAGGTAAGTTATAATAACTGCTTTAACTTTATGTAATTAAGATTTATTCCCTTGCAATGGGTATGTTCATTCAGAGGGACATTGAAGATTAGTTGAGTGGATAAAGGAATATTTTTCTATTTAACAAGTTTATTATAACTACTTATTGTTAGTTATTTAAATAGAATAAATACATTTTAATATTTATGTCTATATTATGCTCAAATAATTGTGATATAAAGTTATTGAATATATTTGTGAGTTTTTAGCGACCTTTCTAATAAGCAAAGTTACTGAATATGTATATCTAGTAACAAATTTAATATTCCCTAAAGTCAGAACATTTTTATATGGATCGAAAATGGTAGCGTTTTTGGGAAAGACATTTTTTTTTTTGTAAAATATTTCAAGGAAACATTATAACTTTAGATCAATAGAGGAGTTATTTTAATTTTGTTGTTGATTCTATTTATGATATGAAGGTGCCTCAGGAAATATGATTAATATCGTAACACTTGAGCTTTATGTTATAACAACTTATATAAATAAAATTTGATTTTGTTTTAGGAAAAATAAAATTCACAGAAATATTATTAAAATCGTCTTTGGTTCGTCTGTGGTTCTGTTAATCAACACTTTTGATATCTCTTACTCCTTTTTTCATACAGAACTGTGGATCGTCTGTGGTCCATTACGGAGGATCTTAATATACTCTATAAGGAGAACTGGACACGTCTTGCCGCACAAGAGGTGCAATTGTTTCAGGTAAGTTATTCTCTACATTTGCAACACCGAGTCTCCTCTCTCTCCCTCTCTCTCTCTCTCTCTCTCTCTCTCTCTCGTTCGTTATCCAATTTCTCACTAATTTTCTAAATTGTGTGGGTTTATTATATTTTGCAGGATACTCTGCTCCGTGCAGTGCGCCAGTCGAAGGTTTATCAGCCTGGGGGCGTGCAAATGAATGCACCGACGCACAAATGGACCTACGCCTCGGCCTTTCTCTACTCCCTGACATTAATTACAACGATAGGTGAGTAACTCTCTTTCACTCTTTCTCTTCTCCTACTTTTTATCATCCCTTGGCATCAGTGATGACAACTACTCGCCAGAAAGTCAGTACAAAGCGACCCAAAATAAAACGGAATGCAAATTTAAAAAAGAGATCAGAAATTTTAACAAGTAGCTTTATATTAAAAGTGTTGATTTTAGTAAATTCTCTTATTCTACAACAATTTTATAATTCCTCGTTAATGATATCATTATTCTAGGTATCTTTATATTTGTTAGCATATGATGATCTTCTGATCTTTGTCCTATTTCATTTGCTCAAGAGACTGAAAATTACTCTTATTTAAGTTTGCATTTGGATAGGATATGTGCTTATGGTTAGGATATGTTTGACGTTATTGCCCCTGAAGTAGAGAGAGATCTATCTGGAAAAAGGCTAAATTGGCCACACTGCTTGCCATTGAGATTGCACCTTTTTTTTTATACTGTGGATGTGGCAGTTTATTAGCCCTGAGCTGACGTTTTGCGTCTGCCAACTGCAGAGTTGCCACCCACACACGCACACCTCAACTCTGTGTGTGTGTGTGTGTGTGAGTGTTTCGAGACGTTGACTGAGCGCCTCAATGCACAGCTGACCGGCTGACTGGATGACTGGATGACCAGTTGACCGCCGCCTGACCGGCTGCTGGTTTTAATTAACAAACTGTCAGCTGGCGGCAAAGGCCGAGCCTCGTCTCCATATTTTGTTGTATTTTTATACCCTGGCCAAGGGTATAACAAATTTGTGCAAAAAATGTCACAGAAAAAAAGGCGTCGTAGCAAACGAAAGAAAGTATATAGTATATTTTATTTTATTATAAAATATGGTGCTACTTCTAATTAAAGAAAAACAAATAATGATATTTATTTAGTTAAACTACTTAAAAGAAGAAGAAGAAGAAGCGCCAAATTTAGTATATAGACTTCTTAGATATGCAGGCAGATCATCAACAAATCACATACAAATAACACATGAAAATTGCAATTTAAGGGCTTTAGTTTTGTTTATTAATGAGTTATTTTTTGGATCAAAGTGGGTATCTCTCAGTCGAACACTCTTGGCTTAAGCATTCTTCCTTGTCTTATTGTTCTTGTTGTTGTTAATTTTTTTTTTCGTCGATATCCGCCCACTTGACAACATTTTTCAATTTACGAGCGCGTTGATTTTGCAATTTCCCCCCCAATTGGCGAGACGACAGAGCCAGCGATAGGGACTGGTGATAGGGACTGGTGATAGGGACTGGTGATAGGGACCTAGGACAGTAGCTGGGGATGTGTGTGCATTGGGCATAGGCCAGTTTTTGTCATATAGAGAATGCGAAAGGAAAGACTGAGAGAGAAGCTTCGACGCAACGATTTCAATAAATTATAAGCAGCTCGAGGGCTAAGCAATTTGGTTGACAAGTGCAGAGAGCGTTGATAATGTCGAAAGTGCTTCCAGAAAATAATCGTACAGAACAGAACAGAACAGAACAGAACAGTGCAGGACTGAACAGGATAGAGCATGTCGGACGGACAAGAACAATTTGCCTGTAGGATGCGGCAACAACAAAAAACCAGAGACACGCAATTAATATGTGTGTAAAATGTCATTAATTTGCCAATTTCAGGCAAGTCTTCCTCTCCTCTTCCTCTTTCTCACTTGAACTATCTCTCTTCCTCTTACTTTGCACTTGCTAATTGTATTTTTGGCAAGTTAATGACAAAGTTGATATTGATTACTTATAGAAACTGTCAATTGGCCTTATCCTTAATGTATTTTTTACAAGTGGAAAATTGCGTTCAATTTTCGAGTTGGGCAATTTAATTCTTTAATTATATAAATTAACATTTATACATATCAATTTTTGTACCAACACGGTACTGCCAAAAGGATTGATTGACTAAGTGATTGATTAATTGATCGTTTGACTGACTGACTAATTGATGCCAATATGCTCGAATTGTAATTAAACTTTCATTCTATTTGTTTACTAAGTGAAAATACAGATAATTCATGTTTGTCGATCAATTATGCTCGATAAAATTGATTAAATGTACACAGAGAAAAAAAACACGTACTAAAATTAAGTACGAAATGCATTGAAATAAGTATTTTTAGTACTTAAAATAAATACTTGATTTAAGTACGAATTACTTAAAACAAGCATGAAAATACTTGAATCAAGTATAAGTAGACTTGTACTTGTTTCGAGTAAAAGTAAACTTGAATCAAGTATAATTCGAAATATACTTAAATTGAGTACGAAAATACTCAATATAAGTTCGGAACCCGGGTTCGAACCCCACCAGCGGCATTGATTAAATAGTATTTTTTAATGTTTTGCATTCTGTTTTGACATTTTTCAAAATATTCCTTGGATATAATTACATTTTAACAAATAAATTGTTGTCTGTCATTTGTCCGTCAATTTGTCTGTCTGTGTCAGCCTGTCGTTCTGTGTAGAATATATAGGTTTTTAAGTCTACAAGAAATTGTTTACATCGTAGCTCACTGGATAGAGTACCCGACTCTGAAGCTGAGGTCCCGAGTTCGAATCCCATGTAAGTCAGGTTATTAAAAAAACAAACAATAATGTTATTATTAAATGAAAACGGTAATATACATAAATTTAAACTTAATAACTAATTAATAAAACAATACAAAAATTTAATAACAAATAAAAAAATAATAATAAATAGATATTATTTCAAGTACAGAAGATCCTAATTCATGTGCAAGAAAACTTGAACTGACTGAAATCGGAAGTTCTTATTTTTCGAGTTTTCAGTACTTGATTTAAGTATAAAGTGTACTTAATTCAAGACTACAAACTTAAAAATCGTACGTGAAAATCGAACTTGAAATAAGTGCGTGGTCCTCGAATATAGTAATTCCGTACTTGGTTCGATATCAAGTTCGAATTGTTGAGTTTTAAGTACGAAATACTTGATTATTTCTCTCTGTGTAGATAGCATTATTTTGCTAGTTCTATAAATTGTATCTAATATAGACCAAAAGAAAAATACAGCAGTGAATATCTATTTCTATGATATAAAAGTGTGCTTTAAGCCAAAATTAGTTACAGAACCAATAATTAATTATTGAAAGCAATTAATTTCATTTAAATGAACAGAAATTGATTGTTAAAATACTTTGAAATTGATTGAAAGGGGGAAAAGGGAAATAGCTGGAAATGCTGTGTGTGGCATGTGGCTCTGTCCAATTATACACATAAAATAGAGGCTGTCAAATGTCATACAAAGATCCCAATCACACACAAACACACACACAATCAAACTCAAACCAAACACACACTCCTCTCGCGGTCGTTAAAATTCTGGTTACATTAACTGAGGCAAGTCAAACGCAAGCAAACATCAAAAGCAGCCTCAGCTGACCCGAACTAAAGAATTTCTTCTATTTGCAGACCCTGTACTTCAAAAGATCAAAGGGTATACTTTGTGCTTGTCAAACAAATGGTGTGTGGTAGAACACATTAGGTATTTGATCACCCATACTTTTTAGCAGGTTCAGAATTATTAATGCTAGTTAATATGGAGCTTATATAATATAGTATATTATTCATCAGCATCCACTACTGAGTCGAGTGTATATACGAGCTAGAGACACCAAATTTGGCATGTAAATTCCTTCATATCCTATGCAGATTTAGAATTAAATGAGCTGGTTAATATGGCGGTTATTATAATATATATTAAATTTAAGATATGTCCTGAAAATTTCATTATGATAACATAATAAACGTGATAGTTATTCAAAGACTTACAAAGCTGGTGGATTGTTTGTACGTGTGTGTATTTTACAGACTGATACAGGGTCTCTTACATTCGGGCTGTCTTGATTGTATTGTAACCGATTACTATTTGTTTTTGAGCGTGTGTGTGTGTGTGTGTGTTCACAATACAAATGCGCTGTGAAATCAATCGAATTGTGGCAATCAGCGGCATCAACTTTGACGTCAACATCAACGTCGACTCGACATTTGTCGCAGTGTCAACGGTCGGCAGTTGCCAGTTGCCAGTTAACGGTTGACGGTTGTCGGTTGTCGGGTCAAAAAGCAGAAGGAAGAGAAAGAAACCGCATCGCATTATGGGGAAATTGGGTTTGAAATCAAAACTCAATTTCAGGCACGCTCCATAGTCATGGTAAAGAGAGAAAGAGCTTGAGAGAGAGGGAGAAAAAGAGCGAGAGAGAGAGAGATAGCTCTATCAAAAATCTGTCTAAATAACTCAACCAGTCGCCTCATGTTTCCCCTTTCTATTGAATGTTTGTATTGAGGGCGTCATTGAAATTATTTTGACATCAGACAGACACAGACCCGTAAATGTTACTGCGGTTGGCAGCTAGGGGCCAAAACCAAACAACAACCGACTGCCAACTGGCAACTGGCAACCGAAACCTGGCAACTGGCAACTGGCAGGACATACAGGCCAGGAGAATACAGTTAGGGGTAAAACCCTATACCTAAACATACATATACCTAAACCTAAACCTGAACCTAAACCGAAAATACAATCACAATCACAATCAGTGAAGCGCCTAAGCTTGCCCACATGTATCTTTCCTCTCACTCTATATCAGTTTGATTATATCTTGCAATCTTGCTATCTCTTATGTATTCTACTGCCCTCTCTCTTCTCTCTCTCTCTCCCTCTCTCTTTCTCTCTCCCTCTCTCTTTCTCTCTCTTAAGTCTTTTTCTCCCACTGAATCTCTGTATGTTGTGCCTGCACATCAATCAATTATGAAACAATTTATCCAAAATGCGTTTTGGGTACATTTTGTCGTCTGGTGGGGATTTTGATTGTTTTTATGCATTCCCCTTTGTCCCTGCCACGCCTCCCTTTTCAACCTCGTGACTCTCCCTTGCGTCCCTTGCCAAAATGCCAAAAGCGTCAGCTGTCGCAACTGTAAAACCGAGTTAATGTGTTTTCTATAAATATAATAATAAATAGCCAGTGTCTGGGGAATTGCTATAGGCCTCAACACACCCTCACACATCCTCTATACACACTTGCACACACTCCACTTACACACACTCTATACACACATGAGCGAAGACTAAATCGAGCTTCAGTTATTACACAGGTCTACAGTGAATTTGGCTTGGGAATTTCCTATATTTTGTTGAGGCATTTCCACAAATAGAAGCTTTTCTATTGGCTAACAAATGTTGTTGCCATTTTCTACCATCTCCTTTTCGACTTGTCTGCCTTCCTCTATTTCTAACCATAATTCTTAGCCAATATTGATGGTTTACTTTCACTAAAGTGATTTCTGAGTATACTTTAAACGGAAATTGATAAGGCTTATTGTGGTTATCTTAAATTAACAGTTAATAAATATAATTTTAACACCAACTGAATGAAAAGTTAATTTTATTTAGTTGTTTATTTACAAAATGATGCTTAAGTAAAATACTTACATATTTATAATACTAATTTAACGAGTAGTAAGTACATTTTATTAATAAGTTTCCATTAATTAATTTGCAATTTACCTGATTTACACAATAAGTATATGTTTCCCCTCTGAACTCCGAATGAATAGTAATTTTAATTTAAACTAATCATCGATTTAAATTATGGTTTAAATTTTTAAAATAGTAGAAAACGATTCTTAATACTTGGGTTTATCCATGCAAATTAATTATCTGAAATTTTTCGGACCCATTAAAATCTTTGCATAGTCTCTTTTTCTCGTTGAAATATTTATTAAACATTTCCAATGCAGCAATACAGCTAAATGAAACATGATTTTTATAAATCATCATTTTAATTACTATTTTCGCCAAATTATATATATATAAAACAGCATTCAATTAACTTAATATAATACTTATTCGTACTTTGACATACTTTTAACTTTGTAATTATTTTTATATGAAACTAAAAATGTGCAATGTCCAATTTTTTTAATAATTTTTTTAATTAGCTCGAATTTGGCAAAAGAAATTAAAGAAAAATACAGATTTTGGATTTTATGTTAAATTAATTGTCCCAATTTTTTATCCTAGGGACTCAGTTCCTTTTAAAGACTTTTTATCGATTCATTTATTTTTGAATAAATGGCTTTGTTCAACTTTAACCAAAGGTCAAAGTTCTCCATAAATCCATGCTTTGATTTTTTCATGGTCGATTTTAAAATCCTAAGTTAAAATCGTTGTTTTGCTTGAATTCACATCAGTAGTTCACTCTATATTAAAATAAACAACTTATGCAAATGGTTTATTTTGTATTCCTGTGTCATTTGTTATGTGTATTGAAATAATCCCTGCCCCTTTGCGTACTAACAACAATGTGACATTTGTGTGTGTGTGTGTGTGTGTGTGTGTGTGTGTGTGTGTTGCCTTAGTTGCTGCAACTTGCAAAGTTTTGGTTATTTGTTTGGTTGCGTTAATGCGCTTAGCGGGCATTAAATAAGCCACAAATAAGGGGGAACAACGGGAAAGGAGGCCAAAACCAAAGTAACCAAGGCTATTAGCCCGAATTGGTTAACTCGAATCGATTACAGGGCTATTGCTCATTATGCGTTATATTCGGTTAACAGCCAGTCAGGCAGCTTCCCACTGCCTTTTTACACATTCCTTTTGAGCTCTTTTTAATGGTCCCTTTTTGAGCCGCAGGCAATTTTCTTGTTCCTTGTTCCTTGTCCTTGGTCCCGCTTCCGGAATACCTTTCAATTAAAATGTAGTCCTGCCACGCCTCTGCAGCAGCAGCAGCAGCAGCGATGTCTATTGTTTAGGCCAGAATGACTGACTGTCGTCGTAGGCTGTTAGCCTGGCTCTTTGCCTAATGGCCAACTGCGTTTGTCAGCAATTGGCACATAAAACAAAATTCATTGCCTACTTTTTGGGGCCATGTCTCAAATACTTATATGTGTGTAAGTTATGGACGCCTTCACACACAACACTCGCTAATGATGCCACATACATTCATATATGCGGACACATACACACTCAGAGAATTACATAAATTCTATTGCCTACTTTACTGCGCTTTTGTAAATGATCGAAGAGATCTTTCCTTCTTTCTCATTGCCTCTAGAGCGTGCAACCTTGTGGCAAGTGCGTAAATCTAATGAGCCGTTTATGCAGTTTAAGAGCTTTTCAACTATTGATTGATTGCACCCAGGTGGCATGCAGCACAATTGCCTGCCGTTAAATCACTTTAAGCAGACGCCCAATTGAATTAAATGTTTTTTGATCCGTTTTTTGTTTTGTTTCGATTTCAATAATTTGCAAAAGAGCTTTCAACTAATGGAAGTTGTTGTTGCAATACAATTTCAATTTATTTGCTGGCCAATAAACGCGTCGAGATTATGGCAAATTAATATCACGCATACGCCACGAGTAGAGGAATATAAATAAAGAGTGAGAGACAAAGCATTTCCCCAGTGTTTGTAAAGTAATAAAATTAACACATATGCACATAAATATTAACATCTACGATACAACCAAATGCGCTTCTATTGAGCTGGCTTTCCCTTACTCTACTCTCTTTTTCCTTCTCTCTCTCTCTCTTCTCTTCTCTTCTCTCCTCTTTCCCTTGTATTTTTGTTGGGTTTATGAGGCTACTCTGTTTGTGTGTGTCGCCGTTTTGATTTATGCCTTTCACGACTGCTGACAGCCCATGTGCTGCGGCTTCTATGTGTATTTTTCTCCCTGCTCTCTCTTTTTCTGTCGCTCCTCTTCCGTCTCTTTCTCGCACTTTTCACGCTGTAAACATAATGTAATTATGATTGTGACAGCAGCAATTCACTTATAGCAACTGCAGTTGAACACACACACTCCTGAGTCCACAAATATGTTTACCATTCACCTGTTTGCTGTTCATTAAAAATTTATTATTAACAACAAGCGATACGCTTTTTATATGATAATTGCTTGATGCAACATGTTGATACCCTTTAAAATGCAGTTGATTGCTAATTTTCAAAAATTAGATTCTGCAAAAAATGATATGATATTATTTATTTATTAAAACTAATAGTCAATTTAATGTCTGTATAATTGCACGGATCTAAGAAATTTTAAAAGCAAGAGTTAATAGATTTGGTTCATGCATTTATTTATTTAGTTTCTTGTATGGATAAATTGATATTTTTAAAAATCATATTTATGTAAGTACATTGTAGATACATTATATGCCTCATTTATTTACCAATTATTTAATTAAAATTCGTTTTCCTGACGGGTAATTGATGACTGGTGAATGACAAACAACGCATAGATAAAATGGTAAGAGCTAGAAGGCTGAAATTTGTACATTATTTTTGTTTTATTTCGTATTTTAATAGAAAAGTTCTAGAATCCACCTAGAAGGGGGAAAGAAAGACTCCAGTTTAAATGCGCTTTAATGTTTTTCTATATGTATGTAAGCATGCTCAAACTTTCTGGCATATAGTATCTCCTTGTCGATCACACTTTAGCTTTCTTACTTGTCTGTCATCATGTGGTTCCTGCCAAAAAGGGTTCCAACTACCCGTTTCGTTATTAAGTATGTTTATTTGCCAAACTAAATGTGTTTCCCCCTTTCAATTTCACATATTTGATGGACAAACAAAAGAAGCATATCATACATTTCTTTAGGGTATTCAATAGTAGCAAAACATGTGTGCTGTAACATTTACAATTGAATTGATTCGTAACTAGCCTACGATAATAATAACACTAATTGCATTTTGCACATATCTCACTTGTCAAGGGAACCAATTTCAATTGATGATCATCATCAAATCATTTGTAAGCAAATATTGCATAACATTTTTCCAATACTTTCTTCTCTCTGCACAATTTATTTGTCTGCATTGATACGTTCTGTACTTTGCTTACAGATACACACATACAAACACATTCATAAACTCTAGTCAGTATTAAATATCATTCTCTAGCTTGGTGAATGTTTCATGCCTTCATGGTTTCCATTTTGAGAAAGCGAATTTCCCTTTTGTTGTGTATCCATGTGTATCATAATGCGCCTATGGACATTGGAGTCTGAATCATCAGGTTGCAGGTTATTCTCGTATTTGTAGTTACGAACAATGCATCGAGATTTAGTTTACACATGAGCTGCTGTATAAGCCACAATTGCTTCCAGCCATTACATGGCTCATAGCCTCTGATTATCAATAATTATAATCCATAATGCCTATCAAATGCATTTGAATTCACCGTATTGTTAATTGATACCTCATTACAACATTTGTTATTTCAAAATGACTGATGAAGTAAATGTACTTACAAATATGTATTTGTATATAACTCTCTTTGTCTATATCCATTGCTTTGTTTTGCATGTGTCTGGCTCTTAAGTTAATCTTATACTTAGATATATATATTAATCTTGCAAGGACTTTTATTTTATTTATTTTGTTTATATACAGTTAATTTATAATATTCAAATTACAACTATGTATTTACTTTTTAATTAATGCTTTAGCTGCAAAAGGTAAATTTAATTTACAAATTTAGTATGACTTATAAATTTTAAATTTTACATCAGTTATCATTTTTATTTTTAAGGAAGTTATTATTATTTCTTACCCTCCTACGAAGGACTACAATATTACACTTAAGTTTCAGTTCAATTTTGTAAAATTTAACTTAAGTTTTAGTTTAGTTTTCTAATGTTCCGCCTCTGTTCCTCTTTTGTGGAACTTTTTATCAAAGTCTCCTTTATTAACCTCGACTGTTTTTTTAATAAGAATAAAATAATAAAAATAATAATACTATTATTATTTATTATTATACTTGCTGTTTTCTTTGGCTCGTTCTCACTGCTATCCTATCAATTTCTGACAACCTTCTGTGAATACTCTATCCATAGCTGTACTCTTCTCTCTCCTTTTTGAATTCTCTGTGATGCAGACACTCTGTAAATATGTCTTGAATTATAATATAATTTCATTGGCAAACAAACGAACCTATTTACATGTCCTGTCACTGTGTTTCTGGTTTAGCATATTGAACAACTTCATTGGCCTTTATTTAATGCGTTGGCCACAATCAACGCGTGGCAGTTGCAACTGCCATTATTTCCCTGCCCCTTTTCCATTGCTTTTCCCTCTCACATTCCCAATTCTCTAGCTCATTTTTCATTACAAATCTGCTCATACACATCAATGTGACAGTTGTTATTGTAGTTGTTAATAACAACTTGTTATACCCGTTACTCTCAAAATAAAAGAGTATATTGTATTTGCTGCATTGTATGTTGCTAACAGAATATATATATAACTTATTAGATCTAAAAGCTAGAGCTAGAAAACTTATAGCATGGATAACTTTAAGCTAGACGCAGATCAAGTTTATTTTACATTTTTGTTACGGAAGGAAAGGAAAAATAGTAAAAACAAAATCAAATCAATTTTTATATTTAAAAGTTTACAAATTAAAAACAAATTAAGATACCATTAAAAATAATTTGGAAAAACTAATTTTTTATTGCGTGTTAAAATCAATCAAGGCTCGAATCAAAACGTTGGGGGGAGAGGTTCTAGAATTGCTTCTATCGTTCAACCCAAAAAACTATATCTCTAATTTTTGTTATAGGTTGGTATAATTAAATTGATTACCGGGTATCCCATAGTCGGAGACTCGAATAAAGCATTTCTTATTTATTTCGACTCTAGTTGTTGCTGTTTGTATAGGTCATTTGTTGAACCCTGACCTATGACAGGCGTCACGTTTTGTTGTACTTATGTAATATGCGATATTATTATTACACAATTTGTATGCGTTGTCCTTTTGATTATTGTTGTCGCAGTTGTTGTTGCTGTTGTTGTTGCTGTTGTTGTTGCTGTTGTTGTTGCTGCTGTTGTTGTGGTTGTTGGTCGAGTGGCAACTATAATTTGTGACACGTGCCACCAAAAATCTATGGCTGGTCACTTGGGTGTTGCGTTTTACTGTTGCCTTTTGTGTGATTGTTCTGTTTTGTTGTTCAAGCTGTTGTTATTGTTGTTGTTTTTGTTGTTATCGAAATTGGTGTTGTTGCTTCGATTGTTGTTTGAGCAGGGAAAGTAGAGAAGAAAAAAACGCGGCAGTTTATTTTATTTTATTGCAATTCATCGCTGCTCGCACACTCATTTTTATGGCCTTAACGCTGTGCGTGGATGTCTATTGTGTGTGTGCGTATGTGTGTGTTTGCATGTGTGTGTGTGTGTGTGTGTGTGTGGGGGCGTGTATGGTGTCAAATATAAAACAAATAATGCCAAGAGCGTACATACAATGCGCCAACAACAATCACAGATAAGTCAACATACTGCTGATGCAAACGTTTTTCGTCCGAAAACCTCAATTTTCCCCTACTTTCTACTCCCTACCTCCTATCCACTCCCTCCTCAATGAGAAGGACAACGCCTACACCATATTATATGGCATGCTTATACACTCACACACACACACACACGCACACACACATTAAGGCACTCACACGCATACACACACTCGCTGTTATTCAGAGAAACGCGTAACGAACCACTCAACACTTTATGCGCTATACCCCTCTCTCTCTCTCTGTCCCACTCACCCCCTATTCGTCAAGGGGTCGCCTCCCTTGTGAGGGGCTGCATAAATTTTTTAATGTCTTGCTACAACAATAGCAGCAGCAGCAACAACTATGACAAGTGAGCACGACATTGGGATACTCGTTATCTGTATCCTTTGATTACACAAAAGCGAAATATATTCCAACTGCTGAGTCCTGTATTTAATTTACGACTTATCGTTTCAATTACAGTAGTTTGATTTTAAATTTCATCCGAATCTAAAAGGTAATACATACCAAATTTACAGTGTGTGAGTTTTAAACAAAAAAAAGACCATAAACTCTGATCTATATGGAATATTCTCACTACATTTGGTAGATCTAGCTCTTATGGGGGTCTGATGTTTATTAGAACAGATGAACAGGGTTGTATCAACTTGTTATTGATACAGATCTGGAATCAAGGAGATGCCTTTATGTTTCCAATTACATGTCATACATTTGCACAAAGCTATAATACTCTTGCATTCGTTGGTTGACTCAGTAGTATAACAAGGATAACAACAAGAGAGACTCGATATGTGTCAGACTAACATGCCATTCGGGACTTACCATGCCACATTGCGTTGCTGCGACGCGTGGCACAAAACCCCAACCCCCTCTGTCCCCCTCTTTACCTCTGCCTAGCAACCCGTTTGTCTTTGTCCTTTGACCGAGCTCGGCAGTTTTTCATCGACAACACACAGCAACAGCAACAACTACAAAGACAACGACAACAACAGCTGCTACTGTTGCTGATGTACTTAGCTTACTGCATCGCATCAATCTTTTAAGCCAAGAGGAGGCATGCACATCAGTGCTGCCAAATGTCGATAAGAAAAACTGAGGGACAAAATATATTACAAATTGACAGAAAACAGGACAAAACACTATCTCAGCGATGGGTAGCCAAATTCAATCTGTGAGTCACAACAAAATCTACAATATTAACTAAATATTGCTAAATCTACCAAATGAAATAAATATTATTTAGACCCTGTACTTTCTTTTTTTGAATAATTGCTGCAAGAAAGGCTCAAAAAACCAATGATAAATATAATAAAAAAAGTTTTCTTATACTTCGAACTCAGCAACAACATTTCTGTATGTTTTGTTCTTGAAAAGTATTGAACCATAGACCAAGAAAATTTGTGAATTTTATTAATACGCTCCTTGGTTTAAAAGGTGGTCGGTTAAACTTTTATTTTTGATTTTTAACATGAAAATTACTGAATAACAATAAAGGGTATTTAAGAGAAAATAAATAAACACAAATTTTCTGCATAGGCAAAAAGTTCAAACCCAGTGTTACTTTAGATTTAAATATTATTAATTGAGATATAAATTGAGAAATAATTGTTACATCGTAATGTTTATATTAAAACTTTTAATATTTACGGTCCCTGGCAAAAAGTCATTTTGTCTCCAATATTCGTACAGATGCGAATGTTGTGTAGAGAAGAAAGGAAGATAAGTTTTAATTTAGGAAGTTAAGTCTGAATTAAAAACTGTTTATAATTTTTAGTTCATAATAACCAACTTCGTTGAAAGAAGCAGACTGTTTAATAAAAATAGCCAATGTCAACTCTTATTCAGCAAATACTCAGGTCAGAATCTGGCTGATATTGAATTTTATTTATTTCAACAAAGGGCGCAACATTTTTCAAATGTTTTGTGGTCGCGAATTGGTCTTTTTTGGTATTTAGGCTGGCTTTGCAGCATTCGCAATAAGCCTAATTGCAAGCATTAATATTGCTACCAATGCAGTCACCAAATTTGGATTATTTAAAACCAGTTGCCCAAAATGGTTGCCTATTAATCTATTTTGGCATTGCGTTAGTTTTTTTTCTACTTTTAATTTGAGTTACTTGAAAGTAAATGCTTGTTACGGAATCGAAATAAACAGCGATGTCACTTTATATTCAAATGATACTGAAGTGCAAGAACAGATTTCCGGATATATAATGTTTCAGAAAAGATCTCGCAAATTCTAAGTGATTATACATAAAGTATCGTACAAATCGAAAATAGTACAGATATTCAGAAAAGTTAAAACACATTTTAAAAAGGGACATTTCTGTAGCGAAAATGGATAATTTGGCAGCACTGATGTATGTGTGCCTTTGAGGTGGATTGGTAACGGGCAAGTGGGAGGTTGAAAAGGGGAGTGAAAGGAGTCACAGTTGGCCATTTTTAGTCCCTGATTTTTGTTGCTGTCGGCAATCAAATGGACAATTGTTGTGCTGCTGCAATGGCGAATACAATATTATGGCATATCAATGTTTAATAATGCCATCATATCAAAAAGTCAAGCTTGCAACCATTGGGGCAACAGCTGCAGTTGCAACAACAACAACAATAACAGTAACAATAACACAAGCAACAATAACAACATTTCATGGGGCATGGATTTGGCTTTGTGTGGCATTTTGCATTGAGTTGCCTTTTGCCAGCGCCTTTTGAGTGGCCACTCTGTCACATGGCAACATCTCTCTCCCTTTATCCTTTCCCTCTCTCCCTTTATCCCTTTGCTTCCTCCCTCTCTTTCTTACTCTCGCTCACTCACTCTTAACCTTCAGCATGCTTGACAAATTGTTCAAAAACTGTTACAGCAAACTTGCAAAGCGCAGCGGAAAAGCTATTCGTTTGCATTCTCTATTCTAAGACCCTGTTCTTAAAATAGTGCAAAGGGTCTTTTAAGTTTGTCATTAAGAACAGGCAGAGAAAATCGTGACAGATCCCATAATAACGTTCAGCGAGACTTTTGAGCTTGTATGTCTTTATGAACACCAGGAGCTTAGGGTCTATTAAAGCTGCTTTATATCTTGCTTAGTTAGATCAAGATTTCTTTTTATTTTTGTACAGGGTCTGCCACAGTAGAGCAGGCTACACTGTGGTTTTTTAGGATATTTTTCCCCCGCTATTTTCGTTGTTGCAAGCTGGCGAAAAATGCAAAAATTGCGAGAAAGAAAAGTGTTATACAAACACATTAAGTCATTATGTATTACTCGATTGTTATGTAAACACGCGCGCATGGCAATCTAACTATTTCAACTGTTGGCTACTTTTTAAGATTTGTGTGGCAACTGTTATATGGACTGTTATACAAACTGTTCTATATTATTTTAACTCTACAGAATCACGCTCTGCAATTTGACAAATGCATGCGATGACTGTTATACGAAGTCTGCCCACAGTCTGCTCAGCTAATTTTCAATTGTCAATCCAACTGATTGACATTCTATTTGGCAAACGTTATACAAACTGTCATACAAACTCTTATACTGCATTGAAAGTGTCGCCATGCAGCACTGCAATCAGAACTTGGCATTAATTAATTGAAAAGCATCTGCTGTGCTGTAATTGCAACTGTTATATGCTGCCATTATTGCCTGGAATGCCCAAATTAGCTTATATCCACTAAAATCTACTGTTTTACGATGCTCAAACTGAAACTATGATTTTAATGACGGCAAATTTTACTCTCTCTCTCTGTCTCTCTCTTTATTGCTGTCACTGACACGCTAATTCCATCTCTGTTTCTCGCTCAATGGCTGTCTCAATTTGTTTGTTGTGGATGTTTGGACATTTTTATGCATGTTTTGACATGTTTATGCCCCAGTGGCGTCAGTTCACAATGTCATAAGCGCATTCATCGTTTTACGAGCAAAATGCCACGCCCAAAACAGCGATTGTCTTGCCCACCATCCATTCCCCCTCCCCACGAAATCCACATTCCTCATTGCCCCTTCAACTCGACCTTCAACGATTGCAGCAGCCATTTTGGACTGTGTTTATCATTTCTCTCTCTCTCTCTCTCTCTGTGTGTGTGTGTGTGTGTATGTGTGTTTGGCTTTTATTTCCATTTTGCGTTTGTTTGTCACTTAAATGGCCCACATCGTCGCTGGCGTCACCGCGTCTCGATAACAATTTTAATAGGCCATTTAATTTTTAATTAATTCCTCAAGCGGCAGTTGGCATGTCATAAAAATGTTTGCTGTGTTATATATTTATTCTTTCTTTTTTTTTTTGAGTACGCAAAAGGGAGACATTGTCTTTTGTAGAGCTGCATATCATTATGATGATTATATGTATGTATGTTATTTTTCCCATTTCCATTTCCACAAATATCTCTCTCCCTCCCATTGTTTATCTTCGTTTTTTTGCGCCGCCTCTTCTGGCATTGTTTATTGAACATTTGTCTATTTATAACGATGAGGCGCGTGATTCTGTCGCAATTTCATTACTCAATGCTGACAGACACACACACACACACACACAAACACATACATATACATTTTCACAGTGTTGCACAGTGTTTAATTAAAACATTTCAATTTCAAATGATATAATGACTGCGCTTGAGTATTGAATTGAATTAAACTCGTGACACGAACTATCTAATTGACGTATCCCATGGGTTTAAATTAGTTAATACAATTTCATGCATGGCTCGTGCGTGTTTGTGCTTGTCCGCGTGGAATACAACAACAACACACATGTGCGTAACTAAACACAGGACTCGACACGATTTAACACTTGATTCAACACGATTAAACACGTTTAACCATTGAAGCAACACAACATAACTTGTCTCCACTCCACGCTACATAGCTCAACATGTTTTGACACGACCAAATTTGTCCCAACAGGATTCTACACCAACAACAGCAACAACAACAATAACAAAACATGACACTACGCGATACAACACGACTTAACATGAATCTTCTGCACATTGTGTGAAACTAATTAGAAAATTAAGTTTATATATCCGCATAATTGTTTAGTTTCTATACATTCTGGAGAGGGTATTATAATTATGAAATAAAATGTGTAACGCCAGACTCTTATCAGGTCCAAAAGCTCTGACCACTATAACTTTAACATATTTTCGATTGTTTAAGAAATGCAAGAATCTTTCTTAAACTTTTTAACAGTACCAAAATTATGATACTATAGATTATGTCTACATTTTTTCTTCTTCCATGTGATTAGTCTTTCTCTCTCTCTCTCTCTGTCTTTCCATATATTAGTGATGTGCGTTTGCTTATCTCTAAATCGGGGGAGACAGTGAAATCGAGAGAGACAGAGAGAGAATGAGAATGAAACATGACGAAATGACCTCGAGGCTTGTTGTCTGTGTGTTTTAGCGTTAACTTTCATCCTGCCACGCCTACATCCTTTAGTCAGTTGGCAATAGCAATATCATGCTGTGGAGACTGGCCCCATTTTCCCAATCCCCACCCCATACCACCCCCTTGTCTGCACCCATTTTCCCCATTCTACATTTATGCGCATTGTTTGGTTTTATATTTGAGCAATTTTTGTGACTCTCTTAATAGCTTTTTGTGAAAATTAATTTCTTAGCTATTAGAGACTCTCACTGGCACTCGCTATGCTACCCCTCTTCCCCTCCTCCCTCCCTTTACCACTTCTCCTCTGTCTCTCAACTCCCGCCCTCTCAAATGCTTCTATAGTCAACGCTTGTGTGTGTATTTTGTAATTACTTTATGCCCGAAAATTGCCGTAGTAAAATATTTTGTTGGTTTCGCCTCCCCCCGACCCCTGAAAATAGAATGATACAGCGGCAGAGAGAGAAAGAGAGGGGGGTAGGGAGAGAGAAGTAGATAGATTGAGAGAGGGGATTGGGGTTGGGCAGCCTTTGAAGCTCGAGGTCACGTTGATACCGAGGCCGGACGTTGCTCGTTGCTTGCTTTGCATTTATTGTAGTTGTTGTTGCTACTGTTGTTGCTGTTGTTGTTGTTGCTTTTGTTGTTGTTGCTGTTGTTGCTGTTGTTGTTGCTTCTTTAGCTGTGCGTTGTAATCAATGGCCACTAATCAAATCAAACGACTTGCGTTGCTGCATGCGCAATGTGCTGCTTCCTCAGCGAAAGAAAGACCGAGAAACTGAGAAAAGGGAGACAGAGAGAGAGGAGAGAGAGAGAGAAAGTGAGGAAGAAGACAAGGTATAGGATACAAGTTGCAAATTCGGGATTTTTGGGGCTGAAACGGAACCGTTGCCACTTTGCCATGAACCGGAAACTCAAAGTGGCAACCAGAAAGAGTCCACTTTCCACTTTGATGGCAACACAACAAGATGAAAACTCACTCAAGTGAGCAGCCATTCTCTCTCTCTCTCCCACTCTTCTCCTCAATTTTTCTCTCTCTCCCTCTTTCCGCTTAGAGAGTGTAGAGTGTATTGGAAGTGCCAGCAATGTGTTTGCCTATTTATAGAGCAAGTGGCAAACACACTACCAAAATACATGCTCAATTAATGCAATTATCCTAACTGCGGCTAAAATGAAATGCCCCTCAAAGTTCACAGTCAACTCACATAGCAATTGCTTCTTTGATCTGAGCATTAAGTTTTGGCGGGAGAAGCAGAAAAACTAAGGGAGTGAAATGAGGGATACAATTGGGGAAAAAGCTGTTTCTTTTTAAAAGCCAGCTTCTCTGAATACAATTTAAAGTGTTGTATTTTAAGAACATCCAAAGTTGTTTAAACTCAAGGTTTCAAATTATACATAATTTGAGAACAAAATATTTAAAAGCAATATATTTTTAAATGTATAATCATTTTAAAGATCAAATCATGAACAAAGTGACACTCCGCATAAAAATCGGTCTGATTTTGATTGATTCAAAATAGAAACATTAGATTTAAGATATTTTGGTAAATTGTTTTTTTTTTTTAAATAATATAATAAGCATTTTATAGCAGTGTATTTTTGCAAGTTAACAACTTCAACTATCAATTGCAACAATCTAATCGACACTTTGCGTAATATCTTATAGTCAAACCCTTTTGCTTTTCGTACTTTTATGCCATTGACAAGATGAGCGTCCATTAAATGAAGCCCACAAATAATAACACCACGTATAAGTACAACAACAACAATAACAACAACACCAACGACAACCACAACCACAACAAAAATTTACTTATACAACAACTATATTTCAAATAGTTTTACTTTTATGGTGGATAAACTTGAAAATTGCTACGCATACTCGTAATTGGCAGTTTTACGGGGGCCTAAAACCGGCTACCGTCCCCATCCCTATTACAAAATCTTCATGAATTGAAAGGTCCAAGTGGGTTGAAGAGCGTTTAAGGGGAGGGTAATAGTAGAAGGGATGTATCTATATCCACAATTTGAGGCCGACATGTGCATGCCGTTAGTTAGTTAGTTATAACTACATACAATTTTATGCAGACCATATTGTAAATGTTATAATTTTCACTAACAATTTTCAGCAAGCGGCTGCTGTGGGTGCAAATTCATGACTTTCCTGTGAATACTAGCGAAAGAGAGAGAGAGGGAAGTAAAGTATGTGTAGGTGTATGTGTGTGTGTACACACATATGTATATGATGCTACCATGACCATAGGGCAGTTGGGTTTCAGCTGGGTCTCCGGCTTTAGCATGATGATGATAATTTTTAGCAACTTTTTCGTAGGGTGACGGTATCGCGCTACACCTCACCTACAGCTCATACTCTCGCTCTCTCTCTCTCTCTCTCTCTCTCTCAGTTCCACTCAGCATTGCTTGTTGCCTCTCTCTTCCACTTTCTCGGTCTTCCTCTCGGCTGCTCGCTCTAGCACATGTGCACTTAAACGTGCTTGGGGTTTTAAAGTATTATTACATTAAGGGTACAGCCAAAAGCATTTGCCGTATTCTGTATTTTTTGTTTGTTAAATTTTTTGTTTTCATTTCTCAATACCCTGTAAAGGAGGCTTTGCATAGTACAAGCATTCAAATTTAGTCGGAATTTCATTTAAGAGTACAAATGCAAGGTTTTTTAATTTCTATAGCATACATTTTAGGGCAACTCAACAAACGATCAACTGCTTGCAAGCAGTGCAAAATGGTGGGCACTTAACTGCTTTCAAATGCAGTACAAAATTAGATGCAAGGAGTCTATGCCGTGATAATGATATTAATTCTTGTTGTTCAACTAGAAATCGGTGTCAAATTTTCCTATGCATTGATGCAACAATTTACTCATTGGCGATTTTCTTTTCTAATGTTAAAATCGCAACTCTGTTGGCATTTATATTGCCTCTTCTTAGAGATATTTTATGCAGATTTTCAGCCTTTTCAAGGCTGACTAAAATTGTTAATTTGCCGCTTGGCTGTGAAAAATGTGAGTGGTATCTAAAAGTCGTACCCATAATGAGCTTTTGTGCATTTTTACTTGTTTTCTCTGATATTTTTGCTGTCGCTATGCTGGCTTTTTATTTTTAAGTAATAAAATTTAATACATGGCTACATAGTCACTTCACATACACACACACACACTCACATGTTCGACACACACAAGCACAAACACATATCTTAATATATATGTATACGCACATTTTACTCAATTATAAAAGTTTCCACATTAAAAGTTCATTGCTGGAGCCGGCCAAGCGAGATCCGGCGCCGCATTCGGTCCAAGACTCTTTTGGATATGGTCGCCATGTTGGGTTAGGTCGTGCCCGGCGGCTTTAACATCTACGTAACGCCACCCTTCAGCCTGTCCTGTCCCCCTTTTTTTCCTTCAGCACCCCCTTTCCAAGCCCTTTTCCTACCGGCTATATGGACGACAACATCAAAGCCATAGTCAAAAGCAAAACGTCTGGCCGTAAAAGTTCTTGTTGTTGTACTTTTTTCTTCATTTTTTTATTTTTGTGGCCAACACAGGAAAAATTAAAAATGTTGTTGCAGTTCGCATAACATCAGGCATATTACTCTGTTTATCAAGGAGGGAGCGGCTGAAAGGGGTAGGGAGGCAACCTTTCTACTATCTGGTAATCCAATGGTAATGCCATGTTATTCAAGTCAATGTGGACAAATGAATGCCGGATTTTGTCTTACGAGTCTATGGACACTGTCAAGTTACTTATTTCAACTGTTATAGAGGCTTAGTGTTATAATTGATCCTAGCAAGCACAAATGCTGTTATAAAAGCTGTTATACTTGCTCATTGTGCTTTAAATAAAAATAAATATGATTTAGGCATATGAATCAATACTATTGCCCAAATGTAAGCTGTTATTCCGTTATGCAGAGTGTCATACACAGTGTTATACTGTTATACAAAGTGTTATACTCTACAAATTTATAAGCTGTCATACTAATTTTGATATTTTCGCTTGATCTCTTTATAGGCTACGGCGGCATTTCGCCTCGCACACAATGGGGTCGTGTTGCCGCCCTTGTTTACGCATTGTTCGGCATACCCATTGTCCTGCTCTATTTATCTGCCATGGGCGAGGCACTCTCGGCCGGAATG
Organism: Drosophila neotestacea; assembly: GCA_035044365.1. Taxonomy (NCBI): domain Eukaryota; kingdom Metazoa; phylum Arthropoda; class Insecta; order Diptera; family Drosophilidae; genus Drosophila; species Drosophila neotestacea. The sequence continues at coordinate 450,814 of JAWNMD010000337.1, forward strand.
CGATGCCTGTTTCGACGTCAGCGTGTCAAGGGCAGTGTGGGCAGCGGCCCCGCAGCTGGACCCAGCGGTGGCCGCAAATCGGACAAGGTTAAGGGTCAACAACAGTATGGCCATCCGGCGGGTAAGCTGCATCAATACGGCTTACCCCCCTCGGTGTATCAACAGCAACAGCAGCAGCAACAACAACAGCAGCAGCAACAGCAACAACAACAGCAGCAACAAGGCAGAAAATCCATGTCAGATGCATCCCGAGGATCACCAAGTGTTCCCATCTCCATCTGTGTATGCGTCCTTCTTTGTTATGTGACCAGTGGTGCCATCTTGTTTCATAAGCTTCAAAATTGGAGTGTACTCGAATCGTTGTACTTTTGCTTCACATCGCTGGGAACTATTGGATTTGGGGAATTATCCCCAAGTGGCACATTGACCCTGTACACCGCCTCCGCTTACATATTGGTAGGCATGGCCGTGGTGGCTATGTGTTTTAGCCTGATCCAAACGGAAATTGTCATGTGGCTGCGTCGCTTCAGTGTTCAGGATCATGTTATGCCTAAGGCTGAGGAATTAGCCCTAGTTTCCGTAGCTGTGACCCCAAAACCATCCTGACAACGACCTAGCTCCGAGCTGGGTTCAACTGTCGGAGCTGGTGTTCAACCGGGCAGTAGTCTTGGCCAGCATCAGACCATGTTCTTTGGCCCGGCTCACACATTGACACAGTACAGCTCCTTGCCACGTCGCAGTCATATGGCACATGGTGGAGGTGGAGGCGCCTCCACCTCGGCTTTTCAACGCAATACGCCCATCCGCCGATCCACAGGGATCCCAGAGCATCACATGGAATACTTTGTGCCACGGAGCATCAGTGAGTTTAATCTATCGGGTGTTGGTGACTTGGCATTGCCACCTCCACGTCGCTTCTCCCCCAACATGGGCATGGGGATGACGCCCATGGGCGTGGGCATGAATATGGGCGTTAATATGGGCATGGGCATGGGAATGGGAATGCCACATGGCCTACAATTAGGCCCACCACAGACGTTGCTCTGTGCTGCTGCCGCTGCCCCGCCCGCTGCAACATTGCCACCCGCCCAACTTCAAATTGTCACACTCAAGCCAAGAAGTGAGAAAATGGTCACATTTGAGGATGAATCCAAATCAGGAGTGTCATCTGGAGCAGCGACAACAGCAACAACGTGTCCACATGGTGTGCCAACCACGCCGCGCAAATCAAATGCAGGAGGCGTGGGTGGATCATCATCTTCGGCCACAGGTGATATCTTCATGTGACCAGCCATTTGACCAACCGCAACTGTGGAGCAACAGTCTCCATCTATTTTAGAGGATGGTGCCGAATTAAATGCTGCATTGCGATTGCGCGATAGCATTGATGATGCACTCTGTCCCAAGCAGGCACCTGGCGAGGTGATAAGAGTCTAAAAAGTGAAAAAGAGAGAGAGAGAGAGGGAGATTGCCAGAGGGGAATAGAGAGATAGCAGATACACTCACACTGTAAGTATATGCACACAATTACATCTAAACACTGAGACACAAGCAGACAGAGAGAGACACACAGTCAGAAAGAGAGAGAAATATAATAAAAACAGAGCTAAGAAATCAAGTGAAAATTTAGGCATACAAAATTCACTTCTGTGAATTCGCTTTGCTAATTGGATGCCCAACAACAGCAACAACTAAAACCAAAAAAACAACAACAACAACAACATTTCTATAGTGTTATTTAAATTATGTAAGTTAAGCAAATATTTCTGATTATGCGTGTAAATAGAAAATAGCAAAAACAACAACAACAACAACTGTGTGGCGCGTGTTGTAAATAAATATAGAATATACATACACACATATTACAAACATCAACAACAGTTAGCCACAAATAAAAGAAAACAAAAACAAAAACTTAAATTTAATTGAAATTGAAATTTTAAATTCGAAATGTTAAATGCAAATTGCATAAATAATTTCAATGCTTTGGCTGTTAATGCCAAAAAAAATAAAAAAAAAACAAAGAACAAAGAAAAACATATACATATATACAAAAAAAAAACAACAACAAAAACAGACACACACACATCTAAAAAACAACAACCAAAAAAAAAATGTGAAAAGAGAAATTAATAAATACAACAAACGACTAACTATGAATAATAAATAACTATGCGAAAATCCAAAATTGCGAAAGTGCAAAGCAAACAAAATGCAAATTGTGCACAATTGCAGAATGCTAAAATGCCAAATGTTAAATGGAAAATGCCAAATGGAAAATGGTAAATGAAAAATGCTAAATGCCAAATGGAAAATGACAAATTGTACTATATGTATATGTGTTGGTGTTGTTGTGCCAAAGGACAAAGTTTATTTAAGCGATTTGTTAGCTAGTTTGTTAGTGTCTCTATTTTTTTTTTTTTTTTGTCTATTTCCATTTCTATTGATATAATTTATTATTTTTTTATTTAGTCACTTGACAAATGATGCTAAACTACTCAATTTGTAGTTGCAGTATGTTAATTCAAAGCGTGTATATCAGTTGTATAACAACAGCTGAGTTAACTATATACTCCTCCTTTTTTACTGTTATACTGCTCAAACGCATTATCATTTTAATGTGACACCTGCTGTTATACATTGCTTTCAATTAATCAACAGTCCAAATTGCAATTAATTACAAACTAAATCCATTAAATTTTGCCCAAAAAAACAAACTAAAAAAAAAACAAAACTCAAAAATAAAACCCAATGCAAACTGCCATCAATGACTGTCAGCTATAAATTGTACATAACTTAAACCCTACCTCGACTTTTCCTTTTTCCCTTCCCTTTCCTTCCCTTCGGCTTTCCACCTACTCACAATCAGATTTGTTTGTATTTTTTTTCATCACAGATTTTTCATGTATAATATCGGTTTGTTTTGTTTATATTAATGTTCTACAGCAATTAGGTTTAAATGCTTTTTAAATGCATTTTGATTGTAGGTAATTGAGCGGCCGAAATGCCATTTGTTATACTCCTATTTGAATGGTGCTGCCAACTCGTTTTACAACCGTTCGCCACGTAATTTGATGCTGTCAACTGAGTGGGCCACTTGATTTTCACTTTAATTGAAAACAAATTAAATTTGCGTATGCAAGTGTCTGTGTGTGTGTGTGTGTATATCTGTGTGAATGTGTGCGTTAATTTTTGTTTGCCATATTTAATTTTGTGGCGTTAAAAATAATATAATCAAATAGAAAGAATGAAAGTTTAAAAAAAAGACAGATACGATACGAATGTGGTTGACATAAAAAAGAGGCTTTAAATTTATGGGTTGTGGCATGAACGAAAAGCAACAAAAAAAAATGAAGGGAAATCAAATAAACAAAAACAAAGACAAAACAAAAATAATAATGAAAGAAAGACAAAAAAAAAACTGAAAGCCAAACATTGAAAAGAGAAATAAATACTACAAAAGAAAAATAAAAAATAGATGCAACTAAATATGCATTGTGTGGCATTTGTATTTGTATAACAACATTTCAATTGTGTCATACTTGTACTGTCATACTGTCATACTTACTTACATAGCTAATAACAAACAATGCAAACTGGCAGTAAACCAAATATTTAACATAAGTTCATGTAATTACAATTAAGTCCACTTCAAAAACATTCTCCACCCACAAAAACACACACTACACACATACAAATACACACACACACACACGCAGATACACTGACACACTGACACACAGATTCTCTTTAATACAAATATCAACAAGAAGCAAACCAAAATGAATATATGAAGATGATTATAATGAAGAAATACCAGAGACAGCTTCGGTTTTGCCGTGGATAAAATACTCTTGCAGTCAGTTCATTGATATGACAGTTTTCTGATTTTATCTGTCAATAATTTGCATTTAATATAAATTGAAATTGAGGAAACTGATTGTGAGCTCAACTAGATTTACTATCTAATCGAAAAAGCAGTCTTTTATACTTCGCATCCAAATCAACAGACCCGCTGCAAGGGTACTACAAAAAAAAACCACTTAATCATAATGAAAATCAAACTAAATTAAAAAAAACAAAAAAAAGACAACAAATGTGTAATTTTTTTTTTCAATTCCTAGTAATGTAAGTTGAACTTTAGCATTTAGGTCAACAGCAACTAAATAATATTAAATATAGAGTATGTACTTTTAGTCAACTATACGAGTAAATGTTAATAATAACCTGCAGTTAAATACATTTATGTATGTAATACCAAAATGGGGTAATATATATGTATGCGTGTATATCCATATGTATCTCTCTATGCATAGGTTACAATATTCTCGTAATGTATGTATATTTTATGTGTATTACGAACATGAAACTAATTGAACGTGAAACAGAATCCTTAAAAGGTCACATAAAACAAAATACCGCAGTTCGCATTATATATATTAATAATATATATATATATATAAATGTGTATAAAAAAATGAAAACCAAATAAATATATATATATATATAAGTATATATATACAAATAAATACATCACGAAATTTAGTCAATGATCAGAATCAAAAATCTTGTTTCATTTCAATTTAGTTTCCATATTTCTTATGGTGTCTTTTTGTTATGGCTTTTAGGGAGTATTGACAAGGCTCTCATACTCTAATTGAAATTATCCATATGTTGACATTTCGAAAAGACCAAATCACTGTAGACGGCAGCCCACGCTAGTGACGAGTCAGCATGAAGGCACTACCAAAATATATAGGAAGAATGGAAAATTTGTAACGATACTCCGATCGGATAAAATTATATGAGTTCAGGCTTTTCAGTAAACTACCTCAGGGAAATGAATATTTGTGGATAAAGTTATTAAATGAAATATATACTTTTAACAAAACGATGCAGTTCAAGTTGATTTTTAGTTTATAGGTCTTTTGAATAACTAACAGAATATATAATAATAAAACTTCATTTTATGGGAACTTACAAAAATATTGAACTAACTTTAAATAGTCTTTGGTATATAGTATATGTGTTTTTTTGATTTTTACTCTTGGGACCCATTTTTTCAATGTCCGTATAAGCTTTATTTGAAACCTATCTTTGAAGTTTATCATTCGAATACTTAGTTAATAGAGACCTTTTATAGACATTGACAAAATGGATTCTAATCTTAATAATAAATTTTTCTGTATTCAATACTTGTGTGTTATGTTATTATTTTATAAGCTTGCTTTAAGACATTAACAGTTTATTAATGCGGTTTGGCATAGAGTCCGCTAGATTTGCTAATTAACTCCCACTCTGCAACCAAAACGTCTCTTAATTGTTTGACCTTGTATAATTATTTTTAAATTAAAAAAATATTTAATTGAAAACATGAACTACTAATCATGTATTCAATTAAATATTTGTTTATCAACAATTTTATATTCAAGATTTTTAGTCTTGAAACTGCGTTGGGCACTTTTTGTTTACCTCGTAAAGAGGTTTGTTCTTTGTGTAACACCAAGAATACCTGGAAATCTAATGGGAATATTTACTTTTTTTTCTGAGATGTTAGCCAGGCCAAAAACGGTCAGTAAATATTCTTGAATTACAGTTTGCTCATTTTCAAATGATTCAATATAACAATTACTGAGCCATATATATTCAAATATTAGTGCATTGAGGCTGCAAGACATTCAAATCAAATGAATGCATTTGTAAATACTCACTACACTGGCTCTTAATCCAAAATTATTGTCACAAATTACTGTTTTTTGTTTTGATTTGGATATAAGCTAAAATATAAATTAATAATTTATTAAATATTGATTACATTAATCTATGTGATTATATTACATACACCAAAGAAGGTGCATTAATATTGAGTAAATTATTAATTAAATTATTCTGTAATAGATTTTAAATGTAGCAGGTTTGTTTATTCCTTGAATTCCACTCAATAATTCCGATCGCTTCCCCAATTGATATATATAAATTATTGTTTTATATATAGGACAATCAGCAATATAGCTTTAGAAATACACATCTGATAATCTTCTTATACTCGGGCACTTGAATAAATTTGATTGTCGCTTTAATTGGCAATCACAAATAACATGATGGAAAAAAATCTATTAAAATCATTGCAATTAATCTGAAAGCATTAAAATTAACTTTCTTTCTATAGTATGTCGATTGACGTTGATATTTGGTTTGCGTTTGCCATTTGTTCGTTTTATTCTGATTATTTTTGTATAATATTTATCTTATCTGTTATTTTGCGAATTATTTATACCAAACAATTTGCGTTCCATTTATTTGAAGTTGATTTTTACACATTTTTATGTTACACATTATTATTGTTTTATGTGTTTTGTACCCTGTACTCATTACGAACGGTTCAAGCGGGTAGTTTAATATTTAAAATGTAATGTAATAATGTCTATGTGACTTTTCCTCTATATGCATTTTATTTTATATATCTTTTATCAGCCTACAGTAACTACAAGTCAGTCATTAAAAAGTTATCATATTCATGATGGTTTTGCAAGCTCGTTGTCAATTTTTATGACAATTTTCACTGCAACATTTTTTTGGTTGGGGCGACAGATATGCCAGGTATGTCTGGTATGTCTGCTATGCAGGTGTATACAACCGAGTGTGTGTGTAGAGTGTGTATAGCATGTGTTTTTTTAACGAAGCAATTTAATTTACTTCTGATAAATATGCTCCTCGTTCCCTTCTTCTCTGTGTACATTTTGTGTGTTTCTCTTTGGCAAAGCAAAAAAAAAGCAATACGATTTTTGTTCAAATGATGAAATGTGATGGGTTTTGGCAAAAACATTAACCATTAAAATAAATAGACTACCTATGCTTTGGTCTACAGTGCTTGCAATATATATATTTACTTGCACATTCAAATAAATATTACTTCTGTTTGTTTAGATAACAGAGCCCTCTTCAAATAAAATTGTTTGTCAAACGAGGTTAACTTCAGAGCAAGATGAACTGAAGGTAAAAGCTGTCTTCTACTGCCATTTTGAAAAGCTACAGTACCATTTTATTAAAAATTCCAACCCAAGGCACATAAAATGAGTGGAAATCTGTTGCCAGTCTTTTTTTTACTCTTTTTGCAATTGACTTTAAATATAATTACCAGTTCTTATAACAAAAATAAATCATTATTTGATTAAATGAATTCCTAAATATTTAATATCCTTATTAATCTTCTACATACACAAATAAGTAAATTATATCAAACAATAAGAGACTTTATCAAAGATTCTTATATTCTATCAATTACAAGTTTTTATATCAAATAGAAATCATCATTAGATGAACTTTATTTCGGATCACGAGAATTTATTCATCTGGTTGTACATCTTAGATAAATGTATTATAATATATATTAATCGGGAAACTTCTAAAATATATAATCAACTCGGCTAAAGGTTGTGATAATTTTGTTTTATATATAATTTATATTTGATACCTGATTGTGTATTATATAGCAAAAAAAAGCTGATATTATAAACTTGATCAACTTGGCTTAAAACTGTCACCCTTCTGAATAAAAAAAACAAACTAAAAGGAGAAACTTGTACTTGATCAACTCGGCTTTAGGTTGTCAAAAACTCGTTCCGTTTAAAACCTGTCAACTGAGCTTACAGGAAACTTAATAAACATTTATTTTTTGTGTTTTTTTTTCTCTTTGATTTTCCAAATCACCCCCCTGAAATGGGAAAATCCAGTGAGTATATCATGTAGTAATCAGGTTGTCATAAACGCATTCTATTTATAACATATTGGGGTTCAACTCAGGTTATAGGCATTGCAAAATGGACGACAGTTTATGAAATATATTTGTTTTGTTTCTGTTTTGGGTGAGAAAAGAAAAGAAACGAAACGAAAAGTAAAGGAAAACGGCAACGAAAAAGTCATCGAAGCAATAAATTCGCTTAAATGCTCTTTGTTCGAGTCATTAAAATCGCATTTGGAACTCGGTTAACTGAGTCTTGGCCCCCATAATGATGATAATGTTGCCAGTTGCTCATAATGTTGACGATGTCTCTCAGCTGGCTTCTCAGTCGCAGTCGCAGTCGGAGTCGCAGTTGACAGAGCTATACACTGTTGACATTAACGTTGAATGTTATTCGTTGTCAACACACTTGACATATAATTTGATTACGTATACGCATTTTATTAACTCATTTTTAGCGTTGCGAGCGGATAACGACAACAACGCTTCGTCGCGTCGGTTCGCCATTCTATGAAGCCAAACCCGCAGACTGTAACCTTTCACCTCTCACCACCACTTATTTGATTCCCCTCATCATTTCAATACCCTTCATCATTGTGCTTATTACAGCACTTGATGCGTATATGATATACTCTCTCTACGACTTTTCTCAACTGGGGAAGCACTTCACATTAACGGTTACGTTGGATATCCTTAAACCAGCGTCTCGCTTTCTCTCTCTCTCTCTCTCTCTCTCTTCAATTCTCCTCCTCCTCCTCTTTTTGAATATTTTGATTCTCCTGTCCATCCTTTGGTTACAATAATAACAACAAAAAGGCAAAGACAAGGTCTACAGTTTGCTGGCAACTGGCAACTAATTTCTTTTTACAACTGTGTGAAGCAGTTCTTAAGCTTTATACGAAAGTCTAACATACGCATACACACACACATTTATAGGTGTGTGGGGTGTGTGACACACGTGTGTGTGTGTGTTTACATAGCCGCACAGCTGGTGTGCCGCATAGTCAAGCTAAGCAGAATCAAGTCAAGCCAATATTCCAAAGAGCGACAGCACACACACACACACACACTCATACACAAGCAACAACAATAACTGTGTTTACTTAGCTATCTTTACACACACACTCGCACACAAGCACACACACACATGGACTGGCAGAAAACTTATGCCTTGACGCAGGAGCCATTGAAAAGTCGTTAGCAAAACGTCAGACAACAACAAGAAATGGGAACCCCTTTTAGGGCTCTGTCTATCTCCATCTCTTTCTCTCCCCCTACCTCACACTTTCTCTGTCCCTCTCGCTTTTGTTAGGGTTACGTCGCACACTGGGGTGAGAGACCCCAAAAACGACGATTAATTAAACCGCCCAAAAATTTGACCATGTTATAATTTTTTATTTTGTATTAGATCAATAAAAGTACAAATCATTACCTTTTGAGTATTCCGTAGAGTATATTTTTTTTAATTTTTTTTTTTTAGACAATTTTCCTAATATTCGGTTTTTTTCACAGCAAAAATAGCAATTTCATAATTTTCAACACTGAAATTTTCCCTTTTCTATTATATACCCATGTAGACTATATTCATGAAGAATAATAAGAATCGGTTGACTATATAATATACTTCCATAGAAAAAACGTACTAAAAATGCATGAACATTTTTTTTCTTTGAAATAAAAAACGGGTCATACATAATTCAAAGTTTTTCTTGAACCTCGTCGCAGTTATTGGGGAAGAAACAGCCACAGCCATAACTATTTTAGACGCATTAACATTACCACATTTCCTCAATTGGGTTTGCGTTGCAAAAGCTAGTTCTGGCAAGGGAATGCTGTCTCTTAAAGATTGTGTTTTTTAATTTTGCAGCAACTCCACATTCCTCAAAAGAAAGTTCCTTTCGGCCGCGCTTTGACATTCTTGAATTAAAAGAAATCTTTGAGTTTAACCAATTCGTATAGGTAATTACAAATCGACTGTGTGTCCGACTTGATCTTATCCATCGAGACTTAAACCCACGGATAAAATCATCCATTTCGCGCTCGAATTCCACTACATCATCATCTGATGGCTTAACAAGATTCCTCACATATTCGGATAAAAAAGATAGCTTGTCTGTATAATTTGTTTGGCCGCTGTCATTCATTATTTCATATAGTTGAAGGCGAGTGAATTCGTTTGAATTTGCAAGATCTAAAATAGTGTTCGTAAAAATGCAATGATATAGGTCAGCTAAAATCTTTTGTAACATATGTTGAAACATATATTTACCGGTCACAAACAAACACCCTAGCTAAAGACGAGAAACACAATTATAAGCATACTATTTATTACAAATTTAATAGACACATATATTTTATCTAATGACGTGGATCACAATTAGACATTCACTGTTAATTATAGTACACTAGTACATACACTTTACTTCGCTTTTCATTTCACAATAAAATAAATTTAATAATTAAAGCTGAGCTTAAAGTTGATCTTATACTTTGTCTTGCTAATGACAATTGACAGACAGCTTACAGCTGACCAAAACAGCTGACAAAAACAGCGGACCGAAACAGCCACCACTTAAAAATTAAAAAGCAACTCTGTTTTGTGATTTTCCGCGCAACTTTGAATTTAAATAACTCTCTTGGGGCAGAACGGGGCGCAAAACCCTTTGGAGGGCACTTAGACAGATATGTAACAAATTTAATAAAGAAAGAATGGTTACGTTTGGTTACGTTTGAAGCAACTTTTGCCTATCTAAAGATAAAAATACCTCTAATTTCACAAGTACTTTTTATTTAAATTTTTTTCCATATAATTACTAAAAATTTTCGATTCAAAAAAATTTATGAAAATTGTTAAGGATTTAAATTTATTGTTTCCATTTTTTAAAAATTCTTTTTTGCTAATTTTTTACGTGAAATTCGTCATCAAAAGTGACAAAAAATATAATTTTTTCGTATTTCAAAAAATGAAAACACAAAGTTTCAACTTTGGCGTCACATTACAGGGTTTCTATTAGACATAGAGCCATAATTTGTTCACTCCATAATGCAGAATTTTATCTTCTTTGACCACATATTAATTTGATTCCGCAACTCCAAAATTTGTATTTTGAATTAATCGTCGTTTTTGGGGTCTCTCACCCCAGTGTGCGTCGGGTCGTCTCTGAATCTGGGTCTTAAACTTTCTTTGCTGTCTTTGTTTTCTCGGGCTGTTGCTGCTTTTGCTGCTGTTGTTTTTGCTCTCAGCTCTCAGACTGAAATCCATATCGTGGGTCAAAACTATGCGAGCTACTAAATAGCATCAAAAGGAGTGTGTCAAGATCTTGTTGCAGCCCCGAAAAACTAAGTCTTAATTATCCTTGAACAAGACCAGCGAGAGCACTTAGCAAAGCATATGTTTAAGTTATTGATATGAAAAAGGAATTTACCAAGCACTAATGACTTTATAACACCGTGGGTTTTAGGAAGAAGTTGCAAATTCTATTTTTAGAGTTCTGCATTCTATAGGAATATTATTGTTTTTTAATAACCCATCGATCTGTTCAAGCTCTTACTGCTTAACCAAATAAAAGGACTTTCAGGTGTCAATGAAATGCAATTCTTAGATGGTGATTAATCTAACAGAACTTAGAATTCAATCAATATTTTATTCAACATCTTTGATTATTATTGATATTCAATATGGAAAGACAATTCGTCGTTGGTTATCTTTATATATAAAGTAGATACCTTTATATCTTAGCACGTTACAATACTTATCAAAATATTTACAAATTCTTAAAATATCGAATTTTAAAATGAACAAATTGTATTTTCCCATTTGCCCAAAACTGTATAAAATTATTGAGACAAAATGTTACCAAACAGGACATTTATCCTTTGGTATTTTACATATCAAGACTGTCCGAATTTTGATATAACATGGTTCTTTTTTCAGCTCTTGTTGATTTGACAAAACTATATGAACAACTTCCGCACAGAGCCAAAGCTTACAGTTAAGTACAATTGTTTTCAAACACTTTCGAGCAGAGTTCAGTTTACAAACATTCCCATGAATTATCGATTATTATCGATAGTGCATAAGTGATGGCACTTCGATAAACTGAGCTAGCCAGTTACTAATTGCAAGCAAATGCAAATTTTTGGCCAGTTTGCAATATTTTCAAGTAAATTTTTGACTTTTTGGCTGCTCCATTCAAGTTTTTGGGCCTGAGTTGAAGGCAATCTTTGGAGTGTGTGGATACAGATTGCACCTAAATCCAATTGGAATGCTATTAAGCCAGGCTAATGTTGCCCCACTGCCCTAAACTGGGGCACTGCCCATATCCCCCTTTGGAGACCAAACAAATGGGTTTGTTACATACACAAACACACACAGACACACACACACACACTCACACGCTTAGGTGAAGCTGAAGCAAATGCAGAACCGAATTAAAAGTCCTGACCATATACACCCCATTTTCCAGACTTCATTCATTTCCCTCCCAAGGGGGGTATTTCCCTAGCCTTGATGTCCAAACTGTCGCTAGTACCATTTCCGTTTCCGTATCCGTTCGCGAGGGCCAAAACCAAAGTGCAGCTATTTTGCGTACGCCCATAAATCTATTAAGACAATTTGGCAGTGGAAAAAGGCGCAAAAGTTTGCAACTACTTTTGTGGTAGGTGAAGGACCCAAATGCATACGTAGGGGAACCTTAGGAGTCGTTGTAGCCATTGCAAAACCGCACAGATTTAAAACGCAGCAAAGGCAAATAGCGCAAAAAAAATGCCAACCCAAGGCACAACAAACACACACACACACACACCAAATATACACACAGTGGAAAGGCTGGCAAACAAAAGTCAAGTTTCTTATCCTTGTTTTTAAGTACTGTCAAGGGTATCGCTATCTATCTATGTATATATGCATACGTCTATCTATATACACACACACACACACATCTATATGTGTTTGTGTCTATGTGTGTGTGTGTCTGCTGGTGATTATATGACAAGGTGCTGGTGGTGTTGCACATGAATCCGCAGTTTCCTTTTCGGCATCGACTGATGCCTTGGCAGGCAAACACGCAGCATACGCTTCACATCTCAGTTTCGCTCTCCCTCTCTCGCCCTTTCTCTTTATCGCTTCCTCTCTTTCCTTGCATACCCCCTTTTAACATGGCATTTCTTTTAGCCAAGCCACTGCTGCTACTTTCCACTTCGCTGTTTTGACTGTAATGTGGTACCAAGACGAGACTCCCGTTTTACGTTAGTGTCAACTTGGCGCATTTTTCTTGTGCGCCTCCAAGATACTGTCACATTCTCGTTGAATTTACCCAGTATACCCCTGACTCTGCCCCTGCCCCTGCCACTGCCCCTGCCACAGTTCGTGCCGCATTCTGTAATAATCTATCAAAAATTGTACGCAAACAAAATGTGATTTGGCGCAGTCTCTAGGATATACATCTACTTATACATATACTCGTACACAGCAAAAATTATTCTTGATTGGAAATATATCGATGAAAAAATAACAACAAATTTAATGGATATTATTTTGTACTCTAGAAAACAACTTTTAGATTTAAGCTTCAATTTTTTAGGTATATGGTATACTTGTTCAGGATATGTGTATTAAATTAAGTCTGGCAATGAATCAGCATTTAAATATAAAAATACTTGATTCAATTATAATTACATTCTTATACTTAAAATTATCGTTAAAAGTGAAATTGAAAAACCGTACTTAAATCAAATATATTGTACTCCTTTTTGGAAGATTCCAATATGATCCAGTTTTTTACACAGTGCGCGAATTTTTTTCTGTGTACGTACTTTTCTACTCGTATCTATAGACTTATACTTATATACACATATAGTATGTTATATACCCAAGTGGTTCAAGTGATGCGTGGGCGGCATAAATTTTCTTTCGCTTTTCGCATTTGACAATTGCATGGGAAATATTAGCACCCGCCATTTTTGCAAATCGCATTTGTTTGCCTTTTTGACATTAAGCAACTGAATGCAACTAGTTGAGTTACTGAAGACAGAAAAACCTCTAGTTGATGTTGCTCGACTGCGAGATACCCTCCGAATAAACATTAGATATCACAAAATGTATTTGCACAATGAAATATTATTTTACTAGCATTGCAAAAAGTAGTGAAATAAAAAAGTAGTTGTAATGAAAATTTGTTTATTTGAATTACAAATTAATTGTAATAAAAATGTTTTATTTTTCATCAAGTAGTTTATATATTTAAAACTGCTCCTGTGGTTGTCTTTTCTATTTATTTGCTTCTTAAATATGTTAACGCTCTATTCATTTTGCTTTCAGTTACATACATTTGCATACAACAATAATACCCTCTTTCCACATTTTCATTTCGTACACGGTATAATAAAACGGAAGGGAATAAAAAGGAATTGCATCAAGGATTATCTCAATAACAAACTCACATGTAAGTTAAAATTACAGTTGCAACTGATTTGTTTATCGTTATACTTTTTGACACAATGAATTGTTTATGAAATAGCTTACTAAAATATTTAAGCAACTATCTTAGAAACTGTTTGAATTCAGGATGTTTTACCAGTTCTTTATAAATGATAGCTTTTAAAATGTATAATAAACTCTTGGAGTTTATGGAATGACATTGCAATTTTAACGAACTTATCGTATTCGATTTCAGTTTACTTATATTATTCAATTGATATTTGCTTTTGATTGTGTTTGGCCCTTTTTCTTATTTCTGTTTTTTTTTTTTTTTTTGTTGATTTCATTCATTTCATGTTCAATATAAAAATCTGTCTCTGAATCACTTTTTAAATCGTTTTTGTTTCAAAGTTTTTCTTTGCGCTGTTGTTGTGTGCAGTTGCAGCTACTCTTTCTCTCTCTCTCTCTCTCTCTCTCGTCTCTCTCTTTTGCAGTTTTTATCTCTTTGGCTCTCAACAGTCGCAATCTGTCGCTCAATCTCCCTAGAGCCAACTATGCAACATTACTTTTGTGCCACTTTTTACCAAAAGCGACAAAGTTGAAACTCAACAAGAACTTTACACTCGTTCCCCACACACGTCTTCTACACACACTCATACTTGCTCTCTTTAACCATGTTCCCTCTCTCTCTCTCTCGCTCTCTTTCTTTGTCTCTTTCTGCTTTGCCTATCTTATCGGTTGTTTTATGTATCTCTGCTCATATTCAATGCCACAACGTTTGATGCCTGAAATTGTCCTTGGCTTGGCAATTTTGCTTACACACAACTCGAATTGAATCGACGCGACTTTGCTTTTACTTTTGGCGCTCAGTAGACCAACAAACAACAACCAACAACAACAACAACACTAACAACAACGAGCACAACACATCCAACAACAGCAGCAGCAGTTGTTGAAGGAATTGCAAACAACAACTCGATGAATTGCAACTGCTTCAAGCAAACTGGCAAAGCCAAATAGCTAACAGTGCTATAAGATACCCTGTACCATTTCCCGACCTTACATAACTTTTATTGTGTAATACACAACCTACTTTCCTCTTTTAAAATAAACGTCAATTTAAATTGTCTAGTCGAAAAAAGATTCCTACGGCTAAAAAGGAATATTGTATAAGAAATCTACTTAATATAATTAGAATAAAGAATAACTACTTAGTCTGTAGTATTATGAGTAATTAAAGTCAATAATTTAAATAAAGATGAATAGCAATAACAAGTTTCTAAGTAAAATTCCATTTATTGCCCTTTTCCCTTAAAAAAAACAGTGGCATGGTGAAAAAGATGCAATTTGATTTAAATTTTAATGGATAAAATTGATTTATTTAATTTATAAAATTATTTTATCTAAAAATCAATTCGAAAAATTATATTCAGTAAAAGAAAATTGCCTAACAAGTTTTTCTTTGATCTGAAATGTAATTAACATATTTTTTCTACAATTCTCAACTATAAATATTCATACTTCATCGGGTGTCTCTTTGATTTCCACCTACTCTATTTGTATGTCCGTATGTCCTCTATTTCCAGGGTATAGGAAAACATGAGGAAATCGTAGGAAACACATTTTTTTTTT
The DNA here is from genome assembly GCA_035044365.1 of Drosophila neotestacea. Lineage (NCBI taxonomy): Eukaryota > Metazoa > Arthropoda > Insecta > Diptera > Drosophilidae > Drosophila > Drosophila neotestacea. Next base: position 466,605 of record JAWNMD010000337.1, read on the forward strand.
TGAATTACTCAAACAAGACTTACGAATGATGAGACAAAAGGAAACTGCAATTTGTGGCTTAGCTGCAGAGACGTTCGGGGCTTCAAAGTTGACGGACAGTCTGGTAAACATTTGCCATCACTTCGACTGGCACTCCCTTAACCCCCTTACCCCTCTACCCCTCTACACCCCCTGCTGCCCAGGTACTTGCCATCGCGTTGCCAAATCCTATAGAAATTGCATTTGTGGCTGCAATTTGAATTGCAATTGCAGAAGGACCACAACTTTTCCTATGTGAACTCCTTCTTCAATCTGCCCTTCTACGCTCCTCCTTGTCTTTCTTCTTCCCCACCAACTCTTCGCCATTTGCCATTTGGTATTCTTTCTCGAAAGTTTTCTCATCGTCGTCGTTGACTCAACTGGTTTTTTTTTATTGGCCTGGCATTTCGATTTATACCCATGACTACCCGAGAACTGTACCTTCCTATAAAAGAAACCGAATAGAACCTTAAAAGATGACCAAAGAACATAACGGAATGGTATGCAACCAGAAGAGGTGCCAGTCCTGTTGGTCCTGCTAGTCCTGGCTAGCCAGAAGCGAACTGCAAGCTCGTTTATCAAAGCCAACGCTTTGAATTTCTGAAATGTCCTTTCCGGCGTCCGAATTGGAGGATTCCTAGATTGCCACAAGGATTGACGATAAGGGAACGAGAGGGATGAAGCATCGGTTACAGTTTCAGGTTTGTGGTTAAAGGGATACCAGGTTCGGATACCGGGTATCGGGTAACGGGGAAATGGGGTACCGGGTATCAGGTTTCGGGAGGCAGGAAATGTATTTGCTGCAAATTACATTGGCGTTGTCTCTGCCTTTTTGCCGATCCACGCGGAACAAGACAAATAGATTAGGCTAGTACACTGACAGCAACTGCAGTATTTTTGCCAACTACGGTGCGAGGGGTGTGCGAAGAGTTTGGACAGCGACAGGACATTTAATGATGACACCACAGCTGCAATTAGTTGGGAGCAAGGGGCCGAGAAATTGAAACTGTTGCTGTGTTTACGGCTTTTTCCTCCTTTTTTGTATATATACCCTGCTCAATAAAAGGGATATGCATAAGGGGTATACCCAATTACCCAACAAATTTCAACTTGCAACTTGTACATTTTCTAGAAAGAAAATAAACCAAGATTTGTCACTTTCAACTTTAGAATATTTTCATTATTCCAATTTGTAAAAAAACTATTTAATTTCATTTAAATAAAACACAAATTTTTTGGTACCGTTTTTATTTAATTTCATCCTTGTATCCTTATAAATTTGAACAAGTTTTAATAATACACATAAATATTATTAGAGCATCGATTGTCGACAGTATCAGAGAAAATCGATGTCTTTATTTGTATGCCTTTGTATACATAATCATATATAAATATTAAGTATACGTAGTACTAGTTACAGGGTATGTCTTTGCCGCTTACAATCGCTTTAAACATTTTGCGAATATTCATAAATATTATTAGAGCAGCAATTGTCGACAGTATTAGAGAAAATCGATGTCTTTATTTGTATGCCTTTGTATACATAATCATATATAAATATTAAGTATACGTAGTACTAGTTACAGGGTATGTCTTTGCCGCTAACAATCGCTTTAAACATTTTGCGAATTGTATTTTTTTTTCGCTTGGCAAAACGTCAAACGCATGAAAAATGTGAGTAAAAAATAATCATAAAAAAAACTGTAACAATAGCAACAGTTACAGCAAATCTAGCAGCAACAATAACAGCTGCAACAACAACAACAACGGCAATAACAACAAGAGCAACAACAATAACAACAGTATGCACAACAAATGTCAGACACACGTTTTAAATAATAAAATTGGCGCGTGCAACGGCGCTTCACAAAAATAAAGAAAAACAAACAAAGGCATAAAATTAATGGCAATTTCTCTCTGTGTGTGTGTGCGAGTGTGTGTGTGTGTTTGTGAGTGGCTATGTGGGTGTGTTTTTGTATTTTGTAATGCCCTTGCTCAAAGGGCCATCCAACTTTATCACGATGTTTGCATAACGCCAGCTCCTTTGACCTTTGTCCTTTGCCTTTTCCTTTGCCTTTTTCCTCCAAAATCATTTATTTTTTCTGCGAAATACTTTGATGCAGTTTTTCAGATAGCAACATGATGCGTATGTGCATAGAAAACAAACATACATATCTTCAACTGCTTTAAGTTTGTAAACTGTAAGAATTATTTTACTTACTTTATATATCCCGATCTTAACTTCTGACTCTTGTCAACTACCTTCAGCTTTTCTTATGTATGTATTACAATGTCTATGACTATCTCGATCTCTGCCAATTGTATTTATCCCTATTTACATCACCATCTAATTATTTTCATATCTACTCTCTACCCATTTCTATCTAAATGCCAATACCATGCTCTCTCTCTCTGTTCAACAATATTTCAATGTTTATATCTACTGCCACCTCTACAACTCGCTCCATTCCTACATTTACTTATATATGTATTTATTCCAATCTCCGTCTACATATAACTTAACTTTTTTTCTACCTTTCAATATCTATTATTTTCATTGTCTCTAAGTCCATTTGATTATATTTCATTTCTTATAGATTACAATATGATATCTTATCTACAATCTATTGAAAGTGTATATTTAATTCGATGTCATAAATTTGACTTTTGATTTTATGTGTAATATTTACCAGCTGACTGAGTGGCTAGCAACCTGATCTATCAGTCCTGGGCCACACTACAAGTACAAGCACCCATAGGAAAAAAGAAGAGGGAAGAAGGTGAAAGGTAGACAGGGATGAAGAATGATAGAGAGTGAGAGAGAAGGGAACAGAGAGTAAGGACTAGAGGGAGATAGGTTGAAAAATTGGCAAAGAGCGCATATGTCACCGCTGCCCATTTATGGATATTAATTTTTATGCAACACTCCCAATTGATGGGCATAATTGTTTGTTGCATGTGCCACATGCAACATGGCTATGGGGAATGTATTGGTCTGCAACCTTTAAGTGGGACAAATGGAATTTAAAAATGCATTTTTTGTCAAAAGTTTCAATAAAGTAATTAAATGACTTCGGCCAGTAAGGCAATCAATTTAAAATAATAAAAAATAAAGTACGTTGACAATTTATTGGACCGGCTTGTAGTGTATAACGTGCGCCTAACGACAAAACTGTCAGACTATAAATTAACCATCAGAACGGTCACACTTACTTGAATCATATGTATCTTTATTGCATACGTAACACGGATGGTTCTCAAACTATTGTTAAACTCAATAAAATAAAACTTCAGTTGAGGTTCAGTTGAAGCAGCTATTAAATAAATGGTTACCATCAAAACTAATTTACTGCCATACAGTTCCATTATAATCAGTTCTATCTAATTAAAATTAGTACAAAATTAGTATGTAACAGGAAATGATTCCATATAATTTTACAGAAGCTGGTAACACTTAATTGTACACCAGATAGGCATATTGGAAATGGTCACACTTTTTCACATTTATGGCTATAAAATCACACATCCATTCACACATCCACACTGCATCCATCACTCTTTTACAAAAAGTGTGACCGTACTGCTCTACTCGCCCTTTAAGAATAAGACCAAAAATAAGTCTTATTCAAGTAAATTTCAAATTTTACTGTGAATATTAAATGATTTCCGTTTTAGAATTACTCATAAGTATAGGAATATTAAATGTTTGTTATTCGCAACTCATTAAGAACATTTTCGCCCCTGCTGTGAGAGACAGACAGACAGACAGACAGAGAGAGAGAGAGTGCAGTGCACCTTAGACTGAATAAAAACAAACACAAATACAGAGACAGATACTGATTCACAGACTTATTCACATCGAGATTCAAGGCTCCGGCCAGATGGAAAAACAAGACAAATACAATTTATAAATAGTTTGGCCTGAGACGAAAGAAAATTGAAAAACCGAAGCGTGTGCAAGCCAAAATGATGCAGAGCGGGGGGGGGAAGGAAAATCATCTCCACCCAAAGAGGAGCCTGCCATAACAACAACAACAAAATAGAAAAAAAGACAGAAAAAAACAGAATAAAAAGTAATAGTAGATGAAGAAAAAGAAACGTAGCAAAAGGCAGAAATAATAAAATAGAAAAACTTTTAGCGGGCGCATTAAGTAAACCGAAAAACTGTGACTCTGCGGTTGTCCTTGAATCGGGGGTAGGGGTTGATAGTGGGAGGGTGATGGGCTCTCTAAGGGTTGGGGGGCGGGTGGCAGGGTGTGTGTGTACGGTGTGGCGACGCAGGCAGTGTGAAAATGTGTTGCTAACTTAAATTTATGCGACACGCCGCCACCGTCTCATGCTCCCAATTTTCCGCTGCCAACAAAAAGCCCCTCTTCCCCTTCTCCTTCTCCATCCCTCGATCGGGACACCGCGCACAGCATGGTGGAAAAAAAAATGAAAAGGAAAAAAAAAGTCGCATAAAGTTCAAACGCAAGCGAAAAGTTTTTGCAAAGCTCAACCCAAAAGCAACTCACAATCACAGCACAGGAACCCCCTTGAAAAACTATAGGCTCCTTAGTGCTCCTTCCTCTTTTGGGTGTCTCTGCTCCTGCCTTTACTCCTCTATTTACTTTTTGTCTCTTCTCCAGCTTTTTTATGCCTTTCTTCTTCCCCTTGTTAGTTAGCGTCTTCTTCTACTTTTTCTAATGTTTTACTTCAGCTCCGTCTTCTGTCCTAACATTTTTCTTACATATTCTATCCCTTTCCTAACTCCGTCTTCTGTCCGTTGACCCTTTACCTGCCTCTTCGCTTTTCAGTCTTTTGTCTTTGCTTTGTTGTTATTTACACCCTTCCTGACCCGTCGCTCCCTCCTTGTTCCGTTCAAAGTGATATCACACCCAAAAACATTTTCCATTCTCCAAGCTGAAAGCTCTATTAGACTGGACAAGACTCCTTCTTTGAATCTTATCAATATACCATAACAATGCAGCCCCCACCCCACACAAACACACACACACAACCACACACCCTAATCACACACACATCACAGTGGAGAAAGTTGAGACAAATTGTGGCACAGTCCGTACACAACAAATCAGCGACATTTTGATTTATTTATTTTGACACGCTGATGCGAACCTTAAATATATTCACAGTTCACTGCAGCTCACCCTTCCTCACAAAGTCGATGAAGAGAAAAGGGGGAAACAAGCAAATGAAAGAGGGGAAAAAAGGAAGTAAGAAAGTGGGGAAGTAGGGAGAGGGGAAGTGAGTAAATAAAACAGAATGATACACTCGTATGGAAAGTGGCTTAATTAACACATGAGCTCTGCTGCTGCCAGGGTCGAGGAGCAGGGATTAGTGTCGAGTTAATCAATCAAAAGCTTCTAAAAGAAGCGTAAATATTGAATTAGCTTTTGGGGAAGGAAGTTCACGCTGAGGATGGGAACTTGGATTGTAGCCTTTTGACACCAGATGAGATTAAAGAGCACCTACTTTATGACTTTTATGAGACAATGTTGAGTGTGGAATTTTCTCGGACTCTTTTTGGTTTTTAATAAAATATTTATTTAAATATAATATTTAATACTAAAAATAATAAAATATTTATTGAAAAATTGAAAATCTTTTTATTTTATTCTATATCTATTCTATACCTGCACTTTCCTTTTTTCATATCTCTTTTGCTCGTTGCTTATCAATATCTAAGTTTATATTGAAGGGTTTTCAAAGACCGGACATTAAAGTATTTCATTAACTTATCCTAAACGTTATTTTTTTTTGTGTCCAGTTTTCCATATTGAGTACAAGTCCTTTGATTGATCGAAAGGAGAAAGTCTATATTCTGCACACTCTGCCTCAGCAAGAGTCAACTATTCCACCTCTCATACAATAATAAGCTATACAATTGTATTTTCTTACGGATAAACCCCAAAGATCTGATATTCTATTATTGCCAGACACCTGAGCTATGCCCCAGTGGCTCCTAAGCTCCTGTCTCTTCCCCTTTCCCACCCCATCATTCAAGCCAATTCAAAATTCTTAGATCCAAGTTCTCAGCGGCAAGCGCTGAAATGTATGCTACAGTTTCCCTGAACTGCAGCAACTATGGAACTAATCAACTTATTTACTATTTTTAGTACCAGCTGCAGTTGCCGAGAGGAAGGCAGAGGGGTGAGAGGTGTTGGAGTTCTCTAGGGTATTGAAAAGACAGAGAAAGAGAGATGGTGGGTGGAGGGGACTCACTCATTTGGTTTTCCGTTTGAATTTCCTTTTCACTCAATGAAATTTCAACTTGATTTCCGTCTAGCGTTTGTTACTTTTATTTTGAGCTTAGGCGACAAACCGTCCCACACACACACACAAACACACACACAGAGTAAAGCGATGACAGCTGTTGGCCGTGTGGAAAGTGCATATACGCTTGTGTGTGTGGCTGTGTGTGCGTGTGTGTGTGTGTATGTTTGTTTGTTTATTTGGCTTAATAGTCACTAGCAACCTTGTGGGCGTTGGACTGTGGGTGTCTAGCCTTTTCCAGTGTGGCACAAGAAAATATAGTATATATAAAAAACAGAAACACACACAGACACACATACACACACACACACATACGCACACACACCATGTATAAATATACAGATGAAACATATAGCCAATTTTGCGAATCCGCTTAAGTGCGACATTGATTTCCGTCACTGATTCTTGACACTGGGCCAGCAGAGACAGAGGAAAAGAGAGAGAGAGAGACAGAGAATAAGCCACTGAGCGAAAGAGAGAGAGAGCGGGAGAGAGAAGAGAGAGAGAGAGAGAGTGGTTACTGAACCACTGGACCTGAGCCGCAGACCCGCTGGTTTGAGGCGTGTGAAACTGAAGCACAATCTATATTGAAATAGCAGCTAAAAGGCATACACACACACACACACACACACACACACACACACACATATATATATATATATATGTATATATTTAAATATATATATATATGAATAGATCTGTACAGCAATGAACATAAATATGGAAAAATAGCAAAAATAAATAAATATAAAGGAAACAGATCAGAATACCGTTTTGTTTGCTATATTTGCCACTATCTGGTAAGAAAGTTGTAATGCAGATCAAGTAAAAGATACTGATTATTCAGTTAGAACGATTTTAGAGAAGATGAGAGAGAGTTGATAGAGTTGTCGGACCGTTGCATGGTAGAAGGTGTTTGAAGAATTCAGACCGCCTTTGAGAAAACTGAACACTTTTTATGAGAAAAATCTTTCTCAACATTATTTGCCCTGTCAATTCCAACTAAACACAATTTCTTCAGTTTACTCCATTTTTTTTGCTATATTTTTGATTTTAATAGATGAATCCCCCTTTACCAAAAAGTGGTCACAAAGTTATTAATTAATCAGAGCTAAAATCCTGAAAATGAATTGATTTAAAATATGTGTGACCATTGAGGTTTAAATAAAAGCAATAAATCTTGTATTTCAATTCATTTCAATGGGGCTATTTGTATGGCCATGGCTGTATATTTAATATTAGCTACGCATAGAGGCGTGAGTGGACCTAGTGAAGCTTTAGGTGTGCCGCCAGCAACTGTCCCGTGTCCTGTGTCCTGTGTCCTGTGTCCCGTATTTCGTATTCCGTATTCCATATTCCGTATCCTTCGCATTCACATCCGGTTTCTCACGTTGCCTTCGTTGTAGTTGTTGCTGTTGTTGTTGTTGTTGCCTTACTCACCGACTGCCGGGCGCCTGTGGCACTTGAAAATCTATGAGTTTGTATGGCTGCGACACGCATACATACATATATTTCTATCAAATATTGCTGCCAAACGATTTTTACATACCTCACAATTTGTGTTCGTCTTTCAAGTACACAGTGTGTGTAGGTGTTGGTGTTAGATTAGATTCAACTAGGTCAACACTGTACAACAAAACTGAGGTTTGTCCGAAGGAGGGGCAACAACAGAGCAACAACAAACGACATGTCATTAATAACTTAGCAATCGTATTGGGGCCAGCTGCTTATGGCCATATTCTGAGTTTGAGTCCGAGTTTGTGTCCGAGTCGGATTCCAATTTGGAGTCTGAGTGTCCTCTTGGCCAAGAAGCCTGCTAGCCAGCCTGGCCAGAATTCCTGGCCCTCTTTCAGCTTACTGAGACTTACAACTCAACTGAAACTGACACCTGACTGAATGACTGTAGAAAATACAAGAATTCAAGTGCTGCTGCCACATAAAGGTGTATGTATTGAGTTTAAGAGAGATGAGTGAGCGAAACAGGAAGAGTGAGAGAGGGAGGCAGATAGACAGTGTATAGAGAGAAAGAAAGAGAGAGAAAGTCGGAAAAGTCAGGCAATGTGTCTTTATATGTAGTGACAAACTAAACTTATTTTTAATGTAGAACCAATTAAGAGATCAAATTATGATCATAGTGACATTCTAGAAAGTAAACGTGAGATCGAAAGCGTTTTTATAGTTGATAAATGGGTCCTAAAGTTAGGAATAGTCTATGTTCAGACAAGAATAAAAGATGAGGAGTGAAAAACTTTATGAGATGTCAGACTTAATGAAGATCTTGACCGTATAAAGTGATAAATAGACAGATAACAACTATTAATACACGGTTTTATTAACTTTTTATTTTAGAGGATAAGTCTTTTCTGAAAGAAAGTATTTTAATTTATTATGCTTGTTAGTTTTTTTCTCCCTATATAACACTTCAAACGAGTCAGACCTAAAAAGTATACAAAAAGTATATAAAATTAAAAAGAATACTTTTAATTCTAGAGAAACTAGCCCCTAATGAACTACAGTGTATGATCAAATATACTTATATGCATATGTGCATAATGACGAATTCACTAACCCAACCAACATTTGAAATATGTATTATTATTCATATCTATTGCATCTTAGAAATTAATTCTAGCTAGTTTACAATAAAGGTTCTTAGGAGTGGCAACAAAAGCCTTTGGGCTATGAAATGTTTATTGTTTCCATTCTCATATCAGAAAGCTGACTAAAATAAATACCTGTAGTAATGTGGCAAAGGCCACATGTTTGGAGTTAACTAAGAACATTTTCGGAGAATATCTGCAATCATCGCTGAAGACTTCCTTAATAGCCAGTCCATCAATCTCAACGAAATCAGGCAATAAACCGAAAACCAAACTGTGGACCTTTGACCATGTGTATCATATAAAATATGATAGCAAAAGGCAAATACTTATTCTTCCCTGTTCGTCAATGAAAACGCATCAACTAAATCAAAGGAGACAGGAGACTTGACCAAAGGCGGAAAGGAAAAGCTTAGGATCACTGTAAAAGGGGGAGAGGCAAAAGCTACTTACCAAAAGGTCAATCAGTTGCTACATTTATCTAAAAAGAAACCTAGAAGAAAAATCTACAGTCGAGCAAACTCAGCTGTAAGAGACCTTGTACTTAATTTGTTTGGCCTGACGTTTCTTGAAAAATTATTAATTATTATTATAAACAGTCCAAACGAGATTAAATGTTGATGACAGCTTCAAGTTGCTCTTTTAATTCGAATTTGTAATTTTTAGTTATGATTTGGAAAGTGGCAAGTTCTAAAACAAACTTGCTTACTTAAGGATATCTAGGTGTTCATACCGACAGACAGATAGACAGACATGTCAGATCAATCATAAACACGCTTTAACAGTATATAGGCCTGTTGCGCACTTCATTTAAAAATCCAAAAATAACTTTACACGCTCTTTGTACTTTGTTAGTACAGAGTCTATAAAAAAAGCCAACAAAACAGACAGGACTCGTGTCAGGTCCCTGGAGAACTTGACTAACTAAGGGCAACGTCAACGACAAAACTGAAAGATTGGAAGATGCTTTCAATCAGCGCCCCATCTATCCGTCAGTCCGTCCGTCCGTCTGTCCGTCCGTCTGTCTCTTCGCCCGCCCGCCCGCCCGCTGGTTCACGTTGATGATTAATAGCTGGAGCATGCATTTTAAGAATGTTAATTTGTCATATATGCGACGTTCCATCCTGTCTGTCCCCAAAAGAGCAGAGGGAACACACACAGACAGACAGAGATAGAGCGACTGAAATAGAGACAGAGAATAAGAAAGAAAGAGATGGAGAGACAATAAGGAGAAAATACGCAAACGAGAAGAAAATCTGTGTAAGAAAATGCTACAGAAATCAAATTAAAAATGTATAATCGCCGGATGAGAGACGACGACGGGGAGCATAAGCATTGAGGTAATGGGCACATGGATTGAGTAGGAGGCGTTATAGCTGAAAAGGATTATAAACGGTGTGAGTGTGTAGAAGAGGAGGAAATTTTGAGAGGGAGAGAGAGAGGGAGAATGTACTCAAAAATAGGGACAGGAGCCAACGAGCTATCAAATCAATAATTCATATTATGAGCACGTTAAGGCTACGATATGCTCCAAAAATGTTGACTTGAAGTCGAAATAAAGCAGAGCAGGCCAGAAGAGAGTGATGGTGGGAGAGAGAGAGAGAGAGAGAGAGAGACAGAGAAAGAGGGGAAAGGAGAAAGGGAGCGAGCTATAGCTTGCGGATAGAACGTGGTGGGCGCCAAAGCAAATGTACATTTTCAATGACAACGGTAAGTGCATGTAAATGCAAACGATAACGACGATAAAAACAACAGCAATAATACCAAATGGATCGAAGGAGAAGAGTGATAAAGGGGGATGAAGAAGAAGAGCAAGGGATAGGGTTGAGAAAGGGGAAGAAGGCAAGAGAAAGGGCAGCAGAACAAGAGCAGCAGCAGCAGCAGCAGCAGCAGAAGGGAAAATAAAAGACAAGCAGCAGCTAAATGAAATGAATGCTGCCAAACACACACAACACAGTCACAAACACACACACACACACACCACACACTCACAAACACACACACACACACACCACACACAACTGCTCTAGCAACAAACTTCAATTGAAACAAATGGTCATCAATTTTCGTTTTTGGGTTATGACTAGAGGAATTCCCTTATTCCTTTCTCATTTCTACAGCACTAACCACTTTGGCTGCATTTAAAAACTTGCACGATTTCCGGTTGTTAGCGCTGTGAAGCATCAAAATGGCTGCCACACACGGACACAGACACGAACAAACAACAGACATAATATACACGCACACAAAGAGGCTGACAAAATGTCATAGTCTACTTTTAAGCGTGCTCACACATTCGACAAACAACATCCAGCTGATTCTCTATAGATTGTTGTAGCTGTTGTTGTTGCAGCAGCTGAAAATGAAATAAGTTTTCAAATGGGTGTCAGACACAACAACACAGTTGCTTGGATTGCAAGCCCTAAAATAGCTAAAGTAGCTAGAAAAAGTATTAAAAATATCAAAGGTACTTAAAATCATTCTTACATTATAATGCACATATCGTTATTTAGTCGATATCAGCAGTGACAAAATTTAATTTTATTTTTTTATGAGATCTTATTTCTAATCGAAAATGTAAACCACCTAGCTTATTGATCTATATTGTATTTGTAGGATTCAGAAATATATTAACTTTGTACTCTAAAATATTTTACCAATTAACAAGATGTTTTTTTTCCACAATCTGTGCTGCCCAATATTTCCTTTATTATAATAAAAGTTTCATGATAAAACGTAGTAAAAATGTTTTTAAAATAGCCAGATTTCTAGCTTACAAGATTTCGTCCTTTGCTTATGCTTATAAAACTTAAATTTTAATTGGTAAATAGCTTAAGTGGCGTCATCCGAACAACACTCTCTTAGTCTCTTTCTCTCTCAGTCTCCCTTTTGCTTTCGCCAAGCAAATGATGAGTGATGTTGCATGCCTCTTGGTTACATGTTTCCTTGTTTCATGCAATCAAGCTATTTAATTCTTGATCAGGCTGACTGATTGACTGATCCGTGCAGGTTTTTGCTCTCAGTTAATGTAAATTGACACCATTGGTTGTGTATACCCTGTAGGCAAATGCAACTTAACAGCTTGCAAGTAATAATTCAACTGTGGAATTTGCTTATAGGCATCAATTCAGGATCTGGTCACACTATCGACAGATTTGAAATATAACCACAAAGAGAATGAAATGAATGAGGATGAAAACAAAGCAACCAATTGACTCGAGCTGTTGCTTTTGGCCAACATACACACCCACACACACACAAGAGCACACTCATTTACACACTCACTCAAACACACACACACATTGTTTGTTGTCTGTTGTGCTTTCCTCACATTCTTGTAGTTGTTTGGGCTTTCTTTATATTATCTTTTGTTCTCTTGCTGTTGATTTTCTATACCCTGTAATCAAAATGAAACCATTCTACAGAAGATTTTGAATATTTGTGCAAACACTAAATCTTACACACAAACTTACATATAAGTAAAACAATATTTAAATAGTTTCATATGTATCAGAGGAGATTCCGAATACTAGTGCATTTGAAATATAAAGTCAGGATAAGTTACTCTCATCTGATCTGAAACTATAAATGTTTACTTAAAAAGTTCCCAATCAGTTGTCATTATCAATCACATATTTGCTAGGATATCTTATAGTTGTGCACTCCCTGTGCACACTGCCACAGATCAGCTTGTTTACTTTTGCATTCTGCGCCGGAAGTTCATTGAAGGAATTTTGCTACGGCATTTCTCTGGCATGCCGTTTATACTCGCAGTGTGTGTTTTGCTTGAGCAACAGCTAACTGCCACGCCCACAAAACGCTGTCAAGAGTAGGAGGCTGGAGGAGGAGGAGGCGCAGAAAACATTTATGCCATCGAGTGACTGAAATTGGTACACGCTATTCACAGCCAATCACTTGAATGAGGATAGAATGGTAAAGAATGTCAAAGCATAGCGTGGAATGGAATGAATGAATGAATGAATGACTGACTGAATGAATAGCCTGATTTATAATGATTAATGCGGCCACGTTATGTGTCCGACAAGTGGATGCCACAGACAATTGCCTCCAGTATTAGCCAAGTGAGACACGGAGAAATTAAGAGAGACAGAGAGAGAGAGAGACATTGAGAACACACACACCTTGACAGAACAGCTGACAATTATTCACTTATTAAGACATGGTGACAGTTAACAATTCACTTCTCCTTGCTTTCTCCCTCTCTCTCTCTCTCTCTCTCTCTCTCGCCTCTCTATTATCTCCTTCTGCTTCTTCATCTATCGCTTTCCCTTGCCTGCAGTTGCCAGATAGTGCGAGAAGACAAAATTTTAAGCTGCTTAACGGACTCACCAGGTGGCCATAACTGCCAACTGTGAATGGCAAGCTGCTTAGCCAGCCTAATGTGAATGTCAATGGGACTGTCAATGGGGATGGGAATGGGAATGTAGATGTGAATGTGAATGTGAATGCCAATGTGAATCTGAATTTGAGAAATGCATAAAATGTGAGTCTTTCATACTGCGTCTTTCATTTTCAATTTCAACTTCAATTTTCTCTTCTGTGAGACATCATAAAATATAATCATGTATTTTTGCCCACTTGCCAAAGTGAAAAATAAACTGCCAATTTCGTTGGTGACCGGCTAACAATAAGCTACAACAACAACAACAGCAACAACATCACAATAACAATGAGCAAAAGTAAGCTATTTGTTTAACAGCTGCAAGTCAGCAGAAAAAATAAGAAAAATGTAAGCATAATTCAATTGAGAATGACCGCAACATCAAATACTCTTACCACAGATTGATAAATTGAAAATAACGCAATTTAATTAACTTATTTATTAATTTTAAGTATTTCTCTCTTAATTTTGCATCATTGTTTGTATTTTTATTGAGAGTTTGAATGACAATTCAATTAAATTTATAATAAATTTCAGGGAAGCAATACGTATACTTGATATTGTTGTGCATACGTTTTTCATTCGAATATTTTGGTTTTTGTATTTTGTGTAATTCAAAATTTACAAGTTTTTAAATTAAATTTAAAAGAACTGGAAGAAACATTTGAACAGCTGTCAGGTAAAATTTTAATTATTACAGATAAGTTTATTTCAAAATGTACTTGAGAAAATTAAGCTAAAACTCAAATAAAAATACATGTGCATAGAATTTAGGCATTATTTATAGAGTCAAACAGAGTTGTCAGACTGTTTATTTACATATTTTCTCAAAACTACTCTGATGTTTCATTATTCTACAAGTTTATTATTCAATTTCCGTTGCAAATTGGTTGATAAATTAAAAGTACTTGACGAAAGAGAGCAGAAACAGTTGAAAAAGAAAAAAGGAAAGAAAAGAAAGAAAAATTGCTGGTCCTTTAGCCTAGGTGCGATTGTTATTTGTTGTTGTTATTTTTGGTTGCCGCATGGACGGAAACTGAAACCGCATTTATGCCACACACACACCTACCCTACTTATGTATATATAGATTTGTAGGTGTGTGTGAGTATATATACATAGTAGCAGGATATATGTTTGTGTATATAGTCATGTATGAGTTACTCCGTGTTTGCTTTAACCGCCATTTGGCCTACAATTTTTACCAGGATTTTTACCTATGGTCCGCTGAGTGAATTCGGAGCCGGAGCGCTGAATTCATTTAAAATTTAATGACCTAACCAGTGTTGTAAAATGTTGTTATTGTTGTTGCCCGTTACTTGAACATGCATAACGCAACAACAACAACAACAATAGCCAGAGTAGCAACAACCATGGAGTAACGGCAACAGCGATATTAAAATTCATTAAAAATGATTTGCGTAAAACGCAATTTTATTTTTTAACATCAAAAAAAAGCGCAAAACAAAAAAAATTATTACAGAAAACAGAATAAAAGGGAATCGCAAAATTTTGGTCAAGGAGGGTAGAAAATGTATATATATATATATATATACATATATATGTGTATGTAAAATAGTATGTATACTCGCAATATACAACACTAGAAAATGAAACAAATAAACAAGTCGAAACTGGCGAGTTCCTCAACGTTGAGAGAGGTTGGAGGCTGACGAAGCTTCAAAAACTGAAGTGGACCTGGAAAAAAAAGTGCAATGAAATTAACTCAAGCTGATTTGAACATTATGAAAGATCAGCGAACCGAAAAATATACCCTAAATCAATAAGTGCTGTAAGCATGTGGAGAAAAAGTTTCTGAAATCAATGAAAAAACAATTTATACCAACTTTATTTGAAGCTGAATAAAATTCTATTAATTATATATGTAGAAAACAACTTTTATCGATAATAATATTGTACAAGGAACTAAATACAGTGTCTTGGGAATGCTGTACAAGTTATTGGTCTTTTAATAATCCTTTTTGTCCTTCTTCTTGTATACCCTGTATTCTTCTAAAGTATACGACCATATGGACAGTGAGGGAAACTTTAGCTTCATTTGTCTACCCTATAAAACATCTTTAATCTTGATCAACATACAAATCATAGACACTGAAAATACATAGATAAATTACGAATAGCCCAAATTTTTTCTTTCACATTTTTGCGCAGTCTTCACATGGATTTATTTTAATAATATTTTTACTTTTTTATTATTATTTGTTTTTGATAAGAAACTTTTTATTGTGTGCTATCGGCTTTATTCAGTGGTGCAATCAATTAAATGGTCTGCTCTTTGGCTGCCCCACTCTTTGTCTATCTCTCCCTCTCTCTCTCTCTCACTCTCTCCTTTTCTCTGTTTCTCTAGAGTAGATGCTTTCATTTTATTGATGGAGCCGCATTGAACGCATAATCCCCTTGTTCCCTACTTGATCTCCTCTCTCTGTCCTCCCGTTCAGTGCGTTCAGTGGACACTAAAAAATTAATGAAAAAATTGGCATACAAACACATACAACACACACACATACACACACAAACAGAGAGCAAAATATATATGCATGTAGAATATACATATAAAATTAAAAAATTTATTGCTTTCACTGATAGGCATCCAGGCCATTGGCTGTCCATTGCCCAATGTCCGAAGTCCGATGTCCGATGCCTATTGCCCCCTACTCTGGCCCCCTTGTTTCACAGACAGCAAATTAAAAACATGAATAACAAAAACAACAAGAAAGTCCAGTGTAAATAGAGTATGCTCGCCTAACGGATGACCTGTAGCCCAATTTGTCAAATATTCCAACTCAGCTTTCTATGAATTATTCAGCAACATTATTTAAAATATCAAGTTATATGCATACTTTATTTTAAAAAACAAAAACCAAATCTAGAAGTTCTGAAACAAATTCAATCCAATCTGTGTCTTAAGTTTTACTTTACTTAATTAAAGGTTCTAATTTCCCCATCAGCAAGTTTTTGAATCCTTAAAGTTATAATAAACAAAATGTTGTACTTGCATCAAATTAATTAGAATTAGTTGTTCAGCTACTTTAATGTTGAGTCCTTGTCATTAAATCTGCATTTATGTTATTCTATAATTTAAGAAATTTATCCTGAATGAGAAGTGAAAAAAGTTAAGCTTTAATCAGCAACTTACAACTTTATTAGAATGATATTTTTTCTGTTTAGGTAAGATATCAGAAGAACTCTAAATAGACATGTATTTTTTTTGCTACATTGTAGTTATTGGCAATTGTAGTTATTGGCAATAGCATACCCATTTAGTATTAGTTGCAGGGTGTACAAAGAACTCTCGCCACTAAGTCAAAGTCCTGAGGGATTCGTCTCTACTTTTAATGAAAATTCTTTCGAAATTGCGATTACTTATATAGTAGTAATAGTAGCTTGGCATACCCATTCGGTTGTGGTTAGAGGGTGTGCAAATGTAACATTTAAAAATATTTCGCATCGCATTTATTTTTAACAGTCCATGCATTTTATATGATGCGCCATGTTCATGGTCTCCCATTTTGGGGCGTGGCATGTGTGTTGTAATTTCGTTGTAGACAAGGCAACAATAAGTGTAAAAGCACCAGCAGCAACAACAACAACAACAACAAAGACAATAACAACAACAGCAACTGGGACAACAACAGCAATAACTTTCACCTTGTCACATTTTCAATTTTCATTTCCATTTCAAAGATTTCACAGACTGTTGCCAATTTTTAAGCGATTTTCAAAAAAATAAAAAAAAAACAGATAGAAATAATGTTGATGCGTGCGTAAGGACGGGAAGGAGGAGATGGTGGGCGTGGCAAGGACAGTTGTGGGCTGTGGGTTGCCATTCTACGTGCACGATTTTGAGGCTCATTAAATTTGACAAAGATTTGCGCAAAAGTTTTCCCGCTGCTTTCAACTTTTCCGACTTGCTTTTTATGAGTTTCCTTCCATGTCTGGTATCAAATTGATTGCCTAGACATGAATATAACTGTATATGAGCAAGTGTGTGTGTGTGTGTGTCTAAGTGTGAGTGTGAGTGTAAATTGCAAGTGCTTTGTCACAAGTCACAGCCCCATCCACTTTTGCCACGTTTCATCTTCGTTCCGAGTCCCAATTAGCCCCAAAAAGTGGGCGACCGTTATTTCCCACAGTATGCAACAAGGGGCCACGCCCCCTCAAAGACACACTTGGGCGCAGCACAACACAATTGCAAAGCTAAACTCGAATTAGACCACTCTGCCCAATGATAGGCGTAACTGGCTGCTGCCCCACATGCAACATACAACATGCAACATGCAACATGACGACCTTAAAGTAAAACAAAAGATGG
Source organism: Drosophila neotestacea (assembly GCA_035044365.1). Taxonomy (NCBI): domain Eukaryota; kingdom Metazoa; phylum Arthropoda; class Insecta; order Diptera; family Drosophilidae; genus Drosophila; species Drosophila neotestacea. Next base: position 484,232 of record JAWNMD010000337.1, read on the forward strand.
AAATTGAAAGCGACCCATAGAATAGCAGAGACCTGAATAGCATGCAACATGCTCAGCCAAGAAATAAGTGACTCTGCCACAACGAATTCTGAATGCTCTGTTAAATTTAAGCTCGCAGAAATGTTAAAGTTTCTTACAAGTTATATTCCAAATTCTCTTATTGCAACTTCCTTAACTCTAATTTTTCCTTAACTAGAAATTGACATTTTCCTTTAACTTTACATTCGACTTTAACTGATAAAAAACTTTCCTAGCTACATTTTCTTATGTGATCTATGTTGTTATCTTTAACAAGATAAGCTGCAACTGATTTTATACTTGACTTAACTTCCTTTAATAGTAATTTTTCTTAACTATTACTTCCTAATGTTTAAACTTGTGCTTTTTTAATATTAAAACATACTGAACTTTTTTTTAGCTAGAACTGATTTAACTACAGACTCTGTAGTTTTAAATATACTTCTTTTTCTCAATTACCATTTACAGACATTTTTGTAGCTATAGTTTCAGTTAATTTCAATTTCTGAGCTTGTCCTTTTTTATTTTTAATTCTTACTTAACTGAAATATCCTTAAATGGAACTTATTTTACGACAACTTCGTTTGTTTTTAACATTATGACAAAATTCCCTATAATAAAAATTCTTCTTAGCTACTTTTAATTCTTCAACTGACTTTTTTAAATCTTAGCTCCAAGTTAATTGCTTTGATTAAAAAGCTTCCACCTGTAACTTTTCAAACTGGACCTACTCTAAATATACATATACTATCTGTCAATTTTCTTATTCAAAATTTTCCAGATAGAACTAGATTTTTCACTTTTTAAGCAATATTGGAAATTCGTTTTTTTCTTCATATTGTTGTAGAAATATAGCTCTGTTTTGAACAATTTTTATATTAGTATTGCAGTTGAAATAGTTTTCGGTCATTGCAGCTGTTGTTGAGGAAATTTGTGGGCATGGTCAAGCCTAGACCAAAGCAGACCTAAAACCAAAAGACAAATGAAGAGAAGAGAAGAGAAGTGAAGTGAAGTATAGAGCACTATAGAGCACTGGCTGAAATAGAAGCGAGCCAAGCTGAGAGTTAAGAGGGAGCAGCTTTTGCCCAAAAGCAAATATGCAAAGCTACACACGCACCTACACGCACCACTACACACATCTGCATATACACTTACACCCTAGCACACACACACACACACACGCACACACTCTCAAACACACACACACTTGAAAAGTAACAAGCGGCAACTGAGTTGCTTTTCTTGTTGCTGTTTTAACGTCATGTTGCTAAAAAAAAACAAAAAAAATAGAAACAAAATGTACGGCATTGCCCCAATGTTGCTGTAGTTGTTGTTGTTGTCATTTTTGAGGTGGGAACAGGTATGACAGAAAGAAAGAGAAACATAGATAGATAGAGTAAAAGAGAGAGAGCGAATGCCTAAACAAGGCCAGAGGGAATATATCGACTGTGTGTGTGTGTGTGTGAAAAGCAGCGTAAAAAATGCTTAAGCTAAAATGGGATTAGAAACAACAGCAGGATGGCCAAAAGGACGACTTGGCCAGACGTCAGCCTAAAGCGGAAAGTGCGCAGGATGCGAGGTGCAAAGGGAAATCGCCACTGGGCACTGACAGAATTTGTTGTTGGCCACGTTGCTAAAGTGCTAGATCTACGTAGTATACATGTGTGTGTGTGAGTGTGAGTGTGTGTGTAAGTGTGTGTGAGTGTGTGGGTGTTGTTAGCCTCTTGTTGTTGCTATTTGAGTAGCCGCACAGCTGGTACCTCACTAAAAAGTACAACAAGTCTAACTGTGGCACAACAAATTCTTGATACCCTACCAAAAGCCTGTATTCAACTTTGAACTGATGACAGCTACATTATATGGTAGACCAAATGTTGTCAGGTTATATAAAACAATACCACACACACACATTCTGCAAGTTTAGTTGAGATTTAAAAAGAAAAAAACACTTTTTCATCCTCAAGGTTAATTTTGAAGCGATCATTCCTGCAAGAGCTATATGATATAGTAGTCCCATTTAATCTAAACTTGATCCAAACATATCAATTAATACCAAGAACAATCTGTGCTTTTGGCTAAGATATCTTTAAAATTTAACCGTTCATTCCAATGACAACCATATGATATAGTATTCCGATTCGGCCAATTCCGAGATATGTATTGCATGCAGCAACAAGACGAATCTGTACCAAGTTTCATTAAAATAACTTAACAATTAACAGTGTTGTTTGCAAAAATCAGACAGACAGATCCAGCTCGTAGTCCTGATCAAGAATATATATATCTGCCACGCCCTCTTTTAAGCGTTTCATATTTCATGGCAAAACTATAGGACCCACTGCAAGGGTACAAAAAGTGACAGAATAAACGCAGTTTTTCACAACGTTTCAACTTGGTTAGAGAAAGAGAGAGAGATAGAGAGAGAGAGAGAGGGAGAGAAAGAGGAAGAAAGTGATAGATTGAAAAGAACACACTGCGTAGAGAGAGAAGAAGAATAGGAAGAATAGGAAGAATAGGTCAAATAGCGTATAATTGAAGCTCAGATCAGTCAACAGCCTACAATTGCTGTAAAAGATGATTAATCGCAGTTGACACAAGCAACATCTCTCAAGGTTTCAAATCTTAAGAAACTTAAGGTATTTTCTGACCCCAAAACTGTTTTACTTTCTTAGTTTGTGGACAGTCTATCACAGACACTGACTATATACTTTATTTAAGTGTTTAAACCTACAATAATAAGTAAAAATATACAAATATTTTATTTATTCATGTTGGATTTTAAGGAGAAAACGTTTTAAAATTAAATACTTTTTTTAATATGTTTAACACTTTGATTTTACTAAAAACAAACTAGAATGTCAAATCTAATATATAAATACATTAAAAGGAAAGTGGATAATTAAAAATGCAATAATAAAAAAATAAAAATGCTTTATTTTCTATCATCATCAAATCATATTTATTTAAAAAAAAGCGAACAAGTAAATTAAAATTTAAAAGATTTTATAAAATTGAATAGGTAAAGTATGAAAAAACTATATATACAAATTTATTAAATACATTTTGTATAAAATAGAGAATTTTATTCTAATAGTTTTTATATTAAACAAAAATAAATTCATATATAAATTTCATTTAAAGTTAACACATGTTTAAAGCTAAATCAAAGGGAAAAGTTGTTTAAATAAGAGCTAACTTTTTATCTTTTAAAGGGTATTTTTTAAATTATCCTTAACCTCTAACATAAACTACTCGAAATTAAGAATTATGTAACACAGATCTCTACATGTCTCCACGACAGGGACAGACCAACAGAGAGAGAGAGAGACAGTGAATGAATGCCAACTGTTGTTGTCGCGTGTTGCAGACTCATCAGAAACTTAAAGTTGCAAGTAGCTAAAGTTGTTGCCACACGACTGAGCGAATGCATATGGCATAACAATTGCCTTAAGGCTAAACCAAAAATCCCCACAAGTGTACGAGAAAAGAAATGGAGAAAAAAAGTAGAGAATCTTGCTCTCTTTTCTTCTCTTTCTTTTTGTCTGTTTACTTTGGATTTATTTTTACCTTTTCGGCTAGTCACCTTTTGATGTGGGCTTATCAGATATCAAAGCGCATAACTGATAAGGTGGTAAGCGGAGGCCAACAATTTAACAACAACATTGAGAACATCAACAACAAACAACAGATACAACAGGTGGTTTTTTCTCTTTCATTCCTCTCTGCTTCGTTTTTCTTTGGCTTTTCCTTCCTTCCCATTGCATCCCGTTCCGTTTAGATCCGTTTTTCTTGCTGCTCTCGGCCTTGTCTTGTCATTTCCTGGGTAATGTGGTCCTTTAACAGTTTCCCCGGCATCGAGCCATCTAAAGTCTCTGCCTAGCTTGTTATTTGCGTTGGCTTTTCCACATGAGATTATCTTGATTGAACCTGACTTGACCTACTGCATCCTTAACAACAGCACAACAACAACACAACAGCAACAACAACAGCAGCAACAACAGCAACAACAACACAACATCAACAGATACAGCTGCAAAACAGTATAGAACAAGTGATAAACAAAACATACCCTGGATGTATGAAAATATTTTCAATTTAAATAGTTAGTATTTAGACTTTAAGATTAATCTTGTTTAAGATTTATTAAATTAAAATTATATTTATTATTTCTATATATTTATATATACATAGATATTTTATGGTTTAGTCTTTTCTGAGTTTCTGAGTTTCTGAACTGAATTTTTTTTAACCATACTCAAATATTTTTACTACCAATTTAAAATGTTAGTGAATTTAGACATTTAAAAAAAAATTAGTAAAAAGAGAAAAATATTTAAAATAACAGTAATTCAACTATAATTAAATTAAACTCAAACTACTGCTCTAAACGGTACTAGAATGTATTATCTACTATCGTTATAAACTTGAATTAAACTGTATGTTGTTTATTAATGATTTTTTGTTAAATATCTCACCAGCATTAGGTGTTGAATTTGATAATTGTCTATACATTAGTTTGTCGTTGATAAAAATTCGCCTAACTATCGTTGGTTTATTTGATCGTTCCAAAATAAATAATGGACAGCATCAATTTGGTTGTAGTTTCTAAACTTCAAGGGGCGAATTTCTTTTTTCTTAATTATATATGGATGGCAAACTTCTTTCTATTAGAAATAGAATTCAAGCATACATCTTTTTTCATCTAATACTAATAACTCTCAGCTATTCTGTGTTGAAAATTGCAAGCCCATAGCTTTTTCCAGTTCGTCTTTACGATGATGACTCAGTCAGTGAGTCAATCATTTAGTATAAGGAGTTTTATATTGTTATATAGATATTCAAGATATTTATATAAAGATATTTTGAAAATTTTGTAAATTAGTACTTGGAAAACTTATAAACGTGACACTTTTTTTATTGCTTGATTAATCAATCCATGTGAAATATACTTAGTAGAGAAGAAGTTATAGCAGCTCTTTTTCTAGTTTTAAATATACCCAACTTGTGTCTTTATTTAAAAAATGTAAAAAGGCTTGCCGTGTTTCCTTTTTCAAGTGCTTATCGGCAAGTCTGCTTAGTTCGTTTTTTTTTTGCTTCGCTCTTCCTTTGACTTAGTCTCTCTTTCTCTCTCACACACACTCTCTCTATCTCGCTCTGTCTCTGTTTTTTGGGGGCTTTGCAGTTGGTTTACTTCCATGTTTTCCGCTTGTGATTCCAGGCATTTTGATTTGTTTATGTTGATAATGATTACAATGTTTTCGCTTTCGTTGCCTGGGCACGAGTCACAGCAGGCCCTTAGGCAATGCAGATGGGTCTAAACCCTCCTCAGTCCCCTTTCTCATATCCTTTGCAGCTTTTCAGTCAATTGGCATATCGCTTGGTAACGTCGTTTCCCTTCCTCTCCTCTCTGCCTTTTCACCTCTTTCTTCTCATTATCGCGGGCATCTTTCAAACGTTGCCAGCATATGTTAGTTTTGCGTAAACTTGAAAAGCTGCTTCACATTGTCAGGGGCAGCATGGTGGCTAAAAAGGGGTAAAGGTAGGCAAAGGAATGGTGTAGAGACATGCATACACATGTGTACACACACACACACTTAGAAAGAGAGGCTGATTTAGCCTCGACAACAGCAAACGCCAGCAAAAGTGTGGCCTACTTTTTGGGGCACACACAACAGGAGGGCTACGGGCAAAGGCGCCTCCATTCATAAACACACACCCAAACCCACCCACACACACACGCCTGCACGTAAGCATAGCATCTGTTAAAACGTTGCCACACACACACATCTACACACACACACACACACTGTAAGCATATTTATGCTTCGTGCTGAGCCTCGACACAGTCTCCACACCTTGTGGCATTTAATATTTGCGATGCTGCCAACGGCGTTAAGTAGGCGACTAACGTAAAATGTTTTCCATTGCACTTTTAAAAACCCCTTTTCATACTCACCCTCCACCGCCATTTTCCTCTATACTCCCACACACACACACACACCACACACAACGCAAAACAAAAAGAAAAACCCGAAACGCTTTTCCGGGCAAATATAATAATGTCAGAACGTCGACTTGTTTACGCTTTTTGCAGGATTTTGGCTACAACAATTTATGATTGACCGCATGTCCTGGACTAACTGTGCTACCTTAGCTGGAATTTGTCACACACACTCACACACTCACACACACACATACACAGTATTTGCTTAGTGTAAGTATTTTTGCTTTGTATGAAGACGGCCATAAGTGGCTGTGAAAATGTTGCTGCTTACAGGAAAAGTGTTCTCGCCGAAAGGTCAAAGGGCACAAGCAGTTCGAACAGCTACTATATCTCAGTGAAAACCTGTTGAGAATAATATAAACGCAATATGAAAATTGCTTGGGGCATTGTTACAATTTTATGTGTGTGTTTTGTTGTCGACATTCTTTCACGGTTTCTCTTTTCGTTTTTTTCTTTTCTTTTTTTGAAAGCCATACAGGAGTTTTGACTTTGTGATTATGCATTAAAAAAGATAATGAATTTCGACTCTATATTAAGAGTATAAATATTCTTGTTCAGAATCCAAGAGTCAAGATTACAAGCACATAAGTTCCTGTATACCAAAAATTTATCCTTATCAAGTAAACCAAATAACTTTTAATTAACCACAGTAGTTGATAAGTTCCAAAAAGCAATCTATTTATTTATATACGTTTATTAAATATTTATTAATGTTTCTCTTTAATTTGTTTATAATTTTTGCATTACTGTCTTTTATTTTAAAAACTTGTCATTTTAATTTAAATACTTCTAGTTGTGTGTTAGATTGTTTGTTTGTCTGGATGTCTGTTATTCAGAAACCTATTTGTCTCTTTAATTTATTTGATAAATTATAAATTAAAAATTGCTCTGATTACTTTTGGTAGCATATTTCCTTTGACTAGTTAGAAGAATACTTAAAAGCCAGTATATAATATTCAGCAGCAATTGTTCAATTTTCCTAGAATTACTGTAAATTAAGAAAGAGGTGACTAGACATTTATGTCTTTTTAAAACTAATCCAAAGGCTTTTGACCACAACAATGCTGTACTTAATTTGCCTTTGTCCTTAACGACCAGAGTTGCCACCTGGCTGAACTTTAATGCACAAATTGCATTTAAAATTAATAAATTAATTAAGTTCAGCTTACATTTATCAACTATCATTCTATTGTTGTGCATTCTGTGTGTGTGTAAAGTGAACAACAATAAAGGGAAGATTGGCAGATTATTTTGCTGTTGTTGTCGTGCTTCTGTCAACCGCCACAGACAATTAAATTAATAATATTTTTACATTTTTTCCACTTGGTCGCCTTCTAATGAAGCCACAATAAGAGAAGAGAGGGAGAGAGATAAAATACAAAACACACATTTATATGTACATACATACATACATACATATATGATGACAAAAACCAAGCCATAAATTCATAATTTGAAGGATGTGCAAAGCCCATTAAAAAAAGGAACCTAACACGATTTGCTGTTCACAACAATTATAATAAAAATAATTGCAAGTGCAGTAATAATAATTAAAATAAATTGTGGGTATTGATTGAAATGTTTGTTGTTGTTGTTGTTGTTGTCACTGTGATGCAATCAGTAAGCTGTTTGTTTAAATTAATTAAATTAACATTATAATTGATTAGCTTGCAAATTCAATTGGCTAAACTAATTTATTGTCAACTCCCACACTCTTTCTGTCAGGTTTCCTATTTTTCTCCCCTTTCCTTCTATTTCTTTCCATTTCCCTTGAAAATATTCAACATTGGCCAAATGCATTTTGAAGCATCGTCTTTACAATTCAATATAAATCAAAGTGTACATGCCAATAAGGCAAACTATGTATGTATGTGAGTGTCTGTGTGTTTGTGTATCTGTGTTGGGTGTTTGTATGTGTTTGTGTGAATGTGTATGTGTGTGTGACAGTGCACTCATATTATCCCTGTAGAAAATATTTGTGGAGGTGGCACATTGTCCACTGCTCTGCTTTATTATGAAAGGTGTAGTGACCAGGAAGCAAGACCTCGGTCCATTTTAACATAACCCCGAGTCGACCTCAAAGCTCAACGATAGAAAAATATAAAGGAAAAGATGAAGAATAAAATGGCGAGATATCATAGCAACCTACAGTCGCACACACACACACTGTATTTTTATACGTATGCACACACTTAGTCAAGTAATTTTCGTGACAAAGATAAAAGCGTACATATCCTATTTTATTCTATTTATTTATTTCGATTTTAAAAGTGAAACATGTTTAAATATGAAATTATAAAGTCCATTGTGCTAAGTATTTTAAAATAGATTTTAAATGGGCTTACCAAATTTGTTAAATTTTGGTTTGTTAAACAAACCAATTAATTGTTTTGACAACATATTTTTTTGAAACCTGCGTTGTTTTTCTCTATTCTTATTTTAAATTCAAAATATATATGTATATGTTATATTTTATCTTTGTCAAAACAATGCCTTGACTTACTGTATATACATATATATATGGTATTCCATATTCAAACGCAGCGGGACATTGAAATAAGGACAAGGGACAGAGAGCAAGAAAGAGTTGGTTAGTGGTGAAATAAGGAGTTCGATTCAAACATTTTGTAGACAATATGCACATATGCATGGCATACTAGACATGCTAAAGTCCCCACACACACACACACACACACACACACACACACACACACACACACACACACACACACACACACACACACAGAGAAACACACCCACAAAGACAGTGAGATAGACACCATTACAGACTTGAACTCACAATATGAACGGTTTTTAAGTAATGTAGTGTCGTTGTATTTTTAAGTGCTCATAATAAAAAATTGCGTACAACTTTTAAAATATGAAATTTCAATTAATGTCCTCTTTCTATTCTTTATCTTTTGCTCTGTCTCTCAGATCATCATTCATCGGAACAAGAAGTCAGATTCGATTATCTTGGTTCAAATGTCGTACTCAATCATTTCATATTTAAATCCTTTTCTTTATCTGAAAATGTCATCTCATTGCAAGTCCTTTGTGGATTCTGCCCACATTTCAAAGAGCAACACAATTTTGAAGCTTTTTTTGGTAGTATATTCCTAATTGTTGGTTTAATTCTTGTTGTTTTTAGATAGTTATTCAATAGTTTATTAACCAAATGAGTAAATAATAGATGAATATGGAAATGTAACTTTTTTTACTCACTTTCACTTATAAACTTTCTTAATTGAACGCTTAGCTCCTTCTACTGCTTCTGTGTACACGCTCGGATTTCTCAGCAGCGGCATCTGCTGCCAGTCCAACTGAGATGTCCTTACTGACTTTGACGGCTTGCGGTGGCTAACTGCAATGACAAAGTAATAATTGTAATCGATTAATAGTGGAAAATGATTTACTCTCTTTCATTTTTTACTACCATGACCAACAGCTCTACTACTATTTCCATAGTTTCTACTTCTATTTCCAACATTTCTACTACTATTTCTATTATCATTTCTATAGCTTCAACTTTAATTTTTTGTTGTTCCAATATTTGTACTTCTATATCCATCATTTGCATTATTATTTCTGTCTTTTCAACTTTAATTTCCATAATTATTACTATTAAACCAATTCTATTATTTCTTCTCCTATACTATATATATTTAATATTGTGCTTTTGTAACTCGATTATTGCTTGAATCACTTTAGATGTCTTCTATTATTTAACAGTCAATTAACAGAATGTTAAGTTGTTGTTAACAAATCGCCACAGCTTATAAATATATAGTTCTCATACAACAAAATAAACAACTTAAAGAAGCTTACGACTATTTTTTCTTTGCATTTTGAACGAGAGCATTGACAGACTTACGTTAAAGAATGTTTATAAAAAACTTACAAAAATAGTCTACTTGGGAATATGTAGGTAGAAAGCAATTTGCCATTCGTAATTCAAACTAAAGATGCAATCTCTACAAAAGTATTTTTCAACTATTCGTTAATTTCAAAATAAAGATACACGGCACAAAAAACAAGCGACAAATAATTCTTTTCCAACACATTACTGTTTTCTACTCTCTTTGAAATAAATTAGCTTTTTCAAATGATACCAAAATATTTTCTGTAAATCTTTAAAAGAAGCTACTTATGTCAAAGTTTATGAATAGTTTCTTTAAAGAAGTTAGTATGCGCAGACTTAATAATTTCTATATTTGTTTCTTTTCAGCTGGAAAGCTAGTTTCAAATTTGAAGTTTTATAAAGGCTTTTGACGACTTCTATTAGTTTTCGGTAAGTATATACATAAATTTATAACATTCTAATGCCAAACAAATATTAAAAAAAAAGTTCTGCTTATGAAATAATCGCAAAACTATCGCAGAATTATTTTCAAGGACATATTCCGTATAAGTAACATAAATATGCCAACAGTTTAGGGTTGGCATAGTTAAGATATCTAGTTGAACATTGAACACTGGACTCTGTCCGTCTGGTCATCTATCTGCAATCTTTGGCATGTGAAATATACACGAGTGTGTGTTTTTGTGTGTGTGTGAATGGGGCCGACAAATGTGTGTGTTTGTGTGGTATGCGATATTTATGTGTATAAGAATGTCCATATATTCAAGTGTGGCAGCAGCAGAAGCTGCAACTGCCAAAGCAATAGTCAAAAGTGGGCTATGTACATAAACTTGCCCCACGTAAATCGAACAAACGAAGCAGGCAAATAAAAAGATGAGAAGCAAAGAGAAAAAGAGCACTGAGAAGAGATAGAGAGAGAGAGATAGAGAGAGGGGTGGACAAGTGAACTTTAAGATGACCTCCACACATGCGTGTGGACAAGTTAAGCAACTGCCGCAAATTGTCATGCGACGCAAATGCAAAAACACTTGCCACATGCTGGGGCAAGCAACAAGAACAATGCAATAGTAGATTGATAAACATGGACAACAGACGCCAGCTTGAAGGAAATTGCACACAAGACAAGTCCAAGCAGATGCCGCCACATGGGCAAACAGATGGAAAGAGAGAGAAAGGAGAGAAAGTTGGAGATAACAGTGTAGATGGGGATAGATATGAAGATATAACTAGTAGCTGTACTTAGATACGCACATCTCTGCAATAGGGTATTATAATTTCGTCAGCAATTGTGTAACAAATTAATGAGAACTAATTCATAAAAGAACAGACCTCATTTTGTATGCACAGAGGAAAACTAAAGTCTACATATCCCTATCTGAAAAGAGTAATGATTAACTGGTTACGAATTAAATGCTTTAATTTTTAACAAAAATTATAAAAAATAATTAACAGAACTAAAGGCTAAAAGAGACAAAGGTCTAAATACGATTTTCGAATTGTAGAATATATGTTTATAAAAAATCTTGTTTCTAAAGAAACAAACTGTATTGATATTTATTTTTCAAAGTTATGTTAAATTATATAATATAATTTTTATTTAAATATTAATTGTAAATTTTGAACCATACTGCTCCGTTCTATTTTCTTACTACATATATTTTCGATTCAAAGTAAAGATATTGTGTAAAAAACTTTTTGCTTCTTGATATATTTCATCAATAAGGAATTTAAAAAACTTTTCCATTTAACATAATATTTTAAGCAAATTAAAGAAAAACAGTTTATTTCTTGCAAAAAGTAACTTAATATTAGTTACTATTAGGGTATCAAATCTTCGCAGTAACTTGATTAAATGTTGCTCCCAGCTATTGTTGTTGTTGTTCAAATGATTGTTGCTGTAATTGCTGATGGCATATTTGTAACATTGTTTGTCGTGCGGCTTAACGATTTAATGCGAAATAGTTTAGCAAATTTAATTAATAATATTTGAGCTTTGGTGTCACTTAGTCGCTGGCTAATAATCAAACAATGTTGCCCGCATACCTTCAGGCGGCTTCAATGAATCCCATCCTAAATATTTGTTTCATCAATTGTGCCTACACTTTGTGGCATTCACAGATTGTGGTATTACATACAGTTACACATATGTATGTATGTTTATGTATATACTTATGTCATATACATATGTACATATGTATGATAGTTAAGGATATATGCTTTAATCACTTATCGATTGACATGGTTGACCAGTCAAACGAATGGTCAATGGCTCATCAATTCTAAAGAGTGTGCGATAATGAATCAAACACATTCCGTGCTCGTAATTTAAATAATTTAATAATCGTAATATACCTATGATTAAGTACTAATTGTTAATAATTTCATGACATTGCCAATCATTTCACTTCGTTGGTCACTTCACAATTAAAATCAGAAGGCGTCAATTTCTCAGTCATCTTAAATATACTTGATTGCTTTCAATTAAATGAATACTTTTAATAATTGTTACTTTAATTGTTTTTGAATATGGTCAATTAGTTTCACAAAACTCAGAATGAAAGATTGCACTTACAAATAGTTTCAAATTTCTTCAATCTTGTAGATATATGTAAATTAAATGATATTTAATTTTAAATTGTTGCATTTTCTTTTAGTGTTATAACTAAATATAAAGAATAAGAGTGTAGATAGATTATTTTTTTAAATTCTATTTGTTTTAAATAGATTTTGTTTTATTGTTAGATCAAATGAATTCATATTTAATTTTAAGTTTTTAATTGAATTGGGTATAAACGTTGCCATGACTTTTAAAGGTAACAATTACATTTAATTTAAAACGCAGTAAAGAACATTTCACATATGAATAAATTCAATTATAATTTATATATTTAATAAAATTGAATTTAAGCCCAAGTCTAAGCATATTAACTGCTTAATCTGTCGACAAACCACTTATCTATCGCCACTCTTAAACTTGCCACTTGTGAATTTTCACATGAAGAGCACTTTCAGCTTATATAACTATCAAAGATAAGGAAACATAATGATGGATTATACTTGACTTTTACAACACTAGCAAACTAAGTATGTATACTTAAATATATGTATATGTAGGTTTGTAGGTACATATATGTATGTATTTGTACTGCCCACACACTCTTCAAATCTGCACTTCAAAAGGCCACTTGCCACAAGAAAATGCTTCACTTAACAAGCAGTTGAGCTGCAACAACTTAATGAATTTCTAATCATCATATATGACAACTGCCACAATTTTGTGTCCAGTCGAGTCTAGTTCTCTAAGTGTGTATGTGTGTGTGTGTGTGTGTTTGCTAATCTGGCAATGGGCTGGGCTCAGTTAAGTTGCAACTGCCTGAAGCTTATGCCACATTTTGGGGCAAAGCAAAACTTTTCAAGCATTGCTTGTGGCATTTACTTTGCTAATTTAAATCTCAGAGGCACAACAGTTTACCTACAAATCGAGGTGCATAGGTGTGTATGTGTGTGTGTATGGGGGGGGGAGGAGCTAGGGGAATTGTATGGCAGTTTGCGGTAAATAGTCAAATGTAAACTATTTACCACACATTGAACAACATTTGCCTAACTAAACAATACAAAGCGACCAATTGCGGTCGTCCTTAAACTGACCAAAACGGCGAGAGAATGTTGACAAAAGGGGGGAAAACTAATTGGAAGTACATACATACTTATAATATATATATATATATATATGAAATTTTAACAATGTCACATCCACACACACTCAGTCAGAGAGTATCCTCTGAAAACAGAGAGAGAGACATGGAGCAGTCGAGTGGCACTCCATTAAACATATAAGTACACCTATTAATGGTCAAAAAGGAAGCCAAGCCGGATGTCAAGACAGAGCAAGGACAGACGTAAGGATATAAAGGAGTAAAGACGCAAAGAGTAGTTGAGAAAGTGGTGAAAGTGGAGCATGTGGGGAAAGGGGAATGGCAAATGCGAAATCAAAAGCACAATATTACCAGTTTATACTTTCCCAACATTACAAAATGGAATTACGCCTTAACACCGACAGAGAGAATGAGACAAAAAGATAGAACAAATAAGAGCACTACTATCGAGTGTGCTCGACTTAAAAATACTCGCTGGAAGTATAAATAAATAAATTTAAAACAAAAAACTAAAAAGATAAATTAAAATCTAAATCTAAATTAAGAAAACTAAAAGCCCTTTCCTTTATCTTAAATAACTTTAGAAATGATAATGATCAAATAAGGTAAAATATAAGGTAAACATTATGTTTCTATTATTCTTTCTGTTCTCTTACAAAACATTGACCGATGGAAACTAAATTTTGTTAAATACTTATAACAATGTAAAGTTAATTAAAGAATCCTAAAAACCCTCTCTCTTAACTTCTGTGTCGATTCTTCGATTGTATTGAAATATTCCGGTCTAATCGGGCGTAGAGAACATATGTAACATTTGTGCCAAAATGTATATCGAAATAGTTTTAACTATAAATTTTCTATCGAGCTTAAAGTAAACTTTATCTTAAAAGAATATCGTCAGCAAATTTATATATACGTTCTGATCAAGATAATATATATATATACTATAAACATATGTCGTTTACTTAATATGCTCGGAGTTGCCACCTTAAGTCCGTAACATACGAGAACACAAAGTTATTATACTGGTGAACACTTGGAATACCGAGTATGAAAAGACAATTGTGTCAGAAAGAGAGTGTGAGTAGGAGAAAGAGAGAGAGAGAGAGAGCAAGAGATAGCCACTTGGCCACATAATGTAACTCATCTTAAGGACATTAAGCGTTTTGGCCCAGAACAAGGGAGGAGGCAAGAGTGAGGACAGCGGGCGGCCAAATGATGGCACCATCATGGCGGCCACAAAAGCACAGCTATTGCGGTTACCTTTCACACATGAGAGTGTTTGAGTGTGAGTGTGTGTGAGTGTGTGTGTGTGTGTTGAGTATATGGATTAAAAGTCCATCAAAATGTACATAAAAGTCATTGACTTAACAAGCAACCGAGCCAAGTTGGTGAGTCCAACTTTTGCCGAACGTTACCTGAGCAAATCTTGAGGCTTCATTTGCTATTTGCATGCAACAAGAGGCAAGCACACATATACTTATATATATTTATATAAATCTACCTTACATTCTCTGTAAGTGTGTGTGCGTGTGCAAGTGTGTGTGTGTGTGTGGGTTGCCGTATCGGATGGCTGATTTCACATGCCGCACGACAACACTGGCGCTCGCGTGTGAAATTAAATTGTTTGTTGGTTCGCGGAAAATGAAAATAAAGTCCTTGTTATTATTGTTGTTGCTGTTGCTGTTGTTATTCTTATTGTTGTTGTTGCTGCTGCGTCGGCATGGCCCTGAAGCGCAGGCCTCAGTGACAGTGACAGCTTCTGCCACACACACCCCCTTCTTTCCCCAGTTTCCTATTTTCACCCACACTCTTTTCTAGGGGTGATGTAAAGCCGCCGAGCGGCTGTCACCTGGTGGCTGTGGTCTCCGTCATCGTCATCGTCATCGTCGTCTGCTCTAGGATGATTTTTCTCGTTTTTCCGAATTTTCTCTTTTTGGGGCAAGCGTGTGCGCGATCAACAATTTGTGGCAAATTTAGTTAGTGCGCCTAGATTGAGTTGTATGCTCAAAAAGTGTGGTTAGTTTGCGTGCAACACAAACTGCACAATAAGTCGGAAAATCAGTTCACATTTCAATTCAAACTGATCGCTAAAGTTTTAATTGAGCATTTTGTGTGTTTTAAGTTTAAGCATTACAAATTTATAATTTAAAAAGTTTTCAACTTTGTGTGAATTGTAAATGGAATAGACAACATATAAGACAGATACAAGTAAGAAAAGTATGAATAAACAATGAATATAGAACAATAGAGCAGAGGAAAATAATTACGTTTCCAATAAAAGTGTATTCAAAATAATATTATGCAAATTCTTCTATCTAAAATTGACATTAAAAGTTTAAAAAGATTTTGCAACTAAACGTAACCTTTAAGTAAATACAGAACAGAATTGACAAGTGATTTGCAGAGAGATTCAGAAAGTGAGTTTAAAGTTCAACTTGATTTTCAATCAAATTTAATAAAACTATCTACAAACTATATTTTATTTGCAATTGGAAGTGGTAAATTAGAACTAACATAAATGTTGTATTTTTTAGCTTTTGAAGTTTAGAAATTGAGCTATTTTGAATGTACAGTCAGATAATTTGGCACAATTAATAAAAATTAAGTTCAACTTGGAAGTAAATGAAATAAATTTGATGACTGTATTCAGGTAAAAATTAGTTTCTTCTCTTGCCGATACAACCTTCAGGGAACATGATCTGCCTTGTAAGTTATCAAGAGTCTGGAACTTAAGCTATGACTAAAAAACCACATTTCTCTTATTAACATGTTCTAAACTGTCAGGCAATAGGCAAGATGAGAAATCTGTCCTACAGCTGATTTTTTTATATGTCCAGTTACATTTTATATGACAAATATCTTTGAATTTGACTTTAATTTCTATAAGTCTTCAGCAAAATTCTTATTTGGAAAGTTGTTAAGGACTCTTAAAATTTAACAGCTTAGTTAAATCCAAATTAAGCTTATGGTCTAATAACATTTTTACTTAAGCGTTATTTTAAGTAAAGTGCCGTTTAACAGAAACTACATTTTTGATAAGTAATATTATATACAGTGATTTTTGAAGCTGGAAAGCAAACGAAAAGCAATGAAAACTATTTCACATAAGCAGAAACTAAATTTGAAACAGAAAGTTTCACATAATTGAACTTAATGTCGAATAATTAAATAAAACTGCTTATAGCTTAGCAACGAAATAAACAAAGGGATCTTAAAATAGTCACAGAGAGAAGAAACAAACGAGTTCTAAGTATAATTTGAGACAACATATTTACTCTTAATGAGATTTAATTGCATATTGTTGGTTAGTTCATTTCATTGTCATATTAAGAAGATAATGCAACGTTAGCCTTGAACTGAGCTTTTTCCATTCCATTTTGGGCCATATATCATTGTAGCGAGCATGAGAAGGACTTTTGTAATGAGTCGAGCATGATTTTGGTTGATTTTGTTACGCTTTTTATTTATTTTTTTGACCCCCCCTCACCCCTTGGGGTTTGTGAAATTCCGTTGAGATGCAAAAACAACACATAGATAGAATAGATGGATACACTTTCAACTAAACTAACTACATGCACATATTATGCCAGTCATTCAATTTGGCCAAGGGCCTTCTTCCCTTCTCTCGATTGGCATCCCGTTTCCGCCCCTCCCTCCCCCTTTGGGTTACCAGGGCAACTGTTTCAGCTTTTGGCTCTCCATAATAAAGTGTACAACAATTATGCTGTGGTTTCCCGTTATGGCCCCCACCTTTGCTGCGGTCTCTGAATGTTTTTTGGGCGCCATTCTCTATCAATGTATACTATACATATATTACATACATACGTCCGTATGTGCAACATGCTTTTGTCTTGTTAAAACACACATGCACACACTTATTAAGCGGATACTCATCCATCACACTATATGTATACGCATTTTGCAAACATTTTACATTGTTTATTGATCAGCTTTTGCCCCGTTGATGTGCTTCGGGGGCTCAGGAAAACCATCAAAAACACAACAGCTCCGTCTCATGGGCACTTGAAGTGTTCCATTTATTTTCGACACAATAACATCAAAAATAGAATCATTTGTAATTCTACGATATACTTATTCAGAATAATCAGCATTATAAGTGAGAATTGTTTCAAAAGAATTCTGATAGTCAATATATTTGCTGAGATCTAAATAAATAGTGATAATGGAAACCATTTTATGAGGTAGGAAATACTTTTCTTTTACACTTTAAGATTGATTTTATAATAATCAGCATTATAAGTGAGAATTGTTTCAAAAGAATCCTGTTAGTCAATATATTTGCTGAGATCTAAATAAATAGTGATAATGGAAATCATTTTATGAGGTAGGAAATACTTTACTTTTACACTTTAAGATTGATTTTATAATAATCAGCATTATAAGTGAGAATTGTTTCAAATGAATCCTGTTAGTCAATATATTTGCTGAGATCTAAATGATAATGGAAATCATTTTATGAGGTAGTAAATACATATCTTTTACACTTTAAGATTGATTTTATGCCGGAATCATAGTTTCCTACTCTTCCTGTGTACTTCTCTCTACACTTCTCCATCTCTCTCTCTAGCTTTTCCTATTGCAGCTGAAAATCACAGCGCCTAACCATTTCAAACCGCAAATAGCGCCCCTCTTTCTAACCTCTTGAAAACTACGCCCCTGAGTAAACATTTTCTCCCCATTTCCTTTCCACCTAAAGGCATAAATACAAAATGTATTCACAGAGCATGGAACATATTCAATGGCGAAAATAACTGCAATTGCATTTGTTACATGTGGTATCTGTGGTGTGTGTGTGTGCGAGTGTGAGTGTGAGTATTAGAGAGTGTAAATGTGTATGTATTCGTTTATTCCGCACATGTATACAGTGTTGGGGAATTTCATTTGCTGTTTGGCTCTAATTTGCGAGGGTTTAACTGCAACTTTGTATTGAAACAATGAGAAGCCAAAAAACGTCTTCTTTGAGGGAAGTTCTAATTTCCTGCCTGGATACATGAGAATTGTTTTCCCCTCATTCTCAATTTCTCAAGAGATGTTTGTTTGGATAGCAGCAATGGCTTTAAGTGGTATATTAATTGTTATTTCTCATGTGCACTTTGAGGATATATGTACCATATATTTACTCTACGTTTACTCTAAGCTAACCAATTAAATATATATAGTTAATTTTAATTGGCGAGTATGATTACGCAGCATTAAATTTTAACGTTTAAAACGTTGCCAGACTTGTTGAATTTTACACTTTCCAAGCGTGAAGAATGCAAAAAAGAGAGGTTTCAATTTCATAAATGTAACTTTATCTATATATTTTTAACCAGCATTTAAATGTCTTCCCAAAAGTGTTGCAAAAAAGTTGCCACTTTTTTAAGGTGGCGTTGCCAGAATTAAACACTTTTTTGAACAACGAGAGCAGTGCAAATACTCAAAAGTGTTGTTTGAAACATCAACTTTAAACATTCGGCTAAAAGTGTTGCTTGAAATTCCAGCTAAAACTATTGCCAAATTACCTGGCAACTCTCTCTCTCTCTCTCTCTGTCTCTCTGTCTCTTGTGCGTCCCTACTGTGTATTCATGCCGCATAGCACTCTGTCTGTGTCGAGTAGCTGTAATCCAATTGGCCTCACTGTCATTAGGTGCATAACATGTGGCGTTGCCGGACCTTGCCACATTTCGACATTTATGAATTATTGGAAATTTGGTAAATGGAGTACTCTTCTATAGCTGTTGTTGCTATTGTTGCTGTTGTTGTTGTTGTTCATGTCATTGCTCATCATCAAACAGCGAACTGAACAACAACTGGGCATTGTTCTTACATTATTCCCGTTGTCAACTAATTTCAAGCAGCTTAACGTAGTTTTCCACAAGTTCTTCTTCGTTCTGTATGTATGACAATTGCTAGAGCATCTGTGGCTCCTTTCATAATTGTGCCGAATGAGCCACAGAACTTTTGTTTAATAGACCCAATCACAAATGTTAACCCCACAGTTCCCACTTTCTTGTCCCCCTCTTATGTGTCATCTTATATGTGCGCATTCTAGGCTTTCTCAATGGTTCACATTCACATTCAAACACACACCTACACACCTAAGCCACACACACACACATACAGCGCACACTTATCTCAAGTTTCATTCAATTATTGTTAAGCACCTCAAGTTTTCTTAGCCACACACCGCAATACGCCCACGGACCACGCCCTCAGCATGAGATGCCAGCCAAAAACGAGGCCACTTGCTGTGGCAGCAACAACGGCAACTCGAAACCGACTGTTTCCCCTGATTGTCAAGGGGTATGCTTACCAATGAGATACCCTGTATCCAGTCTCAATATACTCTTCAATTGTAAGCAAATTAAATCACTTATTTGCTTATTAATTAATGATTTTCTAGCACTTCAAATCTGCTAATACTTAGCAATTAAGCTACTAGGCTTCAAGGACTGTATCCTTAATTCTAACAAATGATCTTTAGTATGCAAGCAATTGAAATATAGAAATACTAGGCTATATTATGTCTTAATTATTAACTTTTTAAATATTTTATTTTAAATTTTCCAAAGATATATAGCACAATGCACCAAAAAATCAGTCTGTTGTTAATCTTGGTTAATTTAACATCTAATTTTAGCTGTTTAGAAAGTGTTTGAAGTTTTCAAATCACCATAACTTTGATTAAACTGAACCGATTTGCAAGATGGATATATTCTTTGTCAGAATTTGCTCTCTAAAGTAAATTGTTTTCTTTCAATTTGATTGTTTAGCTCGCTTTTTTCTATACTTTCGATTTTAAAAGGAAGGTCACCCTCTTTGATATTTAAAATAAAAAGTTTTTTTATTTTTTAATCTTTTGTTTAGTAATTTACTCAACTTCGTTTGTCATAAAATGCAAAAAACAACAATTCAAATTTTATGCTGAATATTTTTTCAAGGGTTTGAAATCTTTTTTGAATTTGTCTCTTTTGTGTTATTTTCAACGTAGATATTCAGTAACCTACATACCAAATTTAGAGCCCATAGCACCTAGAGCCCAGCCTCGGTCAAAGATGCTTTCATGCTCAATTATTGACATGGATAAAGAGTTTATGTCTACTGCTTGCTATAAACAATTGCACATAGCTATAACACCCATTTCAAACAATTTGTACAGGTTATTCAAACAACTACAACTACACAAAGAGGTGGTAACAACAAAATCACAACCATAACACATCAACGTTGTACCTCTAGGCTCCTGTAACCTTAGCAGCTCTATGTTATAGTTGTTGTTGTGGTTGTTGTTCTGTTACATGTTGTAGTTGTTGTTGTTGCTGTGATGGTTGTTGTTGTTGTTGTTGTTGCCGCTGTCTGCTTGGCTTTGTAGTTTGACAAAAATGTTGGTGCACAATTTTCATGTTGGCCAAATGACGCGCCAATGTCTACACAGTCGACCAGACCAACAGAGAAATACACACACACACTTACACACACAGCACACTCACACACACACACACACACACACACACACACACACACACACACACACACACACACACACACACTTACACACACACACACACACTCCAGTGTGTGTTGAGCCTAGACGTCATGGTGTGCACTCCCATGGCGCGTCCCGACGAGCTCCTGCGGCCTGACACCAATACTAATGCGTACGATAAACATTCGCCATGCTATTCGACCACGGCTCCATTGGCCCACATAAGAACCAAAGGTAGGAGCCAAGGGGAGTGAGAGAGGAGAGGAGACAGCTAAAGAGGTAGAAGAAGAAGCAGGCGCACAGTAGTCTCTCTTGTCTGGCCTAAAATTCTTTTGAAATTTAAAATACAAATACCTTAACCAAATACCAAACCACTAATAGAAAAAAAATTGGAAAAAATGAGAAAGTTTAAAAAAATGTATGTTTTTAAAACAACACAACTTTTAGAGAAAGATACAAAAAACACAACTTAAAAATCTAGTTTTAACTAGGCTCCAATTTCTATTGTTGATTTTCTTAAAGGGGACAGTGATGACACCTTTGGTGGCAAGCATCTGACTTTGATTTTATTATTTTGGCCTATGGAATAAACCACTGTGTGGAGGAGAGACAGAGGCTGTTGAAGAGAGAGAGAGGCAGAAACAAAGTAAGGGGCTAAGCAAGGGGGAAAAAGTGAAGGACCAGAGGCGGCAAAAATGGAAAGAGGAGAGTCAAGAGCAGAATCCGAATTAGGGACCAGACGGAGGTCAGGGCAATGGAAATGGAAATGGACACGTCTGGATACACGTACAGAACACGGTTAGGACACGGTCAAAAGCAGATCTAGTCACATACCTACATATAATGTAAGCCGCATGTTCACACAAACAAACACACACGCACACAAACACACACACACGTTCGCACACATGGATTGCATATGTTGTTATAAGTTTGCCAGGCAAAAATGTGCGATAAACTACTTGGCACTTGGCAGAGGCTCAGAGTCGGTTGTGGAAGTGGCAACGAGAACGACAACGGCAATGGCAACACCAGCGGGTCAGAGGTCACCATCGTTGCCATCGCCCACGACACGAACGAAAATGGCGGCATGTCTCCTCACAGGCTGTGTTACAAATCAGGGCTGCAAAACCAGCAAGGAAGAAAAAATGTAGCCAAAAAATAACAGAGGCTAAGAGCAAGAATATTTTCGAAATTGAACGAATAGATAATACGCTGCAAACGCAAATGAAAGAGAAGACAGTTTCTTAAAAGTGAGAGAGAGAGATAAATAAAAGGCTAAAAAGAGCAACCAACTGAGAGCAAAAGTTGTCTAAGAAATTGAAGATTACAAACAATTATAAATAAACTAAAAACATTTATTAAGACATTTTTATAACTCCATTTCTTAACTTTATGATAATGAGAGCTGTCCACTTACAAGAGACAATTACAGGGTATTTATTGCGAGCAAGCACAAAGTCAGCAAGCAGACAACAATTTTTAAAAATCTACGCACCAAATTCAGCTGAAGCTCGTTGCGAAATACTGGTTTAACTTTGATGCCATACGATTTGCAACGAGTTGGCAGCCCTAAAAGGCTAACACGTAATACGCATAACTTCACTATACTTTACGCCTATTTCACATAAAACTCCAACCCAGAAAATATATATGTATACAAAAAAAGAAAAAAGAAAAGCATAGCCAAAAAGGGGTATCCAACTCCAGTGTGTGTGTGTGTGTGTGAGTGTGTGTGGGTGTAAATATATGTAGGTATTGCTGCTGCCGTACGTTGGGCGCCAGGGCGTCAGGTTCTTGAGTGGAGTTTATTTTCAGTGCGGTTTGATTTTATGCAAATTACTTTGCGACGAGTCGAATGTAAAAGGGCGAAATCAAAAAAGAATGGAATGGAATAGAACGGCAACAACTTGCTACAACTTTCATTCAAATCAATTTAAGCTTGCCAAAATGACACACAACTTTACGGAAAGAGACAGAGGTAGACAGAGGGAAAGAGCCAGAGAGAGAGAGAGAGAGTGATACTAAGGCCAACAAAAAAAAAACAGCAAAGTTGGCGAACGAAATGCGAGGAAAGGCGTCGCTTTTGCAATTTGTGCGCGACGCTTGTCAAAAAACATTGCCAGAGTTACAACAGCAACAAGAACAACAACAACAGTAGCAGCAACAACAACAACAACAACAGCAGCAGCAACAACAAAGACAATGACGAACAGCATGTAAATGCCAAATGGTGTGGCATGAAAACACAGCGCAGGATATGCAAATAGTCAAAGGACATTCGACATTCACTTGCCACACTTGACCTTCCGTTGATAGTCCCCCATAAGAACACATGAACTTTGACCTTATAATTGACAGTCACGCACACACACACACACACACGCACACACATAAATATCACTTAAATAATGCTCACTGTGTGCAATAAATAACAGAAACAACAGCAACAACAAATATACAATTTCCATTTAATTAAATTCTTTATGAATTTTAATTGTCTGTGTAAACTTCACTTAATCAAAATTACTCGCAACAAGCTGAATAAGTAGTGTTTATTCAGATATTTTCATGAATATATAATGAATACTTTTAACAATTGATTATTCAAAACTTAACTGCAAGTAGACAGAAGAGTTTGTTCCGAGACAAAATCTTAATCCATTTTAAATTTAAAAAAAAAAAACAAATTGTCGCTTCTATTTAAACATTTAATAACAATATGCTTGAAGCAATAAAACTACTGAAGATAAAGTCATAAGTAATTAAACTGCAAATTTTCATGAAGAATGTAAAATGTGTCTTTAATAATATTAATAAATTAACGATTTCTAGAATTTAAATCAACTTAATAAACACAAATTCTTAAGAAGAAAATGTTTTAAAATGGTTCTAGTAAACAACTAGTTAATAGAAAAGTGACAAAGGTGTCTATACATAGTAAATAATATATATAAAATCTGTAGAATTTAGATCCAATTTTTTAATGACTTAAAACTCTAAATAAACTCTTAACTAAGCATTCAAATGATATCTTCACATAAATTGTAAATAAGTTAATGTAAAATTCCAATATATTTATACATCTATTTAGCACAAAAAAATTAAACTGGATTGTGAAAAAACGATCTTAAAATTGTTGGAAAACAATGTCATAATTGTATATGTAGTTATCTGTAACTAGACTTGTGCCCTGTACTGTGCCAACAACTAAGAGTACATCTTGTTGCTGTACTAAATGTAAATGTTGCTGTTGTTATTGTTGCTGTGGTTGTTGCTATTGTTGTTGGTTTGCATACTACGTGTGGTGTGTTTATTTGAAGGTTAAAAATGCATAAACTTTTTCGAGAACACAGAGAGAAAGAGTGACAGAGAGCGACAGAAAGGGAGAGAGATAGAGGTGGAAGAGAGAGCGAGACAGGGACAGGCACACAGAGCACGTTTTTGCTTAGTTATTAATATTTAAACTTGAAATTTAAATGCAATGCATGAAACGCAAATGATCGAAGCAAGGACAACAGCAACCACAATAACAACAACAGTAACAACAACATCAACGAGAGCAACAAAAAAGTCAAATTACAATTTTCTGCTTTATCTCTAACTGTCTCTATCTCTTTCCTTTTTTTAACTTCTCTCCCTCTCTCTAGCTGTCTCTGTCTCTATGCGCCGTTGCTTTTTTTATATTGCTGTCTGTAAATAGTTTTTTGCCCGTGTATGTGTTTGTTGTCCTCTTGTTGTTGTCCTCTTGCTGTTGTTGTTGTTGTTTTAGCAATATATTAAAATTCAATTTAATACAATTTCAATTGTTTGTGCGTGCGTTTCCGATAGCTAGAGAAGCATAGAGGTAGAGAGAGGAGAGAGACGAGAGAGAGAGAGAGAAAAGGCATAGATAGCCAAGCAACGTATTCAACAAAATGGCAAAAGGTGTTGATATATCTGTGTGTGTTTGTGTGTGTGTAAAGTGTGTGTGTGTGTGTGCGTAGAGTGTTGAGTGTGTGTTTGTGTTTTTTGCTGCGCTTTGTATGCAAAGCATGGCACAGTTGTTGCTGTTGTTGTTCCAGTTGTTGTTGCTGTTGCTGTTGCCTTTGTCGTTATTTATGCATGCAG
Source organism: Drosophila neotestacea (assembly GCA_035044365.1). Taxonomy (NCBI): domain Eukaryota; kingdom Metazoa; phylum Arthropoda; class Insecta; order Diptera; family Drosophilidae; genus Drosophila; species Drosophila neotestacea. Next base: position 509,374 of record JAWNMD010000337.1, read on the forward strand.
CGTTGCCAGCGACAACTTTTGTTGTTGCTGTTGCAGTTGCAATTGTTGTTGTTGTTTTTGCTGCTGTTGATGTTGTTGCTGCTACTGCTGCTGCTGCTGCAGTTGCAATTGTTGCTATTGTAGTTGCAGTTGCCAGTCGCTTAATGATGAGCCCAAAAACCTGAGCCCTATGCAAGAGTCGAGGTCATTTTATGTCATGTCAATTGCTGTTGCTGCTACTGTTGTTGTTGCTGCTACTTTTGTTGTTGCTGCTGCTGCTGCTTGTTGCAATTTGCATTTCATTTTAGCCTTTGTCGTGTGAAATGTCATTAAATTAAAGGCCAACCAAAAATCAAAAATCCACAAAATCCAGTCGTAAGGAAAACTAACCTTACATGTTGTTCTTGTTCTTGTCGTTATTGTTGTGGCAACAAAATTGCAAAGTGTTGAGAAATCATAGATAAAGGCAGACAAAATACATATACATACATATACATATGTAAATATATAGACGTAAAAGACGGACTTTTGTATTTTTACAGGTCTGTAATTCACATGCTTAAATATACAAATATACAACACAAAGAATACAGCAAATTCAATCGGAATCTCAAAGCAATTTGCCTTTATTCGACCAAATGATACTAGAGTATATTTAATATTTTCTGATTGTGAATCTATTACAGAGTCAAGAGCCTTATAGGCTTAAAAACACACTCACATGTAACATACAAATTAAAAGTTTATTTTGAGCATTTAGTAAAATAAGCCACAAAGAAAATAGAAAACTACGACAAACTAAATTTCAACTATTGTCCAATTAAAACGCAATCAAAAAAACAAAATGAATTTCCCAAAAAGAAAAAAAACACACACACACTATATTATTTATATTTTTGCAATTTAAAGTCAAGTGTTAAGTGGTTTGGCAGTAACCACAATAAAATTTCCAACTGATCGATTTTCTTATTAATCACAACATTTTTGCCATTTCAAGAAACTTCAAACACAGTAACAACAATTACATTTGAAATCACACATGACAAACCTATAAATTATATTCATCTCTTTAATTTTAAAAGTTTCAATTGCTGCATTTAAATACCCTGGAGCATTTATATGAAAGAGGGTAGGCTGAGTTTTTGTAAAAACCAGTTTTATATTGAAGAATCTCGTTTTTAAATTGTGTCTGTTAAAAATCATGCCAAAATTGTCACAAAATTTGACTTGTGAAGCCAGTCAACGGCTTGCCAGACTTCAAACTTGCATAACTTCATCAAAATCACACCGATTTTTAAGCGGAATGTTGTTATAGATATAGTTTGGTATATAAATTGTTTCTACATTTTAAAATAGTTCGTTATAAAGTTATTTTCGATTTTTTTCTTTTCCATTACATTTTTTTTAATTCAAACTTGCATAACTTCGTCCAAATCAGACAAATCTTTACGTGGCATGTGCTTATAGCCATGCTTTGACAAATAAATTGATTCTACATTTAAAAAAAATACGTCTTAAACTTATTTTTCATTTTTTTGCTCTTTCTTCACATTTTTTGAAAACTTCGGACTACTATAACTATCATCAGACGAATTGAATACAAGTCTCTGTATCTTTGACAGCCCTTTTTTATTTACTTGAATTCTTTTATTTATGCTTCATTATTTTCTTAACTTATTTTCGTTCCTTCAAATATTGTTCTTTGTTATGGTAAATATTACAAAAATATTTGCGGTTCGTATGAGGTACTATCCTGATCACAAGCTTGAGTTTCTAGCTTGTGTTCAGTAATTAAATCAATCAATCAATCACTAGCCTCTAGGACTCTAACATCTAGAATTGTGTTGAAATTAATGGCATTTGAGTTTTTGAATACAGAGTTTGATTGTTTTTTGGAATCCCGTTTCTCTCTCGAAAGGTTTTCAAAAGGGTAACCTTATCATATGTGAAGCAAGTCAAAAGTCAGCATATGGTAATTAGTATTGAGAACAAACTCATTGTTCTTTGTCTCATCTCATCTCGTCTGGTTTCGTTTGGTATTCTCTGTCTTTCTCTTGCTCTCTTTCACTTTCTCTATCTCTGTGACTACTTCTTTTGCGTAGACTTGTCGGAAGCTGCCAATCAAAGTTCATTTTGTTGCAGGCTTGCTTTGTTGCCACAAGAGGTGCATTTAAACCAGTCCAAGGTGCGTGTGTGTGTGTGTGTGTGTATTTGTGTGTTGAGCCTCAGCTATGTGGCATGTGGCACTCATGGTGCAATTAGTTCGGATGCGGCACCAATCAAATGCGGCAGCTGCAACAACTGCAGTGGGTCAAGCTGCAAATGCGCAATTTTAAAATTGCAACACACAATTTTTGTGGCAATATTCACACTTTTACAGCTCACAGGAAAAGGACCAAATGAGAGAGAGAGAGAGAGAGACAAAGAGAGAGAGGGAAGAAAAGTGTGATAACCATACAAATGAACAGCCAGCCAACAACAAGAACAACAATCAAGTGCCTCAAATGAATAAGAGACACAAAGATTGAGAGGAAAGCCAAGTATTTAGGATGGGGAAATAAGAGCAGGGGTCAGAGGTTATGCCTATCCTGCACAGTCCTGCACAGTCCTGCACAGTCCTGCACTCATCAACCTCATCTCAGTCTCAGACTCTCATGATCGTAATTTACTATTCACAAAATATTCAAAAACTACTGCACAAGTGACACTCAAATGTCTTTTCGCAGTTCCAGTCACAGACTTTTCCCATTCCATTTTCGACTCACTGTCAGCTCTTCAACTGTACAACATCATCATCATCATCATCACCATCATCATCACATTATAATCATCACCATCATCATCAGCATCATCATTATCTTCATTGGGTCTGGCAAGCGCCAAAAGTGTTTTGTTTTGTTTTCTTGACAGCCTTTTGAAAGGGTATGACAACTTTAACAACAAGTTTGTGGTGGACGTTGAAATTTATTTAACACTAAAACAATTTTAATGTGAATTGCAATTGCAATTGTTTCAACATTACAATATAGATTTCACGTTTGATAATTGGGTTAAATACAAAAGACATTTGATTAAGGCTGTCAAAAATAAAGCATAAGATTTCCATATTGTTCATAAATAAGCAAACAACTATTGAAGACCATTATGTTTGTCAAACTTACTTAACATATTGTTATAGTAACTATTATTATTATTGTTATTGGTTCGTCAACTAGTTTCAAGTGAATCTGAAACCAAGGTCTTGGCTCGTATCTAAGTTCAATTAAATACATCTTCATTTTATTTTCTGAATTGTATTCCAATTTTTCTTGATATTTTAATACATTTTTTGACTCTCATTTAAGTAGTAAGATTTTATTATTATTTTAATGGGTTACTTAGCATTCGAAGAATCAATAAAGTAGAAAAAAGATACAAAAGTATTGCAATATTTTTAAATTAACAATTTAAATAATTTATATAAAGATTAAATGCATTAGACTTGAAGTTGACCTTGCTTAAAACTTAAAAGCATTTCAGCTTTGAGTTAAGTTATTGTTATTCCATTTCAACTAGTTGTAACTTGTATTCTATGTAATCACTCCCATTTTCTTAATGTGCAGATATAAAAAATATAAAAGTATCCATAGCTTTTGCTGGAGACAACGCTTAATGAGTTCAATTTTCTATCAAATTAAGTTTCTTAAGACTTTTTCTATCACAATTTTTTAGTTAACAAGTCAGTTACCATAAACTGCTTTTATTTTGTTAACTACAAAGTTGTTTTAAAAGCGCATTCAAATGTCGTTTATTTCTCTGACACTCTTTCTCCCTTTCTGTTTCTCTCTTTTATCCCTCTCCCTTTCAATTTAGTTATCTCTCTCACTCTTTCATTTTGGTTGTTGCTTTATGGTGTTCTTTTCACCCCGTCTACATTCACGTTTATGTAGTGCTTGTTATTGTTGACTGCTGCATGATTTAAGTGAAAATAGTTTTGACCAAAAGCCGGAAGAGTTTTTAAAGCATATCAATACACATACACCACCACACACACACACCCACACACACACACACAAAGTTCAAAGAGTGCAGTCCACAAAATTTCGTTATGAAATAAGTGAAAGGAGTTTGTTTCACTTTTGCACAGACTTAAATGCATCATACACACACACACATCCTCTCTCTCACACACACACACACACACTCACACAGACCGAGACATGGCTTGTCATATGCAGAGATACGTCCTCCATGTTCACTTGTTGTTCAAATTGTTGGGTTTTGGTTTTTGGCTTTTCAAATATTTTACGATAAGGGGGTTAAGGGTTAGCAAATGATCAACTTTATGATGTTAGGTAAAAGTCCAAGTAGTTTGTGCTACCTTCTGTGGCATGCACCACCAGCAGTGGTCAACAACAACAACAGTAGCATCAACTTGCTCGGCTTTCAATCGAAATGCAATGAAATGTTGTTTGTGGTTCCCTCTCAAAGACGGAGATTCGTAATTGAAAAGGTCTGCTTAATGTCTGTCAACGAGTGAGACAGCGAGAGAAAGAGAGAGAGAGAGAGAATGAGAAAAGACAGACCGAAATGGAGACACAGTGAAGAGGCACATTTCAAGGGCCAGAGATAATCAGCTTTAGGTTGTAAACAACTCAAAAGCGTTAGCATCGAAAGTTTGGCAATCCATCGGGCCAAAACAGCTGCCCCAACATCAGCTTAAAAAGAGAATAGCGGAAGGTACAGAGAGAAAATTGAGAGCTACACAGAAAGAAAGAGTTATAATAAAATTAAAATTTCCAATTATTTGCTTTTACTTTCTATTGGTAAAATACTAAAAATAGTGTTAGTAGTTACGCTAGAGTTTCACTTTCAATTTTAAAATCATAATACAAATATGTATTTATTAATATACATATGTACATTGTACATATTTGTTTTGCGGCGAGCTTGAATTTCAACAATTCATCACAGAAAAAACAATATAAATTCCTTTCTTTTTTACACTATAAATTGTATGCATATTTTTGCTGGGCATTTAAACATTTTTTACCATAATTTAAAAAAAATAGATGTGTACATTACATTACAATTCCCAACGTTAGTTTTTAATAATAGAAAATAGATGCGGTAAATAAAATATCCATAAATCCTGTAGTTAAAAAAATCTATTAGTCCTACTTGTTGCATTTTCATACCTTTGGCAGGGAACTTTTAAACCAATTCATAAAATAATATTTTTAATGCCTGAGCAGAAATAAAGTTGTGTAAATTGTTGCTGACAGTTGGATTGTGCAATAAAAATAGTAGTAAATAAAACAAAAGAAAATATAAATAAAAATGAAACTTAAATCGAAGCTTAATTCAATTTCCTTTAATTATTTTGAAATGCAATGTTCTTTGAACTACATTTTTGTTAGTTTTCAAAATTAAATAAATTTGGATTTTGAAAATACTTTATTATTGCTAAACTCTTTTATTATTCAACATAAGTTTTGTGTTGATTGAAATATTTGCTGAGGGAGAAACGAAAGATTGTAGTTGTAAAGATTTTGTGTTGCCGTTTGGAATTGAATTTATCCTGGAGTCTTGGTTTATTTTTCTCTCTGTATAACTTGAACCACACACAAAGTGTGGCACAAAAGTTTAAACATATTTTTTTTTGAGTATTGGCTTATTATAGGAAGAAGCATTGCTTGCCTCAGTTGCCACACGTTGCCACAGTACAGTAAATACACGTGCAACACCAACTTGCAGCGTCATAAAAAGCCAAGCTAAACTATAAAATATAAAAGTAAAAAATATCAAAAAAGAGAAATATCGAGAGAGAGAGAGAGAGAGAGAGAGAGAGAGAAGAGTGAATGGAGTCGGGAGAAAGGAGATGAAAGCAATTACAAATGCAAACTACAAGCAACAGCTGTCAGTGAGCTGTGGTGAAGGGAGTGAGGGGATGACAGGCAGGAGCAGCAGCAGCTGCAAGTATTCCTCTCTCTCTTTGGGTCCCTCCTACCCCTCTCTCCCCTCTTTCTCTCTCTCTCTGTATCTGTATCTGGCCCAGCCACTAGGGCATGCATATGTTTATGATGCTTCGCTAATAAAAAATGTTTTTACGACTTGGCTTCAAATCTGCAAGTTTCGCACCCCCGACTCCATCAACGGCCATGCCTCTGCCTACGCCTCCCCTCCCCTCCCCTGCCACTCTGCAGCTGCCACATTAGAAATGGCCAAGTTTATGGCCGCCTCCGCTTATGGCATTCAATTCAACGCGGCGTATGCTTGATATTCAACTCGATGCAGCCGCCACAGGAAAAGCAACTTATCAAAATGTGGCATGTTGCAACAGACGCGTTGTTGCCACAACACCTTGCATCATCAGCGATGAGTTAATTCCCAGCGAGAAAGGGAGAGAGGGGGAGAGTGAGAGAGAGACAGAGGGGAGAAGGGAGATTGAGGTAGCCAAAGAGCTGTCGGCCATAAAGTGCAAGGATACGTAATGCAATATTTAGCGTCCTTTGAGCGCGCTTCGAGTTAAGTGACAAAAAAAGTCGTTCTCGCAAATGCCAGCAAATAGCAAAAACCCAAGCAACAACAACTTGCAGCCAGGCAAGATGTGGCAAGTGGCAACTTGGGCTTGGTTTGGTTTGGTTTGGTTTGGGCAATGGCATTCACATCCTTCTGCAGATCCTTAAGCTTCACTGCTTGCTGATGCCAACGTTCCTTGCTGCTTGCTACTTGCAGCTACGTGCAGCTCGTCGCATATCAAGTTGCAACTTGCAACAAATATTAAATCAGTAAAATGTCCTTTAGGGCGCACTCAAATGTAATTGTTGTTGCTGTCATTCTCGTTGTTATTGTTGTTGCTTCTTCATCTTCAGTTACGGAACGCGTCAAAATTGCTGCCTGCCCGCGAGTGTTTATGGCGTCTCTCTCTCTCTCTTTCTTTCTCCCTCTCTCGCAATTGCGCTCTCCCTTCCCATGAGCACGCACAGTGTCACAAATGATGCGTTCTATCATAGCACTGAAAGTTTGTTCTATAAACAACATGACGAAATTTACACATTTCAATTTGTGTTGGAGAATTTTTCAAATGAATATTCTAATAATACAAAGTTTACTAATTACTAATTTAAGGCTTTCGACACTACACACTTACCATGATGTTATTTGCTGTGTACCACTGTGCAAAGTGGAGCACTACGTTCGCTTTTTATTACGCACCAAGATGAGAGACATTGTTAGGTCGCGTGTTACTGATAGATACCGCTACTTAGGCAGCTGAAAGATTGTGCAAGAGCAAATGCTTTTCACGGCAGATGAAATTACCGTCAAGTCAAGTCAAGTGTCCGAGTCCGCGTCCGTGTCCGAGTCGGAGTCCGAGACCTAGTTCTGAAACCAAGAGACCTAGAGATACCTGGATCATAGCTGGACCCTCCAGCCATACCCCATAATGGTTTAGTCATCGTCATAGCCGTGGCTAAGTGCTGCGACAAGGCAAGCAGGTAACTGCAACTTTAGCTGCAGTTGAAGCGGATTCTGAGGTTGGCAATTGGGAGCACTGGGTGGTGGCATTGTAATTTGATGTTGCGGTGTATGTACAGTTGTGTCTGGCAGCGCTACTGCTGCGGTCAGTTGTGGCAGGTAAACCACCTGAGCCTGAGTCTGTGTCGGTGTCTGTGTCTGTGTCGGTGTCTGAGCCTGAGGCATGCTACATGCTGCATGCACAACTTTTTAGCCAGTTAACGGTGCGAATATTCGCGTCTTTGGCAACTTGCAACTTTTCGCTGGTGCAACATCTGTGTGTCGCTTGCAATTTCCTGCCTCAAAACACGTTCACTTGCCACGCACACAAGTACTATGTACTATGTACATAACATATGTATGTATATAAATATATTTCTGTACATACATATATTCATACATTCATAGATTCATACACACATATGCATATATGTATGTCGCATATATTTGTGTAATTATTTATAGTGCGAGCTGCTTGCTTATTATGTGTGCGCATAAATATACATTGCAAATTTATTAAGTTTTATGCTCGAGCGCACAAAAGTCGACTACACTTTCTTCCACAGTCGCACGCATTGCAGTAAATGGCTCACTCCCTCTTCCTCTATGTTTCGCCATCTCTCTTTCTCTCTCTTTTTCTGCTCCTTTTTTCTATGCGTGCGTGGCTTTAAAGCAAGTTTGTCAACTATTCTGGCAGCTAAGTAGGCTACAAAAAAAAAAGAAAACTAAATCAAGTTACGATTGTTTTGGTGAAGCCTGCTTGACTAGAAAATACCCTCTAATAAGCATCACTTGCCAATCAAACAAATAAATGCTTTTGAATGTCCTTCATTACATTGAATTAAAAAGTGTTGTTGATTTTTCCAAGTTAATGTTAAACTCGAAAAATTTTAACACAAGATATTTTCTAATTTTATATTTTCATACCCGACATTAAACAAGACTTTGTCATACACCATTCACTTGCGCTAAAGTACAGGGTATTAAAACCCATAGACAAAAGTCAAGGCATCGCATTAGGCACGTGTTATACTACGGTTAAAGCAAAGGGCTGGCCTTATACCATCTAGTTTATATATGAGTTGAGGGTTACGGTTTACGGGTGGATGGTGACTGGTGACTGAGGTCTTGTTAGATTTTGTCATATGGGCGTGGCACTGTCACCGCTTTGCGCATTTGATGCCCTCTTTCGTTTAACGAGCCAAATTGTGTGCGCTAAAGTTTGAGAATTTTTTTGTTTTTTTGCGTTCAAACTATTTGGTTTTCATGTGATTTCTTTTACGAGATAATCGGGAATGCGAGGAGGGCGGGATTTCGACAAAGTTGAAGCCGCTAAGTGATTGATGGAGTGGAGTGCAGTCAACAAAAAAAGGAGAGAAAAAACAACACAGTCAAGAAAGTTGACTTTGAACTGATGCCAAGAAGGGACCACTGCTAAATGGATTGTGTTAACTGCAGGTCAACTGCTGTTTAAATTGCAAATTAATCTGTTTATCGGCACAAAAAATATGATTGAAGATAGTCTAAAGAGAAGAGACAAAAAAAGCAGCGTAAATAGTAGAAAGAGAACATCCAAAGACATGCCCTTTGTGTCCGTCTTTGGCATTTATCTTATTACTCTAGTTTTATTATTGCATTCTCTTAATCTTGCCACCCCGCCAGCAGCACCTTCAATCAAAGTCCTTGAGCCTGAAGCGAATTCTTAGGCCAATTTCAGCTTTATACTCTGAATCTTTTAAGAGATTCTCTCTCTCTTTCTCTCTCCCTTTTTATCTATCTTTCTATCCGTTTCATCTCAATGCTTACGTATTCCTTTACATTACTCATCAAGTAGACACCACGGGAGGCCATACCATTTCCGCACTGCAAGTTGCAGCGTTGACAAGCTGTCCCATCAGCAAATCCCCCTCAGTCAATCCCTCTCCCTCTCTCCCTTTATCTCATTCTCCCTTGCCTCTCCTTCTCACAGTAGTACAACAACTTAATTTGCACTATTCAGTGTCGGTGTCGTTTCGTTGTTGTTCTTGTTATTGTTGTTGTCGCCGTCGGTTACCAGCGTCAGTCGCTTCTTTTTTCCTTCATCTTCTCTTCATTTTTTTGTTGCTTTCTTTTTTTACTTCCCACTTTTATTATTCCTTGCTCTGCCAAATTGTATCCGAGCCATTGTCGTAAAACATACGAATAACCTCAGTGCGTATGTGTGATATTTGTAGCTGTTGTTAGGCATTGCCAGGGATGGCAAACCCACAACACCATCCCCCTAAACCATTATTGAAGTCGTTGGTAAAAACAATTCTTGCTGATTTGCAATGCATTTGGCTGTGGAATTGCTTAAGTGAGTGCATAACAAGGTTTCACTTTGAAATATTTAAATAAACGAACTTTTTCGAAATGCAAACAATTTGTAGTCTTGATAATTATAAAAACATTTGCGGACCTATTAGAAATAGTTACACTTATAATACTCATTATGTATGATTTAATTGAGATTCGGAATGCTAATTTTATATCATTGACACTAATGGTAATAATACTGCCAATGTAAATAATATTGGTAATGATTTATTTATTGCTTATACTAATGTTAATGCAAATGTTGTTTCTAATGTTAATCTAATTTTCATGAAAATTCTGATGCTAAGACTAATGGTAATGATACTGCCAATGTAAATGATATTGATAATGATTTATTTATTGCTAATACTAATGTTAATGCAAGTGCTGTTGCTCTAATGTCTGTCTAATGGCAATTAAAAATTCTGATGAAAGGACTAATGATAATAATATTGCTAATATTAATGTCAATTCCAAGTTGATGCTAATGCTTATGCTGATATGTTAACGTAAATACAATTTTAAAAGCTAAGAAATAAAAAATATTGTAATAATAGTATTAATCATTCATTTTGATTTTCTTAAAATTTGCATAATTTTTTATAGAAGTCATGTGATAATCAAACTTGTTGCCCAACCCTGATTGTATTAGTTATTGTTTTTGTTATTGTTGGTGTTGTTTTTTGTTTATTTTGTAATATTTTTATACTATATTTTCCGCTGCTGTTGCTGCCATTTTTGATTTGGCTTTCCAACTGTGGCTGCTGCTGTCGGTTTTCCCTTTGTTTTCCCTTTGTATTCCCCCTATTTTTTATTCCTGCCCATTCCCTCCCGTTGTGTTCACTTGCAGCAAAGCGAGTCGCCACGCCTTTCATATCTCAAATTTAATTCTCCTTTCTCATCGCTTTCTCTCACACTCAAACACAGAGCGACAAACCCACGATGCGTCGACGACGTCGCGACGTCAGCAGCCATCAGAGTTTTTCCTATACACATTTTCCTTGTACAACATCTTTTTTCTTCATATTTTTCTCTTCTGTTTTTTGTTGTTATTATGTATTTTGTTGTGCTTCTATTCGCGCGTGTGTGTGTGTGTGTGTGTGTGTGTTATAGTTTTAGTGTGTAAAGTGCAAACAATCAACGCAAGCGACTTTTCTGCAAGTGCCGCATGATGCACTTGCCAGCCAAACTCATATGCTTCATCTCTTTCCCTTTTTGTGTATCTATCTCTTTCTCTCTCTCTATCATTCTTTCTCTCCTTTCTTCTTTCCCTGCCTCCTTTTGCCACATAACTCAGTCCACAAGTTTGTCGCTTGTTGTTGTCCCTCTACTTAGTTGCAGCCGCTTGTCAAATGCTTACAGCATCTTTCTTCTCTTCTCTACTCATCTTTTTTTTTATACCCTGTTTCAGCTTGTTTCTGTCACTATTACATTTCATATTTCAATGGTTTCCTCATCTTGCCCTACATCCTATTCCAAATTCCTATTCCTCTTCCCTTTGCTATCCCTATTCCATGTTATGCTGTTGGTCTGCAAGTTTGTTCGTGTCCGTTGCTGTCTCTGCAATTTTTTTCAATCATTTTCTCACATTTGTTTGCTTTTACTCCTCCCTCCTTTTTGTATCCTTCTTCTCCTACTCCTACTCCTTCTCCTCATCACCTACTTTCTATTTTTTTTTGTCCACTTCTGCTTTCCACAGCCAAACACCTGCTATTTGTATGCAGTTGATGGCCAAAAGATTTGTGTGTCATCTAAACGAATGAAAATAAGTGCAACGATTCAACCAATAATTCAACCAAATTGAGCGTGATCTCATCTGTTTTTTTCCCTGTCTCTGTCTGTTTCTCTTTATTTTCGTTACCTTTTCTCTTCTCTTCGCTTCAATTATTCCATGTGTCAACTAAATGATGTCAATAAATTTCAACTAATTACACAGACTTATACAAACATCATTTTTCGAGATACTTGAACATAATATTAAAAACTAATTGGAAAGTAATAATTTGCTCTAGTATTTAGTTTTATATTATAAGCAACTTACATATTTATATAATTTAAAATAAATAATAATGGTAATAAATAACTACAATATTTATTTGTTATAATTATTATTTATTTTAATTATTATGGTAATAAATAACTACAATATTTATTTATCATAATTATTATTTATTTTAATTATTATACATAAGTTCCTTATAAATAATATAATAACTAATTAATTAATAATAACTCGACAATTAATTTATTATAATATACATACATATACACGTTTATATTTTATTTAATAGGTTGCATTTCTGAAGAAAAGGAATTACTTCCTTTAAGTTTTGTGTTGAGGGATTTGTTTGAAAATTTTAGTTATTTTAAATAGATACCTAGGGTATACTTAACTACATATACAGTACAATAATTCAACCTGCATTATGGACAAATAATTTGATTATCTGAGAATAATAGTTAAATTTTCAGTTGGACTGATAGGTTTTATATAGAATTTCATTCAACTGAGCTTTCAATTCCACATAAATATGTCCACAAGTCTCTTTCAAGCATATTATTTGTATTATAATTGTACTGCATAATCAACCTGTTTTAAGAAACTGTCAATGTAATTTAATATTATAACATTGGTTGGAAAATCTATGTGAATAAACATTGCTTAATATACATAGTTTAACTTGGAAAAGGTACATATATTATAAAAATGCTGTGACCTTAGGACCTTTAATGCTATGCAAACACCTATTAACCCCCAGCTGAGCAGTTGAGTCATTCAACAATGCTCTATACTTCATAATGGAGATACAGTCCAGTGGCATTTAAATTTGAAGGAGATGTTCCACATTGTCTCCAGCTTCCCCAATGCCTCACACTCCCCATTCTCTTTGCTCTTTTTAAATGTCAGATTTATATGGCATGCAGAGGCCAGTAAAAAAAGAGCATAAAGAAGAACAACTCCCTGAACAGTTACAGCTACAGTGACTTCGAGTGAGTGATACGCGTACCAAATGTCCAAATGTCCAGATGTCCAAGTAGTCCAAGAGTCCAGAGGAGGTCCAACAATGCTATAGTCCCCCATTTCCTCATTTCCAGTTCCTATTGCTGCCTTCGACCCTGCACCTATCCAGTCCCAGGCACAGTTCACTGCTGTCATAAATGTGAAGCAGGACCAGCTGAGAGGAGAAAAGGAGAAATGAAGAGTGTGGAGTGAGGAGTGGGGAGTGGGGAGTGCAGAGTGGAAGTAGGGGTAGTGATAAGGGGTATGGTGCCTGATGCCTGCGATAGTCGTAATCCCAAAACATATACTTGCAAGTGCGCTTAAACCAACAAACAGACAGAGAATGAACAATTGAGGAGGCTAGAGTCGAGCGTGCTCGACAGTGAGATACTCAATATCTGTATCTTGAAGAGTAAAAATTAAAAAAAAACATGATCTAGTTGAGTTTAAAATAATAATTTAAAACAACACTATAACTATATAAATATATTAAATTCAAGTTTACAAACTCTAAATAGTTAATAAACTAGTTGAAAAGTCTTTGAAAAATCTTCAAAATTACACTCAAAGTTCTGTATTCATTTATTTCGGCTTACAAAGAGAAAAGCGGCCGCATTAAATTTAAAAACCAACTTGATCTTGATCTATAAAATTGGAAGCTCTAGCTCTTATAGGTCTCATGAATGATGTATACTATACACTTTTTAGGATCAGAGATATCTGCCGTTACATATTGTACCACAAAGTAATTATACTCGTATACTTACATTTCAGATACCGAGTATAAAACAAGAGAAAGAGAGACAGGCAAACAAACAAACATACAATAAACAGGAAGCGTAACGAACAAACAAAGTGAATGAAAATGTTGAGAGACTAAGAGAGATAGAGAGAGAGAGAGAAGTTTAGAGAGTAAGAAAGGGAAAGAGTCAGGCTATAACTGTAGCAAAAACTGAATAAAAATAATTAAGCTGCTGTTGACGCACTTTTTCGGCACGCTAAGCACGTGACTATGGAAAGGGTGGAGATACTTGGGAACGAGAAACTGGTAACAGGGAACAGGGAACTGGGAACTGGTAACTGGGAACTGGTAACAGGGTACTGGGGAGTGGAGAGTGGGCAGAGGGTCGTTACTGAAATAAGACAATGGGTTTGTAGCTGTGACACGTAACGCCATCAAGAAGGTGGCCATTAAGCATGAACTAAGAAGCTGAAACAGCAGCAGCTGCTCAAAGCCCCGACAAAACACAGTCTCAAGTACAAGTTAAATACTAAGTAAACCCCTTTTTGTTCACCCCGAGAGTGTTTCTAATTTCCCATTTGCTCGTTTAAGCATAATCCCACACCCATCCCATATCACCAGCTACAGCAATACACATTTCTTTTATTAACGTATACGTTTATATCACCATTAATTTATTTTATTACTGACATTTCAAATGCATTCAAAATGGTTTAAAGTCTTTTCAAATTTTTAATTAAATCAATAGCAATTTAATTTTTAGCATGATATAAAAGCATATTTTATTACTTAACAATCTTAGAGCTATTATTGTTAATAAGGCTCTTTAGTCCTACATTAAATGTTAGATATTTCTATATTATACGTATTATTATTATATCTCATGTTTGCAAAGATTGCATCCAATTAAGCCACTATATTTCACTTAGATTCTATGATATCTTGAATCCATTTATCTATATATCTATGTATCTATTACTCTGTTTATACGGAGCCCAATTTGAAAATTCATTTCATGAAATGCTGTCATTTTAAATCAGACAACTGTCTATAAAAGCAATCAATAAATCGGATTTCTGTAATATATCTAATTTGCCTTTAACACTAAATGAAACTAGCCGTATATCATTTCTATACAATTGTTAACAATTATTCTTCTTTTTCTCTTCATATATGTATTTAAATAATTTCTACTTATTTGTTGATCTCTTTTTTGAATTTATGTGAAAACTGGTATTATTTATTATACATAAGCCCAACCAATTTAGAAAAGCTTAAATTGTTAGTTCATTTTTATTTGTTCATTTTAGAAATTTATGCCACAAATAAATTGCAAGTGAAAAATATGCTATTATTTTCTATTCAAGTGTCATGTCTATTTTGATCCCACACTTGTACAATTATTTTATGATATCTGATTTTTGTAAAAGTCCTTTACTCTTTCTCTCAAACACTCTATCATTTTCTCTTACATTTGCAATGGTTTCTCTGCTTCTCATATACCAAATTATAGTTACCCCTTCTTTTGTCGGCATTTTATTGCAGGCACTCGTAATTCCCAAAAAACATGACCCACTTTGACCCTGATACCAACCACTAACTAACTAACTAATCTAAGAGCAAGATAGAAAGGGAGAAAGAGAGAGAGAGAGAGAGAGATGGAAACTCTGACGTTGACTGCCATTTCAGTTCAACGCTTTCAGTTATTGTTGTTGTACAGTCTGCTATTTGCTTTTTTCGTATTTATTTTTTATTTTTCTTTTTTTTTCAGATTGTTGGGGTTCTTTCTAATGAATATGAAGAGAAGTTTGCATAATTTACAATGCTGCAGACGGACGAGAATAAAAATAGAAAGATGGAAAAGCAGGACGACAAAAAAAGGACAATGAGTATGGTGAGAACAACTCAAATTGCATTGAATTACATGCGTTTTAGGGAAATTCTCCCCTCCCCCCTGTTCCACTGTGCCTAACTTTCTCTTCATTTTTGGCAGTAACCTCAATGAAAAGTAAACAAATCGTAACAAAGACAAATGACAGCGAAATGTGTCAAAAATGTGGAGCTGACAAAACAAGTCTCTGCATAATTGTTAAATTTGTAGTAGTTCTTTTTTTATTTTTGTCCCTATTCCATTTGAAATTGAGTTTAGTTTTATTGTTGGTCTTATTAAAGTTACAAAACATCAAGTTGAAATAAGGATAAGCATCGACTAAAGAGAAACCACGACTAGAGCCAAGCACGCACATTGCTATAATAAATAAATAAATAAATGCAAAAGTCAGTTACCTGACGGCTGACGGGCCTAAACTCCTCTCTCCTACCCTTTGCCCCTCTCCTACTCTTTATCATTCCCTTTGCAAGTACATATATTACAGGCAGTGTTGACAAAACAGCTTTTTCACCGTCAAATTTGGCTTTTATCAAAGCCATTTTAAAAGTTGTTTAGCATTATTCGAGGTTTACTAGCTTTCGAAAAATATATGACAACATTTCAGATAGAACGTAGATTCTTATACTTTTAATAATGTCAGAAACTCATGGTTAATTTGTATCAAATTGCTAAAGCAAAAATTCTGGAATATTGAACGATTAAAACATTCAGAGATTATTATAATATTTACACGCAATTTTGAACTTTGACCCCGAATTAGAACCTCTTCCAGTTGGAGTTTCGCCAAACGTCTTATTGCACGATAATTATATATCAGCTATGTTGTGTGAAAATTTGAGCCCCGTAGCTCTTCCCATTTCGTCTCCACGATGATGAGTGAGTGAAGCAGTCAGTCAGTGAGTAAATGAATTAGGGCAAAGAGTTTTATATATACAGATTACATTCTATTTAATGTTTATTAAAATTTATGAAAAAATGTTAATAAACATGGATAAATCATCAGTATTTTTTCCAACATTTTTTGATAAATAATTTTACTTATTTTCGATCTTATTCTTGACAAAAGCAGCTATTTTTATTAGCTACGTTTGAGTTGACAACACTGATTACAAGTTCTGTCGACAAACGCATGTCATTGGCAAAGGGGGCTAAAGAAGAAGCAGAAGGTGCGCATTTGTCAGTTAGAAACGGGCGCAAAAATGTTTGACGCTTTGACAGCTGCGGCAACGTCAACGACAACGTTGCCAAAAATCAAACGGACCAAAAACGCTACGCGTTCTTGTTCTTGTTCTTGTTCTTGTTGTTGTTGTTGTCGTTGTAGTTGTTATTGTTGTTGTCGATTCAACGCTTTCAACGACAGCACGCAAAACGTCCTCTTCAATGGGACATTTTCACTTTGACAGCATCCCATCGCTGACGACAATTCCCAATGACGACAACGATGCTCATCATCATGTTGCTCATGTTGATGATTGTAATGTTGATGTTGATGATGACGGCTGCCGTTTTGGGTTCACCTTTTTATACCCGATACGCCAAAGTGTTAAAGGGTACAACAACTGTATGGTAATGTAGGTGACAGGTAAAAGAAGGCATTTTCTAACCCAAAAAGTTAATTTATTTTTGATCAGCAGCAATTGCGAGTCATTGTAGCCATGTCCCTCTTTAATCTTTAGTTTTATGACACTTTATATAAACTCTAGTTCCGATCTGCAAACGATCAATTTACAAACACAAAGATGTTTCAGCAAAGTTTTCAATGATCTACAAATACCATCGCTTATATAAATCGTATTATAAGGGATGGGTTTTATTTATTTAATTATTTTGGCAATATTTCTGTTTGAATTATGTACTTTATTTGTTGAGTTTCAGCATTAAATTCTTTGTTTACACTGTTAACGAGTATCTCACTGTCGAGCACACTCGACTGCCACATTCTTAGTTGATTTCTTGTGGCGAGGTGAGCGTGAAACATGTCGCGACTGATGCTCAACTGGCTTAGGCCAAACACTTGGCAACTTTGCCAGACCGAATGAGGCATAAGGCATGTGTTATATCGTATATATGTATGTGTATGTATGTGTGGAATGTGGAATGGGGAATAGGAAATGGCCATGTCTATGTCTCTGCGGGTGTGTGTATGGTATGAGTGTGCTAGTGTGTGAATGTGAGTGTGTAACCGAAGCCTCAAATATATTTCGTTGCACGTTCTCCTGCCACTTACAAACACTTTTCGGTTATTTTTAATATGAATACGTGACTTTTCTTCTAACAAAGTGTATTCGCTTTTCGCGTCGTCGTCTTTTGCGTGTTAACTGAACTACGCGGCCTTTGTGCGAGGGCTACAAAACTGCCCAGACTGCCCCACACTGATCAGCCTTCTATATATTGCCTTAACCAATACAGCTCGAATCTCTATCGTCAAATGAATAGAGTAGTAAGCTTTCAAAACTTCAGAAATACATTTAAACTCTCGGAAATACTTCTACTTTGTCAACATTTAGCTGCAGATGGAACCAAATCTAATTAAAATAGTTTTCTACAACAAAAGCTTCTTCTACATACCATAGATAGATAGTTCTTAAAGCTGCCGGAATAGTTATAACTAGTCCCTAGTTACAATGACTAGTAACTTTCCTTGTCTTTATTACTAGCCATAGAACCGATCGATAAGACAACAACTCTATTCTGATTCTGAGACGTCTCTGAAATCGAAACTAATGTTCATTTGCATAAAAGGTCAGATTCTGTCTTGTAAAAGTTGTCAGTTACAAGTTACAAAGTATTTAAACAGTTCAGACCACCATAAATTTGAAAAAACTCAACCGATGTTTAAGAGGTACATATGTACATATCTTTATCAACATGATTTCCGCTCAAAAATCCAACAAAACTCAGTCAGAAAGCTCTCTGCCTAATTAAAGTCGAGTGCAATGCAATTAAGTTTTGAAGTCATTCTCTCTGTGGGGAAAAAAAATACTGTTAAAATCAAGGTGATTAAACTGTTGATGTATCCCTGGGCCCAAAAATGACCTATGACCAGCACATGCGGCACAAGAGGTAGCCACATTTACGTACGTTGCTAACACACAAGCCAAATCCAGCAATATTCACACATAGGCACACACACACACAGCAACTCACACACACACACACACGCACACACACACATCTTAAATACAAATGTGGCAAATGATTACATTTTTGGGCAGCAGAAAATACTGAACGCCTCGGCACTAGGTGTATGCTAGTGTGAAGTATATGAGTGTGTGTAAGTGTGAGTGTAAGTGTGTGTGTGTGTGTGTGCATAGATGTGTGGGTGTTAGGTTGATTCCCATCTAGCAGGTATGCCAGTTAAACAGATCCTTATTCCTGCCCTGCTGCGTGTGCACGATTGCATTCCTTGAATGCTCATTTGCTTCGGCTTTCAATGCGCTTTTACAGTCTGTCTGTCTCAGTCCCTCTCTCTCCCTCTCTCTCTCTCTCTCTCCCTTCTCTCTCTCACTCTGTCTACATCAGTACGTTTGTAAGCAAATCACCATGGAAACTTTTCCCACATTTTTGGGAAGTTAACTAATAACTCAAAAACGAAATTTTAGTTTCTGATCTAGTTTTGTTACCAATAACAATAGGAAGTAGGGTTGGTAAGATGGGCGTGGCAACCGTACTTTTCTAATTATAACTTAGGAAGAACAATATGCAGAATTTTCAGAATGAAATCCATCAATGATCTTCGTAAGATTTATTTGTCTTATCAACGAATAAGTTGTCTCTCAACTTGCCTAGATTATAAATAAACTGGCCAATAAAAGCACATAATGTAATATTTATCTAGACTATAGGACTATTGACAAGATGAGAAAGTGTCTGTTAGTGAAAAGTTGGTTAAAGTAAACTAAATATGATTTTATGTCATTTGTATTTCTCAGCGCTTCAATGATCTTTGTCAATATTTGTTGTCCTATTTATATTGTTAGAAGTATAATGACTAATGCATTAATAAATAACAAATCCATTAGGTTGCACTTAGTTACATAAATTAACTAAAATGAAATAAAAGGACTTTATATATAATATTATTCGTAAGTTTTTCAATGCATTTTTGTACTTTTCTTTGGATTTAGAATTTTTTTGACTGTTGCATGTAAAATAATCCCTCAATACTTTTAGAACCAGCGAGAAGTAAATTGAGTTAAAAAAAATTAAACTTAAATCTATATAGTTGAATAAGAATATATAAAATTTGTAAATATTCCCATGGTGCGAACTAAATGTTTTTTTTTTTCTTTTTTTGGTTGTTATTGTTGTATTGGTATTGGCATTGGTCTGCCGAATTGATGCGATTTTATGTATTTCCATGATGCGCTTATTCGACTTGGGCATTATCCTCAACCCGCAGCGCTTTCCCATGCATACAAATTGCTAAATTATTTAAGCAGCATGAACACCAACAGCAGCAACAACAACAGCAACAACATTGCGTTGACCGCCCGCTGCTATTAGTTCAGCTTGTCCCAAATCCTGTCCAGAAAAGCACGCCAATGTCCAGGCGTCCTCCATTCAGCTTAAGGTCAGACCACACAGCAGGGACACAAATGTACAAAATGTGCGTAGGTGTGTGTGTGTGTGTGTGTGTTTCTCTCTGTTTGACTCCTCTGTATGTGTGTGTGTGTGTGTGTTGCCAAGCCAATAATAAATAAGTGGCCAAAAACCCGTAGCATACTTTGCTGCGCCGCTGAACTTTTTGCGTAAATTTTGCGTTCATCGTTGGCGCAGCTCGCTCGCCAGAGAATAACTCTTAACTCCCCTCAGTCTCCCTTCTCCCCTTTAACTTTTCTCCTCTCCCCATCTCTCTCTCTCCCTCTCTCTTGCGCCATCAAACACACACCGTCTGTCTGCTCACATGCGCATACGCATTAAATTCAATTTAAAATTCATGGCATTAACTTTAACTTGAACTTAAGTCCAACCGCATGCAACTTGTTAAGTGAGTGGGGTGTGGAAATGCTTGTAAGTGTATAAGTATATATGTGTATCTGTGTGCTTTTTGTGTGTATGTGTGTGTGTGTGCGTGATATGGGCATGTGTGCTGCTGTGGCATGTGAAGTAAGTTATCTGAAATCTGGCCAGTTGCCACTGCCACTGCAGCGCTTTTAACTTAGTTTGCTATCTGCAGTTTCCTCTCTATCGCCCCTCCCTCTCTCTTCCCCTCTCTCTCTCCCTCATTTTCCCCCCATCTACACTCTCTTACTGCCTGCATTTTATATGCCCGGCATTTTTGCAATTTTATAATTTGATTGCATACTTTTGAGACGCACATTAACACATTGCGTGACTGAGTGCATGGCTGTCTATATGTACATATATGTATGCACATATACATTTACTATACATACATGTCTGTATGTGTAGCTGAATTTTGAGCTCAGCTAATTGCAGCCACAGTGCAACTTTTGCGTCCAATTGCCCGGCAAATGGCAACATAATCAAACCAAAAAAGAATTAAAAACTAACTAAAAACTAGAAGAAAAAAAATCCATATATATATATATATATTTAAAAAATAAAACTTTCGAAAAAAAATGGGGAACAAACTTAGTTAAAATCTAACCAACTAACTTTAAGTAGGTGACTTGCAGTAGTGTTTATGCAAATTTGATGAGAGTGAGCTGTGAAAAAAGGACAGCTGTATAAACAAATTTTGGCCCACTGCGAGAGCCATTTGCATTCGATTTGAAGTGGGAGAAAGTGCTCTGCATGGACGCCTCTAAGAGGTTTGGCCTAAATGCTCAATTAGCCAAAAGAAAAAAAAAGAACAAATGAGAAAAAAATATATGTAAAAAGGATATCTTTGACACGCCAAAGATTGAATGCCCTAACAGAAACTTATATTCAATTTTTTGACAACTACTTATGTGATCAATTATTCCGATTGCAGATACACAATTTGTGAGTCTGATTAAGATAGTTAAAATCAAAATCCTTTGAACTTCTTAAGTACTAAAAATTGAGATTGAACTAACTCTGACTATAGTATATATATATATTTATAATGTCTCGAGAATCAGTGAAGACAAAGAGTTTTATATAAATAGATTATACGATACATTTTCAAAATAAGTCATAAGTCAGCTCATCGTTATCTTGGCTAGAATCTCCGAAATGTCCTCGAGTCTGTCTTACCTGCTGTCTGTCAGCAAAGCTTCCTTCAATTTATCTTCCAGTAACTTATCGAAAAATACCGGCTAAAAATAATAAAACTAAATACCTAAAACTAAACTTTTGCTAGCTCCATTTTATCGCTGATTTCCGTCATCGTCCCTATGCGTCGTTGGATTATTCCACTCTTTCCATCTACTAAATATAATGTACTTTAAAAGTTCTTTTATTTTTTAGCATGAATTCTTAAGCATCAAATGCATTTGCATTGTTCAACTTCGTTGCAGTTGCACTTGCAGTTGTGGCATGTAAAGAATAGAAGAAGCAGAAAAGGTGGAGCTGATAACGGAGTCAACTTGAACTTGCTATTGTTTTTTTTTTCCTTTTGCTTTTTGCTCTTGGCTCATAAACGAAGTCAATGCATTTTGCAAATTACCGCAGGTAAAAACAGACATGATGCTCTCGCTTTTTTTTAATATTATTCCTTATCTCTTTTCCTAGCTTATACACTGAGAAAAATAAACTAATCAAAATTTTTATAATATTTAAAAATTTTATATTAAGTTCAAAACACCTTATCAGATCATTTTTATTAAAACAATTTTCAAAAGAATAAAATAAATTGCAAATAAGATTTATAATTGAAGACTAAAAGTCCTTTCGAAAAACGAAATGAAAATCGCATTTGAATTAAAGATTTCGTACTCGCTTTAAGAAAATCCGAGATCAGCGAACTTTTTCCATCATTTGGGACAGATTTTATTCTGGAAGTCTGTTTACCTTTATCGTATCCCATGGTTGCTATCTAAATAATCTTAAAGTCAACCTTAGCGCTCTTCATGCTCGCACTTTGAAGCTGCCACAAAGCGTGCAACAGCATGCGTGTATGTGTGTATAAATGTGTCTGTGTGTCTCTGTGTGTGTGGGACAACTTCAAAGAAGTTGAAGCAGAAAACACTTTGGTTTATTAGTTCGCAGTTACCACTTGGCAGATTTAGCTTAGCTTTGGCCTGGCTAACGCATTGACGTTTATTGAATCAAAATCGTTTCGTGCCTTGCGACGACGCCTTTTCCTATGTTCCCACTTCCCTCTTCCCACTTTTCCGCCAATTTCCCCATTTCTCATTCCCATTTCCCGTTGCATTGTTGCCATAAAAGAAAGCTGTAGTTGAGAGTAAACGACAACGAGATACCCGTAGTTACCCATAGATACCCTAACATGTACATTCAAATAAAAGCATGAGATTATTATTCAATTGTGATAGTACATTGATTCAGAGATAATTGTCATATGTAATAAAACTCAAGCCTATCTCTATTCAATTGCTCTTAAGATTCTATTTTTCTGAAACGTGGCGTGGCATTCAAAAATTGAAATATTTTAAATTTACATGTACATAATTAGTATCTACATACCAAATTTAATACTTTGAGCTCTTACCAACTCTAAGATCTCTTTTTGTTTAAATGGTATTCTCGACTCGTCTGTTGCTGCTGATCAAGAATATATACCCTTTAAAGATTCGGCCAAGCCTTTTAAATGCCTAGGGTATTGAGAAAAAAGAGGAAACACACAAAACAAAAAAGATTTCCCCATGGATCGTGTTCAGCAACTGCCGAGTTTTGAGCGTCCGACTTTTTCAACTCCCTCTATATTCCCTATCCCTGGCTAACTTCCTTCCTTCCGCATTGACCCTCCGCCTCCATAAACACTCGATGCTAGAGCGCAAACATTTCAAATCGCTGGGTCATGATTCAAGCACTCAGTCAGCTGTATTTTATTGAATTAAGGCGAAGCGGGAGTTTGCCGACTACAACAAATGCGACTCTGGGGGGCAACTTTGTGGGATGAGCATGTGGATATGAATGCACTCACATACACTCACATTCATACAGAAGCACTCACACACACACACACACACATAGTCAATAACTTCATAAATCAAAGCGTTTGCTCAGTCATTTTTCGAATTTGTTTGCTGCATCGAAATGAAACGTAACCCAAAGAGTCTCAACCCAACAAAAACCATCTTTCCCTGTATGGAAAAAAGGGATTTTTCCACATTTTTTTTTCTTTTTTCTGTTGGTTTTTTTGTTTTGCCTTGTGGTGCACTCGTGTGCCCTTTGTTGTTGCAACTGCTTGTTATTGCACTCTCTTTATTTTATAGAGTTGCCATTAAAATGGCATGGATATCATAAAGTTCGACAACAAATTCTGTCTTTTATAGTGCCAAGTTTATTTGCTGTCTATAACAACTGCATTTAACAAGTTCAGCTCATTCATCATCTGCCCTTCACACATATTTACTACTTCTACATATCTTTGTATTTCATTTTATTATTCGAAATATTTTTATGACAATTCGTTAATAAACCAAGAAATTAATAGCGAGAATCAGAAAAGAGCGCTGTAGTTTCTGCAGATGTAGGGTATAAAATAGTCGTCAACACTTTATTCAATTTATGCTGTTGATTTTGTCTGCGTGGTTTTGTGTTACCTTTGCAATTGTTTGAATGCTACGTGTAAGGTGTTCTCTCTGATAGTGTTTTACCACTTTGCTGCACTTTACTCTCTATTATATCTTTTGAATAGGGTATAACAGTTTTTAAGAAAGCTTTGTTATATGTATGTACATCTCAAATGTTTTTCTACATTTTATTTAGCTGAACTGTAATGATAGCAAATACATATTATGAAGCTTCATTTGCCATTTTCAGATAATTTCGTTATACATGTAAATTAGTTTTCTATATTAAATTTATTTGACAGCATATGTACTTAAAGTTTAGATACAATTTATTATATTATTATATACCCACTAAGCTAGATCTTCATAAAATTGCTATATACTCAAGTTGCAACAGCTACAGGGTATTTCTTCATTGTGTCAGGGACTTTTTTTTGTGTGACTTTTATGACAATAGGCTTTGGCTTTGTGCTCCCAAAGCTTTATAAATCGCAATTCGTCGAGTATAAGGCATGACAGTGCTTTCCAAAAATTAGGCAACATTTTTGGTGTGATTTCTTGGCAACAAAAAAAAACATTTGCCAAATGAAGATTGGGGAAGGAAGAGTCAGATTCAGTCTAAAATCCTGTTTCCTATGGATAATTAAATAGGTTAACAAAATTGTGTTAGCTACCCTACGCTACCCTAGGCTACCCTACTCTTGCCACATGCAACACTCTGCCTAATTAGTGCGTTGCTTATACAGAAAAAATAAAAACAGTAAGGAAGCAAAAATGTTCACAAACAGGCGGCGCCTGCAAGTATGCAGCAAGTTTTCTTTTACATTAAACCAGCAACAAAAAATGGAGAAAAAGAACAGGTAGGTAATAAAAAAAAAAAAACAGGAAGAAAATAAGAAACAAAAAATAAAGGAAAAACTCATTGAAAACCTGCAAAACGGAACATTTTCCCCAGAGTACAACGATCAACAAAGTTTTCCAACTTGTTTTTTACTCGCACACAGCAAATTGTTCAATGTTGTTGTTGTTTTGCTGTTGTTGTTGTTGTTTAGCTTCAATTTAATGTAGGTTGTATTTTTTTTATTTACACGCCCGCTTTGACTTATTTGCGAAGCAATAAATGCCACCTTAGTCTAGAGTCTAGACTTTGGTTTCACCAGCATTTTCATCGACTCCCAAGCTACAACAACAACAACAACAACAGCAACACAGGGGCAAAAATCGGATGGAAAAAACAATATAAAAAAATACAAGAGAAAATAACAGAAAGCAAACCTAAACAACAAAATTGTTTCGTTTGTAGGCGAACTTATGCCCTCAGCCAACTTCCACCTTAAAAAATGAGTAGAAACAAAAAAAAAAAACGACAGCTGAAAATCGAAAACCGAAAAGTAAAAAAAAATGAAATTTGCGGCACACCAAAGAGCCATTTGATGCTTTAGCTGTTGTTGCAACAGATTCTGGCAACATGATAAGGCATTGGGTCAGTGTGTTTACAGTTTTGCAATTGGCCAAGTTTCGTGTTTCATTCAACAGCTCAATTCAACAATAATTGCCAATTAGTGAAAGCTAGACAAAGCAAATTCACACTTCAATTCCATTTGACACTCATTTCAAAGTCATGCACTGTTAATGTGACAATAAGTTAACAGAAAGCTGTAAAAGAGTAGGAATTTATGATTTATTAATGTTAAATCTGTTAAAGTTACAGAAAGAGAGAGAACAATATGAAAGACGCACTGTTAAAGTGACGATGTTAACAGCTAATTTAAAAAGAGGAAGTATTTCTAGAAAGCTGTAAGTCAGTAAGTTTAGTTTGTTTTATTTCCCTGTAAGCTCAAACTAAATAAATGTAGCTCCAGGTTAATATTGTACATGTATTTTTAAATTGTTCTTCTTTATAAACCATCGTCTCTTTCTCAATTAATCAGAAATATTATCTCATTTAAAAAGTGTTTTAATCTTTATATGTAGTTGATGGATAAATTTTTAAGAGCTTCATCCCAAAAAAGGATAAACGACTAAAACTCATTTTCTCTTTACCAACTATTTCGACAATAAAACGATAAAAATTTGAACTAATTTGAAAAAGTACTACTTTTTAGGTTCTCATTTTGAATGATATGTTTAATATTGCAACATTCGCAACTATTTAGACAAGCAGTTGACCATGACAACATTTTTTAATAACTTACTTCTTTTACTGATGACTTTTCATGTTGTCATTTTCTTTGTGTGCCTGTCAACAAATATTTGTGGACATCAGCTTGTTGAGTTGGCTCATGGTAAAGCGAGGGGAAAGGGCAAAGGTGGCAAAAAGTGGAAAAGGTGTCAAATGCAAAAGAGAGAAGGGGATTGTTGGTTACACGTGAGTAGCAGTCAATGTAAGCAGTAATGTTAATCGGTTAAGGGAAGCTTACGAGTATGCCATGACCAAATGCACAGGTCACACACACACACATAGAGAAAGAGAAAGAGAGAGAGAGAGAGAGAGAGAGAGTGAAAGAGATGAACACACACGTGTTGTCACATTTGTGTGTTGAACTTTTGAGCGTTGTTGCCTTTTGTTGCATGCATCCTGTTGCTGCCGCTGTGGCATTAAAGGATTAAAATTTGTAAACAATTGCACAACGTTAAAGGCATATTCATCGATACACACACACACACGATACACGACTGACAGGTAACAGGTAACAGGTGAGGTACGCTTCAGGCTTTAATTGTTACGAATCGAAACGAAAAATTGAATCCAATTGAATTCAATTCAATTGCACTGTATTGTGTTCGTAAATACGTGAACACATACATACATACATAACATACATATGTGCGACGTTTTTGCGTTACGCATTTCACTAAAATGTTTCGCATAGTTTTGGTTTATTATTGCATTACGCATACGCCGCGTTGCACATCACTTAATTGCTGCATAATAAATGTTAATCTCGCATTGTCCACGCAACTGCCATCGGCATTTACCATACAACATCCAGCTGTCTCTTTCTCTTTCTCTCCACTCTCTCTCCCTGTCTCACTCTCTGTCGTTCTCTGCCTACCTGAGCATACACTTTACATTGCTGCGTTAATTAAGCGGCATTTGTATTATGTTTCCTCCTCCCCACCCCTCCACACTTGTGACCCGTCCTACAGTTTTAAGCCAAATGCAGCTGTTGTTGACCATTTGCCAAACGAGGGGCTCGTTGTGATTGCCATCATTTGACATAAATAGGTAACCAATACAATATAGCATATGTATGATATCTATACACTCAAACAAAACAAACCCAGACTTCAGTTTCTTTATACTTTCAGTACATTTTGGAATAATTCCATGTCTGTAAAGAAATTATATAGAATAAGAGCTTAGTTGAACAAATTCTCTAGCTCATTATAATCATCAGCATATTCAGCTTTCAGCTAGCGTGAATGTAACTAACTAAAGAATGAGTACAGAACTTATGCTCGAACCATCTAGCTCACAAGCTAGAACCATTTGGGAATTCTAAAAGGGAAAAAGAGTTTTGTTGAAGCCGTTAATGGGGTTTGAACCGAGACTTCTAACTTAAATAAAGCATTTTCTGTCGTGAACAATATTAAAATTGACACATACCTCATTTAAGGAATGCATATATTTTTCCAAGTGTATATCTGTTCATAAGCTTTCACTGCAAATTGCCTTTAGTACTCGGATTGAGCAGGCAATCGCAATCCTTCGTACTTGATTAATCCTGTCCCCTAAAATAAGCCAGACCCAAATTAGGCATACAATTTGAGGCTTATGCATACATGCATACATATATGTACACTGATTACATCCAAATGTGTATTGAGATAATAAACTGCATTCAAATCTATTTATTATTGACCACAAATTACATTTAAGATTTATATCTTATCCACTTCCGCTCCTTAACGGAATCCCATCTTTAATTAGCACAATTTAAGCTAGAACTTGACTGATTTAATGAACAGAATTAAGACACTGAATGCCAAATTTAAGCTATAGATTTGAAATATTGAAAATTACTCATTACTTAAAATTTCAACAAAAGATCTGAGAGACTCAATATGCTTTGAGGCTGAATAAATTTTTAATCGGTTTAAGAACTAATTAACTATTTAGAAACTGTTTCACAATAAGATGTTTTTGGACTCGGTATAAATTTAATGTCCTAATGCAAAAGCTTATACATTAAATTATAGTTCTCAAGCTCAAATTACTGCTAAAGCTTAAGACTTTATCACATTCTAATCAGTTAATGATGTTGGAAAATGTCAAAGACATGTAAAGCTTGGACAAATAACGTTTTTCCATACAACTACACAAAAATGCAAGAAAAAAGCTGTAATGTATACAAAGAAAAGAGAAAAGATATAGATTTTAATCAGTAGACTTTGACTTTGCATCAACTAACTTATTTACTGTGGCATAAATCTATCAAGTATTTGTAACATAAATGTAGATTTTTAAAAATTTACTGAGAGTACTCAAAGTAATGCTAACATTTCGGGTAAGAAAACAAATATGAAGCCCTGCAATTCGATTCGGCTTAAGATTTTTAGGCCACCTTGAACCCGAACTGGATCACTTTTTCAAGAAAGAAAAGAAAATAATCATAAAATAATAGTAAATATTAAGTTGGGCTCTTTAGAAATTGGCTTACTTTTTAAGGAAAAAACACAACTTAAAATAACACAATAGTTTTATTGAATATAGCCTCGAACCGAAACCAAATCTGACTCTGTGGCTCGAATTGCAAGCACCTCAAAAACTCTTGGACTCTGTTCCATTGTACAAGCTGGACATAGTTTTCTCCTTTGATACTCGTAAGTCTTCGGAGTTGTTTACCATTCATTCTATTTAAGGTATGAATGGACTGTTTTACATCTAAATCTTTCCATTGACTGCAATGCCAGTCGCTATTTCTCTGTCTCTCTGTTCCTCTGTTTGTCTCTTTCTCTGCTTCTCTGTGATTTATTTTCTGTATTCTTTTACTACGCTACCTTATCAATTCTAACCTCAACAACAGAAACATGAACT
The DNA here is from genome assembly GCA_035044365.1 of Drosophila neotestacea. Classification (NCBI taxonomy): domain Eukaryota; kingdom Metazoa; phylum Arthropoda; class Insecta; order Diptera; family Drosophilidae; genus Drosophila; species Drosophila neotestacea. The sequence goes on from JAWNMD010000337.1 coordinate 538,489, forward strand.
CGCTGGCAAAGCTGGTAAAATTGCAATGGAATGGCGTTAAAAAGTTGGTTATGCGACCGTGTTGAACTAAAGTCCCCACCAAATTCCCTCTTACCCTAATACTCTTGCTTCTATTGAAGCTTTTTATGAAACGTATTAACGTAATAATCTCCACCGGTTGCTTTTGTACTTTGCTTTGGCTATCGAACAGACGCCTCTGACTTCCTGCCATCGAAGGACAATGACAATGAGAATGACACTGACGATGTTGATGTCGATGTCGATTTGGATGGCGTTGCCATTGGCTATGATGAGGTTAAGGTTGAGGTTCAGCTACGAGATTGGAATAAGAGTCCAGACCGTGAGCTTTGTCGAAGACTCAATCGTATTCACATTTCTTCTCGGGCATCTACTATGGGAAAAATGTACGATTTCTTGGTACAAACTCTATAAAATAAGCTAGAAACTTGAAATTTTACATGAGGCTAACGTTGACTTTGAAATCTTTTACGTATCTTGATTTACATTTTTTTAAATTTTGTATAATTAAGACTAAAAATTGAAAAAGGAATGTTGAGTAAGACTTACATTATCTTAAGCATTGAAAAAATAAAAAATACTGAACAAGAAAAAAATGCACCTATTGCCAAAATTTTATATGTTTTCCATAGTAGAGTCGCTTTTATTTATATTAACATCGCTTTTGTCGCTTCTCTTGGCTTTAGCTTTGCCTGGCTACTGCACTGCTCTTCCTCCTACCCCCCTTACTCACTCAATCCCCCTGATCACCCAGTGCTAGGCAATGCTAGGCAACGCTTCTTTATAGTCTTTCTCCTCTTCTCTGTGTTCCACTCTCTCTCGTTTTATTTTTTCTTTCCATCTCTATGTGCAGTTTCTTTTCCATTTACAAAGAAATCGCTGAATTTTTTGCCAATTTTGTAAACAACAATGAACATTCAAGTGTTTTTATACCCTGTAGTCAAAGAGTCAATAAAAGAGTTTGCTTAGAGGCTTGACTTTTATAGCAGAAAATCGCTATTATAACTCATCTTTTTTTTTAAGTATCTGAGTCTCTTCTTTGCTTTCGCATATTCTAAAATTGTATACTCTGTGTGGCATAAAAGCTAAATTTTAAAATTTTAGTTTAAAAGCCATAATATTATTTTGAAACGGGAAAAACTATAAATAGGTAAGCATTTAGTTTGGCTTGCTTTTTAAATCCAATTTAGATATTTGAGTCGACTGATCATAGTGGATAATATTAAATAAATAAAAGCTGAAGTCTAAACTAATTGTAAAATATATATTTTTGAATAGTTTGATGAAATTAAATAATAATTGCTCTATTAGTTCAATATTAGTAAAAATTAAACTGTAACTCAACTATCAATTATTGTTAAACCCTTCAACATTAAACAATAAATATGTTTTACTTTGAGATTTTGTCAAATACTTTAGCCATGTGTGATAAATGGAGGTTGTAAAATAAATTGATGTGCAATAAAGGATCATAATGCATAATGGATCAATTTAGTATTTAGAGTTATTCCAGAATTTGAAGGATGCTGAGGATATTTGAAGGCTGGACACAGGCTCTTCTAGTCGAGCACCCTCAACTAGATTCTATTAGCATGTTTGTTGTTGTAGGTTCTATAGTCACAACAAATCCCATGGATTGAAGTTTTTTCCTCTGCCTCTTTCTCTGTCTCACTCTGTCTCTCTCGCTCTCTTGCTCTCTCTAGCTCTCACTATATAACTCGTTGTTGTTGTGTCGCTTGCATTATTTTGCTTGTTAAGCAGTTGGCGACGAGAGCTTTGCCTAGCAATGAGTGCAAAACAACAACAACAAACAAACAAAAAAAAACTACAACAATATAATGCCTTGACTTTCAATTGCACAATGACAAGAACAACAACGAGTAGAACAAGAAGGCAACAAACGAACAACAAACAATAAAAGCCACGACTGTTTGGTACAATTCAATGCTCCGGGAACTCCGAATAGAGCCCCGAATGGAGCCCCGAATAGAGCCCCAAATGTAACCCGCTGTTGTTGGATACCACATCGAAATCAATTCAAGTGCGGAAACTGCTGCAGTTGTACAGTTGAACGGCCAACCAGAAAACAGAACCCCCCCAACACCTCCCCTACTCTCTCTCTCACTCTCTCTCTTACCACCCTCTCCTTCCCCTTATTCGACGACATTTGAACACTGCCTTTTGTAATTGTTGTACTGTGCACAGTTCTCTCTCGTTGAAAAACCCCCAAATGGATGATGCCCCATTAGATGAACCTTTTGATAAGACCACAGTCATAGCCACAGCCAAAGCGATAAGCGTTGAACAAGCACCGCAAAAGGAATTTCTCTTCCTCATGCTCACATTTTTTCTCTTTCTTTACGTCTGTCATTTCAATACAAAGAAGAAAGTGTAGAGAAATCGAGAAGGAGCAGGAAGCGAGAGCTGAGAGTGAGCACGTTTCCAATCAGCATGACCCACTAAAGAGTTTGGTCAAGTAAATAGGCGCAAATATATCGAATTACCAAGTTTGGCAAAACGATATCGCCTCAATTTCGCCAACTCCTTACGCCTCTAAGTTTAAGGGAGTACATATAAAGAAAGATTTCAGTAAATTTCAGATCACCATAACTTTGAAAACTTAACCGATTTCCAATTTAATCAATCAATTTAATCTAAACTCAATTTTCATCAATAAAAAATAAAAAATTATTACAATATTTCCGATTTTGATAGTTCAAAAAGAACATTACATATTTAAAATCTGTTGTTTCACATTTTATTTGATTTCTAATGTCATAAGAACACTTCATATCTGATTCAGAGATCGCACAAATTTTGGACTTGTAAAACTTTTCAGATCCTTACAAGGTACAATGTTTTCGAGGAGCTTACACGTTTATAACTCTGGAAATACTGAACCGATTTTTAATCTGAATGACTTTTTCAACATAATTCCACCAAAACAAATAATTCAATAACATAATTCCACTTGAAAACAAAATTTGTTTGAAATATTTATGATTTTGCCAGAAGTTTTTTCCCTTTGGATATTTTAACAAAAAATGGTGAATTTCGTAGCAAAAACGTTTGTCAGAACACGCTAGCAGCAAAAGTGCCAGACATGGTTTTATTTGTGGGCGAAGGCCACCAGTTGCCATCGATGGTCACAACTGATTAGAGTCTAATAAGTATGCGTGGGGCGTGACCAAAGGCCCTTTGTTAATGGGTCTCCAAAGAATCACACACACACGCATAGAGAGAGAAAGGAAGAGAAAGTGAGAGTGGGGTAGAGTGTTACGCACACACGCACATTCAGGTGCCTGTGGGGCCATAAAAGGAGCACAGCACGAATTCAAATTGAAGGCCAAAACCGAATCTTAATAACAATAAAACCAGTTCAAAAGTTACGCATAACAACAAGAACAACAAGAACAACAACAACAAATGGCAACTGAAACTAACAACAGACAAGTTACAAACCCCCCCCCCCCCAAACCCCTTGGAGTCCTACCCTTTTGTTCTACCCTTGCTTCTTTTCACGCTCTTCTGGTTATTTTGAAAACTACACACACATCATTCCGTTACGTTTCCGAGTTCTTTGTGATTTAATACACTTGCAGAGGGTATTCTAATTTTATCACAAATTTTAATTAAGTTAATTGATTACAAAAATACATTCAAGAGTGATAATATTACATTTGTTGCTCTGCATACAAATAAATACATTTTAGATGTCATCCAAATGGACTCTCAAGAAATACCTTTCAGCTGAAAACAAGAAAACTTTGACCAAATGAAACTCCAAAATCCGTATTCGAAAACTTTTAAATAATTTAAATTAATTTTCCAATTGCACTTTAAAGTTGATTGTTAAAATTAAACAATTAAATATATTGTGGAAATTTTGACAAAGCTATACAAGAAAAGTTTTATCTATGTAATTGTTATTACTTCACTTCATTTAAAGAATCATATAATATTAAAATCATAATTAATGAAATTTATCAAAAATGAATCTATAACATTTTCAAAATTCAAATTACTTATATAAATAATATAAAAACTGTTTAAGAAATTACTCAATATTAATTTATGCCACACATTTGATTTTTTTTATCTACTTTGTCTGCAAGGGTATTAAAATATTAGCGTGCCGAAGATAACTTTTTTTCTTGATTTTTTTTTTACTGTGAGACACTTTGATTTTGATGTATTTATTTGCGCCTCGTATATACTTGACGTCTCCTTTTCTCCCCTTGTCCTGTAGTTGAAGGATCTTTGAGATAAATTAAATTTAAACTGATAATAAAAAAATTTACGAGCCAATAAATGTGGCCATTGGGGGCGCGAGCAAAAGGGCATAGATCGTTGGCCTTGAAGAGGGGTGCAGAGAAACAGAGTAAGAGTAAGAGCGAGCGAAAGAGAGAGAGAGAAGGGAAGGATTTTTCCCTTCAGCCTTTAGTACAAATAAATAATAACAAAGGGCCGCACACACAACAATGACAGGACTCAAAGTTGTGTGTTGCTGTAACTAAGCAGCAAAGGGCGCAGCAAAGGGAGCAGCAAAAGAAAAACCAAAGCTGCAAAAGGAGCTGCGACTTACAGTTGCTCTGACAAAGCCAGAGAATGTCCTGGCGAAGAGCTTGTGTGTGTGTGTGTGTGTGTGTGTTGATGTTGAATTGAGACGAAGGATGAAGGGTAAGCATAAAAGGCAAGTGCAATGCGAGATAAACAGAACAAACGAAGCGACAGGGAAACCGGCAGAGACAAGGTCACAGCACAACCCACACACACACCCACACACAACAACATAAGCGAGACAATAAATGAGACTACGGCGAGGAACGATGAAAGAACTGGAGCTGCAGAAGGACCTCTTGTTGTGGGTACTGCTTTGGCTATAACAGCAGATTCCAACTGCTTAGTTGATACTTATCTGGTTTCCACTTCTTCCTCTCACCCACCCATCCAGCATCTACAACCCACTCACTTCGCTTCCCTTGTCATCGTACTTGCTGCAACGTGGTCTCAGCAGACAGATATTACGTATACGCAATAAGTAAACGTATACGTATTATTTGTTTAACGTGCCCGCAATAACAAAGTTAAAGAGATTACAAAAGACCATTGTATGTTAAATCTATGGTATTAAGAGGGGTGAGACAATGGGAAGATTGATCTTCCTCATACCACGCTGGTGACGCAACTGACATTTATTAGAAACAAATGGTGAACATTTTTTAAAACTTAACACGAGAAACTAAAGTCTCATAAATTTAGATTAAAGACCATCATTAACTAAAGACATTGTATCCGCCGGGAAAAACATTCTTAACATTTTAATTAGATAATGTTGGGTTTCTTAGCGTTATGTTTAAAATACATAGTATTGATATTATTATTTGTAAAAGAATATATTGAATTTAATAATATATAGTAAAAAGGAAAGCAGCTTATAAAGCGATCTAATTTTAAACCTAAATCATCCTCAACAGAAAGGTCGTAAAATATTGGGAACGAAGTAATTTCCATCTCAACCGTCTCAAACCCTTTTTAATTAAAAAAAGAATTGAGTCCATCAATTTAATTCAATCAGCAACAAAAATGTAAGTGTAATATATAGAATGTAAAATTATATCATATAAATTTTACAATTTATGTGTGAAACTAATTGGAATGTGAAATGCAGCGCAAACTGGAACATCCCCTCATTTGCTTAACAACTTTGTTATACCTGTCAAGATAAGAGCTATAAATATATGTATGTATGCATGAATGTATGTATGTATATTTATCTATTCCCTTTGTCTATCTACTTATTCCAGCTTTCAATTAAATATTCTTCTTACGCATTCTCTCTCTCTCTCTGTCTCTCTCTCTATTTCTCTCAATGTGAATTGTCTGCTGCCAGTTTCAAGGCTTTCGTAATGAAATTCATATATCAGATATTGCCTTATCTTTAACTACAGACATTCACTAACACATACACAATCAAGACACACTCTCACACACACACACTTACTCACATGGCAATCAACAGACGCGTCCAAAAACTATGCTAAATGATTTCAGCAATGAGAATAAAAACCAGAAATAAAAATAAAAATAAAAAAGAAAAAAAAATTCAGGGAATGAACGAAAAGAAAGATGGAATGTAATTGCAACAAATGAATATATGAGATATATGTATGTATGTATGTATATGTGATGGAGGAGGAGGAGGACTGGGGCGTGGCAATGTCTGCTCTCAGCATAAATGCAATGCACAAAATAAACAAGAAGCAACAGTTCAAAAATAAAAAACCCAAGCATGAAGATAAGACTATTAGATACCCGTAACTCCAATTCATTTATATATTATTGGTATTCATGAATTTTGAGCTTCAACTGCATAACAAAAAATATAGCATACTTTTACGCGCGTTAAATATTAACAAACTTGCTGGCATTAAGAAGGACGATTAATAATAATAAGAAAACTCATCAAAAAGATCATTTTAATCTAAAAAATGTTTGTAATTTTTAAGTATTTTCCAATTTTCCGGGAAGTGAAAAAAAATCCAAAAACACATATGCGTTCACCAGGGTCTGCCAAAATAATTGCAGCACTTTTTGGTGTTTATTTATTAGTTTTTTTATAACATCCAAGCGCTTAAGGTTTGAATTCTGTTTCACATCTAAAATAAATAAAAAGAAAAGAAAATTAGCATTGATTAATCGTTGCTTAATTCTATATATGTGTTGATTTCTTTTATTTTATTTAATAATTATTAAATTCATTGATTGATTTGAATTTTTAAGTTTCTATTTGGTTGGCATATGTTAATATTCAGCTTAACTGTAGCTCTTAAGCTTTGTGCTGGTTAGAACTTTATATACCTTACACAGCCTCATTACATACATAGCAACAAAAACATTATACCCTTTTCCTCTTCGATTTACAGGTATGTAAAAGAAAATGTGGATAAACCTTGAGCCATGAGAGGGCCAGACGAACAAGAGACGCACATACAACACACACAACAGTCAGACAACAAACACAACAACACATTCACGCACACCCAACACAAACACACACACACACACAATGAAAATGAGCAAAAGTAAGTTGATGATGGCTCTCAGTTGCCAACTCCCTTTTCCCTCATTTTCCTGCTACTGTTTCTGCCTGTTACTGTCTCTCCTCTGTCCTCTCTCCTCTCTCCTCTCACTGTCGCCTCTCCCTTTTGCAGTCATTTCAGTTTTCCCGGCTGCTGCTTCATAAATTCAAATTTGATTTTCATGTTGATTATGATGCGAGAGGCGCAGATGATGATGGAAATGAAGATGGCAAATGGCAGACGAAGCTCAGGCTCAGGCTTCTGGATCCTGGCTCAAAAGAAAACTGCCGCTGATGGGCCAACGTCCCCCCTCTCTCCATCACTTCCTCCCTCTCTCTTTTCACTGATTTTAGAGCACGCCACTTGCCTTGTTGTTGTTGTTGGTATTGTTGTTGTTGTTATTATTGTTCACTTTTGTTGTTGGCATTTCGCTTGACATTTTCTTTTTTTGTATGTTCGCTTTCATTCTTCGTTTTACGAGTTTAATGAAAGTCACACCATTGAACTAGTACATACTACCCCGCCCACTATGAGTACTCTTACGATTTTGAATACTACACACCGTATACTCACACACACACACACACACTCAATGTGTGTACGCGCTGCTTTATGGGCCATTTGGCTGGGCGTCTTGGCCACGTTTATACAAATGTACATATGTATGCATATGTACATATAGTACATATTTGCCATCAAGTACTCTCAATCTGTCTGCATGTCTGTCGATTGACGTTTGTCTAAGCACCATTGTGATTATGCATTGCAAATGCTTGAAACGCCTACGCAGCGTATACGCAATGTTGCGTTAAGTATACGCCACATAGCTCAAAGTAAAAGACGCAAGATTGTAACTAAAATTAAATTGGAAAATACATTATGTTAATTATGTTAATCAGCTTAAATAATTATTCGGCAGCTAAATGGGATTAAACTTGTTATAAGTATTTACTGACTTTTACATTCTTAATTATTTTAGTAATTATTACACATGCTGTGCCATTTGTAATTACTCTCCCTGCTTATATTGAATTCCCATAATTTTGAGAATAGCTTACTTAAAATTACAATTGCATTCCCGTTTTCATAAGGATTTTGCCCTTTTGATCCTCTCTAGTCATTTATTCACAATAATGTTAAACATATGCTGTGTGCAAAGTTATTTATTAACAACTTCTTAACATGTTTGCCATGTTTTTATATATTTTTTCCATATTTTTATTATTCTCACATTTAGCAAGTCGAATTTTCCAACAGATTATTGGTCTAACAATAAGCTTCTTAATAAAAAAGCAATTCCATAGGCTGACAATTGTAATGCAAGGAATTTCAATTTTTGTAAACATATATTCAAAAATATTTCTAAGAACTAAGCTTAAATAAGCTCAAAAAATGCAATATTATTTAAGACTTAAACACAATTTTTGCATTTCTTGTACATGAAAATTTACATACATTTTGTTGTGTATTTTATTTTAAAATATTCAACCTATTATCCTTTTCTTTTTACAATCAATTTTTCACATTAACAAAAAATAGACATTTATTTGGAAAAGTTTTAAGGGTTGAAATTTGTTGAAATTCTTAAGTAATCTTGCATCCTGCAACTGCCTTCAATTTGATATTCAATCTGGTAACTTTAGGTGGGTGGTAATTGCGGAGTAGAGGGGTGTGTAGAGGGGAATGGGAGAAAGGGGAGTATCGGTTACGATAGCACGTCTTGCTGGCAAACAATTGCCGTTGTGGCAACCGAGAAATGCATTCATAAAGTCAACTGATTTTATTACGACAATGCATGCAAAACGTTTGCAATGGCAACCAAAAGATGCAGGAAGGGGTGTAAAAGGAAGTAAAGGGAGGACAAAGGATGTAAAGGGAGGACATGCAATCGATTCCATTCGATTCGATTCGATACGCTGGCAAATATTCGTTAGCATGGTTAATGTCCAAAGTGGCGACAGACTTCAACGAGACAGTCGAGATACCCTTACCTAAATGGATACCTATATCTCTACTCCCTACTCCCTATCCCTACCCTTTACCCTCTTGCTATTGATCTCCATCTCCATGTGCATTTCTACATTTCCCATGGGCCATAACCATTGGCATTCTCATTCGCATTTCGATTGGCATTGCCATTGCACTTGACCGAAAGACACTGTAACCATTGACGACAGGCAATGCACTTTTATAGCCCAGTGTCCAAATGGCTGGCGACATATGGACGCGAAACAATAATAGGGCAACAAACGGAGAAGTAGGCAGACGTTGGAAGAGAGGAATGCAGTGGGAAACGTTGCACAATTGAATGCAACATTAAGAAGCTGCCATTTTGGGCCACGAAGGCAGATTGTCACTCGCCAGTGTTGCCAGAGTTTTCACAGCTAGACTTAAAAATGAAAAACTAAGAAGAAAAGAAAAAAATAATAGTAAATATGCTTAAAACAACATTAAAAACTAAACATTAATGAACGCAATAAACAAAAAAAAATGGAATGGAATTTTAGAGTTTTAAATTTAAATATGTTTTAATCAGCTTAGCCATTCTCTGAAGAGTTACCAGAGTTTTAAATAAAAATATGCATATACTTAAAGAACGAGGAACAATAACAATTGTGATTTAACAGTCTTTCTTGAATTAAAAATTCTTTGAAACTTTAAATAAGCTAACACTGCCTCTTACTACTCTTTTTCTCTTTCACTCTCTCAGCTTTCGCTCTCCTTTCCTCACTTCCTTCACCTTCCTATGCAATAAAGTGCTCAATTACTATTTGTAATTCTGAATTTCAAGCAACAACAACAATCAGAGCTATCATATGCATTCGCAGTCAAATATCACAGGCATTCTTCGTTCCCAATTGATTTGCACCTGGCAAACAGGTGGCAGACATCCCTCCCCCCATCCGCCACGCCCCTTCTACAATAGCTGCCCCAAAAAATCAAAAGCAAAAAAATACAGAATGAAACTTGAGCGAGACGCCAAAGATTTGATACTCTTGCAGACCAGTGTAGAATTAAAAGAAACATTTAATAAATATTAATAGTAAGTAAATTATTAAACAATGGTTAAATTTGTTTAAATTGGCTTAATTGCTTTGAAGAACAACAACAACTCAGTTTTCGACGGGTAGTTGCGACAGCTTTATAAAATAGTTATCCGACATTAGATACACAACTTGTTAGTCTGACTAAAGAGTTTGAAACCAAACTTAAATGTAATCATACTTGATTTTCTGAACAAGAATAAATACATATGCTACAATTTATGGGTTTCAATGCGTTCCAAAGATCGCTAACAAACTTATGATACCCTTTGTAAGGGTATAAAAAAGGCAGCAAGCCAGGAAAACAAGAACAACATCAACAACAAGAACATCACCAACAAGCATCACAAGCCGCGCAAATTGCTGTTGGTTGGGACTGTTTTGGTGGAGGAGGGAGCGGGGTGGCATGCAGCATGTGGCAACCACGTCGTTGACTTTCGCTGCCAGCTGGTGACCGTTATTGGGGGAGGAGGCCTTGTTATTGAAATTTGTCGAGCGTATGCTGTCGATTGGGTGTCAGACAACAGAAGTAGCAGCAACAGCAACAGCAACAAACAGCAGTCGTGGCAGCAACACCAACAGCAGGCGCCATTAAGTATGCAACAAATTGCTGCACACAACGCACACACACACACACACACACACATTCTCCACAATCACACTCGCAATCAGACGCAAGCAACTGCTTTATTACCAATCGTAGAACGCGTTACGGCCACTATTCCAATTTTGTGTCCACTTGCAATTAAAAGTTCGCCGTTTCTCAGTACTCAATTAGTGGTTCTCAGTTCTCAGTTCTCTGTTCTCAGTTCTCAGCTCTACGTTGTCCATTGGACAACAATTTCAGTTTTTAACCCAGCAGATTCATTTCATTAAATATTTATTTATATTACAGATTTTTACAGATATATATTTAAGGTGGCACTGTTTTCCAAATTCCTATATATACCAAAATACCTATAAGTAAGTAACCTTTAGTTCATTTAATTTATTTAAAAAGTAACAACATTTTGTATTGACAAAAATATAACACAACTCTACTTATCCTCTACTATACTAACTAGTTTTAACTTTAAACTTCATTGCTAAACAATCTTCAAAAGGAAAACCTATACTTTTACCTATATCATTTTCTTTGATTAAGTCTGCAAATTATACAAACCTCAACGTTCATTACAAGCTTTAGCTTCAACTTGACTTTTACATTTTTTTTGCGCCCAATTTGTTATTTTAGTATTTCTTAAGTATTATTAAAGAAAACCTCAATTTGCACCCATTTCGCACAACATTTTCTTAGCTCTAATTCAACTTAACCTCACAAGTGCCATACATAACCTCAATAGCTAAACTATCTGCTAATGCGACTGCTTTTACACTAGCCCAACATTCACACACACACACACACACACACACACACACACACACACACACACACACGCACAGTTGAGTTGGCCAACTGATTTGAGTTTTATGCACACACGCAACATAAACTAACCTCACAATAACTTAACCTCAAAAATAAAAATAAAAAAAAGGGAGAGAGGAGAAAAGGGGAGAAAAACTTGCGCGCAAATGCAATTTAAGCTGAATATCTTTATGAGCAAATCGTCTCGACATGCTTGCCACAGACACTTGTCCATATGCATCTCTAGACATTTGGCCATCTCTTCAGCTATATTTTCCTTTTCTATTTTCATTTTTTGTCCTACCTCTTTGGCTTGTTCTTCCTCTTCTTCTTCTTCTTCTGCATGTTCGTCATCATCATCTGTGAGCATAATATGCCCAAAGAGCGTAAAGTATGTTCTATTCTTGAACCTAAAAACAAAATGTGCGTTACTCACAAAGCAGCAGCTGTTGCTCTCTAGTGCGTCACTTGAGTAAAGAGGAAAGAGTAGGTAGGTAGTGATGGCATGAAGGAATTCAGGGAGTGCAGAGAGTGCAGAGAGAAGTGTTTAGATTGCTCCAAGTACACCTACATTACGTTCCCTCGTCCATCAAAATGCGAAGGAGCCGTTGCCGCAAAAGGCTACAAAATTCAATTTACTATGCGCGCTTTATGACCGAGTCCTGCCCTGCCCTGCCCAGCTCCCAGTCTATCCTCCGTGTGTCCTGTGGTCCATCCTCCCTACATACTTTACTCCCTCCCTCTAGTTTTTACATTCTCTGTCCCCCCCCCCCCCCCTTCAATCCCAGTCAGGCGCAACGAATCAGACTTTATGGCACTGAGCCATCGTCTGCCCATTTTTCGTAGCTGATTTCCATGCATGACACACACACACAGACACATTGAGAGAGAGAGAGAGCATGGACAGAGACAGAGAAAGTGAGAGAAAGCGAAAGAGAGCAGAGCGAAAGAAGTCATTACAAGTGCTTGCTTATTAAGTTCCATGGCTCATTAGGCGCTGACAATAAACGCTGTCAAAACACCAACACCAAGGACAAGATAAGTAGAGAAGTAAACGAGAGAAGAGCCAGAGGCGTGATAGACACCCTGCTGTGGTGGCATCAAGGATTTGGAGTTGGAGTTGGAGTTGGAGAACTCGACTCCAACGTTAAATGAGAGAAGCAACAAGACAAGCTGCCTAATCCAGGGTCGCATTATCTAATTGTCAGTCTTAACAGATGATTACTGTACTAATTTCTCTCGCATAACCTGCGTGCGTTGCCAGGAGACAATCCCTCTGCCGATTTCACTTCATTCTCCTGTGCGTGTGCATTAGGGTTCGGCTTATTTGTAAGGGACCGAAAAAAAAAAAAAAGTGCCATAATTAAGAGCATCAGTTTAAGTCCAAGTCCGATCCGATAATAATAATAGGTGGCAACTTGAGGTTCAATTCGTATTTGTTTATATTTTGGACAGTTGAAAACTGTATATTAATCTGTATATTAACTGAGGAATTTTCTGGCAAACTCTAAGAATCTATCTTTAAAAATGCTCTTGTTTTTTTATTTTTTGCTGTCAAACTTAAGTACTACAAATACCCTTTAAATACTGATTTAATGTTGTTACACCGATCCTAACAGTCGATGGCGTTTTTGAAAGGAAATAGTCTGAATACGAGAAATTATAATAATATTGCGAATTATTTGAATTTGCTTATTGATCTCACTTTTGGTGAAAACATTCACAAACTAGGCTTTGAATTGTGCTTAAATTAAACAGAACCCTCGTTAATAAGCCGAACCCTAGTGTACACTGTACACACCCATCTACAAACTGTGTTTAGCTGGCCAACAGACTAAGCCGCCGCCTGAACCATTGGCAATCAGCGGAATTGTAAAACCGTAAACAACATGACCAGGACGAATGTCCTGGTGGACGGACGGACTGGACCTGTAAATGGAACGACAATTGAAGGGGGAGGCATGGGTGGGAAATTCTGGGCAGGCAGCCAGAGGAGCAATCGAAGCCGCCGTTGCCACAATCGAAATCGCAAATGTTTGCTATGTGCGTATGTGGGTGTGTGGGGTGTATAAGTGTGTGTGTGTGTGTGTGGGATGAAAATGATGTGGAAATTGGGAAACTGGGAATTCGGCTGCTGGATCTGTGGTCATCACCAAATCACCGACGGCGACGCCAAACGGACGTTCAACAAAATATTTGTCTGTCTCTTGTTTTTGTTTGCATGTGTGAGTGTGTGTACTTATGTGGATATGTGTGTAAATGTGTATATATATATATATATATATGTATGTGTGAGTGTGTGTAAGTGTTTGATTTAGCTGCTGAAGCCGCACGTTATCAACCGTGTGCAACACTTAGACCCTTGTCTAAACCATTTACTACATATTTAGCTTCATCTCAAATTTTCATTTATCAATTATTTATTTTGTAATTTATGTAATTACTTACTGAGACATTTTTCAATAAATCAACCAACTTTATGACTCAGATAAAGGCAATATCTGTTTTTTAGCAAACCAATTTGACTTTTAAGCGATTTCTGGCAAATGTTACTGATAAAAATAAATAAAAGAGATTATGAAAGTCTTGCTTGGACAGACTGTGATTTATTTAAAGAGGTTAAACTAAGTACTGCTAAATAAATTTGGAATGTTCTTGGCTTTTTAATGATTGCTGTTGGCAATATTTGTGGTCAATATCTTTTCTATGATTATCTTTTAGATTTTGTTGCTTTTATATTTTACTAATGATTTTCCTTTCGAACTTGCAATATTCCCTTAATCTCTTGGCCATTATACCAAGTAGTAGTGTATAAAACTGATTTTAATACTTTGTGCTTGCTATTTTCTATAAATTTCTTTGCTCTCGTATACTTAACTTTCATTTCATTAACTTTATCTTATCGCATTTTGCTTCTTACACTAATTTAACCTTTCAACTATGGCTTTATTTTTTTGCCTGCTCGCTTTCTCTCTCTCTCTCTCGCTCTTTTTCTGTCAGTGTCCACTTCGCTTTTGTTGGTATTAAATACCTTAATTTTTTTCCTACTCTTGATTCAACTTTTGACCCTATTTCGAAGCCATCGCCTGCCAAAGCTGCGGCTTGTCGTCATCTAAAAATCAAATCTCTCTACACGCTCTCTCTTTCTGTCTCTTTCTCTCTCTATCTGTTCGCTGCTCTACCTCTGACCATTGAATCCCCTTTTGAGAATCACCAATTAAGCTCTGTTTAAAGCACAATTAAGACCCACCCAGCAGGCAGGCAGGCGTCAAGCTCATCATCATCAATGCAATTATTGACTACAAATCTGGACGCAGCGCCAAATCCGACAGCAACAACATGCAAGGAAAACCAACAAAAGAAAAAAGAAAAGAGGAAAAACTGAACAACAACAAAATCAACGGGCGGTCAGACAAGGCACAAAAACAGCATTAACTGGCCGTGTGGCAAGTGGCAAGCCTGGTGGCAATCTTGCTGCCAAGCGGCAAGTGGTAAATAGGGAGGCATTCTGTGGAGAGTTGAGCCAAAAAAAAAAAAATAAAATACAAAAAAAAGAAAAGAAAAGAGAGCAAAAACAAAAAATAGAATGTGGGGCACATGCGGGTGGCAAGTGAAAAATTGGCCACTGATTAAATTCAACACGTTGTGGGATTAACTAACTTGTATTTTATTTGCGGCCAAATTGTGTTGTTAACTTGGCCGCACACACACACTGACACAGACACAGTGGCACAGCAATTACGTTATCCCAACTGGGCTAACTCCCCACCTTTGCCCCTTCAGGCTCCTGGCTTCTGGCTTTCTTTTGCTGGCAAGAAACCCTCGAGCATTTCAGACAGAACACTTCGCGACTCTCGACAGGCGGCAACGTCAACGCAGCGCGGATAGCGTAATTTTTTTCAATTTTCCCTTTAGGGCTAGTCAACATTTGTTGCCCCCGTTGCACCCCCAACTACGCACCCCTCACACCCACCATCCCCCTTAGCCGACCTCAAGCCACAGGCAAGTCCCTTGTTGCCGCTGTTGCGTCATTAGCGACAAAATAAAAAAATTTAAAAATGAAAAAAAAAACCAAAAAGAAAATATATTTAAGAGAAGAAGAAATAAACTAGTGGGTGAGATTGCAGTCCAGCAAGCCCGACCTTAAGTGACCCTGTAGTTATTCTGTAAAGTCAATTCTGCTTGTCCGACTGTGTCTATCCGTCTTTCTGTCGATTTCTTTACAAGAAGTCTTTCAGTCTCGAACCTATCTATAGGCGTCACTATATCTTATAGCTCCCATAGGAACGATCGGTTATAAATCAACATTTGGTATTAAAACTTTTCGCTGCTTAGAAATTACAGGATTCTTAATACAAACATTTTAAATGTTCATAATTATGTTTGACTCGCTTGCTGATCTTGATCTAAAATACACATACATACTTAATACAACAAGCTTTATAGACCATTCATTTCATTTAAAGTACAGGGTCTTAAAAGATGGAAGGCACTCGGACAGCTCGACGTGCCAGCAGCTGACGCCGGCGGCTGAAAATCGTTTTTGTTTTTCAAGTTTTATTCTCATAAGCTCAACTCTAGCAAAAGAAGAAGGAGGAGGAGAGAGCGGGACAAAACTAGAGAGAAGTGAAGTCCGGGAGAAAGCCAATGGAGACAACTGTAGCTCATACCAATGAGCATTGGCCGTGTTTTACCGCCAAAACGAAGCGAACATCACTTGAGGCGAATTTCTGCACACATTTTGCACGTTCCAACAAATAATGTGACACACACAAACACTCACTCCGACACTTACACACTCACACACCCACACACACTCACACTCAGATACTTATAAACTCTGTTGGGCAGGCAACATTGTTAAAAGCTTTGCTGTCATATGAACTAAGTTAAATAAAAAAAATATAATACCCTCTGCAAGGGTATAAAAACAGAAGAATAGGTCAATTTAAAAGGTATTACAGCTTGATGGTATTTTAAGCTAGATCAGCATTTTAAACAAATTAAAGAAAGTTCGAAAATTAAAAACAAATATCAGATAGGGGGTGTTAAAAAGAAAACAAAATGTCAGATTAAAGGGTATTCTAGCTAACAGGTACTTTTAGCTAGATTAGCATTTTAAAAAAGCTAGAAAGAGTTGGTAATTTTAAAAAAAAATATGTATAGCGCAAGCTAACTTTTGAGCGCCAAAGTTTGAGTACTCTGACAGAGCCCTCTATAAATTAAGATATTAGGAGGTGTTCTTTTTTCCTTCAATTATATATATGCGTACTGAGTTTATTTTTGTCTCTCACTCTCTCTCGCAGTATTTTCCTTAAGCCGTTGTAACGGCCGTCTACCAGAGCGGGTTTGCAAAGTGCATAAGGAAAAAGGAGACAAATTACAATTGCTAATTATCTCCATTTAGACAGAGAGATCAATGCGCCTACTGCAAACAACAACACAACTGACATGAGTACAGCTGTTCTCTTTAGACTTTATTTAGATAATTGCGCTCTTCGGCATTATATTAAATTCGGCGCTCACACAAAGGACGTCGCTGAGCGCCAAATTAGTTCTAATTCGCGCCTCCACAGTAAATGTCGCGTCGTGTCGTAAAGCTGCAGAATTTTAAACGAAATCTTTTTACATATCTACCAGCATATGTACATATATGTAAATATATTTAATTTTTGTTCTTTTTTTTCTTGTGCTTGCCACTCTGGTAATATGTTGTGTTTGCATTAGTGAAAATACATGAAAAATTGAAGTAAAACTGCAACAAGATCGCCATGGGCAAGTGAGTGTGTGTAAGTGGAAGGGCAAAATCTTGTTGTTTGTGCTATTGTGGGCGTTAGAAAACGCCTGAAATCCTTCAATCGTTCGCGTATTTAGTTTAATTTTGTCATTCTATCTTTTCCATAAACCGTTGTAACGCCCGTCTACGAGAGCGGGTTTGCAAAGTGCATAAGGAAAAAGGAGACAACTTGCAATTGCAAAGGAGAGAGGAACGTCGCTGAGCGCCAAATTAGTTCTAGTTCGCGCCTCCACAGTAAATGTCGCGTCGTGTCGTAAAGCTGCAGAATTTTAAACGAAATCTTTTTACATATCTACCAACATATGTACATATATGTAAATATATTTAATTTTTGTTCTTTTTTCTTGTGCTTGCCACTCTGGCAATAAGTTTTGTTAGCATTAGTGAAAAATCATGAAAAATTGCAGAAAACTGCAACGAGATCGCCATGGGCAAGTGAGTGTGTGTAAGTGAGTGAAAGAGCGGGTTTGCAAAGTGCATAAGGAAAAAGGAGACAACTTGCAATTTGCAACGGAGAGAGAACAACGTCGCTGAGCGCCAAATTAGTTCTTGTTCGCGCCTCCACAGCAAATGTCGCGTCGTGTCGTGAAGCTGCAGACTTTGAAACGGGATCTTTATACATATCTACCAACATATATGTAAATATATTTAGTTTTTGTTCTTTTTTTCTTGTGCTTGCCACTCTGGCAATAAGTTGTGTTTGCATTAGTGAAAATACATGAAAAATTGCAGTAAAACTGTAACAAGATCGCCATGGGCAAGTGAGTGTGTGTGAGTGAGTGAAATGTGAAATTTTGTTGGTTTTGTTGTTTGTGCTTTTGTCGGCGTTAGAAAATGCCTGAAATCCTTCAATCGCTGGCGTATTTAGTTTAATTTTGTCTCTATCTTTTCCATAAACCGTTGTAGCGCCCGTCTACGAGAGCGGGTTTACAAAGTGCTAAAGGAAAAGAGAGAAGTGTGCGAGAGAGCGAACGCGAGCGCGAGCATATCTTACATCTATGCCTAAGGTGTTCATATATTCGGCCATGTTGTTTTTTGTATTTTTGTTTTTGTGACTTCTGTGATTTGATTTTGTGTTGCATCAATAACTGCAGTTAATTCGTAGCTATCACAAAGATTAAATAGGTAAGTGACACAACTAGTTTAATATGATCCTTCTTTTATTTATTTGACTATAAATTATTTCTTTATATACTTTTTACTTCACACTTGTTTATTATGTATAAATGTACATATGTATAATATTTGCAAGAATTGTACCGTGGCTAACCAAATAAAGTGTGTTTATTCTTGATCAGTGCGATGACCTGAGTCGATGTAGTCATGAGCTTCTGTCCTTCAATTCCTATCCAAACGAGTCTTTCAATTCTGAAGCTATTGAGCTTCTGTCTGTCTGTCTTTCAATTGCTATCCAAACGAGTCTTTCAGTTCTGAAGCTATTGAGCTTCTGTCTGTCTTTCAATTGCTATCCAAACGAGTCTTTCAATTCTGAAGCTATTGTTGTTGCACTATTGTGTATATAAATAGGGCTCGATATATCGATATACTTTATGGGGTCTGACACGCCTCCTTTGATGCGTTACAAACTTCGTGACAAAATTATAATACCCTCTGCAAGGGTATAATAAAAACTGTCTATATGTTATGTAAAATGTACTTCCATCTTTCACATTTTTCTCCATCAGACTATCTCTTTCTGTTTAACTTCGTTTGTTTTTTACTTCTGTCTCCATCCACATTCTCTTGTTATCCCTAATAGTTACACAATTGTTATTTTCTCACATTTTTAGTTTTAGTTTATATTCTTAGTATCGTTGACAGCTTGTGTCACTATTTCTTTTTTTCATTTTAACATTCTCTATGCTCTATCCTTATTCCCACTTTCAACTTTAGTTGTAAATATTTCAGTTTGCTTTCTCTATCTCTGTGTCGTCTATGTATATTGTTTATTACTCTTTCTTCTTTATTTGCCAGTGTTGTGTTATCTTCCCAACTATTTAATAGTTTTTATAAATTGTTTTCATTTCGTTTTTCTCTTCACAGTGTTTTTCAGTGCTCTTGATTTGTCTTGAAAAAAGATACTATTTGTCTTATTTTTTCTCTTCCTCAGTTTATTCCTCATTTCTTTTAATTTACTTTTGTGAGGTAGTATCTAAATTTTCGTTTTGCTTCTTATTCGTGTATCTCAGATCCTTTTGCTCTATTGGAAATCTCATTATATTTTCTTGGCTTTATCTTTGAGCTTGTAATTTTCTTAAGATAAATTATCTTAATTGGGAACTCCTGTTCTACATTTTCCTTTCCCATCTTTTAATATGCTATCTAATTTTTTTTCTCTCTGTCTATTCTTTTTTATGAAATGAATAAAGTTTGTTTAATTCGTACGTCTTCACTATCTTTTTCTATAACTATTTCAGCTTTTTTCTATTTCTTTGGTTCTCTCCATCTCTATATGTTACTCTTTCCTTCTAGCTCGTATTCTATCATTCTTCTCTTACTTTCGTGGCGACTCTTTTATTGCTTTCTCCCTCTCTCTCCCTCTACACTCATCTCCCACTACTAATCTTCAGCTGATCCTAGTTTACTTCCTAAAATGTTTGTTCCACTCCACATTTATCTGTTTGTCTTATCAACTTCCTTACTCCTCTCTCTCTTGCTCTGCCTCTCTTCCTTCGTTCGTCTCACCCACTGTTTGCCCGCCTTTGCGCCATATTCTTTAACGTTTGCTTTGTCGGCTGGCTTTAGGGGACAACCAGGACAATCAGTAAAGGCAGACAAAAGGGACGCACACTGCAACACAGGGACAGAGACAGGGACAGAGACAGAGACTGAGACTGAGAATGAGACAGAGGTAGAGACAGAGACAGGACAGAGACTGAGTGAATGCACTGAGAAAAATGACTAGCGTCATAAATCAAGAATATTAATCTTATGTATTTTGTTCAGAAATAAGACCACTTTAAGACAAAATTGTTGAATATGAAAAGTCTACGTTTTGAGACATTTGAATCTTATTCTTAGATATTTGGTTTTGAAATAAATAGTTTTTGTATCTTTTTAATCATAATTTAATCTCATTTGAAGTTTTCTTACAATCATGATGTCTGCTTTATTTTTAAGTAGCTTTGGTTCTTAACGTATTTCGTCGAGTATTAAGTTGTTAGTTTTGAAACCAAAATCTTAATTGTAGACTATTATTTTCGAACAGTGTGGGAGGTGGACGGCCAGGATTCTCTTTACTCTTCTTTACTCGACTGGGGCTGAATTAGAGGCATCCGCCGTACACGAAAATACAGTTAGCTTTAAGCATTTCCCGTATTTTACTTTCATGGCACAAGAGTGTTTATATACGTATGTGTGTGTGTGCGTGTGTGTGTGTGTGTGTGTGTGCGTAGGTGAGAGGCTATGAAATGGAATGGGGCTGAGACGGCCGGTGCTTTGGGGTTTTTGACTTAGTCGTTGTAAATTACTTGATTCGTTGTTGGAATTTAATTAACATTTTGCTAAGTTTTACTTTAGACTTTTAGTGGCTCCGTATCTGTGTATGCGTGTGTGTGTGAGTGTGTGTATGCGTGTGCATGTTTGTATGTGTAAGAGACATAAGATGTTTGTCTGGTTTCCACAATACACTGTCTCTTTCTCTCTCTCCCTCTCTCTTTCTCTATCTATCTTTGTATGCCTATATGTGCCTTGAAATCAAAACCTCTTTCCCTCTATCTCCCATTTTTTTCTCTCACTTCCGCTGTCTCTCTCGCTCTCTCTATCTCTTTCTAAACGCTTGGTAGTGCTTATAATGCGGGCAGCATTGGTCTAGGCTTAGTGATGTTATGTTTACAAACTCCACTTTGCATGTGTTGGTAAACAAACACACACACACAAACACACACACACCCACATCGAAAGAGAAAGACATATAGAATAGAGAACGATCCATTGAGCATTGTAAATTTTTAAGTGCAGATAATTGCGCGTGTAGACAAAATGTTCTTTCGACTATTTATGTGGTTCCATATGAAGGAACTGTATTCCTATAAGAACTAGAGATGACATCGTGTTGAAAACAAATAAGAACTACGAAAATATCGACTACAAAATTACAAAAAAATAAATGAATACAAAGTTTCTAAACTGTAAGTCCACTGAAATACCAAATAATAGAAAGATTAAATATTATTTTTACTATATAAATATGCCTGTCTATTTATATAGTAAAAATAATATTAAACTTTCTATCTAAAAATACTTTTTCATTTTATGAAGTACTAGAAACTCAAGCAGAAACTATTTATTGTTATATATTGGGATAAAATATCGCGAATACTAAACTTATACTAAGCAATGTTTTAGTGTAGTTAAAAAACCATAAATTGTCCTTAACCTCAATAGGCTGCAACATTTTCGTGTCACGATAGAGAACACGACATACGCTTAACTCTAATTGCAACTGGCATGAAAATACAAATATGTACTCTCACAGACACACACACACACTTACGCACACTTACATACACACAAATGGTGTGCCACAAGCAAAACCAAGCAAAATAAAACTAAAATGCATTAAAATATACGATTATCCAGAAAGTATAACCCACATTTCGACCCAAATGGCCAACTTGTAGATTTAGTAACCAGTTTAATTTAACTCAATTTTACTAATCTACACTCGTTGTTAGTGTGCGTGTGTGTGTGTGTGTAAGACAAACACAGAAAACAGATAATTGTGAATGTTGTTGCTTATTCTTTAGATGAACTAGACATTTGCCTTTCAGCCTGGTTCTTAGTTACATGAGTTCACTTGTTATTCATGTATTACACAGACATGCGTAGACTTCGTATGTATTTTACAGCATTAGACTTGCCCCAAAATGGGGCATGGCCACAACAAGGCATACAAGCAACCACAACAACAACAGAAACAATAACAACAACAAAATAATCATTTACATAAATAATCATACAAAATGTACCTAAAATAAAACAAACATCAATAAAGTGCACTGTTCAAAAAACATAAACAAATACCAAACGTGTTTTGGCAACTGCAAAACTCGAAAAGAAAAAACTAAACTCAACTCAACAAATGACATAGTAGATAGTAAAAACTATAGATTAACAGATATCCTGCAATAAAGTGCTTAAACTAGTTAACTATGATGATTAAAAACTTAAAGACAGACCAAATAGACTCACTATAAAATAAGGAAACCGTTAGTAAACCCCTTTAAAGTCAAATATTCTCTTTACAGGGTACAAGCGAATGCAACAACATTCACCGAAGTGTTGTATTGAACTCTGACCCTTGGCAAGAACCCTACATAGATTTTGCAATTAATTTAACGGCAATAAAACGAAATGAAATCAAAATTACAAATTGAATTTTAACGGAAAAAAGTGAATTTTAATCCAATCCCGTCAGAGGCAGAGACAGAGAGAGAGAAAGAGAGAGAAACCTTCATAATAATTGCGAAACTAATAGCTTAATGTCAAAATAAAAGATAAAAAACGTCAGCAGATTGAACTTAAAAGGGGAGTCAAAAGTGAGTGTATATATCTACTATATATATATATAGAGAAGAGGGAGAGAGAAAAAAGAAATGCAAATGGAGGACGATTGCAATGTTATGGATATGTATGCAACTGACAGGAGTGTAAAATTAAATTGAGCTTGATAAATACACAATATTGTATTGCATGAAATAAATTAAATTGCATATCAGATTAAATATTTATGCAGATAAAATTGGGATAAAATTGTTTAAATCTATCTAATACCCACAACGTTGAATTCAATTTCACACAAAGAATGTTGTCCAAAAATGTCAAGGGGACAAAAAACAAATGACAATAACATTTAACAAAGCTGACTAAATTGTCAAGGTATATTAAAATATATAAAAAACAAAATTGAATGGGAAATATTTGATAAAAAGTTAAGCTCGTACATTTCTGTTTTAAAGTAAGATACAATCTTAAATTTACCAATTTTTTTCATACGTTAGTAACTTTGATAGTTTATCAACTCTTATTTGTATCGCTACGTATACTTAATATTTAATAAAAATTGAAATACGCTTTGAAATAAAAGTTAAATAAAGTTTATAACAGAGAAAACTCAAAAATGCAGTGCAAAAAAACTTTAACAATAACTTTTGTTCACAGGCATTATTACGTATACGTAATATTATATATAAATTCAAATGTGTTCTGAAATACAAGTTAAATAGAGTTAAATTAAGTGAAAATAGTAAAAGTTAATGCAAAGAAACTGTGTCAATAACTGTAGTTAACAGTCGCACAAATCGAATGCTCATGATTGAAACTTTATAATGATGCAATCAATCATCAAAGCGGATGTCCCTTTTCGGAACTGTTTAGTTCCGTTGATGGATTTCTTCATATGCAATAACTTTTAATAACTTTTGAATTTCTAAAATGTTGCCACATTTACTTTCAATACATACCAAAAAAAAAAAAAAAGCGGCCAACAGATAACCAAATTGTGAGGAAGTGAGAAGCGAGTGAGAGTGAGAAAGAGAGAGGGGGTCAATCAAAGTTCGTCTATCGACTGGTCAAACACACAAATGCCACACCCACTTCATGAAACGCCTTAGTCTTGGCCAGTTTCAATATGTATATGTATGTTTACTTGCTCTCAAACGGATGTTCGGTCAACAGCGGAACTTGCAACAGTTGCAGCATGGACCATACAGCATGTGGCATGCAACAACAGCAGCAGCAACAACAGCAGCAGCAGCAAGTCAACAAGTTTACCAAGTGCCTGCCCCCAAAGTACAGTCAACAACTCAAAGTGCTCTCGGTTAGACATTAGACTTTAGTTATAGTTTATGACGTTGATAAAGCGATCCAAATGTGAATCATTACCAATACACTCACAGTACATTCATTCGTTCCCCCCTTCTCTTACACTGATCAAAAAAAAGGACCACCATTTCAATTAAGCACATTCATATTTTGTTCTAAAAATAATATCATTTTAAAATTAATATCGAGATATATTTCTTCAATCTGCAAGCGCTTTAGAAATTAGTTGGTATTAATTTAAATTATAACTAACTATTATAAATAAATAAATAAATTTCTTCAATCTCATTTTAATACGAATTTGATCTCATTTAAGCAACTGTTATTTGAAATTGTAAGGATGGTTGCTATTCCTATGATTCCTAACTTTGAGGCCAACAACTTAATTTAAGGCCCTCCTTTTTGAGCAGTGTACACAACTATAAATGTCGTCAATTCGCTTTTCCTTTAAGTTTCAACAGCATAAATATTTACATTGCTTAGTGTGTATAAATAAACTGTATGCCAAAAATACGACAATATTGCCAAATAACCACCTAAAAGCGAACTCTCTTACTCTCTCTCTCTCTCTCTCTCTCTCTCTCTCTTGTTCTGCTCCTAGACCTCCATATCCTTATGACAATGTAAGCTTAAACAATTTCATTTGCTCGCACACACAAACACACACACCACCCCCTTCCCTTCCCACACACACACACACACACACATAACGCTACATTAATTGATAATTGTTTTGTGCTCAAAAGAAATTAAAACAACAGCAGCAACAGCGGCATTCGTTTCGCTTTCCCTCTCCTCTCTCTCCCTCTCCCTCTCCCTCTCTCTCTCTCTCTCTCTCTCTCTCTCTCTCTCTCTCTCTCTCTCTCTCTCTCTCTCTCTCTCTCTCTCTCTCTCTCTGCCTATGCCATCTAATGCTACTATCCAACTCCGCACTTTTCGCTCTCCACGCCCCATTACGTTCATTGCGGCTGTATTGTATTAGTGTATGTGTATGTGTGTGTGTGTGTGTGCTAGTGTGTGTGCGTGTGTGGAGCTAGAGGTTTGTCTGTCATTTAGCTCAATGACTACTGCTCCTTTGTTGGTACCACGCTTATATACCCTATATTTTAAGCTACAACTGGCTTGTGCAACTGTTAAACTTTATACTTTAATTTCAATATTTCAGTGTTATTCAAAACTTATTTTCAAACTTGTATCTAAAATTTAAAGACTGGCCTGTTTAAATACTTAAAAATTTAAGTTATAATAAACGAATTGAACTTACAAACTTCTCCGTCTTCTTAGCTCTTCCAAAAGTTTGGCTTAAAGATTACTTAGCAAAAATAAATTTACATGCAATTCTATTTTAAAAGTGCCAGATTTGAAAGAACAGTAATAAAGGAAATTTCAATTTTTAAATTAATAAAATATAAATTTGTACCTGCAAAAGATTCTTTAACAAATGTCAATCGAAAGTTGTGCGAACATAACTACTCAAAGCTCATTTGCTGAATCACAGGGTATTTGTCTTGTTGTGCGCTTAGTTTACTTTATCAAACACATATGTGTTCTACATGTGTGTGAGTGTGTTGTGTGTTTTTGCTTTTTCATTAACTTTTTGTGCTCGCTGCTTGTTCTGGACATGTTGAGGAAACTGAGGAAGCTTCTAATTCCCGCTCCCCCTCGGCAATCCCCCCTCCTCTTTTTTACCGCACTACGTCACTGTTTTCGCCGAACATTCACCAACTTAATTGAACGATTAGTTTTTGTACGTGTTGCCACGCCCATCGCCCATCGCCCATCGCCCTAAAGGCACCTGCTAAGCGTACCGCCCACCCGCCCTCCGTTTACGCCCACTTTCGGTTGCGCTTGTCTGTTTTGGCCACTATTTAATTTTATCTGTTTTGCTTTTATTTTCGTTTTTATCGCAGTAACAAACTATGTACAACAATTTGAGCAGAAAACCTCTCACCTCCCTCTGCTACTCACCTCATCACCAGATACTCCTCCATTTCCTTTTTCAGTTGACTTTCTTTTCGTATTCGCCTTTCGCCGACTCGTTTGCTTACAACACAACACAGCACAACACAACACACAACAACACAAAGCAGTGAAAGAAAAAAAAAATTAAATACCAAAGCACTAAAAAGTCCAAAGGCCACAGCAACAACACGTAATAGTTGTTGTAGTAGTTGTATTGACAATGAACAAAAACAAAACAACAACAACAACAATAAGCTTTCTTTTTGGGTGGGTTACGTTGTGGGCGCAAAGTTAAAAGCGCACAATAAATAAATAAAACAAAGCAAACGCACGAAATGATACACTGTGAGAGGCAGTGTGTTTGTTTTTCCTAATGTTCTCTTCCTCGCTCTCCTTGCTCTTTACGTTGTTGTTGTTGTTGTTATTGTGCTCACAATACAAAATGGCCAAACGAGACAAACACACACACAGAAAGGTGGCCCGTGTACATGTGACAACGCACAAAGATGATGGCGATTCGGTAACAAACAAATAATGTGGAAAGAGCACGCAAAGAGAGAGGTAGAGTGAGAGAGAGGGGTGCTGCCTGTGCTAGTCAACAGCAGCCGTCAAGCCAGCAGCATTTGTCGCACTCCCTCACACACACTCACACACACACACACTTGTAATTTGAAGCAACACTCGACGACTGGCGACATTATGCCTTTAGGCCGTAACACTCACTCTTTATTCTCTTGCGACGGTTTTTACCCACAGGTTGTTTCTTCTAACGCCCACCAGAAAGAAGCAAAGAGCGCGCGTCTGGCAACTGTTTGATAATGATGATGAAGATGCCGTTGACACTCTCTCACCATTGTTGCTGCAAAAACAGTGAAGCGCAATGTGAGCGAAAAGCTCATGGAACAGAACAGAAAAGAGATCAAGGGATTAGACTGGACGAAAGCTTGTCAGAGAGAGCTTTAGATCACACAACTGTGATAGGACTTATAAAATGAACAAATGTAATGTTCGAATTGTACATAATAAAATAATCAAAAGCAACAATTTAATTATTTCTATACAACTACTCTTATGCACATTTGTTATAAGCGTCACTGCATTGCAATGGATCATAGTGTTTTAATAAAAGAAGGTCACGCTAGCCTTTTTGAGCTATCAAATACAAGCGCATAAAATAACAGTCAAAACTAGCCAAAAACTTTGGCATCTTTCATAAGTATTTAATGCACATATACTTTAATACGATCTGTAAACAATGTACATACATATGTATATGTAGCTACTTATATGACGTAACCAAAAATGATTATACCAAGTTTGCTATGGATCCCATTTGCGTAAATGTTATGTGTGGATCGCGAACTGCTTTTAATTGTAAATGGTATCCATTACTCTTCTGCTTGACATTCCTCTCAATCAAGAGAGAAGCTGCGTCAACTTAGTGGCATTCACTGTAGTTCTTGTTCTTGTTCTTGTTGCTGTCCTCCCGCTTACGCACACGCGCGTGAATCAAGGCGTAGGAACAAAGTCAAAACGGAGGAGGAACAACAACAACAACAATGAGGAGCTATCGCTGTGTTAATGTCGACGCCGCGTGTCTTTTGCGTGTGTGTGTGTGTGTATATATAAACACACGCGGTAATTAATTTTATTTAATTTTCGACGACAATAAAAGCGACAACAACAGGAGTCAAGGAGCAGGCAGAAACTGACATTAAGAACTATGCGAATGGCGGCTCGTGAATGAATGTGAAGAGAAGAAGAGCGGAAACAGCAGAGATGATGATGGAGGAGAAGTCGCACAGGAAAAAACAAGTTAACAAAACGTCAACAATAAAATAAAAAAAAAAAGCGAAAGCCGGCCAACGGTGACGGCGAAGACAATGCAAAAGAAAAAAGGAGAAAAAAATATCCAATAGGCGTGGCGTGGGCGAAGGGCAGGTGCGGGGCAAATGGGTGGACATGGACACATAATTATCAACCACATCAGCGTCAGACGAAGAGAGCATTGATAATCAGCAAAGCGCGTCAAAGGGGGAACGAGAGCAGAGAGAAGGCAGCTGAAAATTGCCAGGACATGGCAAAACGCACGCACATCAAGAGAAAGGAGGTGCAAAGCATAAAGAAGGGAAAGAGAGGAAGGGGGATAGAAAGCAAAATTGTTGAAACGAAACGAAGTAGGAAAACAAATTTAACTTAATTGTCAACATTGTGAGGAGGCAACAAAAACAACAACAACAACAACAACAAGAGTGACCATTACAAGAACTATGCGGAAACGAAGCAGACAGTAAAAAAGACGCATGAAAGTGGCGAAAAGAACTTGCTTGATGGCAGCGGAAGAGCATAAAAATAACGGTACTAATGATGCAGCACGCAATGCGAATGGCAATGTACAACAGCGACAACAACAACAATCCCCATAAATAGTTAAAGAGATTAAGGTTAAACTCCAGTGTTGAGTAGCGTTCAATGTCAAAACGAAGATGCGGATTGATGCGGGCTTTTGTCAGCTTTAATGCGTGTAGAAAACACTGTTGCCAATTTAGCTATTTTAAAGCCATTTATGACTTTTTTTAAAAGTGCGTTTGCTAGACAAATTTAAAATAATGACAGCAGACATTGCTAGTCGAATTATAAATAAATAAATAGTTTGTTATTTAAACAATTGGTAACCAATTTCATTTGAAAATGCAGCTATTTGTTGCATGTCAGAAACAGCTAATTTTGTCTTCTAAAACGTTGGCAGCACTGAAAGGCAACATAAGAAGATGAAGATGAAGAAGAAGAAAAGGGGAAGCTTAACCCTTTTGGTTACCCTGTCGCCAGTTAAATCCAATTTCATGGCAGACAAGCAGTTCCCGTGCTAAAATAAAAAGAGGAAAAAAGTAAGAGAAATAAAAATAAAACAAAACAAATAACTTGCGTTCCCCAAACCAAACGAAAAACCGCGCTCGCGTCACTAATGAGACTCTCCAAAAAACACCAGTGCATACTCCAAGCGACCTCCCCACCCACCCACTCTCTCTCTTGGCCCGCTCAACTCTTGCCCATTTCCCTAGACAACAACATGCCAGCATGTTTCTGCCCCGCTGACACAAAAGCACACACAGAGCACAAAATTCAACAAGCAGCCGCCGCTCGCGCCACAGCAATAAAATTTAAAAGCGTGATTATTTCAATGCGCTCAAAAACAAAGCCAGGACATCAGGAGTAAGCCAAGCAGGAGCAGTAGCCGTTAAAGCAGAAGCCAAGCGGCCAAGAGCCGTAGTAGTTTGTATATATGTATGTATATATGTATATACAGGGAACGTGGCCCCAGTGCAACTAATTATGATTTGCTTTAAACAAAAGCTAATTACAACTAATTTTGCGCTAAAAGCAACATAAGAAACACACGACAAAAACATAACTAAATTGATCAAAGGCCAAACAAAAGTCTACAACATTTTTAAAACTATAGGCAAATCGGGGGGGAAATAATTCTTTCTCTTTGTGGATCTATAGATGAATCCCACACAAGGAATAGGTGGTGATCAAGCTCTTCCGCTACCAAAAAATTAAAATGAACTAGAAAATTGGGATTTTGCATACATTTTTGTTACAATTTTGTATAGTTTTTAAAATGTAGTCTCTCTACCTGAGAAGCTCAGAAGCCCCAAACATTTACTAAAATTATCCGCTCTATTTTATAAAACTTGTAAATACATTGTTTTTTAATCATTTTCTATTTAAAAATAACTTGCGCTGCCGCCGTAACAGAGGAACAAGTTAACAGCGATTTAACAGCATCTGTTAAAAACAACGGCTCCACTCTGCTATGTGAGGCGTAACTAGTATTATTGTGGTATGTCGGTATTTTTACTTTCGATAGTGAGTTGCGATATATCGATAGTTAGGCGTCGACTCGCTTAAATTTAAACAAAACTAAAAAGCAACGTGAATTAAAGAATTTTGGATTAAATTAGAAAAACCAAACGTTTTAATCAATGTAATAAATTTAAACGGATTATTATAATACATGTTTCGTGTTTTGTGAGCCTATTTCCTTCAAACGGGAAACGGGAGATTAAGGAAAATTAAAGAAAATTCTAAGAAAAATGCATGCAAAGGATCAACTTAATTGGTGTTGTCACTTATTTTTGAGTCAGAAAACATTTGCCCGATTTGTGTCTGGAAAGTAATTCAAAATGGATACAAATTTTCATGATGGGTTGACGCCATCTTTTGTTTGCTAGCGCCACCAGCTGTCATGATGTTTACTTTCAGAACTAGGTTCTGGTAATCTTCTTAACACTAGTAACAGTAAAACTGGCTGGTCTGGCTTCGTGTGCGACACAAAATCACAACACAAAAAAGGAGCAACAATAATGGGTGATGTTGACAAATGGATTGAGATTGTGAAGGAGTGCAAGTATTTGCCAGAAAATGAATTGAAAAAACTCTGTGATATGGTCTGTGACATACTATTGGAGGAGACAAACATACAGCCAGTGAGCACGCCCGTCACAGTATGTGGCGACATACATGGCCAGGTGAGAATGAATTAGATATTGCGCGCGGCATGGTCACTCCTCTCTCCCAACATGCCAAAGGAACCAACCTCCTTTATTATTGTCAATTTCTAACTTGCTTCTCTTTGCAGTTCTATGATCTGGAGCAACTGTTTCGAACCGGCGGCCAAGTGCCTGATACCAATTATATATTCATGGGCGATTTTGTCGATCGGGGCTATTATAGCCTGGAGACATTCACCAGACTGCTGACACTCAAGGCACGATATCCCAGTCGGATAACGTTGCTGCGGGGCAACCATGAGACGCGTCAGATAACAAAAGTCTATGGTTTCTTCGATGAGTGTTTCAGTAAATATGGCAATGCAAATGGATGGAAATATTGTTGCAAAGTCTTTGATCTGCTCACAATTGCGGCGGTACGTAACACAAACGCCCCAATATAAATACATACATACAGTTGATCAAGTAATTGTTTTGACATACAAAATTATGCACATTTATCATATGGCAAAAGTCTTTTTATTGGCACTTTACATATTTTAAAATGTAGAATAATTATTAGATTTATTGCAACATTAAATATGCATGTGTGTGTATTTATTGCTTTGTCAAAACAATTTCTTGCTCAACTGTTGATAAACACATGTTGCACAAACTCGATTACTTATCGATAACATCTTTACAGATCATCGACGAGGAGGTGCTCTGCGTACACGGCGGTTTAAGCCCTGAGATTATTACCCTAGACCAAATACGGACAATCGAGCGCAATGGTGAGATACCCTACAAGGGCGCCTTCTGTGATCTGGTCTGGTCTGACCCGGAGGACATGGAATACTGGTAAGTAATAACAAATAATCGCAATAATTAGATGGGAAATGATTTGAATACAAAAAGATGAATGTAAATATTACCAATTATTATTTACCAATTTTATTCATTTTTTTAGGGGCCAAAGTCCGCGTGGTGCTGGCTGGTTATTTGGTCATAATGTGACCAAGGACTTCATGACCATCAACAATCTAGATCTAATATGTCGAGCACATCAGCTGGTCAACGAGGGCATCAAATACATGTTTGAGGAAAAACTGGTTACCGTGTGGTCAGCACCCAATTATTGTTATCGCTGTGGCAATGTGGCGGCAATTCTCAGTTTTGATACGGCGAAACAGCGTCAAACAAAGATATTCCTAGCGGTTCCTGATTCCGAACGTGTTATACCCATACAGAATACGACGCCTTATTTCTTGTAAATGCTATCGAACAAGCTAAACAACTAAAACAATCAAGATAACCAACAAATCAATCAATCAATCATTTCAAACAAACAAACAAACAAACACATCCAAGCAATCGCCCTTCCAGCCGCCATCGCAGCCAGAATCATCCATTCATTTTGGATGATATTCGTACTGCCAGCGACCAAATAGTTTCACAATTATCTAAAATATAAATGCAAACCAATAGCAGTCCACACACACACACACACACACACACGCGCGCACACACATGGAAGCTTCAATCTTCTGCACATGAAAAACGTATTCAACAAAGAGAAACCTTGTATTTTGTTCCCGGCTTCGATTGTCACTATATATTTTTTGTTTTTTTTTTTCACAACGTGTAGCAATATTATTTACACATCATCTTTGTTTACTTTCAAAGTTATTGTTTATCAAATCAAAAATGTGTGGCGCAAACTAATTAAAAACAAAAGACAACATGTAAAAATTGCAGTGTTTTCTTCTCAGCTTTCAATGTCTTCAAAATGCTAGAAACACAGTTGGACTTCCAATCAAACTTCCAGCAAAGTTCTTTATAAAAATAATATTTAAATTTATAAATAAAGCAACTTCTCTTTTTAGAAATATCAATATCTCAATATCAATATAATCTATAGAAACTATTTCAAACATTATTTTTCTTTTTCAATTGTCTTAAGCTTCTTTGAAGAGAAGTTCAACTGTTGTTTTTAGATTTACTTGTATTCCATTGTGTATAAATATGTATACGTTCTTAAATGTTATAAAAATGAAATGAAAGATTAATAATTATAATATAACTTATTATAATTTAACTATCTAAAATAAGCTACAAATTATAGGCCTTTCAAACAATTTATACATATGAAGAACTGAAGAAAATAAATGTCGACGAAAATTTGAATTCAAGTGATTTTAATTAAATATATGGGACTTTCATTTTATATCCTTATTGTCAGACCCTTAAAAGGTACAAGGAAGAGTTCAGACGGCCATAACTTGGACAAATCTGGACCCTTTTCCAAGCGGAACGTATTTTTTATCCTAATATACAATCTTAATTCCAACTAATTTCAATTCTCTTCAATTTTGAAAGAAAAGAAATATATAGAAATAAATACATATATATGATATATATAAGATATATTTACACATTTGGCATCTATAGCTTTAGCAAAGTTTACCAAATTAAACACTTACCTCTTCTTCCAACCATTTGACTATTGTTAATTTAATAATAACTATTGTTAACGTTGAAAGTTCCGTAAGCTAACTGTTTTATGTATTTCTTTATCTTTCAAGTTAACTTTGGGTTACAGTCAGAGTTATGATGGACCTGTTTATCCTGATGAAAATCATTTACCTTTCATATAAACTTTGGGTAAGTCTGTTTTAGAATTTTAAAAACTACAGTTATCATAAAACCATTCTTTTAGTGACTCTGTGATCTATTATAATGTGAAATGATACTCAGGCCCATTTTATTAATGTCCATATAACTTTTATTTGATATATGTATGTAGATCTTTGAATTTGACTTTAGTTTCTATAAATTTTACGTCAGTTTATCATTCGTATAGTTATTTGAGATCTTATAAAGACATTCAAAATATGAGCCTGATTATTTTTTTAACTTAGCTGCCGATTATCCATCCAAAATCGAACCTATAAAGCTAGCTAATAATTATGTTTCATTTAATTAAACCTTAAGCTGATCAAATTGAATGATTCACAAAAGTTCTTGTAAAGTAAAGTAAATGCATGCTCTCTCGCTTGCAATACATAGTGTTATCTCTTTCTTTTTTCGTATACACCACAAATTGAAAAGTTGTATTTTATAGGAAAGTAAACACATTGACTGAATTGTTTAGATCAATTTATTTAACAAGTTGTTGTAGGTTGTTATTGTTGTCGTTTTCTAGTTGTTTGCGAATCAACAAATAAAAATACGAACTAATAATAATAGTAATAAAACAACATTTTACACTGAATACTGAAATCATAAAGAGATTGCAGTTAATCATCATCAATATTGTATAATAAACAATGCGGCCATTTCGTATCATCAATCATATAGTTATCATCAATATCAGTTGTAACAACAAATGAAATTGTTTAAAAACAAAATATAATAATTACAGTAATAGAGTTAAGAGTGCTGAAAAAGCAACAACAGCGGCAAATTTGAAAAAAATGAGAAAAATTGTAAGCAGGCTTTAACAAAATTTGGCTAATATCTATAAAAAAAAAAACAAAATGAAAATGAATTATAGTTAAAATGTAAATTTAAATAATTGCTCTTATTTGTAGTGTTGAGGGAAAAGGAAAAGTGCGTTTTGTTGTGTTTGTTGTTGTTGCCATTTCTAATGGTTGTTGTTTCGTGTGTTGTCGTCGTGTTTGTTGTTGTTGTTGTAGTTTTTGTTGTCGTCTTGGGGCTTATATGTCTGTGTTTTAAAGCTTGATCTCAGTTAATTGTTGATGCTACTCTAGTAGTTGTTCTAGTAGTTCTTCTTCTTCTTCTTTTATTGAGGCGCTATATAGTTGTGCTCAAAGATATCCAGTTCATTCTGTATATAGTTGGCCTTATTCCGCAACAGCTTTAATTGCTTCTGATTCGCCTCCAATACATTGAGCTGTGACTCAAGCGTCTTCAGCTCCTCATTCATGTCGGTGGTGGCGGTGTCAACCGTGCGGCACAGACGAGCAAATGTGCTCGACAATTCTCTGAAAAGAGTCAACAAAACAATAAATATCAAATATAACATTTTGAATTTAAATTTTAATTAAAAGTGGTCTTCAAAATAAAAAAAACAAACGAATCGGACTGTTATAGACCCTGTACTTTGTATACTGTGGCTGACAAAAGCAAAAGACTGATCAAGAAAGAATATATTTATAGTTTTCTTCTATATAATTATACACAACCATCTGCGACAAATTAAACAGACCCCTTGTACTTTTAGAGCCTAACAAAAACTTTTATTTTGTTTAAAATAAAATCCTTCAAAAAAAGCTAAATTTCTGCCCGATATATAACAGTAACATATTTTAGAGATTCCAACAGAAATTGGAAAATGCTATTTAATACACCCAAGAGTCTGTGTCAAAGTGAAAACCAGAACAAATGTGAACCGATAGAACCTATAGTTGCTATTAGATATCGATCCGATCTGGCTGTCTCCGACAAATACATATATTGCTCCTATATCAAACTTCATATATATGGTATAATAAAGACAGTCATGTCTTCTGTCATTACAAATATTAAGATACACTCTGCAAGATTTCAAAAGATGTGAAAACTTTGGACTTACTGCTGCACTTGGTGGCTACAATTGGCCGATGTTAGATCGACAATCATTTTGAGCTTCTTGGTGGCATGTCGCACATATTGTCCCTTGAATGTGCGCTCCTTGGCCGAGTTAGTCCAGGATAGGCGTTCATACAGATAGATGCAGCCATAGAGAGCACCGATGCCAACCAGGACACGCCAGCCGATAGTTTTCAGCATCTGGAAGTGTTCGGTATTCAGGACATAGTGATAAAATACAACCTGTTTAGGCAGCTAATGAATCGAGTCTGCCACAGGACGATCAATGATCAATGGAGATTCATGATCGATAAATAGCTACTTACGACACCAGCAACAACAAGACCGCCAACAGTGCCCTGTGAACCAATCGAGGACATGGCAAATCTTGATATTATCGACAACTGTTCCGGCGTAATGCCGCCCACAACCGGCGCGGGCAGCAGACAAACGGGTGTCGTCTCCACGGGCGTGCTCACAGGCGTAACCACAGTGTGCTACAAATAAAAAGGAAAGAAAAAACACAAGTCATTAGTTTAACTATATTTCCAAGAAGTTTTTGTGCCAAATTTGGTTGCTCTAGCTCTTATAGTCTGAAAGTTTTCTGATGACCATCGACTGGGATGTTGATGATCAACAGGAATATATAGACTTTATAGGATCGGGTATAATGAGGATTACTTTCAAAAAACTCACCCCAACACTGCTCTGACGATTGACCAAGGCGGGTGTTTGCTTTTTGCTGCGCTCCCGGACTTTGCCGGTGAACCGTTGTATCATCGCCGCAATGCCCCAACTGAACTTGAACTCGAGATCCTCCTGAAAATCGGCGCACAGATTCTGACAATTCAACGAGTACAACATTTCAAATGGTTGTGTGCGCACCATTATCTTTGAGCTATTCGTAATCAATTGCTCATTCGGCACTAGAGCATGCATGCGATCTGTCATGTCGGTTTGAGCCGCCTCCACATTCATGGCCAATGCCATTGATAGACGTGCACGAAGATTGCTGCCCAAGCCGCTTTCAACATGAGCATTGAGTTCTTTCTTGTAGATGTTGAGCACAAGACGTTCCGGATGGAAAGGCATATTAAACTCATCGATAAGGACACCGAGACGCCAGATTTCCTCATTCAATGCTTTGGATACCTTCTCCTCCACCTCCTCGACCATATTATGGATTTTCATTTTCATTTCACGTGTCACTTGCATCATTTGTGTCTCCGTACCTTGAATACGTTCCGTTAACATATTCTTTTGATCCTGTTTCAAATTACGAAAGATTGTGATGCGCTCATAGATATTGTCCAGCATTGAGCGCATATCACCGGATACACTTTTACCCCGGGAACTGTGCTGTTGGAATTTTGTTTTGACCGCGCTCTGTGAGATGCATTCCTCGAATTTACGCTCAAAGTCCTGGAACTCAAAGTAGCGTATCTGAAAGCCCTCGGCAATGGCACCCAAATGTGGGGGATTACCCTTGGACTCCTCAATCCGTGCCTGAAGTGTTTCCCGAGCCGAAACAAAAAATACACGCTCCGCCGCCTCCTTTTCGTTGGACACCTTCAGCTCCTTGGTTAGAAAATCGATGCAACGCTCCGTGTGCTGCGATTTAACCTGCAGGTCCATAAGGAATTACCAATTAGTACAAATCATTCAACACTCTTTTCGTCTCTACATTAAAGCTTCTCACATGCATATGTCATTTTAGATCCTTGCTTTCAGATTTCTATCTTGCATAACTTCGGTCAAAAACAGACCGATTTTTATGTGCAAGCCATTTTGATCATAGTTTGATCTATAAATTGATACTACATTTAAAAATCGTTTGTTTTCTCAAAATTTTAGACACTTTGCAGTTTTTTTAAATTTTTTATATCTCGATTCAACACCTGGTGTTCAAATTAGTACAACTCAACATTCTTAATTTGATTTTGAGACGTTTGAATTTTTGTAAAATATCATGCGAAAAGTGACCAAAAATGTGACTTGCAAAGTTGCTTAATTTCCAAATTTCAAACCGGATTTCAAACCGATTTAAATGTGATATTTTCTGCTGATCATTGTTTGATCTATATATTGATTCTACATATAAAAATAGTTTGTTTTTTGAAAGCAAATCATAGGCGTTCACTTTTAATCAGGACTTTAAATAGGATTCATAGATGTTTCTTTTATTTAAGTTTATTCTGCTTTGTGCTGCTTTCGTAAACGTTTCAGGTGCATCTGCAATCGTTATCGATATGCAAAGCTCAAGACATATGCATGCTCAATTGAAGCTGTTTAAGGTTTTGGCTTGGGACAGGCAAATCAAAACAAAACACAGGCAACAAAGCGCATTTAAGATAGAGCTTGTCGGGATCTGGGTCTGGATGACATTACCTTAGCCAGCTCCTGGCGTTGTGTACAATAGGTAGGGTATTTAACATAATTTATGAAATATATAAAATAACGACAACATTTACAAATACGCTTACAAAGAGAGTGAGAGAGAGAAATCAAGAGAGCAAACTGGATGTTTGATAGATCTTACCGATTCCTGGAACTCGGGCTCATTGGCTGAAGCATCCCAGCGATTGTTTAGGATAAAGACATTGGGCTTCGATAGCTTCTGGGATACGGTATGAAAGAATTGTTTCTCGGCACGCGTCATAGTCGATTCGGCATTCAAGACTAGCACAAAAACATCGGCATTAAGGCAATGATTGTCAATCCAATCATCCAGATTGGCTGAGACATCAACGCCCGGCGAGTCCACAAAGACAACATCATCACGCAATAGGCTACAACGTTCACGTGGCCAAAAAATGCGCACTAGACTGCTCTCACAGAGCTTCTCCTGGCACAAAGCATTCGCCAGCTGTTTAATGTTCTGCGGGAATCGAGAATCATCAGTTGGAAATGCATTTCAAATGGAATGAAATATAATGAGTAATGTTGCCAGTATATTGAGGTTTAAATATGGAAATAAACATAACAACTAGCTATGAGCTATTCCAATTTGTATTCCTAAACTGACAGCACTGCTGTAGAGATGAGACTTACCACCACATTGAGCTTCTCATCGGAGCCCTCCTTCATTAGATAAGCTTCACCGCCATCACTTCCTTCAACCTGGCAGAAACAATTTGTGGTATGGCCAATACCGCTAGGGAGAATCTTTTCCCGCAACATGGCATTAATAACGGAGCTCTTGCCATTAGAGGTGCGGCCAAAGAAGGCGACCTTCATGTGATCCCGCTGCAGTACCTCACGTATGGCGGCCACCTTAAATACATAACTCTCAAATAGTTCCCGTTCCGCCTTGTCCACAATTTCCGCATCCGCATGTAGTGCTAAAAAATGTAATCGATTTAAATGTTTGGCTGATGAAATCGCTATAAACTATGTATGTATGAACTTACCATTGATGAAGGTTGTGGTTTCAAGTACATATTCCTCGATTTCACCATAAATATCGTTAATCTTCTTTTTGGCTCGCACAAATATCTGAAGCGGTGATTTATCATTTGATTGATACATGCGATTGTCGGACATGGTGTTGAAGTTGGCCGATGTCGATGATGCGGACGTTTGCAGCGATAGATTGTGACGGGAATCGTCAACGGAATCCGTGCCCGTAGAGTTTTTATCGTTATCGTTGGGGCCCGTTTGGCCAGTCACCAGTGAAATGGTGCGATTCAGGTAGGCCGCCATTTGTTATGGTTGCGTTTGCAATTTGATAAATGAGAGAGAATTTTGATACAAAACAAAAGGTATGTAGCCTATGGAGGAACCCCTCACCCCCTGGCCACGCGCTCCAAACACACTCAGCCAAAAAAAGAAGAAAAAAACTAGCAATAAATAAAAGGGATTACTTCAAAATTATAACGATAAAAGAAAGTGCACGTTGATTTTTGTATTGGCTTTCTTTGGCTATCGGTATCGATATCGGCTGCTGGTTACTTGGTTCTGATTTTCACTATTATTTCTAATTTCTTTTTTTTGTTACTGTTTGTCGTTGTTTTTTTGGGTGAAATACTCAAAAATCAGTGGCACAAAACTGAAAAGAAAGGCAAAAACGTAACGAAATATGACATCAAAGGCAAAACTAAACAATAATACATATATATACCAAAAAGGAACAACAACAACAAAAAGGCAAAGCAAGATTCCAATTGGATGTGCTCTCTGCTCAAACACACACACACACACAAGCACACACAGATGATGCTTTTGCTGCAACGGCGCAGTTTATTTATGTTTGTGTATCTGTGCGCGTGTGTGTGTCTGTGTGTTTGCAATCGTAATCAACGAAAAATTATATACTGATAACTTTTTGCAGGCCCCGTGTTGCGTCTTCCTTGTGATTGGGTCTTCAAATTGCGACTTGAGCTGGTAAACCTGGCCAGCAACTAACCTGATTAGTGCTTTCGCTCATCGTATGTTTATGTTTCCGGCGAACGCGATCCACAAACACGCAGCCCGTAAGTTCACGTTGATGTTGCCTTCGGGTTACTTTGTTTTGTTATGAAATCGCGTTCAAGTTATCAACGTTTCATGCACATTTCCACTAACTACAGCTGATTGTTTGTTTTATCGCTTGGCACTGCACAAATCCCGTTTATTTTGCCTATAATTTATCTATAAATGATGTAACGCGGTGCACAAATCCGCCAACAGAGCTGCACGCCAATCGATGCTATATCGATACATTTCAACCACTATCGTTTCTCAGCTGTTGTGGTGGCCAGTCGATAGGTCAATATCGATGTGGCCAAAAAAGCTCAAAGCATAATAGAGCTTGCAATTTTTTTTTTTTGCCGCCACATTTGAAATCGAAATTAGAAAAAAGATTTGGTTTTGTTTGTATATTATTGTTCTGTTTTTTTTTATTACGTTTTTTAGAGGTTTTTCTTTCCACTTGTTTGTATTGTATTGTATTTTTCGTTATTATATTTACTGGTTTGCAATAAATTACATAAGATAACAATATGTTTCCATTGTTTAAAGTAAAAATAAAAGAAAAAACTATATAGTTATAGGGTAAATTAAAAGTAAAATGTTATCAAGTTAGTTTTTAGATATTAGGCGGGGTTTTGAGTGGTACGGGTAATTTGGTAAGTCGAGTCAATGTATCAAACGCCTCCAAACATAATATTGGCTTAAAGTGTAGTTAAGTAACAAACTAAATAAGAATCAGTTTAGGAAGGAAAATTCACGAAAAACGAAGGGGGAAAGAAAAATAAATATATTAAATCGAAAAGTTAAATTGTTGGAAAAATGCTGAACATAACAGTTTTGAGAGGGGGTCGTGTCTGTGCAAACAGTTGTCACCCATTATATAACTTAATCTGGTATAAATAGCGCTTATACAAATAATTAAGTAATTTTTTGCTATTGCTGTTCCATTTTCTTTTGTTTTTCTCTTGTTATCGTTCATAATTTAGCTATACTACTAGATATAAATTTGTTGTCTTATTTCCAACTTATTGTTTTGCTGTTGCAGTTTTGTTGCTTTTTTTTGCTTGTGATTTCGTATTTGGTTGTTCTCGCTTTCTTTCTCTCTCTCGTTCTCTCTCTCTCTCTCTCTTCTACTCTCGTTCGGTTCGTCCTCCTTCCTAAACTCTCTCGCTCTCTCTCAATATCAACGTCGTCGTCGTCATCTTCCATCCATTCATCCATTAATCCAATACATATTTCCGTCCATCAATTTGATAATAACATTCATGATTCATTATTGAACATGAATATATGTAGGTATATTTTTCTTCCTCTTCACTCTTTGCTTGATTTTTCCTGATTTTTCTCTCTCGTCTATATAATTAGATGCTACTCTCTACAAATTTTTCGCTTCATCTTTTTTCACGTATTTGTTGTTCTGGTTTCATTACTACATATTTTGTTATTGTTTTTGTTGCGTGTTGTTGTTGCTTTTGCTACATTTGCTGAACTCCCCAGATCATCCCAACCATCCAATCGCTGTGTTCTTACTTTACTTCTTCTTCGTCATGTTGACGAGCATGTCGGTGGAGAAGGATTTGGGACGCTCAATGGGCAGGCCAAGGGCACGATCCCAGACAAGGGAAGCGAGCACGCCGAGAGCACGGGAAACGCCAAACAATACGGTATAGTAGTTCATCTCCTTCATGCCGTAGTATTGCAGCAGAACACCGGAGTGGGCATCTACATTGGGCCAGGGGTTCTTCACCTTGCCGGTCTCAGTTAGGATTGGTGGCACCACCTTGTAGATCTTCGATACCAGCTGGAACAGCTCATCATCGGGCAGATGCTTGAGGGCAAACTCACGTTGGCAGGTATAACGAGGATCGGTCTTACGCAGCACAGCGTGTCCATAGCCAGGCACAACCTGCAAAAAAAGAGAGTACATACCAATTAGAAATATAACTCATACAAGATAGATAGAAAATGAACCCACCTGTCCGGACTTGAGCGTCTTCCAGATGTATTCCTTCAGTTGCTCCTCCGAGGGATTGTTGCCAGCCTCACGCTGCAGCTTGCGCAGCCAGACGAGCACTTCCTGGTTGGCCAGACCGTGCAGTGGACCAGCCAGACCATTCATGCCGGCAGCGAATGACAGATAGGGATCGCTGAGTGCGGAGCCAACCAGATGGACAGTGTGAGCAGAGACATTGCCACCCTCGTGATCACTGTGAATGGTCAGATAGAGACGCATCAGCTCGGTAAATTCGGGACTGTCATATCCCAGCATCTTCACAAAGTTGGCGGACCAATCCAGTTTCGAGTCAATGGCACGGGATCCCTTGCCGCCACGATAAGTGTTGCAATAGATGGTGGCAGCCACAACTGGCAGTTTGGCAATCAAATCCATGCTATCCTCATACACATATTCCCAGTACTTGGACTTGTGGACACCCTCAGAGTATGCCTTGGCAAATTTGCTGTCATGATTGAGAGCAGTGACGGCAGCAGCCAATTGCGACATTGGATGCAGTGTGGTGGGCATATTGTTCAGCATATTCACCACATGCTGAGGCAGTGCAGCACGATCAGCCCATTCGCTGGAGAGCTGTTGGACCTGTGCCTTGCTGGGCACCTCACCGGTCATCAACAGCCAGAATAGACCCTCGGGCAGGGGTTCGGTGCCACCATTGGCAGCTGGCAGTACCTTCTGGCATTCGGGAATGGATAGGCCACGGAAACGAATACCCTCATCAGCATCCAGCACAGATGTCTCTGTTACCAGGGCCCTGATGCCGCGCATGCCACCGTACATCATATCGATGGTTGTTTCACCCATTTTTGTTGAGCCAAACTCCTTCCTGAAGGCCTTAACACGCTCCTGCTCTTGCGGTATCTTGGCAGATAGCACATCGCGCAGGCTCTTGCCATCGGAAGATAATTGACGAACATAGTTTCCAATAGCGGGCACTTTCTACAAACAACAAAAAAAACAAAACAAAGAAGATAGTACAATTAATAATTTGTCGCGTTCATGGTGTAATTATATAGGGGAAGTACAGAATAGTGTCAAAGCAAAAACGAAGCTAGTATGTAAAATAATACTACATTGTTACAATTACAAATTTCAAAAGCTTTTAAATTCATAATTCTAAAACAAACCCAAATTGCCTAATACTTAGCGTTTAATGTAGTTAAGAAAACCTTGCCCAAGCTTCACATTTATTTAAATAACTGTTTTTCAAATCGAAACTTAATTGTTTGGCCTTTGAAATGAGCGGCTTTATTCTCGTTACTGCGATAAAAGGGCAATTAATCGTTATCGGTAGCAGTCAGCTGGGCAGTGCAAGCTTTGACAATCGACTGTCATTGAGCTGCTCTTCAAGTCGCAATTAAGCGTAAAATTACGCTCAATTCATAATCTATAGATAAGGCGCAACATATGCGCATAAACACACACGCACACACATGTACACTAAAGAGAGCGCCAGACACACACCACATTTGCTGATAAGCTGCAATTGCAGCCTCCTCCTCACATGACTCTCTACCCATTCCCATTCCCATTCCACTTGCCGTGACTCAGCGTCTGATCAGACATTGCCCGAACGTACTGCACCCGT
The DNA here is from genome assembly GCA_035044365.1 of Drosophila neotestacea. Classification (NCBI taxonomy): domain Eukaryota; kingdom Metazoa; phylum Arthropoda; class Insecta; order Diptera; family Drosophilidae; genus Drosophila; species Drosophila neotestacea. The sequence continues at coordinate 581,762 of JAWNMD010000337.1, forward strand.
TGTTAATGTAGTTGTTGTTGTTGCATAATTTGCTTTACGAAAGCACGCGCAAAAACAGAAAATAATAAAATTACGAAGCCCAGGAAAGAAAAAATAAAGTGGAGAAGCTAAAAGTTCAACAAAAATTCGACAGTTGCCAGCAAGAGGCATCACCTAAATCCGGTTAGGACTAGTTTTTTTTTCATCTTTTCTTATTGGGTTATTTGATTATTTTTATGATCAGATCAGAACAGTCGTCGTGAGACACACTTAAATCGAATGGGAAATTTTCAAGTCACTTTATTTTGTTGCTGTTGCTACGCGTGGCGTTTTTGTATATTTTTTATTTTGTTATTTTTGCCAGACAAAACCGAACGAAATGGAAATGAAAACGGAATACAAGCTCAGAGGCGTAAAGTGCAATTTGCTTTTTGATTGACAGGCAGCTTTGGCGGACGTTCGCTTGTAGCAGGCAGAGAATAGCAGCATTATTATACCCTGCATGCTTTAAAAAGCTGGCATATACAATTAAAGAGTTGGTATGCTTATGTATTTCAACAGCATGTCGTGGTTTTAAAATTACTATTTATGTTTTATTCTCTCAATGTACAAGGCATCTGGAAGTCGATCAGTCTCGTTGACAGCAGTCTTGCTTGTTTTTTTATTTTGCGGCTAGTGGGTCAGGCAAATTCAATTAACCATGTGAACTTGTGGCGCCGCCAAGTGACGGCCTTTTTGTAAATAGAATTGCATGCCAGCTTTTGAAGCTTGTTGCTGTTGTGTGTGTGTTTTTGACTCCTTTTGCGCATATATACATATTGATTTTACACACACTAACAAACCGGTTTACTTGACCGGCCCCAAAAAATGCGGTTTCATTGATAAAGCGGAATAATAATTTGCGCGTACGCGCGCATCGATTGTCGATTGGATGGAGGAGATGGGTTGGCTGTCAAACAGCTGATTGCTACGTCACTATCAATTACAACCCCAAAATAGCTGAAATGTATGCTAATTAAAATCGTTAATTCGTTGTGTTGATGACCTCAGAATGCAACAATAATAATTACGCATTGTAAAACGTATAAGAATAAACACCAGCTCATAGACTGTGGCAATTGTTACGCTAGACTTTATCGAGAGTCATCGACATGCGTAATATGATATCGATACGGTAATTGCAGATCTACGTTATGACAGACAGGTGGAAGAGGGGGGAGGCAATGCAATCGGAGCTTTTGCGGCAAAACAAAATAAAGTATCAAACGGCGTTTTGTCAGGTGGCTATCAAAAAACCACAAACAACGCTTGACATCGATGCCTCAAGCTGTTCTGTGGTGCTAATTAAGTTGTCGTATTAATGAAGCGCATAGAGTGAAAGAGAGAGAGAGAGGGTGGGAAGTGAGGGAGAGAGCGAGCGTACACTGCTTGCATAACAATGGACATTCGAAATAAGTATTTAAAGAACTGCTTGGTTGGCGCTCATTATCTTATCGCACGTTCTTATAAATAAATACGCTTAATATTTGGTGTATGCATGTATTCTTTTTTTTGCTCGCAATTTTCGTTGTATGTTTTTGTTGTTGTTGTTCCATTTGAAAAAGTCATGAACATAATCAGATTAGTTTCACGGGCGCCCCGCCTGCCAAAGACAGAGAGAGAGCGAGAGAGCGAACAGCTGATAAGCAAGCAGTCCCATTGAAATTTGAAGGTCCCCACAATGGTCTCACGCGCGTCCAACTCGCCTATCGCCTATTATCACCTATCACTAGTCCATATAGCATTATATGTATGTATGGATGTGTATAGTATATAGAAACATATAATTTATATGCTGCTCGATCGAGGAAATCGCAGTCGCGTGTTAACTTTAATGTCTAGCTAAAGCTCAAAGATTAGTAGTGCATATTTTACGATCGGATTCAATTTCCAGTGAATTGCATTATACATGTAACTATGTATGTATATAAAAAAACATATACACACTCTCAGTATCGGATAGCTAAATATGTGCTTAAAAATAGTGAATTCCGTCTGATTGACAGTTAAATGGAACAAGTTAATAGCAATTCCATAAATTGCACGTTTTTATTGTACTACAATCGTTAAGTAACCTTCACTTACAGCTACTGAGATACAGAGACACAGTCAGAAGTCGATGGAATCGTAACCGTAAGAGTTCCTAAGCTCACCTCGAATTCATCTGAGTTTTGGCATCAAGGTGAACGACAGAGAGTTGCATGTTGCATTTATTTAAAGTCTGTCTCTAGATCTTCAACAATGCTTAAGTATTTACTTAACGGTCAATAGAACAATTCTCTTTGGATGTTGAATCCGTAGGAACGCTTTATAATTGTCTAATCAAGGTTTGCAACTCATTGTCAGAGAGAACGTTATTTCTATCATTCTCTCTCTCACTCTATCTCTCTCTCTCTCTCTGACTTATTCATCGCTTGCGTGACTATTTCAATTGTCCGTTGACGCTTATTATTTCTTTTTATTATTGTTAGACGTAATTTTTTAATACGACGTTTAACGGATAATTGCATTTTGGATAAGTCTGTTTGATTCTTTCTACGTTTCGCATTTCAAGTTCATATTATATTTGTTTGTTTAAATTTTTCGTTTTTTTGTAATTTACATATATAGGAGATATGTCTAATCAAATTAATTAAATTTTTTATGCGACTGTAGCTATTTACCCTTCCTTTATCGTTTGAAATAAAACAGACGCGGTCCAAAAGTAAATACTAAACGGGAACGTAGCATGACGTAATCCCCAACGTTTCAGATCAGTTTGGTGGGGTTTCTGTTTGTTAATTACATGTCGCGCTAATCAGAAACTCTGATGAGTGCGAGAGACTAACTCTCTTCCTTTCTCTACATACATATAGTATTCTCGGTATTCTGAGTCAGAAGAATATTCCAACATAGGAGTGGAGAACATATGCATCATAAGGGGATTCACACGAGCCACTTGTTTAGATGGTTCAATGTTAACAACGGTTGTACTTGTAAAAACGCCTAAGTCTCTTGATCTCAGTCATTATCAATCAGAGTGAGTCAATCACAACAATCATGTTTCCAATGTAAACAACGGTTGTACCTGTAAAAGCGCTTAAGTCTCTTGATCTCAATCATTATCAATCCGTCAATCATATGTAGTTAATTGGAATTTTACAATTCTCCTCGATCAAACGCTGTCAATTTTAGCCACCTTGAGTCTCAACTCTCAATCACCATCAATCAAAATGCATCAATCGTTGCTAAATGGAATTTTCAAATGATCATCAATCATTCAAGCTTTTTCGCTCACACTGCCAAACAAACTAAAAAACTAATTAGTTTGTTTTACTCATTTTCTTTTTTCCACTTTGTGTTATGCATTTTCTAACTCTTTGTAGTTGTTGTTGGATGTATGTATGTATGTCTTCATTAGCAAGGCAAAATTGTATGCAAATATTTGAACTGCGTGTGTCGAGGGATCATATTCATCACCATAAAGTATTGTGCGTCTTATTGGCTTATCGATATCGCCTAATTAAATTAACACTTTTAAAAGCGGACGTGGTGGGGGGGAGGGAAGGGTATCAACTTCTTTATATTTATTATTATTTTGCAGTAGCATTTCTATTATTACTTTTTTTATTTCCTTTTCTTGTTTCGCTATCAGCTCACGTCGTCCGTTTGTGTCGGTTGCGTGTGTATTCCGATTTCGATCGCGATCATGTGCCCCCACACAAATTTGTCATGCTTATCAGTTAAGCTGCCGTTAGATGGGGCCGCTCTAGCGACAAAATGTAACAATTGTAGATATTTTCCATTTCAAAGTGTAGATTCTGTGACGGATTTCTCAGTTAAATGCTTGATTGCATCACATGATCGTTAAAATCTTGCCTTATCAAAACTTTATCTCATCCCTTTGGCACTATACATGTAAGTCAAATGTTTCCGTGACGCAATCTCCGCTGCCTCGTTATCTGGCTACCAAAAACGAGCATAAAACTAAGGAATTTTCAACAAGCTTTAGGAATAATCGCAAGTGGGCACTATTCCAAAATAATATAAGAATTGCAGGTGCCACTTAAGATATTGGCACGAGCAGTCAGTCATCAAGGAAGATTAGAAACAATGGTTAGCACCATAAATTAAATACCCCCTTCAATTGGTATATAAATAGTTATATCATTAACTGCGTTATAATGCTTATAAAGCAGTATTTCAATATTTCGTATTAAAATTCGATGACAAATTGCAAGAATTAAAAAGGGGAACTTGAATAACTCTTGAAGATGTATATAAATACTATATTAAATACATTAGAATGCTTATTTAGTGGTATTTCGATATATCCAATTCAAAATCGATAACACAATTTGCAAGAATTAAGCAAAGATGGACACATTTGTTATGTAATCGTTTGATCAGCTGTTTTGGCAAAGAAAAACTGCTCTCTTTCACCCACATACATAATGCAAATGCACTCTCTCACACACACACGCACACTCCTACATATGTATGTATGTCAGTTGCCAAAAGGGCAGCACGCTTCGTTCCCCATTGTTTTCAAGCAACTTTTACGTAAGCTTTGGTCACGTATCGTGACGTATTAGCGGCTGGGCGATAAAAAAATTTCGCGTGTTTGTTATTAAGTTGGTTGAAAACGTCAAATGTTAGCGTTACTTAAAAAAGGCCTTGCGTGTTTTGCTATTGTTCTTATTATTCTTATTATTGTTGTTGTTGTTTCATATTATTTGTTGTGTAGTTTGTTTAGTTGGCATTTTAAATAGACTCTTACAATTAGTTGCACTGCAAACCGGAAGAGAATGCAATGCAAATATCGAGCCCTTTTATCAAATACAAATGATATTTTTAGAAAGAGAGAATCGTAACAAGAAACAACAACAACATGCACACTAGCATTAAGTGAAGGACGTTCAGTTGTTGTTGCGCGTTTTGGCGCCACGCCAAATGTACCACAACAGCAACAAAAAGCAAGAACATTAGCGTATGCATAACATTTCGATTATTTAACTAGAATAATATTACGCATCGAAAATTGTTTGCGTCACATTTACTCACGCTCCTTTGCGCTCTTTTGAACTCTCTCTCTCTCTCTCTCTCACTCTCTTGCTCTCTTTTTATTTTGCATACGCTGTGTGCACGCAGACTCTCTCTTGTTAAGCGATGCTCAGGCAGCAACAACATGGGTAACCCCATAACAAAAGGAGGCTCGTCCTGTAAGCCGTTACTTATGAGTGTGTGCGTGTGTGTGTGTGTGTATGTTTGTTATTTTTTTGCGCCTATATTGATTTTTCAATTAAAAGTTTTACCAAGGCTTGTGAACTGATTTTACCAAGTTACATAATTCAACACACACAAACATAAATGTATATACATATGTGTGTACAAATTATATATGCATGTGCAATACATACGTGGCGTTTTCTATTTTCTATTTTCTTTTTATTGAATTTGTTTAGCTGCCTTGCCGGTGGGCGGCAGCAGGCGCTGTTTGCTTTAAGGTCATTCGACGGACGTTCTTCTTGGCTATGCGCTCTAAACGGCAACAACAATAAAAACAAAAACAAAAGAATGATGCAAAAACACTTTTGGCAGCAGCGCTTCTGCTGATGTAAAGAGCAGCAGCAGCAACAACAACAACACTTGACGCGCTTGGTAACTGAGAGAAAGAGAGCAACAACAAGAACAGCTATTGCCAGTGGTGCCAGAATTTCTTGGATTTAAAATAACAAATTTGATAATGAAAAGTAGCTGGAAATAGCTCGAAAACTTATTAGTTCTGTAAATCTAACAAGACAGTGTTGCCAGAATTTCTGTGATTAAAATAGCTAATAATAAATAAAAGCTTGAAATAATTAAAAAAAAACTTATGGTAAAATCTGCTTAATCAAATGCAAATTGTTTTTTTTTATTAATGTATCGTATAATTAGGCAATGCTGATTTTAGTTTAGTAATTAAAGTACAAATTTGTTGCTAGCAGTAACAAATAATTCGTCGATAATTCAGTAAAATATTACTTACTCGAAAAAATTATGTCTGTAAATTCATAAGACTTTAAGAGAAATAATTTTCCTACTTAAGAATTCTTACAAATGTACAGGCCTTAAAAGCAGTGGAATTTGTTGCATCATTTTTAAACAGCTATTAAAAAAGCACTTAACGTTTCTAAATACATTCCATTTCTTTAATTGGTTTTAACGAGATGCACTTGGCGAAAACTAGTTTAACATCATTGTTTAATTGCAAGCTTCACTTAGTAGTAATTTCCTAATTGACTAAATGTTTTTTTCTTATGATACAATGTTATCTGATAACTATCTGCAGAGGATATATGGATATTTCTTAATATGTTTTTGGTATCTGGCAATTTAAAAAAGTTATTGAATAATATTTGAAAATAGTCTAAATTTTAGCTGATATCTCAAAATGTACAGCTTTATTTCTCAAATTTTCAATTACAAAATAGCTATAAAGTCGCTAATAATGGCAACACTGGCTCTGTTACCTGTGCGGCTAATGCTCAAAGAGAGAGCGCTTTACACTCTCGCAATGCCTCTCTCTCTCACTTTTGAAGAGAGCGTCGGTAGTGTTGCTGTCTGTCTGTTGTTGTTGTAAGATTACAAGAATAAAGGCTACAAGACGCCGCGTGGTTTTTAAGCCAAATTTAAACGCGTTTATGGAAATTTAACAACAAAAAACGAAAGAAGAAGCATGGATTAAACTAAATGGCACAAGTGTATTAAAAGAAGATGCAGCAGCTTGCAGTAAAACAAGATGAAACAAGTTCATTAAACTCTGCTCTGCTCGCGAGTGCGACTGCGTCTTATGTGAAATTTTATTTATAAAAAAAATAGACAGATTCGCTTTGCTATTTTAGCCAAGTGAAAATTTTTGTGCGCGATTATGTAATCGCCGGAAAATTAGCACATAGCGCAAATGATACAGATACAAATATGTACATACATATATTATATTAGCTTGCCAGGATTTTACAAGCTGAAATTTTTTACTTATCAGCTATTTTGGGGGGACTGTGTAGACAGTTGTGGGGCGTAGCAGCAAAAAAAAAATTATTTGCGCTCAGTAGTTTTTTAATCGCAAGCACATGGCTGAGTTTTTTTTTCATTTCTTTTTTTTTTGGCGTGACGTTGCCCTTGCCAACACCAACGTACGCACATATACACATTAAGAGAGAGCAGTTTGTACGTGTGTGTGTGTTGGCAAGCCACGCTTAAAGAGTATCCTTTCTTAACAACAACAATAATGACAACACTTTGAGCGGCAATTAAAACAGTTATTGTAATACTTGGTGGGTGGAGGAGGAGGCTAGGGTGATTATCAAAATCTCTCACCTGTGCTTCGGCAATTGAACGTGTTGAAATGCGTAAGAGCGCCATGATTTATGTTAATTTTCGGCTGTTAGATTTGAGGAGAAACTCAAATACTGTCGCTGATTTTTTTTAACACTAACACGTACACACACAGAAAAAAATTGCTTTTCCCCAGTGAAGAATTTGGAAATGTTCTTTTTCTTGTGGCGTTTTGTTTGGCGAGCGAAAAAAGTTTCCTACTCTCCCTTCTTTTACGGCAGCTGCGCGGCAACTGAATGTTAAAATATTATTCGAATTCGAATGGTTGCGCTGCTGGTTGGCTTTCAGTTGCCCACCACCGATTGTTGTTGCCATTATCGATAGTTTTCTATCCCAGATAGCGCTTAAATACCCAACATTTAAATTAACAATTCTTTGGGAGCGCTGATCCGTTTAGTTACAAAGATCACCTGTTCGTTCATGTTGGCATATTTATTACAGTATCTGTTTCATATATTCGCTGGATAACCATGAGATTCATAATATCGATAACGATAAAACAGACACCCCCACGAAAAACAGCTGACACCAGCAGTGCGCCACTTGCCGCCCATTCAGAATATTTGAAAATAAATTTACTAATGATGGCTTACCTGCTCATCATTTTCAAAATCATTAATTGGTGTCATTTCCAAAGGATGAGCGGTTACTTGAGCTGTCTCGTCTGTCTTCTTCAAATCTTCGAATGAGTTACTGAAAGTATCAGAGTTCTTGGTATTGTGGGTCGGTTTTGTAAAGAACGGACGCAAACAACATGCGGATGATAGCATTTTTGTACAAATTTCCATTATGGTAGCAAAATAAATAAAAGCAGTTCTTACTAGCCAGTTGGTAAAGTTTTTGTTAAAAAGATTAATGACAAAATTTGTTGGTTGTTGTCAGGGCTGCCAGATATATATTTTTTTAAATAATTCATTTCTGGCTTGCCTTGATTGCCACGTTTTAAAACGGTGGTGGCGCTCCCTTTTGTTTGCTAGCGCCGCCAGCTGTCATATTGTTTACTTCTAGAACTACATTTTTTTTGAGTCCCAGCACTAGTAGTGTTATAGCCGCTTTCCACGAGCCGTCATTTGGCGTCATTCAGTACAATTTTGACATTCGAGCCGAATGACAAATTCGGCCTGTACAAATTCCCATAAGGCCCCGAATGATCATTCGATCTGAATGAAAGCGAATACGATATTTGGCTTATCGAATTTTAGTATTTTTTTTATCGAACAGCCGATGCTTATCGATGTTTTCGTGAAAACCGAGACTATCATCACCATAAACAGCTGAAAAGAAGACAAGCATGGTAAGCGAAACAATTGCGCCAAAAATATATTTTTCAAGAAATAATTAAATTGTTATAATTTCAGTCCAAAAATAAAAGGAAGCCGCTTGAGTTTATGGTCGACTTCAGCCAATTCATAATTTCACATTTTTTTGGGTTGTTCCTGTCAGTATTCGCCATAATTTAACAGTATATTTATATAAATGTTTAACGGAACCAACGCTTGTTTACATTTTGAACAGCTGATTTATTTTGGTTGAATGACAAATGAACGAATGAGACGTCAAATTGTCGTGGAAAGACCAAAATCTGACAAAACTGAATGACACCGAATGAAGCGAATGACAGTGCTCGTGGAAAGCGGCTATTATGCAAAAGGCGTCGTGAGTTTTTGGACTGCCAACAAATTTCTTATTTCTCATCCAATTCATAATCAAAGCGTAAGTGGCAGTTCTACGAATCTTGAGGCGGACAGATCTGATGATGGATTCCGGTAGAACTCGTCGAAATAAGACGAAAAAATTAAATAACATTTTTTGATTTTCGGCTCGGTTCTCGAGATATTGGGACCGATAAGTCGCCGATTCCCATACAAACTGGTCAGCGGGCCACCTGCTCATTGCACTGTGTTAGAGCGAGACAACCATAGTACTGCCTAGAGCAGTGCTGTATAGGGCCTAGAGCAGTGTTGTAAAGTGCCCGTTTCAGGTTCAACGCTTGGCGTGGTTGTTCAAACCTTGGCGCGGATATTCAAACTATTTTATTTTATTAACTATTTATTTATTTTGCTTATTTATATATTGTAACAGAATAAATATACTGAAACTAATTTTATTAGTTTAAATATAATAACTTTATGCGTCTATTCGATTTTATTATGTACCTAGCTTTTATTTTGTTACATAATACATACAAATTTATATCTTCGGTATTTTAACAGCGGTTTCGCTTAAATTTAAATTAAATTTATTTCAAATCTTAAAAGTAAATAATAAAAGTATGAAAAAACTGATTTTTTATTCAAAAATTGTATTTTATTTCTGCTATGGGGTTTTGTTAATGTAATTAGCTGCAAACTAAAAATGTATACATCTGTTTAATTGTCTTCTTTATTTTTTTTTACATTAATACTTTTAATTATTTGTTTACATAATGTTTTTAAGGTATATATAAAGCAGAGCACGTGCTCCACATTTATTATGCAGCAAGCCCAGTTAAGGTTGCTTTATGTTTATTTAACTGATAGTTTGTTAAATTTATGCTCCAATGTGTTGGAAAAACTCTCGGCATTACAATTCAATAGAAATTCACCCTGCATTTGCAATGCCGACACACGCTGTAAACAGTATTGAAATGCACTGTTGCTGACCACATATTGCCTTGGCTATGATAATTGTCCGTTTTCACATGCACATCCGCATTCTCCAGCAGCACATATATCTATAAAAAACAAAAAAAAAAGCAAAAGAAAACATTAGTTAACAATTGAGAGTGAAATTCAAATATTCATGTAGCCTGAGCTTTCTTACCTTTGTAGGATCCTTAATGTAGGGAAGATTACGCAACTTGGCAATATAATTGGTATAGATATTTAATTTACCCGCATCTTTGCAGACGCTGATGCACTTGAGCAAATACGTGTCCACAGGACTTTGCTTATAATACTGCTCTATGGCACGTGTTCCTGCCAGTTTAAAGAGCGCTATCTGATGGGAGAGTATGTGCTCCTTGCAGTTCAAATTACCATAGGTGAGATTCAATTCCGTTTGCCACTTGTTGAATATTTCGATTATTTGAGTTGCCGATAATTGGGTGGTAATTTGAATCTGTTAATAAAATTGGAAAAACAATCGTTAAAATATGCTAAAAAAGTACTTGAGGTTTACAAACCTTAGAAAAGTCTTCAACCTGATTTAGAGTGAACAACCAGGTTATGTATTTAATAATAGAAAGATTGAAAGCACTCGATACTGTTATCACACAGAACGCCCCTAACACAATGATAGGCATTTTTAATTGCCGAGGTGGTGTTGTCTTCCTGCGGATTTTTCATGCTTTTCAGTGCCAAATAGTGTTGTTGATGAAGCTCGTTTTCCATGTTAATGGACGTATACCCCTTCGGTTGGGTTTCCACCAGTTCATCCCATTGTCCCAGATGACATTAGAGTTCACAATCGAGCTGCTTGTCATCTGGCATGATTTTTTCTAGCACATTGGCCCAGGAGTACATGCCATTGTTCTTTATAATGCTAACACACAGCTCGCTATTGGGCTCATCCAGGTTTTCTGATTCTAGACAACAGCCAAACAAATTGTTATTCAAACTAAGATAATCGACGCGAGAGCGCAAAGGATTCAAAAAACCGGACATGGCATCCAGACAGCCAATGGACTCGTAAGCCTAATAAAGAAATTAATCAATTACATTTGTTATCAACAAATAGAAAGAATAGCTAACCTTTTTTGCACACTTCTCAAAGTTTTCGTCATCCAAATTGTTTTGATTTGGCGTTTTATTGGCTTCGCAAGCCCACAATTCTAAATACATAATGCTAAGAAAATATGCCTGGCAATGATTGCTGGCCGTAATTACATTGCTCAGATCAATGGGAATTTGCCTGCGAAAGTAAACATGTTAGAAAGAGAAAGCTAGGCAATGAATTAGAAAGACAGACACATACCAATTGTTGGTGAGACGAAGTGTTTATTGGCACGCTTCTCCTGATAAATACCCCGTGTTGACTCACAGAATTTCTCACAGGATTTCAACACGTTTAACCAATCAATGGAAAAAATGCTTTTAAACGAGTTGAGGAAACTCGATTTTTTTTCTTTTGAAAAAAAGATGCGCAGATTTGGACACTTGACTGCAAGAGAAAAAAGAAATTTTGATAATAGAATTCTCCATATGAGTACTCCAATTAATGTTAATACAAACCGTGTAAACTGGATCCATTGTTCCTATTGACAGCATGTCCAATCACTTGGATAAGCGCCTGTTGTGTGCTCGTATTAAAGTTGAAACAATTGCTTATCCAATGTTTCCATAATGACGCTAATAAATTGATCCATTGGCTCTTCATTGGACTGCAAGGCATTGAACCAACTATAATGTTTTAAAGTTTATGATCATTTTTGATTTTCTTACCTGAACGAGGGCATCAAAGTCGGTCTGAAAGTAATAGAAATTGTTTTGCATTTTAAGTGGTCCAATCTCGGCTAGACACTTGAGTGCTTCCATGCTGCTCTCTCTTTTGGGTGAATCACGCACCATGCGTATGAAACGATTGATGAGCTGAAAGAGCAGCTTGTCATGCTGTTGGAGCTCAACCTTATGCTCGGCAATCTAATAAAATGAGGCGAAATTATCAAGTTTAATTTTAAATTATAATGAAACATTTAAAAATTGCTCACATATTCACGCAATCCGTCTAAGCATCCATCCAGTTGATTAAGTTTTAGGTACGCCTCTAAGAAATTTTTAACGTCAAGTCCAGCATCAGTTGGGAGCTTAGCGTCAATTAAACGATGTTGCGACTCACGATCGGTGTTCTCCTCGAAAAGAATTTGCTTACTAAGTTGGTGGCTGTATGATTCGCTGAATGTTTTCAATATTGCTGTCGCCTGGTTCCTCAATTGCTTAGTCTCCATGTGCTGGGCATAGGACATCAATAGCTTGGCTTACTTATCCAAACTTGTTGAAGTTTCGTGCAAAGCGAAATTGTGCTTAGATTGCATGATCGGTAGGAATTCCAATCCTGCTCTCTGCAACTGACTGTATTTAACTGAAAGTAGTTAAGGGGAGATGAAGGGAGTTGTATTAAAAGTTGCGAGGATTACTTACTGTGCAGAAGAAAGCGACAGACAAAGAACCAAATGTCACCCACAAAGAAGGGACAATTAATTTCCATTAAAGTGGAACCAACATCGACTGCAGACTCCAAATACTTGGCAGTATCGAGGATAGCATCCGCAATGGTGCAGAAAAGGAAAAAGCAGCGCTTTTTCGTCAGCGTTGACATGGTCTGAATGCGTACATCCTGTGGCGAATGGCTGCTGTTCTATAAAATGTAATAAAGCCAGCAAAATAAATATTACAATTAAAGTACATATAAAATTTAAATAATAACAATAATATTATAGAATTGATGAGACATGTTTTCTAGTTCCTTAAAAAAACAGGAACTTACCTTTTGCATTTGAGGAATAATTGCACAAAATGTAGACAGAATTCCTGCGCACGCAGATAACTTCCAAATCTCTTCCCAATTTTGTATCGTGCTTGCACTTGTTGTTGCTTGTGACGTGCTAGCAGTTGTTGTTGCTTGTGACGTGCTTGCAGTTGTTGTTGTTGTTGCTGTTGATTGTGGTTGATTAGTGTGTACACATACATTTAAGAATGAAGTATGCATATACGCTAGCAAATAGACTTTTCTTTACATGCATCGCTTTTTTCTTCAGCGTGCATGCATGTGTGCATGTGCTTGTATGTGTGTGTACACATACATATACATAAGTAACATGTATGCACATAAGTCACCAAGCAAGTAGACTCTTTTTACATGTGTACACATATGTACATATATATGTACATACATATACATATGTATGTACGATAGTTATTACTATCGTAAGGTTTTAGCTGTATGTGTGCGATACTATGTATGTATGTATGTATGTATGTATGTGAGGATCCGTTAGAGCTTGGCGCCACTGCAAAGCGCGTCACGATGCAAGATACAGACACAAGTTTCGCAGTCGCCGATATACGCATACGTACATATCGCAAAGTTAAACAACAAATTCGCATAAATATATTTATATAAAATATGGCTCGAAATATGAATTGTTGCATCCTGATTTGTTTGCATTTAATATATATGAGGCATTCGGAAGATTGCTGTGCAGTGAGGAAAAAGTGATTTGCTTTCTTCAAGAAATTAAGTTGTTACCTTCCCGCAACTCAATTTCGCCGAAATGCTGCGGTATGGAAATGTCTGTCGAGAACTCCGACAAAAAGCTTGGTTGGGTCTGGAGATGCTCTACGAAAGCTAAGAAAACGAAAGGCTCTAAGGCATGCCGGAAAACGGTTAACCCGTGTAGCGGGACATTTTTCGATGGGCAACATTGCCACCTCTCTTTTAAAGAGATTCTCGCCATCGTAATAAGTTTTGTAATGGACATGAAGGTAAGCGACGTTTACGAAAACCTCTGTTCATGGCGTGAACGTGATGAAAAGCCTACTCTTAGTTGGAGCACAGTCATAGACTATTATAGCTATTGCCGTGAGGTTGCCGAGGTTTTGGCATCACATACAGAAACCGTACTTGGCGGAGAGGGTAAAACCGTCCAAATCGACGAAACGTTTCTGACTAAGAGGAAGTACAACCGAGGACGCGTAACAGAGCAAATGACCATTGTTGTTCTTGGCCTTTATTGTAAGGAGGACAAAACGGGTCTATTTTTTAAAGTCAATGCCAAGAGTAAAGCCGAGCTGTGGCCGTACATTAAAAAGTACGTTGCGTATGATACGTCGTCTATTTGCACAGACAGTGCTAGGCAGTATTTTGGAATAGAGCGTATGTTTTCTCCAAAAACGCTTCACAAGCAGACGAACCACAGCAAGGGGTAATTCGTGAGCAAAACCGACAAAACAAACACTATAAACGACTTGGAAAACCAAAATAAACTTTTGAAAAAATCGTTAAAGTATCGCAGAACTACCAAACTTCTGCACCAATATATGGCAGTACATTGGTGCAGGCAGAACAACCTGAAGAAGTTTGACGACGAAAAAGTATATCCAGGAGTCATGGACGGCAACATGAGAGAGGGATTGCAGCTAAAAAATATTGATCCGCCTCGCACCATCTCTGAAGACGACAGCTCAAAAACGCCCAACCTGTGTGAATCAGAGGAGTTTGAGGATCTCGAGATGCTTGAGGAATATGTTGATTCCATCAACGTTTCCATCGATGATGCAGTCTACGATGAGCCAGATGAGGTACTGCCTGAGGATTTTTTTTAAAACAAGTACAATATTCCGCACCCGCACCCGCAACCAACAGTAACAACAACAATAGAATAGCAAGACAACATAGATATTGGACGCCTCAACAAGAACATCATTAACAATAGTAAACCACAACAACAGCAACAACATCAATTCCAATTATAACTTGTCACAGCACCAACAGGAACAGTAGCAAAAATAACTATGATCACAGCGACCACATAACCAGTCGAGAAACGTGGAGGCTGCCATTGCCCGTTGAAGCAATGAAAATGGTGCTAGGAATGCAATGTAAGTATACCCAATTTGTATTGCAAGATTTATATTAATCCATATCCATTTGTAGCACTGTATTTCAGCCGTAGAAATCCACATGAATGTTTCACATAAAACTGGAGGAGCCTCTGCATTAAGATTGCCACATGTGCCACATCAACATACTTAATGCCTTTTATCATTGCGTCATTGCAATAAAGCACAAGGAGACGAATTCAAGCAGCATCTTGAGAATCTTCAACAGAATTTAGAAAAATTTTAACTGAAACCCTTGGAATTACCAATCAATGCGATGACACTTTATTATATGTATGATTCAACTATTGCTGGATGAGAATGAATTGGCCAAGCTGTTTGGTTCAACGTAATAATAACAGTGTAATAGAGTCTCGTCTTGGTATAATGTTTGCCAAAGATCTCTGTTCAGCACGATGTTTAGACGTTTGGTAAGCTATTTAAACTAAATTAGAATTTAACTACTATATCATTAAGTTGTTGTTGGAACAATCGTAAGAAAATGGATTTGTTTTTTATAGGTATTTTAAATAAAACCTGTTTTTTTAAGGAACTAGAAAAATATTCATCAATTTATAATATTATTGTTATTATTTAAATTTTATATGTACTTTAATTGTAATATTTATTTTGTAACTATTACATTTTATAGAACGGCAGCCATTCGCCACAGGATGTACGCATTCAGACCATGTCAACGCTGACGAAAAAGCGCTGCTTTTTCCTTTTCTGCACCATTGCGGATGCTATCCTCGATACTGCCAAGTATTTGGAGTCTGCAGTCGATGTTGGTTCCACTTTAATGGAAATTAATTGTCCCTTCTTTGTGGGTGACATTTGGTTCTTTGTCTGTCGCTTTCTTCTGCACAGTAAGTAATCCTCGCAACTTTTAATACAACTCCCTTCATCTCCCCTTAACTACTTTCAGTTAAATACAGTCAGTTGCAGAGAGCAGGATTGGAATTCCTACCGATCATGCAATCTAAGCACAATTTCGCTTTGCACGAAACTTCAACAAGTTTGGATAAGTAAGCCAAGCTATTGATGTCCTATGCCCAGCACATGGAGACTAAGCAATTGAGGAACCAGGCGACAGCAATATTGAAAACATTCAGCGAATCATACAGCCACCAACTTAGTAAGCAAATTCTTTTCGAGGAGAACACCGATCGTGAGTCGCAACATCGTTTAATTGACGCTAAGCTCCCAACTGATGCTGGACTTGACGTTAAAAATTTCTTAGAGGCGTACCTAAAACTTAATCAACTGGATGGATGCTTAGACGGATTGCGTGAATATGTGAGCAATTTTTAAATGTTTCATTATAATTTAAAATTAAACTTGATAATTTCGCCTCATTTTATTAGATTGCCGAGCATAAGGTTGAGCTCCAACAGCATGACAAGCTGCTCTTTCAGCTCATCAATCGTTTCATACGCATGGTGCGTGATTCACCCAAAAGAGAGAGCAGCATGGAAGCACTCAAGTGTCTAGCCGAGATTGGACCACTTAAAATGCAAAACAATTTCTATTACTTTCAGACCGACTTTGATGCCCTCGTTCAGGTAAGAAAATCAAAAATGATCATAAACTTTAAAACATTATAGTTGGTTCAATGCCTTGCAGTCCAATGAAGAGCCAATGGATCAATTTATTAGCGTCATTATGGAAACATTGGATAAGCAATTGTTTCACTTTAATACGAGCACACAACAGGCGCTTATCCAAGTGATTGGACATGCTGTCAATAGGAACAATGGATCCAGTTTACACGGTTTGTATTAACATTAATTGGAGTACTCATATGGAGAATTCTATTATCAAAATTTCTTTTTTCTCTTGCAGTCAAGTGTCCAAATCTGCGCATCTTTTTTCAAAAGAAAAAATCGAGTTTCCTCAACTCGTTTAAAAGCATTTTTTCCATTGATTGGTTAAACGTGTTGAAATCCTGTGAGAAATTCTGTGAGTCAACACGGGGTATTTATCAGGAGAAGCGTGCCAATAAACACTTCGTCTCACCAACAATTGGTATGTGTCTGTCTTTCTAATTCATTGCCTAGCTTTCTCTTTCTAACATGTTTACTTTCGCAGGCAAATTCCCATTGATCTGAGCAATGTAATTACGGCCAGCAATCATTGCCAGGCATATTTTCTTAGCATTATGTATTTAGAATTGTGGGCTTGCGAAGCCAATAAAACGCCAAATCAAAACAATTTGGATGACGAAAACTTTGAGAAGTGTGCAAAAAAGGTTAGCTATTCTTTCTATTTGTTGATAACAAATGTAATTGATTAATTTCTTTATTAGGCTTACGAGTCCATTGGCTGTCTGGATGCCATGTCCGGTTTTTTGAATCCTTTGCGCTCTCGCGTCGATTATCTTAGTTTGAATAACAATTTGTTTGGCTGTTGTCTAGAATCAGAAAACCTGGATGAGCCCAATAGCGAGCTGTAAAAGGGTAAAGCAGCTATAAAGAACAATGGCATGTACTCCTGGGCCAATGTGCTAGAAAAAATCATGCCAGATGACAAGCAGCTCGATTGTGAACTCTAATGTCATCTGGGACAATGGGATGAACTTGGTGGAAACCCAACCGAAGGGGTATACGTCCATTAACATGGAAAACGAGCTTCATCAACAACACTATTTGGCACTGAAAAGCATGAAAAATCCGCAGGAAGACAACACCACCTCGGCAATTAAAAATGCCTATCATTGTGTTAGGGGCGTTCTGTGTGATAACAGTATCGAGTGCTTTCAATCTTTCTATTATTAAATACATAACCTGGTTGTTCACTCTAAATCAGGTTGAAGACTTTTCTAAGGTTTGTAAACCTCAAGTACAATGAAGAACGTGCCCGGCTGGGAGGTAAATTGTCTAGCAATTCAAAATCTTGACAGCCTTATTGATTATATTACTATTATTTCTAGGTGGGCACCTGGTACGGTGAGCCCGTATTCAAGACTTTGCCCGAGGACACACTAGTTACTCCCATTTTCAAGGAGTTCTATGCCCACTCCGACTGGAAATCAACCGCTAAACGCGCCCATTTGAAGCTCTGGTCGTAAAAGCAAAGAGAGAGTCTGGAAGCAAATGATGATACTGCTGCTGCTTCCCCTTAGTTAATGCACCTTATGAAAACATTTTTTTTGTTTATAGAATTGCCTAAGCGCTCATTTAAATCAATAACATGCCATGTGACGCCCAGCTGCATTGGTTAATATGAGATAAAAAGAAAACAAAACTGTTAACACTTTGTTCTTGCAACTTAGTCAAGGGGGGATAAACCTCTTGGCTACTTTCATTTCTTGTCTTGGCAACGCCTCGTCAATCAGTTGCCAACGCGGTTTCAACAAGTTGGCAAAGCGGTCAGGTGTTTTGGGGATCACAATAAGTTGTGGGAGCTGCCATAAGTGCAACTGCATGACACAGTGGCAGCCCTGCCGCCAAATGAACAGTTAGACTATATCCTTGTTGTGGCCAAGTGAAAAATTTAAGAAACTGCTTAAATAAAGTGTATAATAGTGGAAATTGATTGCTAATTGTGACATGCAGATTTTGAACAGCAGCTTCAAGTGACACAGGCAAGTTTTATTGTTACATTAGCCGCTTATTTTAAACAAAATCATACAACCTATGTTCATACTTTTGTTTCTGTTTTTTTTTTGTATATTTTTTATTGAATTCAACATCATGCATTTTGATAGCATTTTATCTTAGGGGATTAGACATTATCGGCTATGATAATAAGATTTTTGTATGTACTCCATGTAGATGAAATGTAAAAAAAAGTACGTACACTATACATTAGAGAACTCGCCAAGTGCTCAAAATTTAAATGTTGAATAGAAGAGAAGCCTTCAAATGATAAACAAAAGTCTAATATGTCTCGATACTCCCATAACAAATTCTTATAATTATTATTACATATTAAAAAAATATATATATGTATGCATATTTATGTATGTATGTATGTATATTGGTTGATTGGCTTATCTGCTGCTTCTCTTCGACGACATCTTTGTGTGTGTTGTTGTGTGTTATTGTGTAGCAAGAAAGAGAGAGAGAGATGTGTGGATGCCAAGCTCATTTTCATAAAATAAGAGCACAAATTTGACATTTGTAAAAGGTTTGCTAACTGGAGGCTTAAAAGCTAGTACATTTACCCAGTGAACTAATGTTGAGCGGTTCCCATTGCAAAACATTCGCAAACGCACTTGGAAAAGGGTTAAAAATTAGATAAATCGCTTGCAAGCGGACATTTTGTCCGAATAAGTTTTAAAAACAAAAAAAAAGGATTGTTTTCAGAATCGTTTGCGGGCGTTTTGCCCACTGGGAAAAATATAATGTAGCTAAAGCGTAGTGTATATAAGTTTGCGTGTGTGTGTGTAGGTTCCATAGGGGTATTACTTGTTTTTTGTTTGTTTTTTTTTTAAATGTTTTTTTTTTATTTGGCCAGCCTCTAGGGCTGCTGATCGTACTCCTGTTCCTCCTCTTTCTCCTGTTTGATAGCAACGTAACGCATTGGCGGCGACATAAGCAACTGTTGTTGTTGCTGCAGCTGCTGCTGTTCTTCTTCATCCTTCTCTTCTTCATCAGCTTTATCCCGCTTTTGTTGGGATCGTGACATCATGTAACAACGGCGCTTAATGCTGCCATCGCATGTGGGCAGATGACGTTGCAGGAATCCTTCATAGACAAATTTGCGTCCACAGCGGTGACAACTAAATTCCCGTTTCCCCTCGACCTGTTGTTTATGCTGACGTAGTGCCTCCGCATTCGAGTATTTATCGCGACAGGCATCGCAGGCATGGCGACGTTTCGCCTGGCCAACATCGAAGACCACTGTGAAATTTTGGGTACAAAACAAGCAGGTGAACTCCTTGACTACAACCTTTTTGCCGCCATGCTGGGCAGCCAGAGCTTCGGCCTCGGCCTCCAGTTTATCCTGATGCTTGTGGGAATCCATGTGCGTATTGTATTTGGCTTCATCCACAAATTTGCAGCGCGTGCAACGGAATGGTTGTTTTCCAGTATGACGCATCATGTGCTCCTTGAGGTAGGCGACCGAATTGAAAATTTTACTGCACACCGTACACTTGGAAATGTTCTTTTTCTTGTGGCGTTTTGTTTGGCGAGCGAAAAAAGTTTCCTACTCTCCCTTCTTTTACGCCAGCTGCGCGGCAACTGAATGTTAAAATATTATTCGAATTCGAATGGTTGCGCTGCTGGCAGTGTTACCAACTCTTCGGGCTCTCAAAAAGCTAAACTAGCCTTTGAAAAAAGCTAGAAATAGCCAGAAAATTTTGATGGTAGCTAAAAAAAAGCTAGAGTAGTGAAACGATATTTTTGATTAAAATTATAAAATATCAGTTGAACAGAGAAAATACCTTATGTGTAAAATTAAGTTCAATGTTTCAATGGCCTTTCTATTTCGCAGTTTTGTTTTATATTATTCATTTGGCTAAACATCCTTTCTACCTCTGCGTTCGACCATGGCAGCGATAAAATGCTCAGCGCAAATGATGCCAGTGCCGAAAACCTTTTGTTTCCTGCCGCATCCACGTAATTGTACACTTCGGCCCTTGCTTGAAAAATAGCTATAATTCCTGCTAGCCGCTAGTTTACAATTTATCCCGCATATGTCAATTGCAAACCGCTAGATCTAACGGGAAAATAGCTACATTGGCAACACTGGCTGCTGGTTGGCTTTCAGTTGCCCACCACCGATTGTTGTTGCCATTATCGATAGTTTTCTATCCCAGATAGCGCTTAAATACCCAACATTTAAATTAATGTATAGGGCCTAGAGCAGTGTTGTAAAGTGCCCGTTTCAGGTTCAACGCTTGGCGCGGTTGTTCAAACCTTGGCGCGGATATTCAAACTATTTTATTTTATTAACTATTTATTTATTTTGCTTTCTTATATATTGTAATAGAATAAATATACTGAAACTAATTTTATTAGTTTCAATATAATAACTTTATGCGTCTTTTCGATTTTATTATGTACTTAGCTTTCATTTTAAAACATTATACATAATATATACAAATTTACATCTTTGGCATTTTAACAGCAGTTTTGTTTAAAATTTAATTTAATTTATTTCAACTCTCAAAAGTAAATAATAAAAGTATGACAAAACTTATTTTGTATTCAAAATTGTATTTTATTTCTGCTATGGGGTTGATAATGTAATTAGCTGCAAATTAAAAATATATACACCTGTTTAATTGGCTTCAATACTTTTTTTTACATTAATACTTTTATTTTTATGTTTTCATTTCATATTTTAATTAAATTAAGAACATTATATAACAGATAAGTATATATTGCAATTAAATACTCTCCTTTTTTCAACTGTGGTGCAAGGCCAAAGGCCACACTCGTGAGTCCTGAACACGTCCCCAATGTCATCTTCAAGCGTCCTCAAGCTATGTTCTGAAAAGACATAAAATATACATGTATTAGTTAATATTATATTAGCAGATATGTAATGCAATTAAATACTCTCCTTTTTTTCAACTGTGGTGCAAGGCGGGTGTCCAAAGGCCACATCCGTGAGTCCTGAACACGTCCCCAATATCATCTTCAAGCGTCCTCAAGCTATGTTCTGAAAAGACATAAAATATACATGTATTAGTTAATATTATATTAGCAGATATATAATGCAATTAAATACTCTCCTTTTTTTCAACTGTGGTGCAAGACGGGTGTCCAAAGGCCACATCCGTGAGTCCTGAACACGTCCCCAATGTCATCTTCAAGCGTCCTCAAGCTATGTTCTGAAAAGACATAAAATAAACATGTATTAGTTAATATTATATTAGCAGATATATAATGCAATTATATACTCACCTTTTCTCCAAATTTAGTACAAATAGATTGGTGTTGTTGTTACTGTAGTTGCTTCATGGGTTTTAAAAGAAGTCTTCAGGGAGTACTTCATCTGACTCGTCGTATATGGCATCATCAATTGAAACGTTGATGGAATCAATAAATTCCTCGAGCATTTCAAGCTCCTCAAAGTCCTCTGATCCACACAGGCTGGGGTTGTCATCTTGAGGGGTGGGGCGAGGCGGATCTATTTCTTTTAGCTCTAACCCCTTTTGAATATTGCCGTCGACAAATCCGGGATATAATTTCTTTAAATCCAACAGAAATACCATCATCCTGGCGCCAACGTCTTCAAACTGGTTTAAATTATTTTGGCGGTACCAGTGCAATGCCATATACTGGTGCAACAGTTTTGGGGATCGACGACACTTTATAGCTTTTTTCAGCAACTTGTTTTGGTTCTCCAAATCGTTGATGGTATTTGTTTTGTCCAGCCTGTTCACAAATTCCCCTTTGCTGTGGTTAGTTTGTTTGTGGACAGTTTGTTTTTCCACTCCAAAATACTGGCGCGCACTGTCCGTGCATATAGCCGACGTGTTGTAGGCAACGTATTTTTTTATATACGGCCAAAGCTCCGTCTTGCTCTTTGCATTCACGCGGAAAAACAGGCCAGTCTTGTCCTCCTTGCAGTACATGCCTAACACGACTATTGTCATCTGTTCGGTTAGGCGACCCCTGTTGTACTTCCGCTTTGTCAAGAAGGTTTCGTCAACCTGAACGGTCTTGCCTTCTCCGCCGAGGACAACGTCCGTGTGCGAAGCTATCACTTCGGCAACCTCACGGCAATAGCTGTAATAGTCAACCACTGTTGACATGCTCAGTTCAGCCTCTGCAGCATTTTTACGGCTTGCTCGCAGATGGTAGTGCACCTGGGTGACCTTTACATCCATCACGAAACATAAAATAATCGCCAAAGCTTCTCTTATGGCAATTCGGCAATGGCTGCCGTCAAAAAATGTTCCGGTGCACGGGTTGACGGTGTTGCGGCATGCTTTGGATCCTTTTTTTCTGAATCCCTTCGAGGAGCACCTCCATCTCCAACCAATCTTTTTGCCTGGCGTATTCTCTATTGCCATTGGTATACCGCAACATTGCGGTGGAACAGTGTCCCGCGATGGAATTAATTTAATTTCCTGCAGAAAGCTTATGGCTTTCTCCTCATCTCCAATAAGTGGTTCGAAAGAATAAAAAAAATTAAAATTTTGCAGCTTTGGATGCACGTCTGCCATTTTAACAAATTAAACTTCCGTACTTTCACTTCGAGTGTAATGCGTCGTTTAATGCGTCGGAAGCGCAAACTTTACCGCCTTCGAAACTGGCGCCAAGCTCTACACACTACATACACACTAACGCACACATACAGAAAAAACCATTCGGCAGTTACATACGTATGTACATAAGTACATAGATTTTTAGAATTATAACAAACATACATGTACATATTTTATATAACAAGCATTTAAAAAATAGTTATTAAAAAATATAAAATTCCCTGTGGAATTAAAAAGAAAAATGTAGCGCAGCAACTTTGGCGCGCCAAAGTTTGGATACCCTTGCAGTGCCCCGTGTAAGCCGTCAGATTTTTTACAAAATTTGTTGATTTTGAACCGATCGATCCTATGCAGCTATATGATATAGTAGTCCGATGTACATCAAATTATGTACAGCCTGTTAAAAACTTAGTCAAACACAGAATGTGTAATTCTGGTTGAGATATTTTGAGAAACAGAAAAGTGTTCCATACTAAATGTTGTTTTCGAACCGATCGTTCCATGGCAGCTATATGATATAGTAGTCCGATTCACACCAAATTTGGTCAGCCGTTAAAACTTAATCAAACACACAATGTGTATATTTGGTTAAGATATCTTGCGAAACAAAAAGTTTTTCATACATATATGTTTATTTCCAACCGATCGTTCCTATGGCAGCACATGATACAGTCATCCGATCCGGCACGGTTCCGACATATGTACTGCGTGCAGCAATAAGACGGCTACCTGTACCAAATTTCATCGAGATAGCTTCAAAACTGAGAGACTAGTTTGCATAGAAACAGACAGACAGACGGACAGACGGACAGATCAGACAGACAGACAGACATGGCTATATCGACTCAGCTCGTCGCCCTGATCAAGACATATATACTTTAAGGGGTCTGTGAGGCTTCCTTCAATGCGTTACACATTTCGTGACAAAATTATAATACCCTCTGCAAGGGTAGAATGATGGTAATTTGATATACATATGTATGTATGTACATAAGTGCGTACATAATGCAAAGAGAGTCTACTTGCTTGCGTATATGCATACTTCATTCTTAAATGTATGTGTACACACTAATCAACCACAATCAACAACAACAACTGCAAGCACGTCACAAGCAACAACAAGTGCAAGCACGATACAAAATTGGGAAGAGATTTGGAAGTTATCTGCGTGCGCAGGAATTCTGTCTACATTTTGTGCAATTATTCCTCAAATGCAAAAGGTAAGTTCCTGTTTTTTTAAATGTCTGCGCTAATCATGTATATTGTAAGAGAACTAAACACACAAATTTTACTATATGTATACGATAATAATGATCATGTTTTTGCAGGTTCTTTGGCATATAGAAATTAGTAATCCCTCAGAAGCTGAGGATGTTCCAAGTAAACGCTTTAAAATTGACCAAATGGAAAGCGTCATCAAATTAATTGATAAAAAGGAAACTAGCTTTAATGACATCTGGTTTGCCATATTCGCCGAGATGCTTCAGTTAAGCAATTTAATTATAAATACGGCCAATTATTGAAAAGAACCTAAGGAATGTGCGGCTTTGCCTAACGAGTATACTTCGCAAAGAGCATGAGCTGCTTGAAACAGAATCTATACCCGTTGATTATTTATATGGTCTCTGTTCACAAATTGCCGCATATTTAATATCAGACAGCCGTCCAAGTGCCGACGTAATAATGGAAAAACAAATTATATTGCAAGCGCCTATTAAGCATAACAAACTAAATGCCACAAAGTGTGCCACATTGTAGCAGAGCATTAATTTCCTGGACGAACAGCAATTGCAGCAACTTTCCAGCAATTCATCAGAAAGTCCAACAGCCATTGATTCACATCTTCAGCTACTGAATTACAAATATAACAAGCAGTTGGTCTGTCTGGGCGAAACTTTTCAGTCGAAGTTGTTGAGAAATTAAAGAAAATGCGCTGAAACTAAGCTGGATACCAAAGACTGTCTTTTTCAAAACAATTATGAGCTACTTCTGCCAACCGACAATGATCATAGCGACACTGCCATTACCAATAATCTCAAAGGACTTTACCATCTAATCTGTACCATGGAGCGTCTGCTGCACTACAAAGTCTTTGATGCTGAAAATCTGATGTCGTGCCCACTTATAAAACGCGTTGGCTTATTTCTAAGTCAAATTGAAGTATGTTTATTTATGTGGTTTACCTCAATTTATTTATTTTTATATAATTACTCATGTTTTTCAAATAGTTTCAGTATAAAGAATGTCGGCAGATGTTGCACAAGCTTCATTTAAGTACAATTCTGAAGCTACAAATGGTCGTCCTCAATGTGTTCAATTCAAATGAGATACTTTTGCAGTATTTGGAAAAGCAACCCATCGAGATGCTGATTGAGTTTATTGACGCAGTGCTAAAGCATAATGGTAATAATCAAACGTATAAAATTGAATGACACTAGCTTATTTAAAGGCTTCAGCCCTACTTATTACCTATTTGTCAATTAACTGAAAGCTGAATTAATTGCCAACAGTTTCTGTAAAGTCTTTTTAAACCTATTGTCATTTAGTAGTACAAATTCTTAATAATCTGTTAATTTAATCAATCTTTTCCACACAAAAAAAAGCCAAGCGCACAGATCCCATAGAAAGCGTAGATCGTGCCGCAATATTAAATTACTCTCTGCGTATACTCGGCAGACTATATGCCAACAGTTCCTATAGGGCAGATGCCTTTAAACTTATGGTAATTACGACTGCGCTTTATGCGAAAACAAAAGAAGTTCATCATCAGCCTGAAGAAGTGTTGCTAATCACAGAGGTACTTTGAACAATTCTTAAAAGCAAGTCAAAAATATGATATTTCTATAATTTTCTCTCATAGATGTTATTCAGCTGCAAGAGCCTAGAGTCCGATGATTTAATATGGCTGGTGCATAAACTAAAGGACATTTTTCATCATCTTTACACAAATGTGAAAATCATGAGCCAATTGGTTGTGCACATTCCAAGTAAGTAAGCAGCCTTTATTTGAAGCCTACAAGTAATTCACCAAAATACAGTTCCTGCTATTTATTATGTATTCTAAAACTACTTTTTCTTTTAGATCTGTTTTACTTTGCTTACAATATTGAAGATGTGCTGGATGATATGATGATAATATTGAATTCACTGCTAAAGGTTGCCCTAAAGAAATCGTATCCAACTCACCTTGCGGTCAAGATTGTCAACTGTGTAGGCGACATTGTCCAACGTTGTCCCAACATATTTGAATTGGAAAATTTTGGCGTGATTTGCAAGTCGGTTGCAAAGTTTCTGAGCATCCCAACGTTGGAGGTGCGCTTAGCAACAACATCCACACTTATTTTATTGCTAAATACAAACTATTATGTGAATAATAACGAGATGGATGCGGTTAACAAGTGTGAGCGACATTTAGAATTTTGCAAAACAGCTTTACGAGAGCATCGAATGGAAGAAGTTCACGGCAAGTCTCAACTATTAATTAATTAAGATTTGTTTTAATTTCTTTAACACTTGCAGTTCATTGTCGGCGATCTGGAACAAAATAGCAATTCAGTGGCTGTTCAGACATTTGTTGCATTCTTTGCCTTCAGCTCGTTTCATCAGGAACTTGCTCTGGAGCATTTGTTGATTTACTTCAATAAACATAAATTATCTGCGAGTGGGTTTGATTTTAAAAATATTCTCATTTGTTGACTACCAAATTGTATATTCATTTTACGTTGCAGCTAATTTCAGTGCCTTTTCTACAATTGTGCCTGGCTATAAGTTGACAATGCAACAGCTAATGAAACCTTATGCGGATTCAATGCTAAACAAATGCAGGTCACTGCATTGGCCTATTAAGAAGTAAGTTAAGCTGTTATCCAAGGTGCTGACAACTAATATCTCGTATCTTTTAGATTTCCCTATTACCTGTTTTACAATTCAAAGGAAGAATTTCTTAAGGATCATGCCAAAGGCATTGTGGCCTATACTTATATATATGACAAGCCAAATGATATTGTACAATATAACAAGTATATCCAGGATGATGTAGGTATAAAGTCGAACTTCATTTAGCTTAGCTTCAAGATTTGTATATTTTAAGGAATACATCAACATACTTAATGCCTATTTATCGTTGCGTCATTGCGATCAAGCACAAGGAGACGAGTTCAAGCAGCATCTTGAGAATCTTCAACAAAATCTAGAAGAATTTGAGCTGAAACCCTTGGAAGTACCACTCAATGCTATGACACTTTATTATGTGATCCGACTATTGCTGGACGAGAATGAATTGGCCAGGCTGTTTGGCTCAACGGTACACTGTAATAGAGTCTCATCCTGGTATAATATATGCGAAAGATCACTGTTCAGTACGATGCTCCTACGTTTGGTAAGCTATTTAAACTTAATTAGAATTTAACTACTATATCATATAGTTATTATAGGAACAATCGTAAGAAAATGGATTTGTTTTTTATAGGTAATTTAATTATGTTAAATAAAACCTGTTTTTTTATTTAGGAACTAGAAACATGTTCATCAATTTATAATATTATTGTTATTTTTTAAGTTTTATATGTATTTTAACTAATTGTAATATATACATTTTTAAATTATTACATTTTATAGAACGGCAGCCATTTGCCACAGGATGTACGTCTTCAGACCATGTCAACGCTGATGTCCGAATATCCAATTGTATTAATTGATCTGTTGACGATACTGAAGACTGATTGCCATGAGGCTGTACTTCCCAGTCACTTGTTGCACTGCTTTTTCCTTTTCTGCACCATTGCGGATGCTATACTCGATACTGCCAAGGATTTAGAGTCCACAGACGATGCAAGTTCCACTTTAATGGAAATAATTTGTCCCTACTTTGTGTGTGATATTTGGTTCTTTGTCTGTCGCTTTCTACTGCACAGTAAGTAATCCTCGCAACTTCCAATATAACTCTCTTCATATCACTTTAAATACTTTTAGCCAAATGCGATCAGTTGCAGAGAGCAGGATTGGAATTCCTACAGATCATGCAATCTAAGCAGAATTTCCCTTTGAACGAAACTTCAACAAGTTTGGATGAGCTAGCCAAGTTATTGATGTCCTGTGCCCAGCACATGGAGACAAAGCAATTGAGGAACCAGGCGACAGCAATATTGAAAACATTCAGCGAATCATACAGCCAGTTTCGAGGAGAACACCGATCGTGAGTCGCAACATCGTTTAATTGACGCTAAGCTCCCAACTGATGCTGGACTTGATGTTAAAAATTTCTTAGAGGCGTACCTAAAACTAATCTACTGGATGGATGCTTAGACGGATTGCGTGAATATGTGATCAATTTTCAAATGTTTCATTATTATTTAAAATTAAACTTGATAATTTCGCCTCATATTCTTAGATTGCCGAGCATAAGGTTGAGCTGCAACAGCATGACGAGCTGCTCTTTCAGCTCGTCAATCGTCTCATACGCATGGTGCGTGATTCACCCAAAAGAGAGAGCAGCATGGAAGCACTCAAGTGTCTATCCGAGATTGGACCACTTAAAATGCAAAACAAGTTCTATTACTTTCAGACCGACTTTAATGCCTTCGTTCAGGTAATAAAATCAAAAATTATCATAAACTTTAAAACATTATAGTTGGTTCAATCCCTTGCAGTCCAATGAAGAGATGGATGGAGATGGATCAATTTATTAGCGTCATTATGGAAACATTAGATTGTTCCACTTTAATACTAGCCTACAACAGGCGCTTATTCAAGTGATTGGATTCAGATTACACGCTTTGTATTAACAGTAATTGGAGTACTCATATAACATAACTGGGCTTGCTGCATAATAATTGTGCTGCTTGGTCTACAGCGATCTGAAGGGTAGAGACGGCCTGGGCTCAAATGTGGAGCACGTGCGCTGCTTTATACATACCTTAAATACATTATGTAAACAAAAAAATAAAAGTATTAATGTAAAAAAAAGTATTGAAGCCAATTAAACAGGTGTATATATTTTTAATTTGCAGCTAATTACATTATCAACCCCATAGCAGAAATAAAATACAATTTTGAATACAAAATAAGTTTTGTCATACTTTTATTATTTACTTTTGAGAGTTGAAATAAATTAAATTAAATTTTAAACAAAACTGCTGTTAAAATGCCAAAGATGTAAATTTGTATATATTATGTATAATGTTTTAAAATGAAAGCTAAGTACATAATAAAATCGAAAAGACGCATAAAGTTATTATATTGAAACTAATAAAATTAGTTTCAGTATATTTATTCTATTACAATATATAAGAAAGCAAAATAAATAAATAGTTAATAAAATAAAATAGTTTGAATATCCGCGCCAAGGTTTGAACAACCGCGCCAAGCGTTGAACCTGAAACGGGCACTTTACAACACTGCTCTAGGCCCTATACATTAATTTAAATGTTGGGTATTTAAGCGCTATCTGGGATAGAAAACTATCGATAATGGCAACAACAATCGGTGGTGGGCAACTGAAAGCCAACCAGCAGCCAGTGTTGCCAATGTAGCTATTTTCCCGTTAGATCTAGCGGTTTGCAATTGACATATGCGGGATAAATTGTAAACTAGCGGCTAGCAGGAATTATAGCTATTTTTCAAGCAAGGGCCGAAGTGTACAATTACGTGGATGCGGCAGGAAACAAAAGGTTTTCGGCACTGGCATCATTTGCGCTGAGCATTTTATCGCTGCCATGGTCGAACGCAGAGGTAGAAAGGATGTTTAGCCAAATGAATAATATAAAAACAAAACTGCGAAATAGAAAGGCCATTGAAACATTGAACTTAATTTTACACATAAGGTATTTTATCTGTTCAACTGATATTTTATAATTTTAATCAAAAATATCGTTTCACTACTCTAGCTTTTTTTTAGCTACCATCAAAATTTTCTGGCTATTTCTAGCTTTTTTCAAAGGCTAGTTTAGCTTTTTGAGAGCCCGAAGAGTTGGTAACACTGCCAGCAGCGCAACCATTCGAATTCGAATAATATTTTAACATTCAGTTGCCGCGCAGCTGCCGTAAAAGAAGGGAGAGTAGGAAACTTTTTTCGCTCGCCAAACAAAACGCCACAAGAAAAAGAACATTTCCAAGTGTACGGTGTGCAGTAAAATTTTCAATTCGGTCGCCTACCTCAAGGAGCACATGATGCGTCATACTGGAAAACAACCATTCCGTTGCACGCGCTGTTATCCCAAATTTGTGGATGAAGCCAAATACAATACGCACATGGATTCACACAAGCATCAGGATAAACTGGAGGCCGAGGCCGAAGCTCTGGCTGCCCAGCATGGCGGCAAAAAGGTTGTAGTCAAGGAGTTCACCTGCTTGTTTTGTACCCAAAATTTCACAGTGGTCTTCGATGTTGGCCAGGTGAAACGTCGCTATGCCTGCGATGCCTGTCGCGATAAATACTCGAGTGCGGAGGCACTACGTCAGCATAAACAACAGGTCGAGGAGAAACGGGAATTTAGTTGTCACCGCTGTGGACGCAAATTTGTCTATGAAGGATTCCTGCAACGTCATCTGCCCACATGCGATGGCAGCATTAAGCGCCGTTGTGACATGAAGTCACGATCCCAACAAAAGCGGGATAAAGCTGATGAAGAAGAGGAGGATGAAGAAGAACAACAGCAGCAGCAGCAACAACAACAGTTGCTTATGTCGCCGCCAATGCGTTACGTTGCTATCAAACAGGAGGAAGAGGAGGAACAGGAGTACGATCAGCAGCCCTAGAGGCTGGCCAAATAAAAAAAAAAACATTTAAAAAAAAAACAAACAAAAAACAAGTAATACCCCTATGGAACCTACACACACACACGCAAACTTATATACACTACGCTTTAGCTACATTATATTTTTCCCAGTGGGCAAAACGCCCGCAAACGATTCTGAAAACAATCCTTTTTTTTTTGTTTTTAAAACTTATTCGGACAAAATGTCCGCTTGCAAGCGATTTATCTAATTTTTAACCCGTTTCCAAGTGCGTTTGCGAATGTTTTGCAATGGGAACCGCTCAACATTAGTTCACTGGGTAAATGTACTAGCTTTTAAGCCTCCAGTTAGCAAACCTTTTACAAATGTCAAATTTGTGCTCTTATTTTATGAAAATGAACCGCGCCAAGCGTTGAACCTGAAACGGGCACTTTACAACACTGCTCTAGGCCCTATACAGCACTGCTCTAGGCAGTACTATGGTTGTCTCGCTCTAACACAGTGCAATGAGCAGGTGGCCCGCTGACCAGTTTGTATGGGAATCGGCGACTTATCGGTCCCAATATCTCGAGAACCGAGCCGAAAATCAAAAAATTTTATTTCATTTTTTCGTCTTATTTCGACGAGTTCTACCGGAATCCATCATCAGATCTGCCCGCCCCAAGATTCGTAGAACTGCCAAAATTATAAAATATCAGTTGAACAGATAAAATACCTTATGTGTAAAATTAAGTTCAATGTTTCAATGGCCTTTCTATTTCGCAGTTTTGTTTTTATATTATTCATTTGGCTAAACATCCTTTCTACCTCTGCGTTCGACCATGGCAGCGATAAAATGCTCAGCGCAAATGATGCCAGTGCCGAAAACCTTTTGTTTCCTGCCGCATCCACGTAATTGTACACTTCGGCCCTTGCTTGAAAAATAGCTATAATTCCTGCTAGCCGCTAGTTTACAATTTATCCCGCATATGTCAATTGCAAACCGCTAGATCTAGCGGGAAAATAGCTACATTGGCAACACTGGCTGCTGGTTGGCTTTCAGTTGCCCACCACCGATTGTTGTTGCCATTATCGATAGTTTTCTATCCCAGATAGCGCTTAAATACCCAACATTTAAATTAATAATTCATTGGCAGCGCTGATCCGTTTAGTTACAAAGATTACCTGTTCGTTCATGTTGGCATATTTATTACAGTATCTGTTTCATATATTCGCTGGATAACCATGAGATTCATAATATCGATAACGATAAAACAGACACCCCCACGAAAAACAGCTGACACCAGCAGTGCGCCACTTGCCGCCCATTCAGAATATTTGAAAATAAATTTACTAATGATGGCTTACCTGCTCATCATTTTCAAAATCATTAATTGGTGTTATTTCCAAAGGATGAGCGGTTACTTGAGCTGTCTCGTCCGTCTTCTTAAAATCTTCGAATGAGTTACTGGAAGTATCAGAGTTCTTGGTATTGTGGGTCGGTTTTGTAAAGAACGGACGCAAACAACATGCGGATGATAGCATTTTTGTACAAATTTCCATTGTGGTAGCAAAATAAATAAAAGCAGTTCTTACTAGCCAGTTGGTAAAGTTTTTGTTAAAAAGATTAATGACAAAATTTGTTGGTTGTTGTCAGGGCTGCCAGATATATATTTTTTTAAAAATTTCATTTCTGGCTTGCCTTGATTGCCACGTTTTAAAACGGTGGTGGCGCTCCCTTTTGTTTGCTAGCGCCGCCAGCTGTCATATTGTTTACTTCTAGAACTACATTTTTTTTGAGTCCCAGCACTAGTAGTGTTATGCAAAAGGCGTCGTGAGTTTTTGGACTGCCAACAAATTTCTTATTTCTCATCCAATTCATAATCAAAGCGTAAGTCAATCATTTTTTGTGGTTAAAAGCAGCTTAACACTATTCATTTTTGTGCATTGCAGCAGCCAACATGGCGTCGGCCGTGCCGCATGTGCCCATTAAGCAGGACCTTCCTCCTCCCGGTGGCTACAAGAAGATTCCCTTTGCCCGTGTGCCGCCCAAGAGCTACTTTACAGGTAATGAATGATTAGAGAGAGAGTGAGATGTTGCATAAATGATAAGTACCAATACATCTGTAGGCTTTACAATGCTTGGCACCTATCTGGCTGTTACTATCGGCGGATTGGGTATCTATTATTTGACAGCCAAAAAGGTTAAACGCGATGAAATTGAGATGCGTTCGGCTCAGAATGTCATCTTCCCCGTGTTGATTGCGGAACGTGATCGTGAATTTTTGCGTCAACTGCGCCGCAATCGTGACGAGGAAGCTGAGCTCATGAAGAACGTGCCCGGCTGGGAGGTAAATTGTCTAGCAATTCAAAATCTTGACAGCCTTATTGATTATATTACTATTATTTCTAGGTGGGCACCTGGTACGGTGAGCCCGTATTCAAGACTTTGCCCGAGGACACACTAGTTACTCCCATTTTCAAGGAGTTCTATGCCCACTCCGACTGGAAATCAACCGCTAAACGCGCCCATTTGAAGCTCTGGTCGTAAAAGCAAAGAGAGAGTCTGGAAGCAAATGATGATACTGCTGCTGCTTCCCCTTAGTTAATGCACCTTATGAAAACTTTTTTTTGTTTATAGAATTGCCTAAGCGCTCATTTAAATCAATAACATGCCATGTGACGCCCAGCTGCATTGGTTAATATGAGATAAAAAGAAAACAAAACTGTTAACACTTTGTTCTTGCAACTTAGTCAAGGGGGGATAAACCTCTTGGCTACTTTCATTTCTTGTCTTGGCAACGCCTCGTCAATCAGTTGCCAACGCGGTTTCAACAAGTTGGCAAAGCGGTCAGATGTGTTGGGGATCACAATAAGTTGTGGGAGCTGCCATATGTGCAACTGCATGACACAGTGGCAGCCCTGCCGCCAAATAAACAGTTAGACTATATCCTTGTTGTGGCCAAGTGAAAAATTTAAGAAACTGCTCAAATAAAGTGTATAATAGTGGAAATTGATTGCTAACTGTGATACGCAGATGATAAACAGCAGCTTCAAGTGACACAGGCAAGTTTTATTATTACATTTGCCGCTTAATTTAAACAAAATCATACAACCTATGTTCATACTTTTGTTTCGTTTTTTTTTTTGTATATTTTTTATTGAATTCAACATCAATGAATGCATTTTGATAGCATTTTATCTTAGGGGGTTAGACATTATCGGCTATGATAATAATAAGATTTTTGTATGTACTCCATGTAGATGAAATGTAAAAAAAAGTACGTACACTATACATTAGAGAACTCGCCAAGTGCTCAAAATTTAAATGTTGAATAGAAGAGAAGCCTTCAAATGATAAACAAAAGTCTAATATGCCTCGATACTCCCATAACAAATTCTTATAATTATTATTACATATTAAAAAAAAATATATATATGTATGCATATTTATGTATGTATGTATGTATATTGGTTGATTGGCTTATCTGCTGCTTCTCTTCGACGACATCTTTGTGTGTGTTGTTGTGTGTTATTGTGTAGCAAGAAAGAGAGAGAGATGTGTGGATGCCAAAGCTCATTTTCATAATTTAAGAGCACAAATTTGACATTTGTAAAAAGTTTGCTAACTGGAGGCTTAAAAGCTACTACATTTGCCCAGTGAACTAATGTTGAGCGGTTCCCATTGCAAAACATTCGCAAACGAACTTGAAAACGGGTTAAAAATTAGATAAATCGCTTGCAAGCGGACATTTTGTCCGAATAAGTTTCAAAAACAAAAAAAAAAGGATTGTTTTTAGAATCGTTTGCGGGCGTTTTGCCCACTGGGAAAAATATAATGTAGCTAAAGCGTAGTGTATATAAGTTTGTGTGTGTGTGTAGGTTCCATAGGGGTATTACTTGTTTTTTTTTGTTTTTTTTTTAAATCTTTTTTTATTTGGCCAGCCTCTAGGGCTGCTCATCGTACTCCTGTTCCTCCTCTTCCTCCTGTTTGATAACAACGTAACGCATTGGCGGCGACATAAGCAACTGTTGTTGTTGTTGCTGCTGCTGTTCTTCTTCATCCTCCTCTTCTTCATCAGCTTTATCCCGCTTTTGTTGGGATCGTTTGCGACGTCGTCGTCGCCAATTGCCATCACGTTGCTGCCACCTCTACTTCATGTCACGACGACGCTTAATGCTGCCATCGCATGTGGGCAGATGACGTTGCAGGAATCCTTCAAAGACAAATTTGCGTCCACAGCGGTGACAACTAAATTCCCGTTTCTCCTCGACCTGTTGTTTATGCTGACGTAGTGCCTCCGCATTCGAGTATTTATCGCGACAGGCATCGCAGGCATAGCGACGTTTCACCTGGCCAACATCGAAGACCACTGTGAAATTTTGGGTACAAAACGAGCAGGTGAACTCCTTGACGACAACCTTTTTGCCGCCATGCTGGGCAGCCAGAGCTTCGGCCTCGGCCTCCAGTTTATCCTGATGCTTGTGGGAATCCATGTGCGTATTGTATTTGGCTTCATCCACAAATTTGCGATAGCAGCGCGTGCAACGGAATGGTTGTTCTCCAGTATGACGCATCATGTGCTCCTTGAGGTAGGCGACCGAATTGAAAATTTTACTGCACACCGTACACTTGCGATCCTCGGCAGAGACTTCATTCCTTTGCCGAAGACAGGCACGCATATGGAGTTTTAAGGATCCAGCAGCACTATAGCAATTACCACAATTGGGGCAATAGAAGGTTTTGTTTCGGGATTGCGAGTCCGAATCGGGACTATGATCGATGGTGCCCTCAAACACAATTGAGCCAAGGTCATCTTCCTCTTCTTCACCCTCTTCGCCTTCCTCGTGCTCATCATCATCGACCCCAACAATATCATCCTCATCATCATCATCATCATGCCCCAGGGCCTCATCCTCATCCTCAGTGTCCTCATCCTGCAGGCCGGGCACAATATGAAGTATGGTATGTGTACCATCCCCCTGTTCAATGGTCTCCACCTCCTCAACTGTACTATTCTCCACCAATTGTTGCAATGTCACCGCATGCCCATTCTCATCGATAATCACCTCCTGGGCATTGGCCAAGGCCTCATGATCACGATCACTGAGTGTCACGACAGCCGTTTCGGTATCATCATCTTCGGTGGTATAGGCATAGGTATACTGTTGCGGTTCCCCACCATCCACGTCCTCCTCATGTTGTATGATAACGGGAACAATTTCCTCCTTCTCTGGGGCATCGGGAGGTGTCGCCACTGTCGTGTACTTGATGCGCTTTGAGTTCATCTTACTGCTAATTAAATAATACTATTGTACTCTTCTTCTTTAAAAGTATTATTAATTAATCGTTGCAGTTAATTATATTTCTTCTATTTCGTCTTCTGTTTTTTTCTCGCGGCGTGGCGTTAGCGTCAGCGCCTCTCCTCCAGTAATTTTTTTGTCGTGTGCGTGTGTGCAGTTTTTGATTGTTACGCTTTTGCGATTTATTTCCGGTACGGGCCCTGCACAAATGTTTGTAAACAAAAAGGCTATGTTGGTAAATTACATTTGGCGCGTTTGAATTAACTTTTTTCTTACAATAGTCAACACTCTTTCGCGACTTTCTTGCCACCAAGTTTAATTCTTCCACTTCAATATCACAATTTTTTGTCGATTTGTGGCAACATTGTCTAATAATGGTCACACTGGTCAAAATGCTGCGTAGTTTTTAGTATTTTCCGCCATAACGCAAAGTTGGCTGCATCATCCTCTTACATATACGTCACGTATGTGTCAGTTACGTCACTCATTTTTCCATACGTCAAGCACGTAACGTTACGTATGAACATTAAAAAGCAAGTAAAGCAATTAATTTGCATAATATCAGCGTATTGTAGGCATTTTTCGTTTCTACTTAATTTAATATTGAGTTGAATTTCGATTTATTTAGAGCGGTAAAAGTTGTAAGCTATAATAACGTAATTGGTCTGACAGGGTGGCAGCGCTGCCGTTTGGCGAGCGTTCTTGTCGGCACAACAGTTGAGCAGCTTTTCATAAGGTTGCGCGGCAAGTTTAAAATATGTACATGGTGTGTATAAGTTTATGACTAATGAGTGTTTGTGTGTTTGTTTATTTGCACTTTAGTTGTAAGTGATGTTTATAAAAACACGAAAAAAAGAATTGTAGTTTTAATTTTTATACGAGCAGGGGGCAAACCCCCTAGTTTGTATATAAATACTTATATTTACATATTTGTTGTCTGGTTATATAGTCAATTTTGGGCTTTACACATTTTTGTCACGTTGCCAAACAATTTGAATGGAAAATGTAATATAGTATAGGCTTTATAGACAATTCGTGTGCACTTATAAATTGTCTTAATTATATGATTACAGCTATTTATAAGTAATGCAATTAATTTAATATACATATAATGCATAAATGTGTATATGTATATTTTTACTTGACTTTTATCTTTTATGTTATATGAGAAAATTTTAATCAAGCTAATTTCATAAATTACTGATATTATTGTTGCCTTTAAGCAAGTATTAATACTTTTTAGTGTAAGTGTATGCCCAATGGCTACAATTAGATGCATTTTGGTTTTTGTTTACTCAGCTCCTCAGTTTGTTTCACATTAATTAACAAGCGGCATTTTTTCTTTTCGACCTTGAACCACTTACAAGGCGATTGCCGTGAGTATACAAACATAGATATATATGTATATACTATATATACTGTATCTAGACAACATACTATACATATATGTATGACAGCTTTAAGTCAAAACCAAAGGCAATATTTTCATTTTCTGGCTTTTCACGTGATCTTAGAAATATTTCCATTAGCTTTAACACATTTCCATTCAGCTGAACGCGATAAGTCATTGTACACCCTTTGTGGAAAAGTTTCAGTGTGTCATTGTATACCCTGTACAAATAATTACAAGGGTATGCATTCTTTACTTTACCAACTAAGAAGTAATTTCTTTAATATAAAAATGTTTTAGTTATTTGTTTAATTTGTAAATAAAGTCATTCTATAATATTATTTAATTTTAGGTTTTAGTTATACCGTAAATATAGTTTAAGGAGTTCTTCTCACATCTTTTTAAGTCGTCATTTGTTTATCTTAGAACTACTTACAGGGTATCTACTAGTCTTTTTTTTTGCAATAATCTTATTTATTTATTTGTTTTTTTGCTTAGATAAGGGATAAACGAATACCAAATCGGCAAGTCAAGATCATCAAACGTCATCCAAAAGTAATGCACATTGCACATTAGAAAAACGATGACGTGTACAAAAATGAAATATCGTTTTATACTACATACATATATATATATAGACGTACACACATATAGTTGTTGAACTGCGCAATTCGCAAAGCCAACTTTTACAGATAGAAATACATACGTATCTAGAGAGAGAGAGAGAGAGGAGATAGCGCCGTTATGTACCGGCAATTTTATTAAAAAAACCTATAAAACTTTTTCGAAGAAATGCTCATAAAATAAATCGGTGTAATACGATCAGTCAGAAAGGGGACTCTCACCCAATGGAACCCCTTTAAGATTCAATAAACGTTAGAGTCACGTTTGCAAATGCAAATTTTTAATATAAACACACAAATGTTTATCTACTGTATAGACGTTATTCATAGGCATATACAGTTAGTCAAGTATTTGTTTTGACAAAGATAATAAATGCACTTACATATATTACTTAACAAACAGAAAACAAAACTATTCTTTGTTTTATAATTATTTGAAGGAGATAAAAACGAGATACGACTCATCTTCTAAGCATAGTTCAACTTACAAAACTTTTACTTGACTAACTGTATTTATATAGTATACATATTCCGTTGTGTTGTGGTAGGGCTTCAATATATTAATCACCGAGTTTATTATCTGACGTTTGAGAATTGCATCATAAACTGCAATGAATGGAGGGTAAAGGAAGCTTTAGATTGTGTATCGCATTGAGGGTTTTATAGTTTTTTTTCTTAGTTTTTAGTTGAACATCATCCAGTGTGAGTCACGTATAGAACTTCTTTATGTAATGTTGTGAAATTATAGTTAAATGTAATCATGGGACTTGCATATTTATAGAATATTCACAATTATATTATTTCCAGGTAGCATCAAGTTGAGAAATTTTAGTTAAATGTCATTATAGGACCTGCATACTTCTAGAAAATTCTCATTTACTCATTTGCATGTATTTTGAAACTGACATAATTGCCAGTTGGCATTAAAATGTAATAAGGTTATAGTTCAATGTAAATTTACGACTCGCATATTTCCAGAAAGTTCCAATTTACATAACGACATGATTTCCAGGTAGCATCAAGTTGAGAAATTTTAGTTAATTAGTTGTCATTATAGGACCTGCATACTTCTAGAAAATTCTCATTTACTTATTTGTGTATATTTTGATACCGACAACATTTCCAGGTAGCATCAAATTGTTAATG
Organism: Drosophila neotestacea; assembly: GCA_035044365.1. NCBI lineage: Eukaryota > Metazoa > Arthropoda > Insecta > Diptera > Drosophilidae > Drosophila > Drosophila neotestacea. The sequence goes on from JAWNMD010000337.1 coordinate 621,059, forward strand.
TTTCAATGTAAAATAATATTTTAATGTAATTATAGAACTTGCATAATTTGAGAAAATTCCCATTTTCCTGTATACATGTTGATACCGACATAATTTCCAGGTAGCATCAAGTTGGGGAATTATAATTAAGTGTAATTTTAGGACCTTCTAGAAAATTCTCATTTACTTATTTGTGTATATTTTGATACTTTGATTTCCAGGTAGCATCAAGTTGCGAAATTATAATTAAGTGTAATTTTAGGACACGTATATTTCTAGAAAATTCCCATTTGCTTATTTGTATGCATATTGGTAGCGACATAATTTCCAGTTAGCATCAAATTGTCTATTTATGTATTTAGCTTCATTTCTTAGCTGTCTGTGCGTCAATACGTGTCCAAATGTCATTATTCGTATCGAATTGCAACATGTATTAAGTCTGGGCAAAAAATGAAATAAAGCTTGGTTCTTTCTCATCCGAACTTGTCGGTGGAAAGTTTTGACTGACGCTCATTTGAGTAATGCATGTGTAATTATGAATGTGCAGGTATTCACATACATACATATACATACATATGTACTTATGTACGTATGTTCATTTGTTTGCTTGAGTTCCATTAGCTACACATTTAGGTTGTTTGCTGGGCTTGGCATAATTAGCAGGGCGTTGCCAGATGGACTCAACTTTCGTTTCGCTTAAATTTGCATTTGCATTTGTTGTGATTATTGTTGTACTTGTTGTCTGACTTTATTGGATTTTGCGGTTTTGTTTGTGTAGTTAGTAGTAGTAAAGTTAGTTTGTTATTTACTTTTTACAAGCTGTGGGGGTATATTAAGGGCCGTTTTCTCATCTGGCCGTTAACCTTACAGGGAAGATAAACTTAAGATGTTGTTCTCTTATCGACAGGTTTATCTTCCCTTTAAGGTTAACGGCAAGTTGCGAAAACGGCCCTAAGTTTGTTAGTTTAAAAAATAAAAGTATGTAACAGGCAGAAGGAGGCGTTGCAGACCTCATAGAGTATATACTTATATTCTTGATCAGCATCAGAAGCCGATTTAATATAGCCATGTCCGTCTGTCTGTCTGTGTAATTAAAGGGATCTCAAAAATGGTCAGACTTGGGACAGCAAATTTAGTATGAAGCCTTCTTAAATTTGCACTTCTTATATTTCAAATTGTGGATGCCCCTTCGCCCACAAATCGGAAGACAAAAAAAACGATATAACCAAAGCAATGTTACAGCTACAGACTCGAGATCCGGATCGATCGGTAGTAGGTATTACGAGATTGAATGAGCATCAGCTTTTCCCACAAATTCCAAAAAACAATAACTCTGGCAATTATCAAGCTGGAGATTTGAGATTCATAATGAATGTTACTTAGGATGTCAAAATTTGATCGTAATCGGGTAACAAACACGGAAGATACATATTTGAGGGCAATTATTCTATATAGCGACACTAATATTTCGTGCTTATGAGCAAGTTAACTTTATTTTCACAGGGTACTTTACTCTCGGGCCCTCCCGACTGAATGATATACATATATATGTATGTAAACCTTTTTTTTTTTGAGTTCAAACTCCAAAAAGTTTTCACATATTTCGTCATTAATTGCAAGCGTAATTGCATTGATATGCAACATGCTTCAACTTTATCGATAAATTAGCAATTGAATTTATTGTTGGGCTAGGGCAATTTATTTTACTAAATGATAGAAAGGGGAGGGAGGGTTCAATGAAAGGGCGCTTCAAAGATACTAACAGCCAGTGGAATTTTCCATGCAATTTTTCGTATAATTGCTGACAGCAGGTTCGGTTTTTTTTGTTTACATTCAGTTTAACCCTCATGTGGACACCTCAATTTGCCCTACATTATTTTTGAATAAAAGTCAGCTTTAGGTAGGAACAGATTTAGAATAGAATTGATTAAAATGTGTATAAAATAGATACTATAAATAAATTAATTAAAAAATGTAAATTCAAAGTGTTGGGAAAAGAAATTTTAAAATTTCTAGCAAAGAAATTAAAAAGAATATATTTATGTACATATGTCATTTTGTAAAATAAAATACATTTTCTTGGTTTTCTATTTTGTTTGATAATTTTTTTTATATATGCTTTTAAAAAAATTAAATCGAGCAGAAATTCGGAGGTCTAAGGAACTTAACTATTTTTAAAAATATAATATGTGAATTATTGTTTTTTCCAAAATACTTTCTTGAATAACTAATATAACAAAGTATAAGATAGTTATAGTTTGTATAAGTTGTCTTCGCTCTAATAACTATAAATATAATATTAATATATAAATAGCAACAACAACAAAAACAAAAACAACAGATAAATTAGCTACTCATAAAAACAACATGTGATATGATCACCCAAAAAATAAAATAAGGGAACAAAAGTTGACGGACCAAAACGACCCCATGGGGCTTTCATGGGTTTAATTGCACTCTCGATGTTGTTGCTTCTGATTTTATTTGCATTTTACATACATTTATTGTTGCTTTTGTTTTTGTTCGTTAATGGCGGCACGTGAATGAACGACGAGCGACAAATAAAGAGAAAGAGAGAAAAGAGTAGAGAGAAGAGAGCAGAGAACAGAGAAAGAAGAGTCAACAATTTCAATGATTTTGCTCTTGTTTTTCATTTATTTTCATTTTACTTTTTATTTTAAATGAGTTCTTAACTTAAAATTAAATAAAAAAAAAACAAAAAAGTTCAATTAAATATGCTTTTAAATAAATTGCTATAATAACCATAAAGCTGGGCGCAAAGTTGAAACTCTTCATGAAAATAAAATGACAATTTTGATCGCTGTTTTCCGGAACAATTTCAAGTTTCGGTTTCATGAGTCGCTTTTTTTTAAACTGGTTGCACAAAATGTGAAGATGCGCTTTATAAACTGGGCTAATATCAAGTCAACTGGTTTAGAACAATTGTTTCCATAGTATCTCCATTAGCTGGACGTCTTCCATTGATGCCATTCCGACCATTCTGTGTCTTTGAAGTAGGTGGAGTTTCAATCGGAGGTAGACCCACAAGTTTCTCACTATCTCCATTAGCGGGACGTCTTCCATTGATGCCATTCTGACCATTCTGTGTCTTTGGAGTAGGTGGAGTTTCAATCGGAGGCAGACCCACAAGTTTCTCACTCTCACACCAAAGCCAATTGGCAGTGTCCATGTCCCTTGCCCAAGGCACAAGTGGAAAACGCATACAATCGGTGTAATAACCACCTGTGGATCCCTCTAATGATGGATCGAGTGCCAGACGAAGTGAGGTTTGTGCCCCGGCACGTGGCGTCTTGAAAAGATATAGCGAGAGCAGTTTAAGTGCATTTCTTGTCCAGTTGGATCCAGAAATGTGACGAGTCAGTTCCGTTCGCACCACACCCGGATGACAACAATTGACTGTGACTCCCGAATCCTTTAACAACATTGAGAGTTTCTTTGTAAAGAGTATGTTTGACAACTTGGACTGACTGTAGGCACCAAAGAATTTACTGTACTTCCGCTCACTCATCAGATCATCACGATGGATGCGTCCAAAGAGATGCGCCGCTGAACTTACAACCACAATGCGACTAGGAGCAGATTGCCTAAGACGATCCAATAGAAGATTGGTCAACAGAAAGTGTCCCAGATGATTGACACCAAATTGTTGCTCATAGCCATCCGCCGTTAAGGAACGTGGACAGGCCATAATACCAGCATTATTGATCAGTAGATCAAGACGTGATTCCTCCGCCTTAAACCTTGCCACAAAGTTTCGCACCGACTCTAATGATCCCAGATCCAAGCTGCGATTGAACAACTGTTGATTCTGTGTACGATCAATGATCTCAATGCGAGCTGCCTCACAGCGTGCAGGATCCCTACATGCCATATAGATCTTGGCTCCTCTTCGTGCCAACTCCAGAACCGTCTCCTTGCCAATGCCCGTATTGCAACCGGTTACGATAACAACTTTGCCATCAATCCGATTCTTCTTTCGATAAACAGGACCTTGGATGAATTTCCGAATTAGCCACATCACAGCGATTGCACACAATCCAGTTAGCAGGATCAACACCAGCCACGCCCAAATGCCGTGAAAGCAGAGCGTCGTGGGCGTGACAGCCTCCGACATAGCCAAATAACAGCGTTGAGCCTGTGAAATAAAAGAAGCATTTCATATAATCGATAACTATTAAAGTGATCGATAAAGGTACTTTATCAATTGATTGATTAGCATGACGGAAGCTTAGCTATTGTCGTGTGTGAGATTTTTTGGAATGCTTTGAAAGTTCAATTAAATATGCTATAATAACCATAAAGCTGAGCGCAAGGTTTAAACACATTATGAAAATAATATGATAATTTTGATCGCTGTTTTCCGGAACAATTTTAAGTTAAGGTTCCAGTTCCTTTAAACTGGTTGCACAAAATGTGCTGAAGATGCGCTTTATAAACTGGGTTAATATTTGTTAAGTCTTTTTAACTGGTTTCCACAGTATCTCCATTAGCTGGACGTGGTCCATTCTGACCATTCTGTGTCTTTGGAGAAGGTTAAGTTTCAATCGGATGTAGACCCACAAGTTTCTCACTCTAACTAAAATTTTTACTTTAAAGCGCTTTTTTATCTCGCTTGCTTTACTGATTTGCTTTAGGGTCTTCACTTTGTTTTGGTTATTCCCCTTTACCAATTCATTTCCATCGTGATTGTCACTCTTCCGCTTAGCCATGGCCCATAGCTGGCATCACTTAAAGCCATTTTAACAAATTCTACGACCCACGATGCACAGTTGCCATGGGAACAGACAGACACTTTTGTGACTCGAATTTCTATCCCGCTTTGTAAATAAATCAACGCAGCGAGAAATTTGTTTTAAACATGGTTTTTATGTACGTAAGTAAATGAACCTCAAAGGGATTTTCCAGAGAAGTTTTAAAAGTATTGCAAAGGACGTTAAAAGAGTTAGCAAAGAGTAAAGGAAGCGAGGAAAATAAAGAAGATGGAAAAACACAACAGCTCGAAGGTGTGTGCTTGGAAATTATCTTTCAGTTCAGTTCTGAAAAGACTTTTGTTTGTTTGATGTAGAAAAGTAGCTAGGAGAAACATTTCATAAAGTATTTTAAAGAAAACTTTAAAAACTCATAAACATTTGGTTTAGAAATCACACTTTAAGTTTCAAACACACCAGATGAAACCTTAAACGCAATAGAACATTTAAAAATATCATATTTACTGCATTGGAAAATTTAGAAACTTGAGGGTATTTTACTGAAAAGACACTAAAGTCGTGAAACAATATAAAGTAAATAGAAATTCAGTTTAAATTCTGTTTAATGGAAAGCAGCTTATGGGAAACTTGTAAACACATTTTTAAAGGTAACATAAATATCTAAAAGGTACGAGTATTTCAGAGAAAAGCTTTTAAACTATTGTATAGTCAGGATCGTAGTAAGACTATAATTTAAAAAAATTAAATACCCTGTGAAAAAGAACGATGTTGAATTCCATATTAACAGGGTATAAAAGGAAAAGTAAAAGTTATGTTGCAATAAATTAAAAGTCGCTTTTGCTTTAGTTTTCTTTACAAATTCATTAATCGACAAAACTTAAGTCTACTTGGAAATTCTGAAGCCTTACGCTTAGCAATTCCAAGAAGCGGCAATCCTTCCGTTGAACTTGACTTGAGAAAATACCAAGAATGCATCTCGTCTTAAACTTTCAAGTCCATTAAGTCCAATTAGATTATCAGCTGGCATCAATTTGCAAAGCTATTCACCAATGACGATAGTCTTAATTGACTCATCATCACGTGTGGTCTGCAGTTCAATGGGAGATAGACCCACAAGTTTTTCACACTTGGAAGTTTTCATGTCATGTGCCCAAGGCACCAGTGGGAAACGTAAACTATCCGAGTAATAATCACCAGAGGAAGTTTTCCAGTTCCGAAGTCTTGACAAAATACACAGAATTGATGCTGAGCAAGCCTAGAAACCATTTCGGGGTCACAAAGTGACGATTTAGCTCCGTGTGGACCAATCCTGGATGACAACAGTTGAACAACTGTTGTTTTTCTGTGTACGATCAATGATCTCAATGCGAGCTGCCTCACAGCGTGCAGGATCCCTACATGCCATATAGATCTTGGCTCCTCTTTGTGCCAACTCCAGAACCGTCTCCTTGCCAATGCCCGTATTGCAACCAGTTACGATAACAACTTTGCCATCAATCCGATTCTTCTTTCGATAAACTGGAGCTTGGATGAATTTACAAAATAGCTATAAAGCTAACACCACAAGTAAGAAAATCAGCAGTAAAGGTACGATAAATTCCCAGGCAGCAGAATGTTTTATGTGTAGCCTTTGCGAGGGTTTATTCATTGTAGTATTCATTGTGGGATCTATAGCTAACAATTCTTTAAAAGCTGGAGTTTTGGAAACAGACTTTAATTTGAATTGACGCCCAACGTGCGACCATGAATTGTTATTTAGAAGATATTTCAACAGTTTATAATCTTTGAATGGAAACTACTGTAGAAAGAATCCAAGACTTGAAGAATTTGCTGATCTCAGTATCTATATAATCTTAAATACTTACGTAGCATCTTTGGGATCTAAAGCTTACTACTGTTTTAAGTAACACACTGATGTCTTCTTTTATAGCATTCACAACAGACTAATTCAGAGTTCACATTTTAATTTCTATGCAGCATAACATTGTTTAGATAAATAATCCAAAAACTCACAGCTGTTAAGGATTTCACAATTATGATTTAAGTAGATTTAATGTCGACGACATTTGCGTGCCTATAAAATATGCACTAGTTTTGACTAAATTAATAAACCAATTAAGTTTCTGGAGCAAACTTTTGCATGTAAATTATATAGAAAAGTCGAAGAAATATAAATGACTGCATAGTCTGTTTAAAAACAATTCGGAAGCTCTTGAAAGAAATAACTCCCTTGGTGTGATTGAGGTTAGATACGACTATCGTAATTCAAAACGCATTTCTTTCAAAAAAGTTGTTGAAATTTTTAAAAACTCATTCTTATTGAATATGCAATAGGAACCCCCTTGAATTGGAATTTGAATTTGAGTTTATTTATGCCACAATCCCTCTAAACAAGTTGAAGCACGGTCAGTACTCGAAATAAATGAGAGAATCGAAAGAAAAAAATATGTCAAGAACAATAGGGAAATCCGTTGAAATACAAAATCAATAAACTCGTAATAATCCGTAAAACGAGCGGGCACAGTTGAATGTCCTTGACACAGGCAACCGTGATGAGGGCTATGCGTACCATGGACATTCCCTCCATGAGTGGTGAGGGGGGGTAATGAGGGGATAGAGGGGATGGGATATGTCATCTTTGTCACCGCAGACTTCGACATTGTCAGTCGTTGTCGCCACTGTGGCTGACGTGAGTTTCGGCATGTTCACGTTGGCTCAGCTTCTGAGAGGGAAAAAATCCAGAGAGAGAGAGAGAGACAAAGAAAGAGAAAAAGCAAGAGAGAGACAGTGAGAGATAGGGAAAGAGAGTTGCGCGTACGAAAAACTTTGACTAGGTCAGGAAAACAAGGCGTGCTCGTGTTGTTTAATCGATGAGCATGTCATGAAGCAACAACCCCCTCTTGAGGTTATAACCAGTCACATTCCCATACTTGGCTCTCACTAACCGTCCCTCTTGGTGCCTTACCCCATTACACCCCTGTCCTTAGACCTGGGCCCAGACTTTTGTTTTCAGTCGGAAGGCGAGTTTTTGGAAATTTTCCATTGCATGATTTGATTTTAACGATGCTTTCAACGGACTTCCCTTGTTCTGACTGCACACTGGGCAAATATTGCACTATTGTTGACCCAAATAACAAAATGATTAGTCGAACTAAACGAATTCGATATATTTTGATTTTAAACTTTAAGGACAAAAAAATGCATCTGTAATACGTATAATTTTGTAGATAATATTCTTATGAATAAATGCACTTATAATAATATATTTTCCAAGGGTTAACAGACTTTAAACTTGCCCAACTTCGTCAAAACCACTGTTTGAAAAATTGAACTTTTTTTTTGAAACTATAAACTTGCTTAATTTTGTCAAAATCAAACCGATCTTTTCGCTGTCTGTCATTTTGTTAATGGTTATACCTGAGAATTGATTCTACTTATAAAAATAGTTTGTTTAAAGAAATGTTTTTTGTCAAAACTTTTTAAAAATTGGAAGGGGTTTTGTGAAAATCAGACCCATTTTAATGCGAAATGCATATGGTTTGATCTAAAAACTAGCGCTACATCTATAAATAGGTCCGTTTTCGAAACTATTTTTTCTCAAAATGTTTAGAAATTTATGTATGTATGTAGGTATGTACATTTTTAAATCTCGAGCTTTCACTTTATATTAATTTCGAACGCGCAAAACAACACTTTCAACTCCATTCCGAAGTCTTTCTTATGAACAGGAAAATATATTTCAAAAGCGACAACAAATGTGACTTGAAAAGTTGTACTTGCAGTTAAAATGTGCTCTTGCCCCACTGTGTGTCCTTTTACTCCCACGCAAATGTTCTATTTTTCGCATCGTGTTCGCTCGACTGCACATCATTTTTTCTTCTCCTTCTTCTTCTTTGTATCCTTATTGCTTGTGCTGCACTTAAGTGCGCTTATTGACTTAGTTCGCATTGCAGGTTAATTTATTTATTCCTGGAAGCATCTCAAGCTTATTTGCCGTTGTCGATGCCACTCCTAGTGCCTAATGCGAACTGCAATCCATGAGATAATCGTCCTACAATATTTAATCCGATGATCCAGGAAGGTTTGCTAATTGAATTCTCTCTTCTATGGAAACCACTTAACGTACATATGTATGTATGTACATAATGTATGTTTGCTCGTCCCCGGCATTTGTGACGTCAATGTAAATTAGCGGAGCACACTTAAATGGTATACCAACGGACACACATACATACAGTGATAAACTAAAGTCTACATACCTCTAAAATCAAACCCTCTGTAAATAATGATAAATAATGGATGCTGTATTTTTCTTAAATTAGTTTTCCAAGGGATTAACAGAGCATCATCCATATATAAAATACCCTCAAAAAAATAATTAACAAAAATCCTGAAATGGACAAAAGTTTGAATACTTTATTTTTTATTATAGAAAACAAACTTAAGCTAAGTCATTTCAAGTATTCAAAAATACCTTATTCTAAGTTATTTTTTTGTGTTTAAGCTTTTTCTTTTTGTTGACGTCTGAGAGAGCTAAAATTAGGTTGGGGGAGTGTAAACTTTTGTTTTCCACTGTACATATGCTCGAATCGTTGAGATTTTGTTTTTGTTTTCGGTTGAGTTTTGGTTTTTTGTTTTGTTCTGTTCTGTTCTGTTTTTGGCAACAGTTTTATTCGTTGCCTCTTCACCTTGATCTTTAGCCACAATCTGTAAATAACAAACAAAAGAAAGACGCCAAAACAGGAAAGCAAAGTAAAGCAATCAAAGAAACGCAACTGTACATAGAAAATTAGCACGTGCTTCTAGAGAAATTTCAAATTTCATATTAATATGATATATGTATGTGTGTGTGTGTATGTATATATACATATGTATATACATACACAGAGAGAAATAATTAAGTATTTCGTACTTAAAACTCAACAATTCGAACTTGATATCGAACCAAGTACGGAATTACTATATTCGAGGACCACGCACTTATTTCAAGTTCGATTTTCAAGTACGATTTTTAAGTTTGTAGTCTTGAATTAAGTACACTTTATACTTGAATCAAGTACTGAAAACTCGAAAAATAAGAACTTCCGATTTCAGTTCAAGTTTTCTTGCACATGAATTAAGATCTTCTGTACTTGAAATAATATCTATTTATTATTATTTTTTTTATTTGTTATTAAATTTTTGTATTGTTTTATTAATTAGTTATTAAATTTAAATTTATGTATATTACCGTTTTTATTTAATAATAACATTGTTGTTTGTTTCTTTAATAACCTGACTTACATGGGATTCGAACTCGGGACCTCAGCTTCAGAGTCGGGTACTCTATCCAGTGAGCTACGATGTAAACAATTTCTTGTAGACTTAAAAACCTATATATTCTACACAGAACGACAGGCTGACACAGACAGACAAATTGACGGACAAATGACAGACAACAATTTATTTGTTAAAATGTAATTATATCCAAGGAATATTTTGAAAAATGTCAAAACAGAATGCAAAACATTAAAAAATACTATTTAATTATTGCCGCTGGTGGGGTTCGAACCCGGGTTCCGAACTTATATTGAGTATTTTCGTACTCAATTTAAGTATATTTCGAATTATACTTGATTCAAGTTTACTTTTATTCGAAACGAGTCTACTTATACTTGATTCAAGTATTTTCATGCTTGTTTTAAGTAATTCGTACTTAAATCAAGTATTTATTTTAAGTACTAAAAATACTTATTTCAATGCATTTCGTACTTAATTTTAGTACGTGTTTTTTTTCTCTGTGTAAGTATGTACGAAAAGCCAAGTCAAACAATTGTAATTTGCCATTAATTGCAGCTTGCAATTAGATAATCGCTCTCACCGAGACACACACACACACACACTCACCGGCACACGCATACACACTCACATAAATGTAAGAGCTGAAACTAAATTAAAAGCGTCAAATGAAAGACGCCTTCACTAATTGCACGAATGTACAAAGCATACAATTATAAGTGGCAGCAAAGAGAGTGACGCGCAAGAGAGCGAAGAGTGAAGAGCGTATTAAACTTGACGACATATGGACAATAGCTCAAGTGCAAAAGCTGCGGTGGGTGGAAGGCAGAGATGCCAACTACTTACGACAAAATCAGGACAGAAACTCAAAAAAAGTGGACAGAAAATAGGACGATTAGTTTTAAATTAAAAGTGTCGACTTTTAGCAAATAATAGTATTCGAAAGTTATTTATATAAAACTTCGTATTTTCTTTGCCTCTTTCGCTATTTTCATAGCATATAATACTTATCTGCCTATCATTCTTAAATATTTCACCTATTTCATTTGACATATGCCAACTACTTACGGTAAAAACAGGATAGAAACTAAAAAATGTACAGACAATAGGACGAATAGTTTCATATTAAAAGTGTCGACTTTTAGTAAATTTTTATATTAGAAAGTTATTTATATAAAACTTTGTATATTCTTTCCCTCTTTCGCTATTTTCATAGCATATAATACTTATCTGCCTATCATTCTTAAATATTTCATATATTTCATTTGACATATGTCAACTACTTACGATAAAAACAGGACTGAAATTAAAAAAAAAGTGGACAGAAAATAGGATAAATAGTTTTAAATTAAAAGTGTCGACTTTTAGTAAATAATAGTATTCGAAAGTTTTTTATACTATGCATATCTTCGTAATTTCTTTCTTTCTTTCTATATTTCTTTAGCACATACCTAATACATTTCTGCCTATCATTCTTAAATATGTAGTTTACCTACTTTATTTGTTAACAGAGGCTGCAGCTTCTTAGACTTTTTTTTTGTTATTACTTTTATTTGAATTTGCATTCTGCGCCCACATTTTTTGTGCCCAAATACGCACAGATTTAATTAATTTAATGATTTGTAAAAAATTATAGATTTTTGGACAGGGGATGTCTAACATAAGTAGTTGCCGGTTGAAGTAGTTTTAAAAGGACAATTCTATCAGTAAAATGGCTGAAGTAGCAGCAGTAGTAGGAAAAGTCAGCAGCAGGGATGCCATAGCAGCATGTTTTTCGTCAATTCTAACTTTTTCTATAGTCCAATTACGGAAAAAACCGAAAAGAGCGGTCAAAAAATGGTTTTAAAGTTCTTTTTCGACTGCTATAAATATATGTGTATCCTTTTTTTGAGTTGAACATAAAATTCTATGCTTCATATTTATATCCTGGTTTATAAAGATGGCAAAATAATTTTGTTTCCAGACCTTTGTCGTATTTAAAATGTAGCTTCTTTTCTACCTTCAACCCACTAACAATAAGAACAGCTTCTCAAAAGTGGGCAACACTGATATGGATATTTGCATATAGTGACGCCAGTTCAACGTCAACGTCCGAGTCCGAGTCCGATTCCGAGGCCGGATCAAAGTCGAGTATTATTATTTCCTTTTCTTTGTTATTCATGTTGGCCAAATCGAACGGGATAAATCGAGAAATTGTTCATCAATTCATAATTGGAGGAGAATTGAATGAAGCACGCGCAACACATTCATGCGGTTAACATTGATTGAATGTAGGCGGAAAAGGGGAGTAGGAGGTGAATTGTTGTTGTTGTTGTTGTTGTAAGTGTCCAATGAAAACCTGTTGCCATTTTGTTGTTGCCTCGCATAAACATCAAAATAACAAAGAAAACAACAACAACAGCAAAACAACCGAGTCGTAAATTAGCAAATAGAATCGAAACAACTGAAATGTAACAACAATTCTTAACCCGTGTCAAGGCCAACCCAATTTGTTATTGTGCAAATTGAATGACACATAGAACAAGACAAAAAAAGGCTACAAGCGAGTGTGCTCGACTATTATATGCCTAGTACTCAAATCTGAGTAGACATTTAATAAAATCAACCTTAAAAACATAGTCGGCCCTGTTCCGGTTTTCACTTATATATTTTGAGCATTTCTAACCGAAAGTTTTGACAGAACCCCTTAAATTTTCTTCGGATTTCCTAAATTTGATTTGAGTCACTGGAATCTTCTTAAGTGCTCAAAGGGAAGAAATAGCAACTGCCACAGAACATAATCTTTTGTGTCTTTTCTAAAACAAATCACAATTCAACCATACATTTATATGTACATATATAGTATGGGTATGAGGAAGACGGAGAAGAATTGAAATTTGCAGTCAATTGGCACTACTAAAGATGCCAATGTGCAAGCAGATACAATCGTCACCAGTGTGGCCAATTCAGCCATTTTCCGGAAGGATATGTTTTATTTTTTGCAACTACTTCAGCCGGGAAAAATATCTAACATTTCTATTGTTAAAACTAAGCTCTTTTACAAATTCCACGATTTTTTTTTCTTAACTTAATAGACCCTTTTTTTTCTTAACTTAATAGACCCTTTGTACTTTCTAAAGTGCTGAGTCTAAATATTATATATAGTATATTTAGTTTTTGAGTAATTATATCAACTTAAAAACAACACTTTTACTATAAAAATACATGTCCTAAGTATTTTTTGATCGTCTTTTTATATGTATTTATATTCTTATTTTTTAAAACCTTTTTCTTTGTTTTTCGCAATTGTTTTGTTTTGTTTTTGTCGAGATTGAGATTGTTGTCATCACTGATCGTCCCATGCACCCATACATTTTATGATGTAACTTGTTATTGTATCGAATGGATTTCAGATTGCATTAGATGCATTCGATTTGGCAGTGTTTGATGGAGCATGAAAAGTGATTCGATAGAATCATATCAGTATGTCACCCTGTGTGCTCTTTTCCCCCACTTTACTAATACTTAGTACAGTAGAGACTCGCAAATTAAACCCACTTTGTTTTTAAGGAATTTCTAATTTCCGAAAAATTCAAATTGTTGTAAATTTCTTTATTTAAATATAAAAAAAATTGAAGAACACTTATTTAAAGGAAAAATACAAAAGACTTTTTGATGTACTCTATTTAGGTTTAGATGTCAGAGAATTCTAATTTAAGAGCTACTACTGTACTTGTATAACTTTTCTATATATCTAAAGATAAATTAAAAACAAGAATGAAAGGTTGTCTTCAAAACGTTGAGGATTTGCTACCATGACAGCTACATGAGTCCAATTATAGCCAACTTATACCAATATATGTAAGATTTGTCGGGTCTTTTTTTTTCCAAGTTATACCAAGAGACATTAAAATAGCTTTAAAATAGCTATACTTATACTTTTTACTGAGTTCGTTCTACATTTTGGCACAAAATAAGAAAACTATCTGTAAAGTAAAAATACTATCTTTAATTTTCGAAAACTGATACTTATAGTGAGTTTTGAGTCACATTCTAATGACAAAACCTGCAATTTGTCAATTGATTTGCGACCGTGCGATGTCGATGCATGCACAACGCAATCAATCAATCATTCATTTTATAGAACTTGAAGAAAAAAATACCCGCTTGTAAATCAAAAGAACGAAATTTGACATTTATGAATGCACAACATGGCACATATCCTCAACTAACTATCTATATATGTACATTGTACAAATGTATCTATCTGTCATATCTCATCGATGACCAACTGCGTAGCAGCAGTTTATTGTCATGTGAAATTGAAATATGGCTAGCCGAAACTGGCCAAAACCGGTTCGAATACAAAAATAAACAATAGTCCATGACGAACGATAAGAATCCAGAGATAACATTCATTCATTTCAAAAAAAAACTACTTATATAAGCATCTATTGTTCTTTATCAACTGCACTTGTCTCCAATTTCTTGTGATGACTAATTGAATCACATGGAGAAGAAGAAGTACAAGTGCAGTTAAAGTTATTGCACTCTGGGGCAAAATGGTATTGCACTGCTCAAAGTTCAATTTTTTGTGAACACAATTTTCCCAGTTTTTCTCTATTTTATTATATATGTATGTAGTACATATATCTAATTGGTTTTATTTGTTTTTTACATTTATTTTTGGCACACTTAATTGAAATTGAAATGCGACTGTCTGTTCAATCTGCAATTGAAATGCGATTGTCGATTCAATCTGAAATGTGACGCGGAAATAGTCGACGTTATTCGACACAAAAGGGGGAATCGAATGAAATTGCAATAAATTTGAGTTTTCCTGAATGAATTTGTATATAGTATAAGATCGCATCAATTTCCAGATATATTTAGTTCTGAGAACTTTAACGATTCAACAACAACTATTCTTTGACAGATTCTCAGCTTAATTAATTTAATCAATACATTCACAACCTTCACATAGAATTGGACCAACCTTCAAGGGTTGTAACCTTGACATTGTATATTAAATATACTATATTCTATATATGTTTAAGTACCTTTTTGCAGTTGTATACTTTTCACACTTATAGACTAAACCACACTGAATTTAACTATTAAAAATACCTACAAACAAAGCTTTGATTTAGAGCAACAGATTTGTTTTAATGTGTGTGTCATTATCATAAACGAAAGCTTTTTGAAAGACCCCAATGGGTCATTTACTATCAGCCATGTGGTATCAATGATCAGGACTGAGAAACTTTTCGTAGCCCACTAAACAATTTGTTAATATGAAGTTACCTGATCTGTAGTACAGACTTTATCCAGAAAAAAAAATAGTAAGATGTCAAGAAATTGTATATGTGTATTATAGGTCTCCAGAAGCCGATATTTTAACGACTTAACAAAGGTCATAAGAATTTGTGAAGGTATCTATATTTGCCCAAAGAAACCTTGCACAATTTCCGATAAATACGTTTCCACATTTTAAAACCCTGTACTTACAAAAAGTACAAAAGGGTCTATTAGGTTTGTCTAGATCTCAGAGACTATAAGAGCTAAAGACACCAAATTTGGCATGTAGGTTCAACTATATATTGCCCATTTTAGAATTGAAAGTGGTTTGCTTTTTGCCATAACAAATAAGTTAATTTACTATATATTTTATCAGAAAAGTTAACTGACTTACTTAATAAGTTGGGAATAACGATTCCTGAATAATATTGTTGCTCCTCTATTTGTTTCCGTTATTTTTAGATTACAAATGTTTGGATTAGTAAAGCTTTAAGCACATCTCTTATCTCCCTTAACCCTTTATAGCTATGCCTATTTGAAATGGTAAACAATTAATTAATGTTATGGGCATCTCAAACTTTCTTCCCGTTTGGTTCTATATACTTTTTACAGGGTATTGCGGTCACGTCAAAGGGTAGCACACTTTTGACTACGGGCATAGTATAAGTATGCACAAATGTATATATTTAGTTTTCGTATTTGTATTTCTGTTGTTATTGCTATTGATTTTCCTGCCTTTTCCGTTCCTTTTGTTTTTCCGCATGCCAACCTTTTTTGTGGTAATTGCGGTGGGGGGAAAAACACGAAGGGATGAAGTGGGGATGGGGGTGTTTGTTTTGTATGCCACTTTTAGGGGACGCATTTTCTGCGCATTTGGCATGAAATGCAGCTGCATTAGCTCACTTTTGCCCTCTCTTTCTCACATTCCCCACTTCCCTGCTATCTCTCTTTCTCCTACTGTACAGCATTGTTCCCTTTGCGTGTCGTAAAGTTCCAAAGAAAATTATACATTTGTTGTTTTAATAAGTATAGTTATATAATTTTTTTTAATAGCTTTTCATTTTGTTTGTATTTTGTATTTTTTGTGTGTTTTGTTTTTGTGTATGCTTGTTGTTGTTGTTGTTGTTGTTATAAAATTAATAACTAATCACTAACAAATTTAGGTACATACATACTATTAAGTATCAACAAAAATAAGAAACTATAATTTAAATAATAATGATCAAAATAATAATAGGTACAGTTGTATATTTGCTTTAAAATTAGTATAACATTTTATAAAATGTTGTTATTTTCAAGTCTGTTTTTTTTTTGTTTATATCAGCTCGCTTTTTGTTTTTGTTCGCAATGCTATATATATGTAGTATGTAAATATATATATGTATATATTTAGATATGATATACAATATATTATATATTGTCATTAAATTGCGCTTAAGTTTAAGTTTCTTCGTCGTTTGTTTTGTCAAATTCTTGTGTTTATTTTTAGTGTCTTTTGCTACTATTTTTATGTGTGTTTTTCTTCTGTTTTGTTTTGTTGTGTTTTGGTTTTGTTTTTGTGGTACAATGCAATTGGCAGTTGCAAATTTGTTTCAATTTTTCTTGTTATCGTTTTTGTAGTTTCTTCTCTAACGAAACCGTTAAGCTTAGTTTGCTTTCTATGGTTTCTTCTCTGTGTTTGTGTGGAAGCCTTTTTGGTATATGTAAAAAGTACAATATATACTTGTATAAATATTTTTTTATGTATATATATGTATATGTATATGTAAATATAGTGAAGTAATACAATATTTATACATATAGATTTGTTTTTTATATACATACGTTTAACAAAAAAAAAAAGAAACATTAGCTAATTGTAAGTGAAAATAAAATATAATTATATCTAAAGCATAAACATAGAAATTAATAGAAATAATAAAATAAAACAGCTGCCAACTTAATCAACACTCTTACAAACATAAAAATGTCCGCCTTTTGCCGTTATGCTGCCGACAACGCGACGCTCTTGCTTTCTTTAGCTTCTCTGCCGCTGCGACCCAGTTTAAAATTAGCTCAGCTGGCGTCTTGCAATTCGCATCCTGGTGGCACCACCCGCTGCTGCCTCATTTCACTGTGGTTTTCCATTTACCTGCCTGCGCTGCCAAATTTTGGCTGATTTCCAAGCAATTCCCACATAATTCGAAATTCGTAATACGAAAGTTTCGAATTTTTCTTTTCGGTACCCAAAATTGCACTGCTTGCTGCACTGCTTTAACCTGGGGATGAGGTGGTGCGACGTAGACGCAGCTTTAAACGATTTAAGCTGCTGCCGCTGCTGCAGCGACGTCGACAGCGACGCATTACATATGGACTGCTTGCGGTTAACTGCTCAGCACTGCCGCTGCCGACGTCAGCGTCAGCGTCGTCGTTGTTGTAGTTTAACTCAGGCGCAGTTGCGCCAGCGGCAGCGACAGCGGCTGCGCCAAAAGCTTGACAGCAGCGCTTAAAGCGTCGTCCTAAACGACTTACGACGCCAGGACGTGACGTCGACGTCGACTGGGACTGTGACTGCGAGTCGCTTTCATTGTTGTTGTTGTTGCTGTTGTTGTTATTGTTGCTGCTGCTGCTGCTTATGTTGTTGTTATTATTGTAATTGTTGTTGCTGGTGCTGTTGTTGCTGTTGGTAACGTGTTCTCATGATCGCTTGGCATTGTCCTTCCTAAAGGACTTGCGCAACTTGTCCACCAAACGTAAATGAAATTTGGTATAATCATTATTACTCTGTTCTGCCCGGTGCGCTGACTGCGTTGCTAGCTGTGCTGCTGCTGCCGACTGCGCTGCTGCTTGACGTTCCAAGGCAGACGCTGTTTGAGTTCTACTTGGCGGACTGGAGCGTGTGGGAGACATCATCATTTGTGACATGGAGCCATGGGAGCTACGTGACGTGTTGCGTGTAAAACCGCGAGAACTGTGGCAACGCTGCATTTGCATCCGATGAGCGCCAAGTTGTCCATGGGACGGTGATGTTGCAAAACTTTCGGATTTGCATTCGGACACCTTGCGGCGTCGCTGCTGTTGCGCTGCTGCTGATCCTGATCCCGTACCAGGATTGGGTGTGCCCAAAGCACTGGCCAGCGCTGTGGTCCCATTGCCGCTGCTCGCATTCGAGCATTCAGATGTTTTGCGAGAGCGGGCCCGTGTATCCTTATAGATATCATAGTTGTTCTTCATAACCGGCATCATGAAAGCCATTTTGTTAGCTTATTCGTTGCTCGTATTTCACACACACAAAATCACACTCAAAAAATAGTATATGATAAAACCACAAAAAATTGTTTATATTGTTTTTGCTTGTATTTCGTTGTTTTTAACAAAACAAAAAAAAACCCCGTTTTATTCTTTGCCAGCGTTTGCTTGAATTATTTCGTTCGTACTTTTGTTGTTTGTTACAAATGGTGCATTCAACAACCGGGTACCTTTCGATTTTCACAACGAATATTTTCTTGTCTTTTCTTTTCGCTTTTCTTTACTTTTCTTAGCTAGCTTTGTCAACAAGCGCTGCACGTCTTTTCGCTGCAACTGCTGAAATGTATTTGAATTGTATTCGAAATGAACGTTGCCGAGATGATGTGCCGTTCCGTTGTTGCCGCTTGCTGAGCATGGCAAACACAAAGAGACGGTTTATTTGCTCGCTCTCTCACGTGACGTCACCAAATTACACTGCGTGTGTTTTTGTGTGTTTTACAAAGAGAGCAAGAGCGAACGGAAAGAGAGAGAGTGAGTTGTTATTGTTGTCAACAAGAGCGTTGTGGGGGAAGTTTTATGTTCTGAAGTTGGCAATATCGATAATCAATATGAGAATATCTTTAATATTTGAAATAAATATATGCACGTGTATATACGCTATACTTTCATGCACATTAAATTACTAACATAACTACATATATGTATGTATATATGTACAAAATATTTCTACCTAAAAAATTTCTAGAAACATTTGGAACAAATTCAACAGACTCTTTTTTAAGAAGCAACAATTAACTATGACTTACGATATTCAGCACATTTGCGATCTTTGATATATGTACATATGGCGATATAATATGACATATTTGAACATAATGAGTGTATCTTATGTAATTTCCTCTCTTTAGGTATTATCAGTTCAAAAATGTTAAGTCAAGTAGAATTTCAATATCATTAAGCTTAAGTGACAATTCATTAACATTAATTAAGAGAATACAATAAAATACAAGATATGTATGAAGTAATGCATTTTGACTGCTGCTTAATGCTTAAATCTGCACTACAAAGTAAATAACCATTCAAAGTCAATGAGAGATTTTACGTCTTCCAAACAAGAACAAGAGCATTGCGGTTCAGAGAGTGATGTAAAGGGTGAGAGAGAGACAGTGATAGAGAGAGTGTGAGAGAGAGGTGAAGTGAAAGAGCTTAAGAGAGAGGCTGAGGGTGCACAAGAGAGCGCCTGCGCGCTGTTGTGGCGGGTCAGTTGTCGCTCTTGGAATGAATGTTTATACGCTGCATTGTTTACGCTTAGCGGGATATCATGATAAAGCCCACAGAACAATGTAATCATTACATTGTAATGGTTAAATGTTAAATGCATTCCCATTTAACTTCACCTTTTTTTGTGTTCAGTTGCCAAGGTCAGCTGATTGTCTAACTGCATTACTTAGTGCTCAACTTATGAAATTATCATATTTAGCTCGGCTTTACGTATTGTAATCATGACAAATTGACAACGTAGTGACCAGATTGAACGACAATATGACTGTCAAAGTCAAATGCAAACAGTTTAATTGTAAGACCATAGCAAATGCAGGTCTCTAGATAAAAACAACCTAATCAGTTGTACTGAGGGTGACTTACCATATTTTTTGTACCCTGTACTCATTAATGGTTGCTAAAGGGTGTGATAGCTCTTCGGGAAATTATGTATTAAGTAGATGGAGACATAAGCTATGTTATAGTTATTTTTACTTGGTACATATATTACCCTTGATTACAGCGACAGCTCGGTTAAGTGCAGCCACAGGGTATCTGCTGGTCGTGTAAAGCCCACTTAATTGTTTATTTTCACCCGCCCAGTTCAAGTAAACCAACTGTCTGAATTGTTTAAATATGTTTTGTCACTTTAATGAATAATTTCAATTAATGTTTGTTTTGTTTTTCCGTTTTGTTTTTCTTTTCGGGTTTCCCGTTCTGTTTTCTTTTGCAACTGATTTTGGTTTGTTCACATACATATGTAGTTTCTATATGAAATTTATTAAATAATGAAAGTGCATATACGTTTCTTCTTTGATTTTCGTTTTTGTTTGTTTGTTGTATATATGAATGTTTAAATTTTGTAACAATTTAAGTCATTTTTTTTTGTGGGTTTTTGTTTTTTGGTTTTTGCTTAATAAATTTTAACTTTTTTCTCGTATTTTTAAATGCATTTTTAACAACAGTTTTTTCTTGCTCTTCTTCTTCGTTTGCTTTCATTGTGTTTTTCATCAGCGCTTTTTAAGTTCTCTCGTTAGTTTTGTGTAGGTAATACAATAAATAGCTCACAAAAAAATAGTATATATAATATGTATACATATTTTTTGAATTTTGTATTTTTTTTCATTTATTTATACTGTAAGTATATAGAAATATTTGAAGCATTTATAACGGTTTATGCCGAAAAAAGAAGAGTCGAAAATTGAAAGGAATCTATTTATATATATATATATATATGTGTATGTACGTATATATATATAAATCGGTAAAGATATTCCATATATTTAATATACTTTGATCAGTTCCAGCTCTTAAATCCGCTTTCAATTTAATTTCACTAAACATTTTTGATAGCATACTTTTTGTGTGAAATTGCAACGAATATGGAACTCGGATAGGCCTCTGATACTTTAAATTATTGTACAAATTTGTAACATTTTGCATTGTTTTATAATTATTATTTGTAATACTATTTTTTAATTAAATATTCATTTTAGGTCAAGTGCATTTTGTGCTTGTCCACTTAGGTCTTTGCAGGGCAGGATCTACTTCAAAAAAAAAAAACCAACCTCACCCAAATACACACACACAGTCACACACACACACACATATTCGCTTGCAATTTTGTCATAAGATTAATACAAATATTGTATTTATTATTGATTAACTCAGTGCCGAAACTCTTAAGTTTGTGAGCCTGTTATTGCGTTTTAAGCACATTTTTAATGTTCTTTTCTTCTTCACTATTATAATTTATGTGAATTTTGTATTGTATAATTTACCTAATGTTTAATTTATCATTTTTTTTTTTTATAATTTTCTTTTCAGATTGCTTCCATTATATGAATGTCCGTTGCGCTAATATCAATCAATTTGGTAT